>JARDYH010000005.1:92414646-93025479 GCA_029215795.1 Anniella stebbinsi | reverse complement strand
GGTTGTGCTCTTGTGATCTGGATTACATTGGGGATTTTGGAACGATTAATGTATAACCATATTCATAGGGATCGAAGTCCTATTTTGCTGCTGCTACTACTACTAATTATTTTACAGTGCTTTTACTTCCAAGATGCTAGGCATACTGACTGATCCTAAACCCACGAAATTTTACTACATAGTGGACTAATTTAGAAGGAAAATCCAACGAAATCAGTTGGGGCTTATTCCCCTTTAAATCTCGTTGGGAGTGATTTGTAAAACCCTTAATCCCCATTTTTCGTTATAGAGCGATGGCCGTAGACCCCTTGGTACGTTCCGTCTAGGGAAAAATTAAGTACAATTTAAATCGATGGATTTATCATTTGTTCATGGCAAGAATGCTTTGGCTCGGATCCCTGTGGGCAGGAAGCTCTGAGGAATTGCAGGAAGTTCTCCTGCATATTTTGACCAAGGCACTCTTGTAGCGATTTTTACAATGCAGTCCTATATATGTCTGCTCAGGAGTGAGCCCTATTGAGTCAATGGGGCCTATTCCTAGGTAAACGGATATAGGATTACAGCCTTAAGGTATAATGATGCACCATTTGTGTTGGAAGTAGTTAAGTAGCGACATTGCATAGCCTTATTCTGTTATGCTTTTTGGCTTTTTGAGAAAAGCTTGGGACTCTTTCAAACTGATCTAAATCCGAAGGCAGAACATCCGGGAACTTTCATGATGTTCTGACTAGCACGTACAGCATGGATGATTTCGCTGATTAGTAGCTTTGTATCTAACTGCAAATCGAAAGCACGGACTCTGGTGGCGAGGGGCTTTGTTCTTGGAAGTCAGCGCACAATATCTCGGAGCCTCCCATGCATTCTGGGGGCGACATTGGTTGTGGTAGAAAGTGTGTGTTGCGGGGTGAGGTAGGAATTGTAGCTCGATTCCGTGCAATTTTACTCCGAAGTAAATTCCATTCGGTTCAGTGGAGACCTACTCCTAAGTAAGAGGGCGCAAAATTTGCAGCCATGTGCTAGGGGTTTGATGGGAAGGATGCTGTTGCTAGAGGGCATGCGTAGGTGGAGCTTAAAGGCAGTGGGGGAGGAGAATCGGTAGACTACGGCGCATGCGCGATAAAGGAAATTATGTATACGCATGCGTCCTAGCCTCCATTTTCGGCCACGCCGCGCCAGATTTTAGAAGCAGGTGAGCTCGCTCGTAGTTTAGTAGCTGTTAGTCTTCGTCTCGCTGTTCCGAAGTCTTCGTCTAGACTGTCGGCCCTGCTGCTCGGCTGTCTCTTTTCCGGGTTGCTGTCGGCGGTTGAGGCCTGCGCTTTGTGAGGCGGAGTCGGCACCAGGCCCTGCTCGAGCGGAAACGCAATACCCGCCCGGCGCCATTTCCTAAGAACGTGCCGCCGCCCGGCCCTTCTGTGTCTGGAAAGGCGAAGTGACTCTTAAAACCGCCAGCGCTGCCCCGGACGAAGATTTCTATTGCCATGTGTACGTGGGGTAGGCATTTAAACAGCGGGGGAGCGCTAGCGACAAATCTTAGCGGGGAGAGGGTATGTTGGTCGTCCATCTTCTGCCCCACTTCAGTGTGGCGATGTCTTTGTCTGCCCCGTAGCAACAGAAGGCGAAACTGAGACCACGCTCACTTCCAGCATGATGTTGAATACCGAAGGCGGCGAGGGTTATGTCGTAAAAGTGCGCGGGCTGCCCTGGTCCTGCTCTGCGGATGAAGTGCAGAGGTTTTTCTCAGGTAAGACACGTGTGTATGTTTTAGTTCCCGCAGAACTCTTAACTTTACCTCGTCCCATAGCGGCATGAGACTGCAGGGTGCAGGTCTGTATTCTTTCCCCTCTTCAAATGTAAAGCTGCTATAGAGTGGTTATTTCTCCCCACTATCCTATTTTATGTTACAGGTTGGATTAAATCTATCGGCTAGCATTTGGGAAGTAGTAAGGTGCAAAGTACTTCTGAGCACACTTCTCTGTGGCAAGAGGGGCAGTTGTTTATTGTGGTTTTAAATATATATAGTTTCAAAATTTAGTTGTATTGAGTCTGTATTTAAAATAACAAAGGATTACAGTGGTTAGAACTATAAGGAAATGAGAATTACACTGATGGTAATGAACCTATGTAGAAACAATGGATCCAAAGCTCACATCTATACTTTGTTCTTGTCTCCTAGTTCATCCCCATGCCCAGATTAGATTTTTAATCGATGGCAAATCCTGTGAAGTGCCATGTCTTCTGATCACGTACCCTTCATATCCCAGGATAAAAATGCTTCAAAGACCTCTACTGAAGCTAAATTGGATGCTTTGAGATTGCATCACTAAGAACCAAGCCTTTGCACACTTAAGTGTGATTAAACTCAGTGGCGCTTATGACTTGGTCTGTCTGTTAGTGTGTGTTAACTTGTTCTACTTTTTCTTAGAATGCAAAATACTAAATGGATCTTCAGGGGTCCGTTTTATCTACACAAGGGAAGGACGACCAAGTGGAGAAGCATTTGTTGAATTGGAGACTGAAGAAGATGTGAAGTTGGCATTGAAAAAAGACAGAGAAACAATGGGACACAGATATGTTGAAGGTTTGGATTGAATTGCCATAGTAACGGACTTAATAGCTTTTGATTTGGGTGGAGCTTAGATGCATGACTGTTCTTCTCTCTGTGTGTGTGTTACCGTGAAACTGTTCTCCAAATGACTGTTGTGCATTAACCTTTTTGTGCCAAATTCCAAAATTCATTAATTCTAAGTGCCTCTTACAGTCTTCAAGTCAAACAACGTTGAAATGGATTGGGTTCTGAAGCATACTGGTCCTAACAGCCCTGATACTGCTAATGATGGTTTTGTACGTCTTAGAGGACTTCCATTTGGTTGTAGCAAGGAAGAAATTGTTCAGTTTTTCTCAGGTATGTGGGGTATAAGTTCTAGCTATAGCTATGGGTAAAACTAGAATTCTAGTGGCAATGAAATAATGCCCAGCAACACTAGTAATAAATAAGCCATGCTTAAACTGCCAATCTTGAATGTTTTGTGCTGTACATATTTTAACAATATAATAGCTTAAATTACTTTACATTTATTTGGGAACTACCTCCAGGATTTCAAGTATCAACTAAAACTTGGCACCAGACTTAATCATACCACCAATCTAATAATGCAAAGATTAAGGTTTGGTTGACACATTAAACAACAAAGTAGGTATTGATAGACTGGAGGGAAAGTTACCTTTTTAATCCTTCCACTCTATTCAGCCAAGCATTTAGATTGCTTACCTGATTTTTTGGAAAGTGTCTAGAACAGATGTCTTAGACTTCAACTCCTATCAGTCCCAGTTAGCAAGGTCAGGAATGCTGGGACTTGCAGTCCAAAGCATCTGGAGGGTATCCTGTTGGGAAAGGCTGGTAATAGTGTAACCTTAGCTTGATTGAAAAAAGTGGAATGAAACCTTGAAATAAGTCTAAAATCCACAGTTGGGCAATATACAGCTGGGCAATATATGGCATCAGGTTGGATGTTATGCAAAGTGGGGGGGATGAAGGGGGAAATAACAAAAACAGTCTTGACGTTGTAGACATAAGGTCTGTAGTTTTAGACTTTCCCAAGTTTGGGATTGTAGATTGAATTAGTCTCTGCCAGGTGCTGCAGGTATCAGATAAAATTGCCCAACTGGATTTTGGAGTCTCTTCTGGACCCAAAGTGGTAACTTTTGCTTTTATTTACTCTGAAATAAGTGGTAGAATCTGTTTGACATTTGTATTAAGAATACAGAAGATATGTATCTGCTGTATATTTTTATAATATGGGTTAGCTTCAAGATTTGGCATGTTTTACAATTTTTTGCTTCATAAAAAATGATTTGGAGCAGAAGTACTGCTCGTGCATGTGAGAAAAAACAAGGATTAGATTAAAGCAAATATAGAAGTCATCAGAATGTGTGGAATGTACTGCAATAGTCCAGATAAGTTTGAATGTATTCTGTTTAATTATGGTGCATAATTTTAGATTACTTAAAAAGTCTATTCCTAAAATGTGTTTTTTTACCAGTCTTAAATGTGTGCATTATACAGTTGTTTGAAATGAGTATTCATGACAATGCAAATTCTTGATGTCATTAGAGCTGTTAAATATTTTGCATGAAATCCTCTTTGAGTCTAATTAGAATTTGTTATGATCTATAGAATTGAACTTGCTGTATTTTTATGGTATAGAGAATTGATATTGCTGTATTTTTAAAGAAACAGATAAAGTGATATTTTATTTTTAGTAGAAATTGCTTCTTTAATGTTTTTCTTAACATATCCTATACTAGATGGAAGTAATGTTAATTTAAGAGCTGTAGAAATGTCCTTTATGCAATCAGGCAGAGTTAAGAATCTGTCAGCTAATATATGTGAGATAATATATGTGATAAGTGTTTTGTGTTAACATGTTTCTGTTATAGTGTTAATAGTATGGTATGCTGATTCTGAATTTAAAGTATAACTTCTGGTGTATTTTAAAGCTATAAGAAAATCATGATTGGGCTTGTGATGTTAATATTACCCCCCTACTGGGGTTATTTGTCCTTGGGTTGAAGGGTTGGAAATCGTGCCAAATGGGATAACATTGCCGGTGGACTTCCAGGGGAGGAGTACGGGGGAGGCCTTCGTGCAGTTTGCTTCACAGGAAATAGCTGAAAAGGCTCTAAAGAAACACAAGGAAAGAATAGGGCACAGGTGGGGATGGATGGTTGGTTGGATATGTCGCTCTTCTTATGGTAAACTGTTGTTAAATCCATATTCTCTCTTCAAGTGCTCACCTCACAACATGTAATATCATACTCTACTAACACCTCTAATTTTATCATAAAATATTTTAAAAAATTCTTACATATGTGCAGGCTGGCTGAAGTGCTAGTTCTGCTATTCCCCAGATCACTCAAGGCTGTTAATTTTAAACAAGTTTAAAGATATTTAAAGAAGTTGAGAGACTATGGCTTTAAATTTCTCTAATAGCACCAATTATGCCTCTAGTTCTAAAGACACTTAGTTTCTTATTACCATAAGAAAATGTGATTACTAAACTTGTTCTATACACATTAATGTTACATTTTCTTGTATAATTTTTCACATAAAAGTTATAACTTCCAAAAATGTCACAAAGGGTATTTTAAGATTTGTGACTTATTATTGAAGCATGCATCTTTGCCATGCTAATTTGCAATGCAAATGTGTAGGATGGGCTCATGAGCTCACAAAGCATTTTGGAGTATATTGATGGGTTAAAATTCTGGCGGAGGCTAGCTTTTTAACCCTCCTGCATGTTGCCATATGAGCAAAATATGGGTACTGTTGAGTGGACCTGTGTCCCTCCAGAACATGTTCTGATTATTCAAAAGCTAAATTAGTTTGCTCTCCCTAACCCTTAAGGTTGGGATACCTTAATGAGCACACACAATCACAATAAATTGATTTGTTGAATTAGCCTTGGATGATTATTTATTACTGTATGCTAAAAATTCTGGCTTAAAATTGCCAGTTCCAAGGCTATGGTTTTAGAATGTATTCTGTTTAATTCAGTGTGCAAGTTTTTATAAAAAACTGAACTAGCTCTATGTGTATAAACATTTTAGGTACATTGAAATCTTCAAGAGCAGCAGAGCAGAAGTGCGCACTCATTATGATCCTCCTCGCAAACTAATGGCCATGCAAAGGCCAGGTCCTTATGACCGGCCAGGTGTGGGACGAGGCTATAACAGCCTTGGTAGAGGAAGTGGTTTTGAAAGAATGAGACGTGGTGCTTATGGTGGAGGTAAATATGCAAAACTTTTTTACACTTCAGAAATAAATTGGCTGCAATAAATGTACTGTTAAAAGATTCGTTTCAACATAATTTAAATCGTGGTTTGCAGGCTATGGTGGTTATGATGACTACAATGGATATAATGATGGCTATGGCTTTGGATCTGATAGATTTGGAAGAGGTAAGTATTCTTGATTAGGACAAATGAAGCAACTAATTCTACATACAAAAGATTTAGAATGGACTCTTCTTTCTACAGGAATGTCAGATCATAGATATGGTGATGGATCCTCTACTTTCCAAAGCACAACTGGTCACTGTGTACATATGAGAGGATTGCCTTACAGAGCTACAGAGAACGACATCTACAATGTAAGTTGCTGTCTTGGCTGTCTTGTATTTGGTTGGTGTTTGTCCTTCTGATTGCTTGTATTTAGAGAACATTGAATTTTTTTCATGAGTTAATGATGGTCTTTCTAATGTTCTCTACCTAGTTCTTCTCACCTCTTAATCCTGTAAGAGTACACATTGAAATTGGACCTGATGGCCGAGTAACAGGGGAGGCAGATGTTGAGTTTGCTACTCATGAGGATGCTGTTGCCGCAATGTCCAAAGACAAAGCAAATATGCGTAAGTTAAGCACTGACTATACAGACATTTGTATTCTCTTCTATAGAGTAGAAGAAATCATTTGTTGCTATTGGTCTTGTCTCTAACATTGTGGAAGTTTGCAGGGCAGGGACAGGATGGTATAAGTTACTTAAGTTTCACCATTGAACAAGACTTGGGTTTTGAATCAAGATAATACAAGTTCTTGTATGGTACGTGAGGTAATTTGACCTGTGTTCGTGTGTGTGTTCAGAGCATTCTTACCTTTTTGTTTCCTTAGAACACCGATATGTAGAACTCTTCTTGAATTCTACAGCTGGAGGAAGTGGTGGTGCATATGGCAGTCAGATGATGGGAGCAATGGGTATGTGTAAGCAATTCAGTTTTATGTTAAGTGTTGCTGCTACTTAACAAAGTCGGCAAATTTTATACAGCTCCTGCTTATTTTAAGTGGCCTAAAACTGAAATTCAACCTTCTGTCTTAATCACAGTCAAGGAAACGGAAGGGGTAGTTCAAGATTGGAACACAAACACATTGGCAGGTATATAAACCTTTTAGGTTACACATTAAAATATTAGGGTGTTAAATAAATAAATGTGTGTGTTGTATGAGTGGTGACATGAATGGTTTCCAGGGAAGGGAATGATAATATATTGGGTGTGGGGAATAGATGCTTTTTCTTCATAATGTTATTACAGGTTCTTTCTGGGAAGGGGTTGCTGACATGGAATAAGGGGTGAAATTACACTAGCAACAATTATTGGTGACCTGTTAACACCTGTCCCCAAATTTGGGTTTTCTATCTGGGTTTCAATATTGTACAGAAATAATTATTTCAGCAGCTGGGTTTGCTTACATTGAGTTTCATTCTCAAAGTGGTGTGGTTGATTTCATCTGTTTGGGCTGTGTGTGCTGCTTTTATAGCACGTTGCAGAATGGCTTAGATTTTGTGATTTACAAGATAAGATTAAGTTAAAAAAGCAAACTTCATATTCTCAACTGCAAAAAAGTTTTGCAGAGATGTGAAATTAGTGAGCTAACCAAATAGGGTTATAATCAGCTGTATTCTGCATAATTTTGTTTTTTTTTAAAATAAACATAGAAAGGTGTTCTGTAGAATAGAATGATTTGGCACTTGATATGGAAGGCTGACATTCTGTTGCAAATTGGCATCTTTCATGTTTTAAGCAACACACAGGAAAATATTTAGTTCCGTATTTCTAAATACTACTCCAGGTTTGGTCTATTCACTTGAGATTTAATGTACAGTAACGTGATTAAGGAATAAACATACTATATTCAGACACAGCAAGTATCTTCCCTGCTTCTAACTGAATGGTTCATATATCTGAATTCAGATGCTACAACAATAAATAAATTTGTTAGGACTATTTGCAAATCATCTCCATAGCAACAAAGGCAAAAGTCACAGTAATATTTTCAAATTAGAGATCCAGCGACACATTAAAATAGGAGCAGACTTTGCCTGTTTTAGGTAGCATGTAGTGCATAAGCTCTTTATAAAAGATGGTGATAGTCAAGGTCTTAACATGCATATCCTTAACTTGAAAGGAAGCCAATCCAGTTATGGTGGTCCAGCTAACCAACAGTTGAGTGGGGGTTATGGAGGAGGCTATGGTGGTCAAAGCAGCATGAGCGGATATGGTAAGATGTTTTTACTAGTCTTAGATGGGTGTGTTTTGGAGTAAGGTAGCCATCGTATGCAAGGATCATCTTGCTTTGGCGCAAATAATTAACTTCAAATATTTTGAGATTGTTGATGCATTTGGTTTGTTATCTTTTAGCAGGAAAATTAGAAAATGAGTCTAGAGCAGCAAGAAAAGCAGTTTCCTGATAGCCACTGATCAAGCATAGATAGATATGAAATTGATGTGCATTAGAGGGAGGGCATAAAGATGTTCTAGGATTTGCTTTGCACATGCTTTAAAAAAATCTGGGAAATTGGCTTGCAGTTGGCTTTATAGATTTTTAACTTGTGATTACATAGAAGGAAGTTTGTCTTTTTAATAGTACAGGATTATGCAAGGTGGTATAGGGAATGTAAAGCATAATATACTTGTGCACTAAATTGTCTAACTTGTTATCTACCTTAGGTAACCAGAGTGCAATGAACAGCAGCTACTACAGTAGTGGCAATCGTGCATCCATGGGAGTGAATGGCATGGCTGGAATGTCTAACATGTCCAACATGAGTGGTGGCTGGGGAATGTAACTGGTCTCCTAATTTTTGGTCAACTTTTTTAAGAAAACAAAAAACTAAGTTTAACAGTTTTGCAATACAAGCTTGTGATTTATGCTTTACTTGTAAGTGAAATCAGGATCATTTTAAAACATTCAGGTTCAGTATTTTTGAATATGCTGAAACATTCATCTAGGGTGTGAGTCAAGTAAAGAAGTTCCTGTTAAACAATTTTCAGCTTTTTTCCAGTTTTTGTTGTAGGAGTGTATTTGAGCAGTAAGCGTATTTAGGTTAAAGCTGTTTCAATTATGTTAAATGTTGCTCTTATACCATATAACACCAAACACTGTTCTCAGTGCATGTTCAGGAACATGCTTTTTTGTACAAACAAGATTAATAGGAGCTGTGTTGGAAACTCAAGTGAACATTTGGCATGTTAGTTCTAGTTTTTCTTTTTAATACCTTGTAAGGCACATTTAAGCTTTTTAAGTTAATGGGGAAATGTGAGATGCAATACAGCTACCTTTAGGATTTTGGTCTTGGTGTTCGTATGAAATCTGAGGCCTTGATTTAATCTTTCATTGTATTGTGATTTACTTTTAGGTGTATTGCGCTAAGTGAAACTTGTTAAAATAAAACTTCCTTTTAAAAACTGGAATTTCTCTTGATTTATTCTGAAACATTATTTGCCTTGACAGTTTAGTTAACAAATATTAGATTATAATAGCTTCATATTGAAAGACTTAAGATTCAGGTAGAATTGTGTTTTGTCAGGGCTTGGTGGTAAACCTGTGAAATAGAGTTTGATCAAGAATAGGAATTCTACTGTTATGGTAACTGCAGCATCTGATCTTTGTCCAGCATTATCCTCTGTCTGAAATATGTTCATAGTCCTTAGGGAACAAAAAATATCCCAAAGCTCTCTTCTCTAATCCCTCTGCCATGGGACTATGGTGCTGTAATAGTGTAATTTACAAACATGCTTTTTTTTTAAAAAAAAAAAGCACCTCAGCATCACTAGTTAAGTTTAAAATGTTTTCTCATGCTGGATGTTGGTCAGACAGCAAAGCTCTTCAGGCTTGTATAGAGGCAATTCCATACCATATAGAACACCCAGTTTTTAGTCATTGCAGAGCCTAAATACACAAGAGAAAAATAAAAACCTGTATGTCACACGCCAGAACATGTTTCTCAGTCATCTTTAGGCTACAGCCAAGGGTAAAATTGCAGCTATATATCTCCTTTAAATAAAGGGTTTTCAAGTGTGAAAGCTTATAAATAAAGCTATAAGGATTTTTTTTTCTGAAATAGCACAGGCATTGTGGATGTAAGAGTTGTATATATTTGAATGTGTAGTAGGAAATCAAATTAAAACCCTACTCAAAAGTTATTGTACTGTGTGCTGGAACTTTTGCTCATACTAGTGTTAGGGCTGTTAGTCATGTTCCATAACTCCACACAGCACTTACTGCAATGGACACACTATCACAGCCTTGATTTCATTAAAAGGGTATCAGTGTCATTCCTTCTCTTTCTATCTTCATTCTTCTCTTTCTATCTTCATTCTCTCCTATAACACTGGATGAGATGATCACGCTAGTCCTTGTCTAATTTCTTCAAAAGCCCAGTTGATCATCTGTGCTAAAACATGCTATTTCCCCCCAAACATCCCTTTGCCTCCTTCCATAGTACATTCATACATGTCAATAGTGCTCCCCATTTTCAGATGTGACATCCTTTCCTGCTATTGGCATCAGTTTCTATTCCAATTGTCAGTTCTTCCTAACTCCTCCTCCCTTGACCCATTATAATCGGGCTTCTGTGCACCTATGCTTGACTGGAATTGTCTTCCTTAAAGTCACTGATCTCATAATTGCCAAATGTAGGGCCATTAATCTATTCATCTGTAGTCGAGCTGCCTGCTGTCTTCAGTATTGAACATGGTATTTTGGCCACAAAGGCCATACATACATTCCAGAGATCTTGGTACAGATAACTTTTCCCCAACTGGGAGGCGAGTGAATTGCGTGTTGATTTTTTCACCTTTGGCAGAGTGAGGGTTCAACATGGAGCAGCTCTCTGCTTCTCTCAACAAGGGGCTGGGGAAGTCTCATTTGTGCAGCTCCCCCAAAACTTGCTTTAACCTTCCCTTAACGAGCTCAGGAGATCTGAGGAGTCCAAAGCATCAATGGGGGGATGGGAGCAGGTGGTGCCATCGCTGGGGAATGACTTCCCTGTGTTCTCAGCAGCTTGTGTGGATGAAAGGGCAGGGTGAATCCAACCCTAGTGGGGATCTAGCTGATGGCAGTTTTGTGGCATAGGTTAGGCAGCTGCTTTTAAAAGAGATTAGATCCACCATCCTACAGCCAGGAGGAGAGAACCTGTTGCTCTTACTCCTTCAGGAGCTCATGAATCCATAAGGGAAAGAAGCATTACTTTTCAAGGAGATCTATGCGTAGGACAGGGCATTGCTCTTCATCTTCATAACACAGTTCCTCTAGATGGTCTGCCTCCCCAGACACTCAGAAGAAAGGACAATGAAAAGGAGATGCAAACGTTCATCACCTTGTGTGCTCTGCTTCTGCTTTCCAGGGCAACAAGGAGGACATGAGCAGGTTTTTCCACAGGGAACAGCCCTTTCCCTCCCTCGCAGGAATGCTCAGAGGTTTTTAGTAAATTCGGAAAGGGGGTGGGAACTGAAGAGGATTTAGAGATGGATGCATGAGCAAGACTTCAATCATCACTGCCTGGGCACAGCTGTTGTCTGAACCCAGGTAGCATGGGTTGTTTGAGGGCAAACAACTATCCAATAACCCTACAATACATGGCATGTGCTATGATTTACATAAGCCACCATGGCTTCAATAAATAACCAATGATAGCTTATTTTGATAGCCATGTTATTGGGCTGGTTAACACTATACTTGACAACCAGGTACAAAGCTGTGACTATATCTCATTTTCTTCTGTTTATGCTAGACATTGCTTATGTAACTGAAAAGCACCCATACGCGGAAGGCAGGCATATTAATGATTCCACACAACTAGTAATAGCTCCACAATTATACTGTCTGAAGGTTTCACAAATAATATTGTGGAATTTTATTTTTAATCTGTTGCCTTCCCCAGCAGACAACTTGCAGTTTACTTAGCATACTTTAAACAAGTCCTGACCTTACTTTCGTATTCCTTTGTAGCGATCAAAACTTTTGTCATGTGAAATACTTGCGTAGGGATAATCATCCCTCCCCCAAGGAATATCTTGTGAAGGCGCAGATAAACTTGTTTAATTCCAATTTTGCAGTATTTATTGGGTAGCCACTATTTTATAGGTGCTTTAGAAATAATCTATACTCTTATTTACTTGTGAAGTATAGTAAAGGCACATTCATTTATACATTGCTTTAAAAAAACTTCCGTGGGGACAAGTTTTGAGATGTTCATATTTTCATCTTTAGCTACATACAAATCTAGAAGAATATTGAAGTGGAACTGTCACAGGTGGTAGGCCCATGAGATTAAAGTGTTCAGAAAAGTAATTGTGTCAGAGATCAAATGTACAAATGTCAAGTACAAAGCTAATTACAAACAATAGATTTTTGTAATTTAAACAAAAAGTATGGCAGTATCAAAGTTGCAGCACATTGAGCACATTTTGAGATAGGACATTTTTCTGGCACTTAATCTCTGCAAAATATTTAACTTCCCTAATTTCTGTAAACCCCATTTTTATAAATTAAATCTTCCTTTTCCCTCATGGCAAACTACCTCAAGTAAATAGTGTGATAGGTAAAGAATGGTGAAATTTACATCTGCCAAAAAGCCTAAATGTTTGGTTAATTCTCTGGTCTTACATGGTTCTCCTGAAACAAGTCGATGTCTTAGGAAGAATTTGATGAACACCTTTGAAGCAGTAAAGTGTGGCAAGTATCACAAACTCGTACAGGCTTGGGATAGGATGGTAGTGCAAGTTCATTGCTGGAACAAGTGTTGCAAAAGATGTGACCACAGTTTCGACAGTGGTGCTGCAAAGACAGTTATGAACATCTCTAAATCATACGGTTCAAAGCAGTGCTGTTTACATATTGCATCCAAGCCAAAGAAAACTCTGCAGAAGTCCCACTAAAATCAATGGAACAACTTAGTCAGAGCTATCTCCCCAAGAGCTACTAATTTCTCTGGATTGTAAGGACCAAAGAAGCAGAAGGGCCTTAGATTGGGTTGAAATTGAAATTCTGAACAAGAAAGCCTAAGGCCTTGATCCACAGCCCATGAACTCCATATAATTTCATTCTATTTATAAGGTTCTTGAACAAACACATGGATTTCACCTAATATACTGTGGTGGTTTCCTGACTTAACAAAAAGACACAACCACTGAATTTATACAGCTTTGGATGTGCGTGCCCAAAGGACCTCCATCCACACAAAATGCCAGGTGAAGACTTTGTGCCGAATACATACTTGCTGATGCAGCAATCCTAAATTCTATGGAAAATCAACAATTGGTACATGAGCTTGGAGGTCCAAATTTACTTTCATGAACTTTCATCCCTAATACTCCTTGCTGCTGTTAAAGGGAACTGGCTTTACAGATTGTCCTACCTACCGTGTTGCTTACTTTAACATTGGAGGGTTGTTATCCATTGACATTACCTTTCTTCGTGAAATGGAGAATTCTTTCTCACATTGCTTACAGTGCGTTGCTTCATCATCTTTTAGCCAGGTATGGCCCTAATATTCAAACAAAACCAACGTTATTTTAGTATTCAGCTTCTAACATTAACTTATTGCTAAAATGTGGGTTTAGAAGGGGCTAAAAGATCACCCTAGCAAATGACTCCTTCAAAGCCAGATGTGGGAAAGATTAATTATATTTAGCTCTTGCAACAGACCTGGACTTTGATTCTATCCATACTTACTTAGGCCTCATTGAAAATAGTGGGTTTTGCTTCTGAGTAAACATGCACATAATTGTGCTATTAGAACTTATAATTGACAATGATTATTTGGATTAGAGCATGCTATGTTTAGGCCAACAAAGTGTTCCCAGCTGCTAGTAGGACAGGTTTGATAATGCCCCATCCCATCCCAGATAACTCAAGCACACTGTGCCACATAATACTATGGGAAAAGATGCAAATAAAATTGCAGCAACCAGATTCCTAAATAAATCTTAGTATATTGTAAAAGCTAGAATACCTTTAACGCTTTATTTACTTCTTTAATATCTTCCATCTTAAGCTTGGATCTGGAAAACACATTAAAGTAGTTATCTGAACATTTTTAAAGCAAACCACATTTTCTTGTGAACCTTACAGGGTTAATGTCATACCCACACTGCAGATGGGAAGGAGGCTGAAAGAATGGTGTGTCTAAAGCCATCAAGTGTTCATAACATAAGCAAGATTCAAAACAGAGTTCCTGATTCATGGTTCTTTGTTTTACTATGCTACATAACAGCTCTCAATTTGCCGAGATGTTTCTAGAAGGAACACATTCCAAATTTAAGGGACAAAAAAGGGCCCTTGCTAGCCACCCATACTTCCACTCCAATAGTATTTCTCAGCAGTTACACTGACTTTAAAGAAAACATTTTCCTGCGCCACTTCTTGCTTTATGTGAAAACCAGAACTCCATGGTGTATATCTACTTCATGTTTTAGGGCTGCACAGCTGGCCTTGACATATTTACCAGTTTGCCTCATGAAATACTGTGACAAACACAATTGCCATATCAAGCGAGAAGCAGCTTTCTAGTAGAAATAGACCAAGAACCCCATGTTAAAAGGTTTTCCAAAATGTACAGATCCATGTCTTAGTACCTACATGCCATTACTTTTATAGCAGTTCAACAATGCAACTTCTAAAAATGCAGGATGAACAAAATGGAGCCTAGAATAACGGGAATTATTAGAATATGCTTACTGGCTAAGGTGAAGCCCCATTTCTTGAAGAGCCTGTTCCTGTTCTTCACAGATCTTTTCTAACTGCTGCTTCTCTTCTTGCAGTTTTCGCAACTCCTATAAAACACATGCAAATATGAAAAGCCATATGTATTTTTTTATTAGGGACAATCTCTTTCTCTATTTTGAGCTGACTTACTAAAATTTGAACTGGGCAGGGAGGGAATAAATTACCTGCACTTGCTGTGGCGCTCTGCTTTATTGTAAAGCCAATAAATGCTGGGAAGCCATTCCATGGAAAGCTCTTGCAGTGTTAGTGAAAGGCAGCAGCTGATGGCCTCTACCATGAGGAAAAGTACTCTGATATACCATAGAACCTGTGAATGGAACGGCCCTCTTGCCTTAGCCTGTGGAGTTCCTGCCAAAAATCAACTTGACCCAGACTGAAGAAGATGCACTGGACAGCCTTAGAAGCTAAGCTGCCTTATACCAAGCCTGGCCTAGCTCAGAATTGTCTCTGGCTCTCAGGCAACAGTTTTTCCTCATTCCTATCTGGATATGCCTGGAACGTTCCACACGCTCTGCTCTGCCATTAAGCTACAGTCCTTTTCCCAAATGTGGACTATTGTTATTATTGCATAGCAGCTAAATTCCACAGGACTGAGATGAAGGGAAAACTAGTCCTTTACTCATCCCTTCAATCTAGCAGTCTTCTGCTCCTGTCCTGGAAATTTCACCTGGCTGGTGCTCTCCTTTTCCACTTCTCTAATACTACTCTGCCTCTCTCCCCCATTTCTCCTCGCTCCCCCCCCCAAGTGCTTTACTCTGTAAAATGAATGGCAGCCATTCACTTACTAGAAGAAAGCAAACATTGGGATACAAATGTGGTGGGAGCTAACCCTGTTCTCTGCCTTGGATGACCCCAGCAGTTAAGAATCATGTATGTTCCTTACCTGTATAGCCCCATTTGTTTCAGTCTTCTATTGAGTCAGTAATACGGTGTGTGTTTTAAATTAAAACAATAAAAAGAATCTAGGAAAGTTCAAAGCAAGTGCACTAATGTGATCATTTGTTGTTTCAGAGTGGAATCAATTTGTGTCCCTCTTCCATGAGTGGAACTGGGGGGGGAATTCCCCCTCTCCCCTGTAGTGTGCCCTTTTCTGTCCAAAATCTGCTGTCGAGGGTCCATCACTTTCTGGAGCAGATTTGGGGTATACAGAGGGAAAGGGAATCATCTCTTCCTCATTCCAATAACAGAAGCCTTCCACAACATGGATTCCACCAGTATTGTTATTAAGAGAACTTCGTTGGTAATTACATTTTCCCTAACCAGTAACTTATTAATCTAAGTTTTTGTATTATTGATTCTCTGAAAGCTATCTACTAGCTGAAAGGCACCCGCTTAATTTCCTTGCTTTTACTCTCTAGAAGGAAATTAAATTTCCAGCTCACTTACTTTTTTCAACCCTTCTACTTGCTGCAGTTCTGTTTTTAGCAAAGTCGTAGTGTCCTTCTCTTGATGCAGCTCTTGTTGCAGAGTCTGTCTCTGTTCTTTCTCAGATTTTAGATCTCTCTCAAAAGTTGAACTGTTTAAATTTCAAACAAACAAAGAAACCCTATGTTAGAAACAAAGTTTGTTTTCCAGCTGCATTTAACTAGTTTGAATTTCTGACATATGTATTGAAGGATATGAGTAATATCCTCTTTTCATGAGTTCACTAAAGGAAGCTTTATATTTCTGTGTAGACCGGCTGGGCTCTAGAGAGCTATTTTAGGCATGTTCAAGCGCTTGCTAGTGAGATTCTGGGTTCCATTTCCATTGAATAGTACACCCTCATGCACTATTGCAAACGACTTTGGAACTTCAGTTTCAAGAGTAATTTGCCAAGTGGCTGGGGGAGAGGGAGGCTGCTGTTCAAAAAACACAGATTTAAAGGCCTACTTGTGTGTGCACCAAACCAGCTGTGCTGACCGTAGATCCTGGACAATAGAATGCCAGCAACTTTACTTCTGGGTGCTTCCAGACAAGGCTTTTACAATGCCATCAGTCTGCCTCATTCACAGAATTTTACTGGGGGGGGGGGGGGAGTTCAGACTACGAGGTCGGTCACTCGTAACATTCCTCTGTTTTCCCACTGCTGCTTCCATCTTTTTTCTTACCACAGAAAAATCCACTGAGGAGAAAGAGACAGAAGAGCTGCACAATGTCTTCTAATTAGCAGTGCTAGGAGTCCTCCTTCTGGAAGCAGCCCCAGTCTTTTAAACTATAGTCAGAATCCACCTGGGACCTTTTACTCTGTTGTATTTTTAACTGCGTTTTAGGGTGCAATCACTCGGAAGTCTCCAAACTTGGACACTTTGGCATTTTTTATGCTCTGCTGGGCTGAAGCTGGCAGGGCGGGAGCAGCAGCGGAGGCAATCTTCACCTCCCTGTCCTTCATTCTGGGTGATTTTCAGCAGATGGGCTTTTCAGCCTGTTTGGCGAGGGCATTTTGGAGGGGGAGGGAAGGAGGCTGGAGGAGGCTCAGAATAACTTGTATCCTGGCTTCTCTGGGATCCTCCCTTCCCCGCCCACTGCCATTTTGTTTGCACACGGGATGCCTTGTCATGGCAGGTTTGGCCATCTTGTGGCCCTCCAGATGTTTTGGCCTGAGAGTTCCCATCATTCTTCACCATTAGTTACATTGGCTAGGGTTGATGGGAACTGTAGGCCAAAACATCTGGAGGGTCACAAATTGCCTCCTTTTGAGTGGTGAGTGTCTCTCTGTGTATGCATGTCTGTGTATGCGTGCCACCCACCCAGGCAATGATACACCATGTTCAAAGCCCTGACACCTCAGAACAGTTAGAGCAGGTGGTGGTGATGATAGGTTTTTCCTAGAGAGTTCTCTCCCTCTCCCCCGCCACTAGTTTCAAGAGAGGAAATTAGCTATGCTAGCTCAAGATCCACCTTGGAACGCCCGATTCCAGGCCCTGCTGCCAGTGGTAGATTTATACCAGTGGAGCTTTCTGTGATCGTACCATGGGCCACCATGGCCCATCCCCTCCTAACCCCCTTCAACCAACAGATATAGGCGTTAGGATTGCTCTTTCAAAGGCTTACCAATTTTGTGAGGCATATGTTTAACTTGTAACATCATCTATTAAAACAAGTAAAAGCACAAGAAAATACATGGGAAAGACATCAGTGCTTCAAATAATATATAATGCAAGAGTACCATTTATTATCCAGTTGGATCAGCTGTTGCTTCAGGATCTCAATTTTGCCACCTAGTTCTCGTTTCAGTTTGACATTTTTCTCTTCTGCAACCTGCCTGGCCTTTTCTGCATGTTGGAATCTTTGGGGGGGGGGGGAAGACACATACACAAAACATACACCCACACAGACACTGTGATCACTATATTGGTTATATTGAATGATAGCGGTTTTTGTCCTCTGCCAAAGCTATTACCTCTAAACGCTCCCTTATCACATATTAACATGTTATATATATATATATCATGCCATAAAGCAGTGCAGGCCACGCAACATTCACAAAACTCTGGCCCACAGATGTAAATGTTCCTTAATCTAGTGTGCCATTTTGTTCATTAGTCCTGGTCCACGGAGCTTGTGCCATCAGTTCCTAAAGTGACCAGCAACAGCTTGAAGGAAACTGTTGGGCCGCTATTTAAGACTTGTTTGCCATGTGGGAAGGCAGAAGAGAAGAAACCCAGGCTGACAGGGCTATTAGTGGCCTTAGAGAACTCTCTGTTGCTCTATATTTTATACATAGCTTTTAAAAATATTTTAAAGTTTTAAACCATCTTTGGCAAATGGAATAAAAGCAAATTCTTAACTTATGCATACAATCTGCTCCCTCCCTCTTCCAAATTCAGAGTTTCTTGTTCCAGCTCAGGACACCCCAAGCCCCCCATGATTCTTTCTCCATCTCTTGATTTTCTACTTTCTCTGACACATGTAGACCTTCCCCATCCCTCAAACACTAGTCTATCTCCCTCTAGCATGTGACACATTGCAAGTCATGTTGAGACTAGCGAAATGCCAGGCAGCATCTTGGCATTTTTTCCATCAGGTCAATTTCAACTGGTTGGGAAGAAGCCAGGTGAAATGAACCTGATGGAACCAGGTTGTAGCAGCTGTAATTTGCCAGAGACACTGACTGGCATTTCTCTAGTCTGAACATGCCTTACAGTGTTTTAGATCCTGGAGAAGAAGGTTACATTTGGGGAAGAAAGATATATGTAAAACGGTGGATGGGTATGTAAACAGGGATCATAGATGGGGAAAACAGATTATGGGGTGGGCATCAGGGAGACATTCATGCCTTCACTAGAAATAGCTTGTAGAAAACTGGTCTGGACTGTTGAAAGGTGGAACATTGGGGAATTAGGAAGGTCACGGGCTGCTCAGGCCTGTAGAAAGAATTACCTATCTTCCATTTGCTTCACAGAAGCCATCATTTGATCCGTTTTGCCTTCAAAGGATGATATTGTTTCTTTTTTCTGTTGCAATGAGCTCTCTGCGTTCTGGAGGGAAAGAACTTAAGCAGTTGACATCAAAGTAGTCATTCCTTAAGACTTCAAAAACCAAAGCCAACAGTAAGCACAGAGGTACAATCTCCACTTTCCTTCCCAGTCAAACAACTACCTAGTCAGGGAGACACCAACAGTTTTCCTAGAAATCACTTTTGTTCCTGTGGGAAGGCCGCTGAACCTATAGATTTTTTTAACTTGAGTAATCACCGGCCTTTCAACCATATCATGTGAAGAGGCCTTCCACTCTTGCTAATAGTCAGGAACTTTACTCTCCTTCTTGTCATTAAGAGTGTGAGTGAACATGACCACACCGACCACGCATTATTGAGTACAGAAGTGGGCATGAGAAGCATATAAAGCATATTATGCCTAGGTTCATACGTAGAGTGGTGACATCCGGATAGAATTGTGATATTGTACCTAACAAGACAATAAATCCCCAGAGAATTAAAAAATAAGGGTAGAAAACCATTGTATTATTGAACCAGAAGTTATGTAGCAGAGGCAGAGGGATGATTTAGACACAATGTTCCTGGCCTCAAAAGTCATGGTTTTCAAAAGTGGGACTGAATGTTGGGCCTGCATGCTCCTCCCCCCTTCCCCCACTAACTTCAGGATATCCTGGTTTGTTTAAACCGGAGTTCCCTGTTATGTCCATGGACCACCAAACTAATGATCTTAATACATGGTACACGTTCAAGGTGCTACATAGCTAGCCATTTACTTCACACACATACCTGAGATTTATTAAACATCTGCAAATTGATTGCTTTAACCTCCTCCAGCTGTTGGCGAAGGGCAACCAAAGTATCTTGTTTTTCAAGAGTATCTTTCTCCAGGAGTTTCATGGCAATTTCCATTTCTGTTTTCATTCCAATCTGTAGCTCCAACTCTTTTTCCAGCTCCTTAAAAGTTACAAAAATGCAAAAACGACAGAAATAAAACATTTCTGCTGCGCTGTGTAAAACGTGAGCCATATTTGGGGGCAAACAAGTAAAAGGAAGTTGTGTTTCTAACAGATGACACAAACTTATTTCTTCAACAGAAGTACAGTGGCTAGGATCCAAGAACGCTCTGTTTTTGTACATGTGCTGGGAATTTTCAGGCTTCCCCTCTCCTGTCCATAGCCCTGTGTGAGGGTCAGGAGACCATCTGGTGTAGCATCTAAACAGAAAACAGGATTGCATCCTGTGTATACACTTGGAAACACTTCATGCAGGTGCACAGGATTTGGGGGATCCTGGTCAGTATGTGCAAATTGGGGATATATATTACCCCACCCCACCAGCAGATGTAGTCCTTTATAGTCCTAATAATGAACCCAGGATTAACCTATGCAAATCAGTTTCTTGTTTCTTGAGTCTAATCAAGATTTGGAAATCCAAAAGGTATTCTGTAAAAATTAAGGGAAAAGCTTAATAATGATGCCCTGTCCTGTTAGAGCCATAGCCAGCGTTCCCAGTTCTTTTGGGCTGGAGAGTAATGAAATGGAGAATGGTAGGAGCTTGTGCATGTGCAAAGCGCAGCACTGTGCGTTGCCTCCTCCCCTCCGCCAGTGTCCCCCGTGCCCACCAGAATTCCTTGTGATCACTCCCCCAAGCTGCACTGGTCTTACACTGAGCAAGGCACAGACTAAGTCACTTCCTGGGTGGCTTCTCCCCCAGGCTGGGCTGGGCTCAGAGTACTCTTCCCAGAGCCTGGTGTGCTTGAAGAGGGCATGGAAGATAGATAGGCAACTCTGATTCTCTCAGAAGCTCTTGCTTGTGCTGATACTACATGTTGAAAGTTTCTTACCACTTGTGCAGCCGCCAGGGTTTGTGGGGCATCTGCTTGCCAGTATTACAAGTTCCTGGCAGGAATGCTATCCAAACGCTGGGGGTGAAGGTGTGTGTGAATGGGGGGCTATACATGCGGTCAGGAGATTGTGTTGCATTTTAAATGCTATGCTCCTCAGGTGGGGTACTCCATGCATTGTTTAAATAATTTCACTATGAAGGCAGACTGAAAAGTGGTGATTGGCCCAAGGTCACCCAGTGAGATCAATGGCCAAGCAAGGATTTGAACATGTCATCGCCTGTCTGTCTGTCTGCTCCATCACATTGGCTCTCGTTAATATTTAAACCAATCCTGAGATTTGTACTTTTGTTGTGGGATACCACCATTTGCCCCCTTTTCTCTCGCCTGGGTTCAGCAGTACCTCTACTGCATTACAAGCTTGGGACACCACACGCCAAGACGGAATACATGAACACTATTAATTTCAAGTCAAGGAAAAGTGGTATCTCACCGTTCGGATTCTTTTCTCCTCTTTTAGTTGTTTCCAGACATCACTGTACATTTCATCCAGGCCTTGCCGTGACTGCTTATACGTTTCCAGTTCAACTTTGGTATCCTGTTTAGTTACCTAGAATACAACGAGGTCTGAGAAATCTGCCTGCTAGTAGAAAAGTTTCTACAAGAGAAGTCATGCCTGATTACAAGTTAATTTATTCCTGTGACCAGTACTACCAAAGAGACATTGACCTGGTTCACATGGTCAAAACAGCCCACTGTGGGTTGTTTAAATCACAGTGAGCCACAGAGCATGCATTTTGCATATTCATTCCCAAACTGGGGGTTGTTGTTGTATCCGAGCAACCCTTGCATAACCCTACAACAAATCATGGGTTATGCGAGGATTCATACAACAAAATCTCTGGTTCGGGAACTGAATAACCAAAGTGCTGGCTGACGTGCACAGTGGCTCCTTGTGGCTTAAACAGCCCACGGTGGGTATTTTTGCTTGTACGAACCAGCCCATATCCTCAAAGGTATATATTAGGTTTTTGTTTTTGAAATGGTTGTGGTTAGCTTAACAACACCCTCAACCCTAATCCATTTACTTCTCTGGAGAAAAGGCATAGAGAGTTGACTTTTCCGCTGGAGTGAATGGGGAAGCCCTCTCCTCCAGGAGCTCTGTGTATGCATCCCAGAACGTACAGAAGGGCTCTAGATGGAAGGCAATTATCAGCAGTTCTCTTTCAAAGAAGAAGAAAAGACACACACATTTTAAAGAGAATAACGGGATTGGATCCAGGCCTGATCTTCTCTGAATTGAAGGGCTCCTTCCATTCATAAAGGGAACTGAGGCCCAGTGGAGGCTTCCCACTGGAGGAAGAAGACAGGGTGGCAAATTTCTCTGATTCCCCAATCCTTCAGAAGAGCGTAGGAAGTGGTGCTGCGGGAAGGGGAAATCAGAGAAAGCAGTTGCCCCACTTCAGTCCTCCAGCACCAGTGGAACGCTGCTGAACACAGGCCTGAATTCAACCCACTGCCTCTTTACCAGCACAATGCATCATTGCCATGTTGTCTCATACCACAGGTAAAGGATCACTTCTTCCTCCCACCTATCCAATGAATTTTATAAATGGTTTGTAACTATTATGGATATTTTGTGAGCTGCTTCTCTTTTGAAAGATAAACAGTTAATGTTAAAACAAAAATAAACTACTCAGGTCTCTTAAGTAGTCCCCAAGCATATCATCTTTACAGTATTTCTGACCTCGACATGCTTTTCACTTCGTTCACGGATTAGTTCATTTTCCTGCTTCAGCTCCCTCTGTTCTTCCTGAAGAGCCCCTATCCGATCCGTTGCTGCTGCCAGCTGGCAAAGGGAGGTGGGGGGGGGGCAATGTGGGAAGAGAGAAGAGAAAGAAACAGCCATGAACATAAAAACTTGCCACTCAACTGTGGCACAAAATTAACGTCACATCTCATCATTCTGCTGCTAAGACCAATCAATGCTCATGATTTGTTTTTATTATTATTTTGATACAGAAACAAGTTACCATATTACAGGTTGGATCCATCCCTGGCCATCCACCAAACCAATGGAAACTGCTGGTGGAACAGATTCCCCTCCCTCTGTGTGGGCACCCCAAATCTGCTCTGGATGGATTGGGACTCTAAATAACAAAGTTGAGGCAAGTGTGGGAGCTGCAGCAGAGAAGAAAGCAAGGGAATGTTCTGTTGCACGTGCAGAAGTCCACTCACATGATGCTGGATCTGCCCCTATGTTTTTACATCAAAGCACTATGCCTGTCAGGAAGACAGCACCTCTCACAGTCTTGTGAAATTCTTCTCAGCCCAGTTACCATGGAAGGGCTGTAGCTCTGCAGGCAAAAATGCCTCAGGTTCAATCCATGGCATTACCAGGTATAGATGGGAAAGACTTCTGTCTGAAATCATGGACAAGTGCTGTCTATCAATGTAGACAATACTGAGATAGATGGACCAATCATGGATAGCTAGTACAAGTCAGTCAGTGTAGACAATATTGAATTAGATGGACCAATGGCCTCACTTGGTATAAAGGCAGCTAACTCCTATGCATCTTTAGGTTGTATTGTAATCTACAGACAGTGAACAGTATTGCTTTCCTCACCATGATCTCGCCAAGTCATAAGTTTTTGCTCCGCTCAGATCCCTGTGGGAACCATTTGATGACTATCAGTTTCAACAAGGAAGTCACTACAAATATGTAAGAGGAAAAAGCAGACGAAGTAATAGAAATAGAAATAAACTTCCATCACCACCAACCTCTTCCTGGAGCTTCGAATTGGTTTTCTCTAAGCATTCTATTTTGGTCTGAAGATCTCCAACAGTGCCACTGTAACAAAAGATCAGCAGTATCTGTTTTAATTCTAACTACTCAAAGGCCTGTCCAAAGAGTAAGGCTAAGCAACAAACATTGATTACAGTTTTTCAAAACATTGTTTGTTAGTGTCGATAATTAAGGTAAATTCGGGGGGAAATTGGGCGAGTGCAAAACACTATTGGATAATAAATAGAGGGGGGGGAATGGAGCGGGGGGTGGGAAGAAGGATATGAGACTGACAGAACCAAGCATAAGACCAGGGTGGTAAGAGGAAAAATGGTAGGTCCCTTTGAAGGTATAGCATTTTTTATATTAAGATGTCGGGCATCACACAGTAGAGGGAAAATAGAAACATCATCCAACAAAACCTACCTTAGATGGCGGTTAAGTTCTTCCACATAATGTTTCTGATCAAGCACAGCTGTGATTCCTCCATCTCTAATATTGAAATAAATATTTTTATTTTTTCAAAATGGCTGTTTCCCCCCCCCCCCCCCCCCCCAAGTGCTACATTTATATTATATAACTATTGTCATACAAGAAGCTACATATTCATTACAAGGCTGCAAATGCTGTTCCCTTCTTTGAGATCAGCATAGTCTCAATAAGACAGGCTCCGGATGGAAACAAGGAAGATGAATCACTCCAATGAATTAAAATCATAGAATCATAGAACAGTAGAGTTGGAAGGGGCTATAAGGCCACCGAGTCCATGCTCAATGCAGGAATCTACCTTAAAGCATCCCTGACAGATTGTCCAGCTGCCTCTTGAATGCCTCTAATGTGGGAGAGCCACCATCTCCCTAGGTAATTGGTTCCATTGTCGTATTGCTCTAACAGTCAGGAAGTTTTTCCTGATGTCCAGCCAGAATCAACCTGATCCAACATTCTGGCCATCAAGGTTAAATACGACTATCGTAGCAGCAAAGGTAACTACATTCAAAAGAATAGCTATGTTATCAAAAACTACTTATTGATATGAAAAGGTAGATGACACACGAAACTGGTATCAGGAATTCTGAAGCCAGAAGTGCATGTATGATGTTCTACATGCTTGATTCATGCTTCCCTACTTATTTATCAATATCCATTATTTTCCAATATCCATCCATTTCATTCCCCTCCCTCCCTCTCACAACCTGAAGGCGCTAGAAAAGGCCCCAAGATCAACCATGCTCATCTCCTACATAATTTTTAATAATTTTCTATGAACGATCATTAAGAACGGAAGCTCAACTATACATACTCTTTGCCATTGTCACTGTTCTGAGTATCCTTAAGGTACAAGGAAAAATCGATCACCGCAACCTGAAAAGACAAATCCGATTTGTACAACCTAATTAAGTTAACAACATTGTGGCCAGCGTCTTGATAAGATTAGCTATGCTTCACTTGCTTTCATACCCTTCCTTCACATTAAAATAAATGAGGTTTACAGGAATAAAGGTTTGGTGTGACAACATGCTTATCTTTCTGGATGGGTATTATTCCACCCCTTTCTATAGGCAATTGATTTTCATGGCCTCAGGTTAAAAACAAAGCATCGGGTTCCTTCCTTTCCCTGATGCGATCTGGCACTGACTGCTTAGTTTCTTTCTGCCCCATCTAATGAGATCCACAGGTCAACAACGGTTGCTAGAGGCTGCACAGATCAGTGAATTACTTTGGAGGCATGGCCAATCCAACTCATAATAAGGGCCTAATTCACACAAAAGACACATACAATGGGCTTTACAGCCTGGAGTTTTCTCCATGTGGTAGGTGGGCAATCTCTTGCCATGCATATATGTTAGTTTTCATCATCAAATGAAAACCCTTTTCTCTAATGGATACTGGGCTGGATCCAGACATGCCCTTCCACGAACAGAAGAGTTCCTTCTGTTATTGGAAGGCACTCCACTCTGATCCGGTGGAAGCTTCCACTGGAAGAGTGGGGTAGAGGGGAGACACAATTTTACTTATCCCCCCCTTCCCCTTGTAGATCCCTGTGCCACCTCCAAGACTGTTCCGTAGGATCCACCAAACCCTCCAGAGTAGCTTTTCAGGGGACACAGGAGGGCGGAATTGGTGAAAATCTCCCCACAGGGATGAGATGTCCCATGAGTAGAACTCCACTCATGATTAGTCTGGATCCAACCCACTGACTACAGATAATGCATGGGAACACTGAGACATTATATAAATGCTATCATTTATTCAATAATGTGCAAACCTAAGGTTTTAAGACAGGTTCAGCCTAATTGACTACCATAGGCCTACAGAGTTGTGAATCAAGAACAATACTCCTTAATTTAAAGGGGTGGTTGTTACCTGGGTATCCAAATCTTCTCCTTTTAAGCAGAGATTTGCATCAATGACATTCAGCCCCACCAGCAAACCTACGATCACAGCTCCTTCTTCTTCCATCATCAAGGCATCAGGCTCATAAAACTCGCTAGGAAAGAAAAAGACAAGGGATATTTAGGGGTGGTGGTGGAATTGTAGTGCCCACCAAGGCAGAAGACTTACTTAAGGACAATTCTGAAAAGATTGTTCTGAAGTCAGCACCTCTTATCCACTTTATATTCCGAATACAAACATTGGATTGGATCCAGCATAAGACTTCTGTAGACAGAAGGGCTCCTTCTGTCAGTGGGAGGCTTTTGATCCAGCAGAGCTTTCCTGCTATCTGAAATTCCCCCTCCCTCTGGTCCTCTATATCTGATCTGGAGAGGTGGGGGAGACAGTACTGGGGGGTTGCAGAAGGCCTTCTGTCAGTGGGTAAAACTCTGGATCCAGCCAATTTACTTTAAATGCTTTCTGTGTAGCAGTTTTTTTTTTAAAAAAATCTAGAATTAAAATATGAATATACCTCAATAGATTCTTGTGGTCCAAGAGTACTTTTAGGTAGTCTGCCAGTTTCTTTTGCATTACAGCAAGATAAAGCCATGCTCTGCCCCTTCCTACTGGGGTCCTGCAATTCCACAAGAACACCAGGCATCAAACATGTCAAATCACTCATGTAAAAGGAATCAGATAAACATCTTTGACTATTTTAGCATGAGCTGCACTTGCTAAAAGCGTAGTATCTATTTTCACCAGGAGACTCTTGCATACTGGAAAAGCCAGAAAACAAGTTAAATATTAGGCCTGTACATATTTTTATTGAGTGTGTTTCTTTTAATTGATCAATTGGTTAACTATCAATATTAGTAGTATAATTTTTATTATAGATGATTTTTTAAAGAATATTTAACAAAGGGAATATGAACTTAAAGTTTATAGCTAGGAAAGCCGCATGTGTAAGATTGAATACTTCATGTTCAGGGCCCTTCTAGGTACTACTTAGCTGAGTATGACTTTTTCCCCTTTGCTCTGAATTAGTGTATTTACTAGTAAAATATTACTAGTAAATACAAGAAATGACTGAGAAATGCGCATAGGCTGTCACTGTATACAACAATGGCATCAGCACTGAATACCCTTCAATAAAGAATAATTTCAGGGAAAAGTCCCCATCTTTATCCTGAAGGTAGCTAGATCTAGTTAGGCTAAAACAAAACAAAACAAAAACAACCCGTAAAATATTATTAAGCTACTGTAAAGCATTAGAGTCTCATTCCTTTCAACAAGGAGGCCAGCCTACTCCATCACTTCTGCTGAAAGAGCAGCTGCCTTTGGCCTTCCTTCAGCTTTCATCTAGCGGCAGCCATTCCAACAAGCTATCTGAACTGTTTCCTTCCCAGTTAGTCATCCCCTCTCCTCCATCCCTTATTCCTTGGATGTTATGCCTTAAATTTAGATAGTAAGCCTGAGGGGAGAGACTGTCATGCTACTCCTTTTTGTAGGACACGTTGGCTAAAGGATGGGGAATAAATGCTATAAATAAAACAAAACCTTCCCCCCCTATTAGCCTCAACCTGAATCTGTTTCAACTCACTTTAACTCTGGCAGATTTCTCACACTTGTTGCTAAATCTGATGCTTCTGGACAAAGTTTCTCCACCAGTTCTAAAGGTCCAAAGAATGACTTGTTCTGTGCAATAAAACTCTTCTTAGCTAGTTAAAAAGGAGCAATAAGCAAAGAAATAATATTAGTTTAGTTCGGTTCAATGCAAATAAAGCAAACATCCACAAAAAGAGAGTTAGGCTGCAACCCTAAACACATTTACAAGCAAGTAAGCGTCATTGAACACGGTAGGACTTACTTCTGAATAAACACAAACAGGATTGCACGTTTAAGGTATTTTCACACCTCCCTCTCTCTGGCTTCAATCCTATGTGCACTTATCTGGGACTAAGATCCATTGAAAACAGTAAGGGTTACTTCCAAATAAACATACATGATTGTGTTGTCAATTTCTTGTGCTGTCAAGTTCTTTTCTTTTTAAAAAACACTTTCGCATTCTGCAATATTATTATAAAAACTTCTGTGTCTAGAATGAACATTCAGTTCAAAAAGCACTGTCTGCTCAGTATTAACTACATTCACATATGCGTAGAAGTAGCAGGAGAGAGGTTCAAAAGCATCTTTAGTACTACATCTGACTATGGCCTCATGCTATTAAATTTGCTCCATTTTCCAATCTATAGCATTCAAGAATAAGATTCCTTAACAGACTCAGTAGACGGACATTAACGTGCTTTATTGCCACTTCTGCTTTCTTAGTAAACAGAGATAAATTGACAAAGGAGCCAAACTGTGGATTCCATTTCAAACACATAATCTCTGTTCTCTTTATTTATTACTATTTCTAAGCATTTTCTCATGAAGCAGTTACAGAAATGGGTTAGGATATTTGAATAAGTTATAAAAGTATTTGGTGATTGTCCTATATTTATGTGAACACTACTAAGACAAAAAGCCACAGCACAATTTAAATATTCTTAAGTGGTAATTATATATATATGTCTTCTCAGATGTAAGCCCCGTTGAGTTCAGTGGGACTTACTCCAAGGTAAGTGAGCATAGGATAGCAGCCTTAACCAATCAAAGGCACATATATAAAGTATAAAGGGATGTAAACAATTTTATATTTCAAACCACGTCAAGGCAAAACAAATACTCAAAGCAAACCCACCTCTGAGTCCATGCTTGAGACAGTGTTCCATCACCACAAAGAACTGTTGCAGGGGAGGGAAGTCAGAATCAAGAGTCCGACCCAAACTCAGAGCTGACTGGATTAAGACTTTAATGCTCAGTTTCATCATATTCATGAGATTTGAACGTTCTTCCATCGTGTATTTGACTGCTAAACATATGAAGATATATCTATATGAGACAAACTGATGTGCAGATTTATTCTCAACATAGCAAACCTCACAAACAATACATTTCTGACATGCAAGATCATGAAAAATGTCCTGGGGGCACAGAAGCAGTTACAGAAAGATAAAAATGTTCCAAGATTTGTTCAATTCATATATCAATGATTATATACTTAGCTACCTTATTTACAACCAAGTGTGTACAAAATCAATGCAATCTCAAGAGGTATGACACATGGTGATTACCATAGATGCACTCCATATGTGTGTCTATATATATATCAGGTCCAGGCAGCTGTTATTGAGCTACAATGTCTAAAATTCTCCATAGCTATTAAAAAGGTGCAGGTAGTTCCCAATCCCATTTCTGTAAAGGGACAGGACAGAAACAGTTTTGGTGCAAACACTGCCCAAACACATGCAGAAGGACTTATGAGGATGGTGACAGAAACAGATTTTTTTATCATCATTTCTATACCATCCAATAGCAGAAGCTTTCTGGTCAGTTCACAACAATTCACAAAAATTACAAATCAAACCAAAAGGGAAACTCTTTCTCTCTTGGTATGATCTACATTTTGCAGTGAGAAGCATGCACCAAAGATTCCTAGGGAGAAGAAGGCTCAAAGAAGCCCCACATAGGAAGGGGACAGAGTAATTGGTCTCCTTACAGCATGTTTCCCTCCTGTCACAGCCTCCTATTCTCTGTGGTCTCGCACTCAACACACATATTTTGGCTGCTCAGTTCTGACGAACATTCTCGAGGAGAGATCCCCAGGGCTGTTCATCTAAACAATCCCACCTCCCCACCCCCGCACTCATACAGCATCCCCACACCTTTATTCCCCATTGGTTTCTCACCTTCACCTGTGTTACCAGAGCAACACTTCCCTCCCCTTCTATATGCCAAGCGAGGCCCCCTCATTGGATAAAAACGTCCAAGTCTCTGACTCCCCCTTCCTAAAAACCAATTAAAACTCCGGGTGCACAATCCGGACGTCCCGGATTGGCCACGCTCACTGAGCAGCCCTCCCACGTTTTGACTGGATAGGAAAAGCTCGTCGTCATTGCCCAACTTCGATTCTCATTGGGTATAAGGACAAATTGGCTTAAGGAAAGCGACGCGACATTGTAAACAAGGGACACAGGAGGGGCAGCGCAAGTGAGGGGCGCCATCTTAGTTGCTCGCCTTTTCTCGGGGCGGCTGTTTTGTCGGCCGTCTCCTTCACAGCTGTTGTTGGGAAAACCCCGACTCCCTTCCCTTCCCTTTTCATTGGGATTTCCCCCTCTTGTTCTCAGAAAGACAGGCAGTGGTCTCTCTGTCTTCGCCGCTGAGGGAAACCTCAATTTCTGCCCTTTCAGACGCCACATTTTCAAGGTCTAACTTTGTGCCTGTTGGATCAGACCCAGAGTCCATCCAGTCCAGCGTTCTGTTCACACAGTGCGTTTCCCACAGCTTTCAAGGCCTTCCCCATCATGGCTCATTGCCTACCTGGTTCTGACATAATCAGAGAGGGAAAAAAAGCATCCCTCCGTCCCAGCACTTGTTATTCTGATAGGCAATTACATGGGCATTTTTGCCACTTTCAGTATGTAATGATATACTATTATGCTAAGACAACTCTTATATTCTCACCTTTGGATGCATTCTATTTGTTTTTATCTTTCTATGCCACCCTTTGTGCTATATAATTTTTGCTTTTGTAGGAAATGGTGATTTCTTTCCACTTCCACCCACTTTCAAAGTCATATCCTGAGGTCATTATAAACTGCAAAGCTGCTGTCAAAATATGGCTTGTATTTACAAGGTGCTGCTAGATAACTCTGGGTTTTTAATTACATGGAGAAAATTGCTTACCGGATTTTAAAAACAACTTGAAAGTTGTCTATTAGCTAGGCAACATATTACCAGTTCTAGAGTTCTAATCCCCAAAGTCAAGACCTTAAAACAATTTAGAGCACAATTTAAACCAGATACATTTTGTATTCATTTTAGGAACCACTTTGTTTCTGTTTGGAACTACATTATTATTTAAATGCCAGCAGCTGGAGCTATGAGAAATGTGAAACTAGATCTTTCATAATCATGTTGTTGTCCTTGGCCTTATAGGGTAGTTGGGCTAAAGGTTAGTCACCTGCTCCCAATTGCACATCAATATATGGCCAAATATATGATGGACAAGGTGAACACAACTTTATGAGAAACTGAATGAATTCCCATTGAATTTGCTACACACAGGGTTATGTGTGCACCACATGAATACCAAGGTGTTTAGGCTCTTTGCCACTAGTGTGGATTGTACAATGAACAGAAGGAAAGCCCTATGCAGGTGCTGCTTGTAAGTCTGATTATATGCTCTTAAGCAAGGCATTGTGAACTTACATGCGTTTCTGCAAGCTTTAGGTGTTGATCTGCATATAAATCATTGCACTAATTCTTTAGCTTTAAAATTCAAATATCTAAGGTACAATCCTATGCATGTTTAGATAGCTGACTGGGAAATGCTGGGAGTTGCAGGGCTTTTTTCTGTCTAAACATGCACAGGATTACACCCTAAAGTAGCCTAAGGCTTGGGCTGCAGAATTGTAATAGACTAGCCAAAGGAGTGATATGGAACAGATTGTCACTTCAATCCTATGCACATCTACTCAGAAGTAAATCCTATGGAGGTTAACAGGCCTTACTCCCAGGTAAATGCCTTTGCAATTAATATGATTGAGAGTGGGAGTGTAAATTATTTTGGAGAAATACTGTACTTAAACTATCAGTTCAAATGACATTTTAGAACAGTTGAGATATTTCAGTTGCATTTCATTTTAAACTAAGAGTTAGAAACAACTTTAACGCCAAAAGCATTTTGAGTGTAAATATTAGGGTGTTTAATAGTAGTTCATACAAAACTATGTATAGAATTTGTAAATGTTTAAGACACTTCAAACTGATAACATGTAATCCTACATATATTTATAGCCTGATCTTAAGTGTTTATTCAGGAGTGAATCCCTCTTGAGTTTAGTGCATAGAATAGTTGAGTTGGAAGGGGCCTATAAGGTCACTGAGTCCAACTGCCTGTTCAATGCAGGAATCCACATTAAAGCATACCTACATTAAAGTGCAGTTTATTCCAAAGAAAGTATAGTTAGTATTGCAGCCTTAGTTAGAAGCAATTCGAATTAGTATAATTGGAGCTTATTTCTAAGTAAGCGTGCACAGCAGAACAGCATTAAACTTACAATACATATTTCTGCTTTCTTTTATATTCCTAGTAATTCTGGATAAGAGTATCTTCAGTTTATTCTGGAAACAAGGATAGGCAACCTTTTTGGCCCTTTCTTGCCCACTGCATCTCAGCATTTAGGGATGGGATGGTGGTGGTTAAACCTACCCTCCCTGCATATTGATATCAGGGGATGGGATCACTGGGTGGCAGGGGGGATCTCTGCATCAAGATTGCTGGGCAGGGGGAGAAAGTAAAGCTTCCCCTCCCCAGCGATCCTGATCCTGGAAACAGTAGTCTATTCTTTACCCTCCTGCTGATGTGTAGTGGGAAAAAGTGGGCAGGTCACCATGGGCTGCAGAGACAGGCTGTGTTCAGATGTCACGATAGCCCATGATGGGTTAACAAGCTACTCACACTAGCTTATTTATTTAAATAGCCATAGGATGTAAGCCACATATGCACTCTAAAATGTGGCTGAGTGTACATTCAAGAAACAGTCTCAACATAACCACATCTTTCACATGCCCTTGTTAAAGAGATGTTATTCATCTTTAGACATCAACAATACAATATGGTAAAATCACAGAGAATGATGTTTTCTTAGACTATATTAAGAATAAGTGAATTCCATGTAAAAGTTTGATGGGACGAAGTGTCTTTTTTTTGCACATGTTGCATCTTCCCTCACTTCAGGAAAAAATCCCTGTTCTTGACAAATTTCAAATTCTCAGATATGGTTTAGCTATTTGGTATTAAACTTTTGTATTTATTATTGCTACTTTAGATTCATTATACACTGTAGAGAACACTGAAATTACATGATCCCTGCTCATTAGGAATGAGCAAGAACACTTGAGGTATTCTGAGTTGTTGGAAGATCAGAAAAATGGCAGGTGACCAAAAATCCATAAATTAAGTAATCCAGGATGTCTCACCATTTTGGACATTTGTACAATTGCAAGTTAAGATTGCTAGCTTTGTACAGCCTACCAATGGCTACTGGGTCACAAATCCAATCACCTCCCAGCCAATATCCATTAGTAATTGGCAAAACAGAATAATTACTATGTAAAAAGATGAGTCCAGTGAGAACATTAAAAGTGTGAGTGTACAAATAACAATGGTTAAGGGAAAGTTATCATTTATTTTCCTGATTGTCATTATAATTTGTTTTAAAAGCTTGGTGGGTTCTTTTTGTTTGTTTGTTAGAAAGAATGCATGTGCAGAAAACAGTGGAGGGGGGATATTTCGGTTACATTGTACTTTCTATCTTGACTTTTAGGGTTTCTTAGGATTCTCTGTGCAAAGTATAATGAATGAATAAAATTGATCATATTTTTAAAAGCTTGATTAGGGTGTTTTCCTTTCTTGTTACAAAAAAGTACAATACTCCCCATTTGGAAGTGTATTATTATGACTTAATGCACCAGTAATCAGGATATGCTTGTTAGTTTAGGTGGTGCACACAAGCCTATAAAATTCCACAATATCCAAATTAGTCTTGGTCAGTAAGATCTGCAACTACTGAAATTCTAGACTACTTTTTTCTTACTTTTTGATGTATCTGTACATATTTATATTCCGTTTCATTAATTTCCCTGTGTCATCCATATATGCCATTTCTGCAACATATTTTATACCACAGATTTAATCCATACCAATCTTGCATTCACGGTTGGAAACATTTTTAAAATTCCAAGGTGGATTCATTACATGTTTTGTCACCTCATGAGATGTTTGCAAGAATGGAAGAATGTTAGAATTCTTATATTCAGTCTCCCCCCCCCCCCCAAGTTTATTTTGATGAGATGTATTCTCCCACTGAGACTAAATTTCAGTGGGAACTACTGAAGTCCCACTGAGAAGCTGCAATTCTCTGAAAACCTATTGAGAATAAACCCCAGTGAATTTAGTGGGACTTAACCTCTTAAGTGTGTAGCCTTAGTAGACTTGCAACACTTTTGTCTGTCTGTCTGTCCGCTCCCCCCCCCCCCCCCCCCAATTTCCTACATGGCTGGCTTGAAACTTTAGTGATAAATCAGACACAGACAGTACCATAAGAAGTAGAGATTACCACATTGTATAGAGAGCTGCACACAATTTCTGCATATGGATTATGCTCTCTACAGAATTCTCTGATCTGGTGTGCATCTTGTAAGGATTGTACTTGCTGACATTTGACAAATCCAGCCAAAAATCATGTTGACGTACCTTAAGACGGGTGGATAGAAAGAAGGTCTCCAGATGTTTGGACTTCACAGCATTCTTGACCTTTGGTCATGCTGGCAGAGGCTTCTGGGAATTGAAGTCTAAAACACCTGGACAACTACTTTATGCCCAACCCCTGCCCTAAAGAATGCTTTTCTGTTGGTATATGTTCCATCTCTTCCTCTCATAATTTACATTTTATTCTCTTAAAATTAATTAAAATTGATTTTCTAAACTAGAGGATCTCCCTTTCTCTTTGCCTTTTGGATTGATTTTTCCCCACTGGAAAATTAGAATGCTCTAGTTGTTGTAATACTCTAGGCATATACACAATAGCAAGTTATAATTGACATCCATTAGCCATATTTAGAATTCAATGGACTTCAAATATATTAATAAGTTTACGGCATAATCCTTTGCATGGTTAGACAGAAAAAAGTCTGTCTAAACTGATTTAAAGCCTGTCTGTCCAAAAGTCATGCTGACTGGGGGAATGCTGGGAGTTGGAGGAGGGTTCCCCCCATGTCTAAATGCATAGGAATGCGCCTTTAGTTGCCTAGAATTAGGATTAACAACGTTATGCCAGATTTATTCACAATTATATGTTCTTTTCATATATTAATCTAAGCCTTTTTCAATTTATAAACAGAAATAGTGCAGGCATATTACAACCGAACTTCATTCTCAGGAAGTTATAAGAAAAGTAAATTCATTGCAAAAGTCACATAATCCCGGGGGGTGGGGGAGATGAGATGGGCAGATGCTGAGATCTAAAACTGTAATCCCTTACATCAAGAAAAGTTAGCCCATTAAACAACATTAAGAGGAGGGCCAAATACAAGTGTATGCATTTCACAATAATACCTCTAGACTCGTGTAGTACCAGGTTTAATCGGAGTTAAGGTTTCCTATAGTTTAGCCCTTTAATCTATTTTAATTCCCAAGGTTCAGCATTAGAACCTGTGGCGAATGGCGATAGCTTCCGAGCATGCGCAGAGGGCTTTTTCTATATCAGCGGTACCTACAAGGAAACACTACCGTCTGGAATTTAAGGGAAGTATCTCCACGTCAAAAAAATGTATCCTATCCGGGCAGGTTTTTGAGTCTGGGCACTTCTCCTTTTAGAGAGTGGCTTACCACAAGATAAATACTTTGTCGGAATTGGGTCGCACTGAAAGTTTTCCTTTCAGAAGGGTTGATCGTTCGGCGGCAAGAAAACCCACTCCCCACTTTTTAAATGTACACCCCAAAATCATTATGTCATAGAACGAGCAATAAACATAGCCATACTTTGTTTCGCTGTGCTCTCATTGCTGACCGGTTTGGGAATGAGTCCTACCAAGGCTGCAGACTTCAGGGCATTCCCATAGCTCACTGCTAAGTTTTCCGATGCTTTCTTGGCCAGCGAGAAGATGGGAGCGGACCACCCCGGCTCTTGGGCCCCTCTCTCTTTGCCATCGCTTTTCAGCTCGGCCGTGCTGGGGATCTGGGTGCTATCGATGACTTCGAAGTCCTCTCTCTGTTCCGCGGCAGGTACTTTGCAACTCTCCTCTTCTTCAGCCATCTTTACTGAGTCATATGACACTAGTCATGAGCCCGCTCGCCTTCGACAGCCACTTCTTCCTGTCCCGCCAGACAACTTGCGGCTCGGGGAGCTGCGCTTAGAGATCAGCCCACCCCAAGCTCCCTGAACTCGTACACGCTTCCCTTGCAATGGCCTTTCTCCCAACCCGTTTAACAATGTTGCTCGTTTGACGCTGCAGCGTCATTAGAGCACTCCCTCCGTCTGTTTGCTCTGAACTCAAGCCCAATGTGCTCAATGGGGTTTACTGCCCGCCGGTAAGTCTGTTTAGGATCTCACTAGGATCTCACTCCCTACAATCCTATTGACCATGGTGGGATTTACTTATAGGTAAACGTGCTTAATGAGAATCCTCCTCAGGGGACAAAGAGATGCTGTCAAGGTCTTAGGAGCTGCCTGGAATAAGAATAAGAGTGTCAACAACTGTTGGAAGCTGGAACACTGCACTTTAACTGATGGTGACACCCTTATTCTTATTCCATTCTATGTTGGGAGAGAGGGGCAAATTATTTAGTAGAGACTATCCGGTCTTTCTATAGCGCAGTCCCAATTAAGGGGTTGTATCCATTGTCAGTCTAACTTCAGTCCCATTGATTTCAATGGATCTACTCTAAGTAGGACTAACATTGGATACAATCCAAATTGCTGCGCTGGCCCTGGTCTACAGCATCTCGTCTCTAAATGTGGCCACCCATTAGGTGCTATGGGGTAGCTCACAAGCAAGGCAGGATGGTAACAGCTACCTGTTGTTCAGCTCCAGAGTTTAGTAATAATAAAAGGAATTCTGCTTCAGTATAGACGTTACAATTTTGGATGGATCTTTCTGTCTAACTTTTTGAAAAGCACTTAAATTAAAGGTTATCTCTACCTCTTGGAATGATTCATCTCTTGTGTGTCCTGCACCTTTCTTCCCCCTACATTATATTATGGAGAGCACTTTGGGGTCTCTGAAACCGTACAAGTTTAAGCCTTAAATGCTAATTTAAGCATAATACTGTGAACCGTGAGCTTTCACTGCCATCTAATGGAAGGATTTGGTAAATGACACTGTTTATTCAAATCTTGCAAAGACCAGGGGAATTCGCAATAAAATATTGGCATTGACTCTTGTAATAGCATGCAGGCCACAAATCCATGGCAGAGCAATAAAGCTGGAAACTGTGAGGTTTCAATGCCTTTCATGTATCGCCTATGGAAACCCATACAAAAGCCAGTGGGGGTTTCAGTATAACTGAGTAGCAGTGGGTGCAGCAGGATCATGCATTGCATACCATTGCAATGCTCTCATTTATGATGGAGAGCCCTGTCACACCTCACCCTTCTGAAATGCAATCATGAAATGCCATAACCATTTGGATGCACGTAGGCAGAGATTTAAATCCAGTAGGCCTAGTTTTAGATGAAGTGATCTCTCATGATAACAGAGAGGTTTTTGTTTCGAATGATGCAAACGGTATGTTTTATTCTGCTGCTCCAGGTTTTAATCTATATTTCAATTTATATATGTTTTAACTGGCCATTTTTTAAAAAAACTTTATCTGCTGTCATGTCATTTTTATGTTGTTTTCCTGATTATGTTATTTTGGTGGTGGGTTTTATTGTTTCTGGCTACTCTGAGCATTTTTTTTAATGGAAAGGTCTACATTTAACGAAAAATATAACAAATAAAATTAGATAGGGTAGACACACTTCAGTTGTTTCATGTAATCACAAAAACATGTCACAAACGATATTGCAGCGGAAAATGATGAACATGTGTATGCCTTTGGCCTCCCAATCAGTAAACCCTTGGCTGTTCTCCTTGAAGGGAAGCTGTAAAACAGGCACATAGAGCCTCACGGCTGCAGGCTGAATCCAGCCTTCCTGGGGTTCCAATCCAGCCCTCCAGAGTTCCTCACATAGCTGAGCATAGCCAATTTCAATTCAGTTTCAATTCAGAATACACCTAATACACCAAAAATCTATTGTGCATTCCAGACAGTGAGGTTATCATGGTAGGCAGGGGATAGATTTAGTGGCCCCCTTCTGATTGATGTCCTTTGCTTTACTTTACACCTCTTTACTTTCTCCTACTTATGTGAATGGCTGCTATTCAATCCTATGGGGTACACGTGGTGATAAAATTGCAGTGTAGGCAAAATGTACCTCTCATGCCCAACACAGGTTTGGCCTGGCTTGATCTCCAGCCTGGGATCCCATGGAGGGGCAATGTGTCCATATTAATTTTTTGTTATTGAATTCATTTGTTCTTGAAGGCACCTACAGCAGTTAGTCCAAAAATAAGGTATCCATCTACATCTCTCTAAATATTTGGCTCCAGTATAGGGCAACTCCCCATTTTTGCTAGTTCTTTTGACATGTAAAGTTATGTCCAAAGGCCTTTCATCTTTGAAGCTTGGTTTTCTAAAGATCTTCTCATTATTTATTTTAACATCACTTTCCCACATATTAAAATGCATAGTTTGGGTCCAGGTTACCTGTGGGATCGCCTTCTCCCATACAATCCGCCCCGCACGCTCAGGTCCTCTGGGAAGAACTTACTACAGTCGGCCAAGACTAGGCTGACAACCGTTACCCAGAGGACTTTCTCTTCTGCCGCTCCCAGACTGTGGAATGACCTGCCAGAGGAGACTCGTCAACTTAACAGTCTTTTAGAATTTAAGAAAGCCATAAAGACTGTTCTCTTCCGGCAGGCATATTCAGTGGAATTTTAGAATGTTTTTAGGATGTTTTAGGATGTTTTAATGCGGTTTTAATAATGTGTGCCATGTTTTAATCAGTTTTATGTATTTTATCATATTGTTGTTCCCCGCCTCGATCCAGACGGAGAGGCGGGTAAGAAATACATTATTATTATTATTAGTATTAGTATTAGTATTAGTATTATTATTATTACATTGATGGGCATTTAATAATCTAAATACAGGGAGACAGAGTATGACAGACATTTAGAAACAGACATGCTTCCTATGGGCTTAAACATACATTGTGGAAATCAGGCATATGAGATTCTGGCTAGCTGAAATTAAAGTTTTGAGTTTCAGATTAATTTCAGGGTTTCAGTTTAGAAGAAGCAGAATTCTTCTCCAATCTTCAAATGGATGGAGAATTTGTTACTGCATAAAGATACCTATACTTCATATGCAACATCCTTTTTGAAGTTCATTTTTTAAATTCTTCCTCTAGGATAGTTTGGTTTTATTCTGTGGCTGATTTTAATTTGTTTTAGAAATTACATTGTTTTATGATATTCATATTTGTTATGGTTTTAAACTTTGTTTTGTGAAATGCCCAGAGAGTTTTGGCTATTGGGTGGTATAGAAATGCAGTAAGTTAACAAATAATTATTGATATGCTAATAAGAATCACCAAGGCATGGTTTGGCTGTGATAAGACCCTTTCCAGGGTCACATTGATTTGTTTCATGGCTTAACTAAAATTGCACACATTGTAGCCATGCAGAAAAATAAGAATTGTGGCATTCACTCCACTCCCTGAGCAGGTCCACAAAAGGTCCTTATGAAAAGTTCCACTTTAAAGCTGAATAGCAGCTACAGCTCTGATGTCATGAGCACATCCTCATTAGGCAAACTGTGGAATTCCAGTGTTCCGTTACATGGAAAATTTGATCAGATCTCCTGATGTTTTAGTTTCATTTATATGCAGCCACCAAGCTGGAGTTGGCACTCCAAATTTGATTGGAGCTACTGCATGGGGGGCGGGAGGCAGGGGGGAGAAAGAGCTGCATCTAATCCTGGAAGTAATATATAGTCACCATGAGTCATGACTCGTAGCCATTGATAGCCTTATGCTCTATGAATCACCACATGCTGAGGAGAACTCCATACATTTTCTATGTGCTCTGTAAAGAAGTACCTCCCTTTAAGGTTCTTCACCTGTTTTTCCTATAGTTCTTCCCAATGTATTCTAAATACATCAGGCACTGATGGAACATAAGACTTCTCAATAGGTGTCACTGTAGTATTCCCTATTCAGATTGGAAGTTTGTTTTAATAGTACTCCACAGAAAAGGGTTTACTTGTTCAGGCCCTGAGTGAATTCACTATACAACTCTTTAACAAAAACCAGACAGTTTTCAAATGCAAATCCCCAAACAGAAAATCTCAATAGAAGTGGGTTTAAAAAGAAAAGGGTTTTTCTTATTTTACAAGAAACACTGTGTCAAAAAACAAATTGCGCTCATCTGTTTCCATATAGTACAGACTACACTTTTTTCTAATTCCTCTCCCAACCCATATTACTAATCAAACTAAAGAGTAAAAATAGAAGAGGGGATGTCTCTTTTTTAAAGAGGGGGAAATAAAGCACTAAGTCCAGATCAACACCAAGCAGAATATGACACTTTGAAAACAGTTTGAAAACTGTATATGGAAGTGTCCTGGGCCGCTACAGTTGTCAATACTGTTATAAACTGTTTTAAAAAGTAGTGTAGATCCTGCCTATATAAGAAGTCTAACGTTATAATGAAATGTCCTCATATGTTTCCAGATATTCACTCCAAATTGAAAATAGCAAGACAGCCACATATTTGGCGCATTACCCTATCAGGTAGTGGAACATAGGAGAGCTCAGAATATTTTCTCAGCTAATACAAAATAAGCAGTTTCTTCCTCTATTGCCCAGCCTTTTCAAGCTTATGCCACTGATTTCACCCCTGTTCAATATTCTGCACCATTGCAATGAGATGAACCAGTCTATGAAATGTCACAACAGAGATGTTAAACTCAGATTATAGGATGGCCAGATGCAAAAGATGACAGGGCTGCTGCACTTTTAATAGTTGTATAAAACCAGGATGGGCAGAAGGTGGATTGGGATCTGCCAATAGATCTCTGGGTGATTTGCATTAGATTGGCCCCAGTTTCCAACTCCCAGCTATTTAACAAAAGAGACCAAAAAAAGTCTGCCCCGCTCCTAAATGAGTTGAAATAAGAGTAGATTTGTGTGTGTGAAAGGATTTGTGTGTGAGCTCCAGTTTTGGTACCGAGAACAAATTCCTGGACTGAGTACGTGCTCAGAGGCATCCTTTTTACCACTCTGTGTCTGGCTTCTTGAACCACTATTTTGCACCTGGCTCCAGTTGGTGGTCCTTGAGGTTCTAGTGAAAAAAACAGTTGATCCAAGTCCTAATGCAGAGGGAAGTGTGCTTGAAAAGACTTGCCTTTTGGGGGAAATAAGCTGTTTTGCACAGTATTCCTGTGCTATTAGCAGCACATTGGAAAGCTACAGCAAGCTGGATACACACTCCCTAAAGATAGGGTGACCAGATAAAATCCAGGTTAGGGCTCATGTAACTTTAACAGTTGTAGAGAAAAGGGAATTTCAGCCTGTGTCATTTGTATGTGATTAGTTCCTGGTGATATTCCCTCTTCATCACAACAGTTAAAGTTGCAGGGGCCCTGCCTTCTTTTGTATATCGTCACTCTAGTACAGTGCATGCACCTTTAACTGTTGTGATGAAGAGGGAATTTCACCAGGAACTAATTGCATACAAATGACACTGGCTGAAATTCCCTTTTCTCTACAATTGTTAAAGTTACATGAGCCCTGACCTGGATTTTATCTGGTCAGCCTACTAAAGAGGTTTTTGTGGGGAATGCTATATTGGGAGTCAATATATATTATAAAATGTACATTTAGTACAATTTTTAAAACAAATTTTCAATTATTTTCAAGTTCAGGTTTCAAATGTTGTTGGTGTGTGTGTGTGTGGGTGGGTGGGTGTGAAATCTCATTAGAAAGTATCTCTAGCCCTTTTCTATTGATTGGGTAAGAAGACTTATGGCCCAAGCAACATCAATTCCAAACTGTTTCTGTTCATCTGTCCAGTGACAAAATGCTTTTTCTTACCTCTTCTACATGGTTAGAGGATTAGAAATCCTGTCAATTTTTTCTTATATTCTCATTGGGGGAAAAACACAAACATTTGATGTTTTATAGAAAGACCTTGCTTTTTGATCTTAAAAGAAGAAACACTAGTCTGCTTACCCAAGGAGCCTTTAAACTCTTCTTCTCCAGAGACCTCAGTCATACTAGTGGAAGGCATTTTAGGAAAAGGAATAATAAGTCTGTCTGACATTTATACCAGAGCTGGGAATCTGGGGCCCTTCAAATGTTGACAAATGGTTCCTCCCATTGTCCCTCACCATTGGCTAGCCTGGCTGGGGATGATAGGAATTGGACTTCAACAACATCTGGAGGGCCATAGTTACAGAATAGTCAGAGATGTGATGATTGATTAGCTAAAGCTACCCGCTTCTATCACAATTACTACTAATGAACTGAAAGTCGCAGAGAACCTGGAATCATCAGCTGCTAATGTTCAGTGTGATTTTTTGAGGGGTGGTTCAGGTCTTCTGCATCAGGATACACATGCTTTTGTTTTTAACAATTCTATAATGCACATCTGTTGAGAAATAAGTCTCATTTAGTTCAGTGGGGTTTACTACCAGGTAATTGTGTATAAGAGTTTGTAGTCATGTTGCAATAATATTTGGATTTTATTGTTAACTGCTGTATGAATGTATTTTATAAAGTGACTAACAAACAGAATAGTTGAGGTCGTGGGCTGTGTGCCTGAAATAATTACACTTATGTTTCATTGAAGTTAGTAAGGCTGATGCAAAATAAAACAGATTGGGAGGAGGCTGCTCTTGTGCTTTGAACCACATCCACTAGACACACAGCAGTTTAGAAGGTAACATGTATTCCCTGTCGGATTTTCTGTGCTAGGAAGAGTTTCATCTATGCATATTTAGACAGCAATGCTGGGGCATGCTGGGAATTATAGACCTTTTCTTCTGTCTAAATATGCATAGGATTGCACCTTAAATACCTGTGTGTCAAGTGGCTGGTCAAGGCATGGAAGAAGTATTTCTATATTGTTGTTGTTGTTATTATTATTATTATTACTATTATTATTATTATATTTATATTTATTTATATCCCGCCATTTTCCCAGGACTGGGACTCAAGGTGGCTTACAAGATTAAAACATATACGGTTAAAACATATAAATATAAATTTACAAAAGTTAAAAAAGAATTAAACCTTGAACCTTAAACATTAAGAAGAAATCCAAAGCTTTACCATTTTTCTTCTTTGCATCTTTACATGACTATCACATGATTTGTAATTGAAAACTTCTCCTCTTGGTAATGCTCCATAAAATTAAATTAAAAGGTACCATCTAGTGGCCCATGATATCCCATGATAATTTAAAATAGTGCATTATTTCTGATCTTTTAAAAAGTGAGATTATTGGGGTAAGGCCCGGGAGACATCCTGGAGGTTGATTGCATCATGTAAAGGACTCACAAACATCCGTGAGTGGTCACTCATTAGCATGCAACAAATCAAGCATGTAGAGAAGCTCAAAAGCAGTTAAAAAAAAGTTGGCCACCCTAATCTGGGCTAGATAAACCTCTTGTCAGTTGCACGATGATGGGGAGTCCAGATTAACAGTCGAATCCCAGTCATGTTTACTTGTAAATCCTATAGATTTTTCAATGGGATCTACTTACAAATAAGCAAATTTAGGATCTAGCCAAAGTGTGCAAAGTGACTCGAGAAGGCCCTTTTGAAAAAAAAGGAACACAAGTTAGCTAGTTACACTATTGGGTTAAACTTCATACAATTGAATTTGACACGTTGTTTTCCTCCAAAAGTAGAGGTGAATATTATTAACATTTGTAATGGTTTATGCTAGGGATGTGCACTGGATCGGACCCGATCCACGATCCGAGTCCGGTCCAGTGGGAAATCGGATAAATTATCCGATTTCCGATCCCGCAGCTGGATCGGCCGATCCAATCCGAACCGGTCCGAAAAAGCTCCGAACCGGTTCGGCGGATCGGCGGATCGGCGGGCGCCCACTGGCGCCCACCGCCGCTTCCATTGGTGGGCGCCAGCGGGCGCCCGCCGATGAAAGTGGACAGCGGGGGGGGGGAGGAGGGGGGCACTTACCTTCTCGGCCCGGTAGCTCCCGTCCGGCGCCGGCGCCTACTACTTCCAGCAGGCTCCGCGGCCTGCTCTAGGGTGGCGCGCCGGGTGATGTCATCACCCGGCGCGCTACTCTAGAGCAGGCCGCGGAGCCTGCTGGTAGTAGTAGGCGCCGGCGCCGGACGGGAGCCACCGGGCCGGGAAGGTAAGGAGGGGGTGCGTGGAGGGGAGGAGGGGGCGCGCGGAGGGGGGAGGGGGGAGGGGGGCCCTTACCTGCCCGGCCCGGCGGCTCCCGTCCGGCGCCGGCGCCTACTACTACCAGCAGGCTCCGCGGCCTGCTCCAGGGTGGCGCGCCGGGTGATGTCATCAACCGGCGCGCTACTCGAGAGTAGGCCGCGGAGCCCGCTGGTAGTAGCCGCCGGCGCCGGACGGGCCGAGAAGGTAAGTGGCGGGGAAGGGGGCTTACCCCCCCCCCCGGAGCCGTCCGCTTCTATCCGCTGGCGCCTGCGGGCGCCAGCGGATGGAAGCAGGCGGCCCCAGGGGGGGTAGGGAGCGCGGGGGAGGGGGTTTACCTGCCGGGGCCGTCCACAGCGGACGGCCCCGGGGGGGGGGAGGGAGTTAGGCCCCCCCTTACCCACCCGCCGCCATTTTTTCCTCATAGACTTGCATTGCAATGCAAGTCTATGGGGAAAAAAATGGCGGCCGATCCAAAAATGTACGATTTTTGGGTCGGGATCGGACTCGATCCGGTCCGGGGGGCCTCCGATTTTGTCCGAACCGGTCCGGGACAAAATTGGAGGTCCCGATCCGGGTCCCGATCCGATCCGGGGGGTCCGTGCACACCCCTAGTTTATGCATACCGTAGGCTATCTTTTGATAATGTGCAGTTTCTTTTATGTATCACTTCTCCTGTTCTTGACATTATTTGCCTATAACAGGAGTAGGCAATGTAGTGCCCCTCAGATGTTTTGGATTGTAACTACCATAATCCATGATAATTGTCCATGCTGGCTGGGCTTATGGGAGTTGTAGTCCAAAACATCTGGGGGGCACCAGGTTACCTACTCCTGGCCTATTGCATTCTTTCACAGGGCAATCATATGTCTACCCAAAAGTAAGTTGCAATGAGTTTAATGGAGCTCGCTCCCAGGTAAGTGGATCTAGGATTGCAGCTTTAGGCTCAATTGGGGATTACCTACAAGTAGACATGTATTGAATTGCACTGTCAGTCATTTAACTCTGTTTCTGTTGTATGAAGAAGTGTTTGGGGTCAAATGTTGTTTGTTTTGGCTTTCTAACAAGTAGTAAATATTTATAAATAGTTGAAATGTTAGATATGTAAGTGGGGGATAGAAATCTAGATCACAAGCAGAAATGCATTATTTTTGAAATATGTCATGTCTTTGCTTAACAACCATGAACATGACTAACTAGGACTTAGTCTCCAAAAGGAAGTCGGTCTTATTTCATTGATGCATGGAAATGTGCTGTGAATTAGAGGGGAAAATTTAAATATTTTTGTTAAGCCAAAAACAAAGCACATTCCGAAAATGATTCCAAATACTGCAATGATGGAAAATAGGCAAAAAAACAAACAATACTGTATGGGGATGATCCAGCCAAAGTTAAACACTTTGATGTATGTATTTGATTTTAATGAAGATTTCCAGTGGAATCCTTTGCTCCTAGAACTTCCGAGGCTACTTGCAGGAGCCCTGCTGAGTTCAGAACGTTGGCAACTCCATTCATCTGTTCTTCCAGAATCCCCCTCCATCTCTGATGCTGTTTAGTCGATGCATTCACTGGTTACTGCTGCTCTGACACTGTGTGTAATGGTTAAAGTGTTGGGCTTTGACTGGACAGACCTGTTGGATGTTTTCACAGAAACGTATTGAGAATCGCTTTCACCTTTTCTCCACTTTTTCCTGAAATCGGCTTTGGTCCATCAGCAGCACACTAAGGACTCCTTCACATAGAGCGTATGTTGTGCGATCGAGATTTAATTAACTGAAAATGGAGTAAGAACTATACACCACTATCAAAGAGCTGGTGTATTTCCTGGAGAGTGGGTATTCCTGCAATGTTGCATCGCCATCTGCTGGGTGTTTAAATGGAATATATGAAACTTCCCCACCACGAACAGGCCAAAAAAAGTGGGGGAGGGAAAGGAGGAGGCACGATTATTGTGCCCATTGTAATCCCAGAATGGCTCCGCAAGAAGAAAGCCCAGTAAGAGAGTGGTTTTTATCACTTGTTTAGAGAAACCCTAAGTTGAAAAAGTGGACTATACTCCCCCAAACCAAGTGCTTTCACAGGTCACACTGCACTCTAAAATCCACCTTATTTGGGGAAGGGGTGGGCGGAACCCTTCCACTCGAAGTGAACATCATCAATGAGAGGCTTGGCCCCTGCTTCCCTATTTCCTCAGCTCATGGACAGAAAACATATTGTATATCAGGCGTCCAGGACAAGGGGACAGAGCCTCCCCTCCCTACATCCCTACATCCCACCAACAAAGGTGCCTGCCAGTCTTTGTCCGCAGAAACAAGACCCCCCCCCCCATATCTTTAAATTGTTAAAGCAGTGAAGCTTTTGTGCATGTTTACTTGGAAATGAGAAATAAATCCCACTTCCCTCCAGTGAATCTTTAAGTTATCTTTAACTCTTAGATCTTAGATCTTTAATTATAACTCTCAGGTCCAACATCATGCTGAAGTATGATAGTGATATAGTGATGCGGTGCCATAGTGGTACTGCGACACAAGTTTGGAAAACAGTGAGAAGAAAGTGGGATGGAGCCTGCAGTTGTAGTTTATCGCAGTAGTTTTAGTGTGATATGGTGCAGAATAATAGCAGGGAAAGACTAAAGAGCAGCAGGAAAGGGAGTAAGTAAGGCAATTACAGCTCAAAGCTCTCTGGAGAAATGGCACCAGCTCGGGAAGCCTCACCTCTTTCCAAAGTCCACAAATGTAAAAGGGCAGGAAGAAATGGAAGGAAAATAAAAGGGAGGGCACTATCCCTTGACAACTCCTTCAACAGGTCAGAACAAGTCACAGGCACACCCTGTAGGCACACCTATCCTGCCAAATTTAATTCGGAGGAAAGGGGCATACAGAGCAGAACTGCAACAGAGCCATTTTTAAGGGGAAACTGAACATTTTTCGAAACTCAGACACTCATTCAAGGAAGCAACTGCCTCACCTGGATCTGAGTAGGAAGTGAAACAGAACTGGTGTCAACAGTATATTGATGGCATGTCACCCCACATTTATTTATTTATTACATTTTATGCCACTCAATAGCTGAAGCCATCTGGGCTATTCACAACAATTAAAACCATAAAATGCAACACATTAAATACAATTTAAAAGTTTAAAACTACAGTATAAAATAAAAAATTCAAACCAAATTAAAGCCTAAGAGCATTGCAAATATTTAAAATGCAGTAACAGATTTAAAACAACAGAATCTGAAAAACTAAAATGCCTGAGAAAATAAGGTCTTCAGCTGGTGCCAAAAAACACAACAGAGGTGCCAGGAGAGACTCTCTGGGAAGTTCATTCAACAACCAGGGTGCCACAATAGAAAAGGCCCTCTTAGGAGCCACCTCACTTCTTTTGGGGAGAGAGGTTCCCAAAGACAGATCCTTGAAGAAACCACTTTCACTGGTTTCATATAGATGCAAAAAGCAGGGGGACAAAATTGAATCCTGAGGAACCCTGGCTGCAGGACAATTCCACAAGGAGGAAAAATAGGACCTGCCTTCTAAAGGGCTCATCAAACATGGCTGAAAACTTGCATCCTTACTGGGGCTTTCTGCTTTTACTTTCTTTCCAAGATTACGATGAGTTTCTTTACATGGCAGACACATGATTTAAGTTGAATTGAAAACTTCATTTTTCTGCCTTTTCCATTTCACAGCACCATCTAGTGGCTGAATTACAGCACACCGTGAGCATTTCAGACAGCCGATCCATCGGAATATGTCATAAACTGCAGGAGAGCCCCTGGAAATTGACAATGTTGTGTAAAGGACCTGCAAACTTCTGTAAGCAGCTAACCTTGATCACACAATATAAGCTCCACGTAAAAGGGCTCTAAGAAATGCTGAACCACTGGAAAGTAATGCCTCCAACTCCCAACTCAGATGGCTGTTCCTGAATTTGTATCCAGTTTCACAGTAGATCTTAAAGGTAAACAAGATCAGACAGGTTCAGCATTTGGATAAGCTATCTAAACAATACTGTACAAGTTGGTGCTGGTCAGATGCTGTAAACAACTTTTCAAAGACATGACTCATTCTGATCTCAGTCCTAACTAAAAGTCTTCTCTGAGTCAAATCAGATGGGATACAGGGAATGAGTGAGCAGTCTCCTGATCTGTGGTGTTTGGAATAGCAGCAATCAGGAGCTAGAGATTCACCCTTTCCTGCAGGCTTCTCCCCCCCCCCCCGTTGTTTACTCTGCAAGAGAAAATATACTTCCTTAAATTTCGCCCGTGTTGACAAAAGCAACTGGGAAGTAATTTTAATCAGGAAAAATGGACCATAGGGTTCAGTTGCTCTGCATGCATCATATGTGTAGACTCTGCAGCTACGTTGATTGTATGTGTAGAAACACACACACACATCCTGCAGCTACATTTGATTTTAAAAAAAATCATTGGGAGAGTGTTCACGTTTTGGCTTTTTTGCCCTCAATCATTCTACTGAATCAAGCAATTCTAGTTCTATATTTTGTATTTTAAGTTTTAGCTTGAATGCTTTGGTAAAAGCCTACACAGTAGACTAGACATTATTATATGGAACAGGGCCTTTTCTGTAGTGGTGTAGCACTTGTGAAACACCCTTCCTATGGAAGCCTGCTTAGCCCAATCCCGTTGAACTGTACTAACTTCCTTCAAGTCCTTCTTATTCTGTCCAATTTTTAATTGGTATTTTTACTGCTGTTTTTCTGCTTTTAAGCCTATAGCTTTTTTTGTTCATAGAATTATAGAACTGTTCTAATAGTTTTTGCTAAGTTTTACTGTTTATTGTATTTTGTTCTCAGCATCTAAATATGCTTTATTGCTGTAAGCAGTCTTGGGAAAGGCAGCCAAGAACTATTTAAAATAAATAAATAAATAAATCCAAATCACCTTCTGAGCCATTAGACTGAAATGTGAGGTATAAAAAAAAATGAAATAGTAATATAACTTCTCACATTATTTCCCCTCTGATGAAATGAAAGGCTTGTCTTGTGGCTGGCTTATTTGAATAAAATAAAGCAAACCACATATACAACTCTCAGTTTATAAGAAAAAAAATCTTTTGCAGAAAAATGAATACGCATTCTATTACAAGCAGAACTTTCTTTCACAGGAAAGTTTCATCTAGAACTACTTTAATTAATTAGTCAATTTGCTTTTAATAGCTCCAGATCAGCAGGGCACTAAGTGAAAGGGATGACATCCACCTCACTGTTGCTGTCCCCTGCTACGACCAGGAATGGTGTGAATACATCTCCACTCCTCCACCTCCTAAGCTCCTTCTTTGCCTCCTGCCTAAGATTTGGCTCCATCCCACCTGTTCTCTTTGACGGTGCTGCTGCCACATCCATTTACAACCCTGGCTGCAATTGCTAAGCAACAACAGCCTGTGCCCCCTACTGCCTCCAGGTCATCTGGGTTACTTGGCAAACACTCCACTCCCAAACAAGGAAGCCAAAGCTGTACATGTCACAGGGAACAGACCCAGTTGCTGGGCAAGAGACTCCCATTTCACAGATAGTAAGAAGACCAGAATAAGTCACAGCGGGAGGGCAGAATCATGAGGAAAGGTATAAAACTGGGAGCTGGTGGTCCAGGGTGAACAAATATCTAAACAAGCCCTTGCAGTTACTGATAATGTTCTAATAATAATTGGGCATTATGCACAAAGTAAAATTCATCAGTGCATTTGTGTCCCTTCTGAGGGCTGCCTTACACAAGATCATTGTTTTAGATATATGTTGTGTCGTGTGTGTTTTCATACTTTATTTTACTGGTTTTTACTTTTTGTAAACCGCCCAGACAGCTTCAGCTATGGGGCGGTAGAGAAATATAATGAAATGAAATTAAAATAATAAATGGAATTGTATAGTTATCTATCCATCTATAAAAGTCAGTTCTGTGTAGGAAATTGTGTGAATCCTGCACAAAGTTTGTGCGGTGTGACACACATGCAGAGTCTGGCTGTGTGTTCATGCTGCCCTGGGAACTCTTGTGGTTGAAGGTGCAGGATATTCAGGTATTAAATAAATAGAGATGTGTGTGCATTTGTCACATTTGTTGAATTGCACACAAGGTTCATGCAATTTACTATATAGAAGTCACATTGCTGTTCGAAATTTCATCTGGGTGAAGCAGCCCTGAGTTTCAGCACTGAAAGAAGCTAATTATAAATAAAGAACCCTGCCAGGAGCTCATCTCAAAAGAAAATGGGTGGGGGGAACCTTGTGAGACAGATTTGTGTTGTGAATTGCCATATGCCGAATGCAATCTCTCTCTCACACACAAAAGACAGTAGACCAATTTAAAAGTTATTTAAAAGAAAGTAATGAAAAAAATCTGGGTTTTGTGGCTGCAAAAACCTGCTTTTGGTTAAAGATCTATGCGTATAGCTTGGATTCCACGAGCAAATAACAGAGCTGCATGGGTTGGAGTGGGAATTATACCACATTTTAATCTATCTATGTATCTCTCCTAGTGGGAAAAACTCAGTCTGTCTGACAATTCTATTTCAGGATTTTAATCAACCACGATCTGTGGTGCCTTCTGAACCTAAATCACAGTTTCTGACATTTCATTAAAGCCTTACCAAGACTTCATAGTTGCCACGCATAAAGCCGCTTTCCCAGTTGTAAATGCACTTGTACACTTGTTAATTTGTCATTGATTGCTGGCTGGCAATGCAGGAAGGTGGTTTTACAGCTGCTGTTCAGCCCTTTGCATTTTTTTGTGTCACATAAAAACAGTTGCCTTCAACATGGAGCACATTTTTCGTTTCCCCACTAAACTGAATTGTACAGAGTTGGGAATGGCTTTTCCTCTTTTTAGTACCTCCTCTCTTCAAGAGAGAGGTTGGTATCTCTGTGCTCACTGTCAAAAGATGTAGATCCCTTACCTAGTTCCTCCGCATTCTCCACAACCATAGGTATCCATGGCACCGCCATTCCTTTCACCAAACCTCTCTTTCTGGTGAAAATGTGAAAAGATCAAGGGGGAAATCTTGTCATTTTCACTAGCTTGTTTATTTATTTATTTTTAAAATGTGTGTGTGTGTGTGTGCAGTGTGGTGTGGTGTAGTTGTTAGGATGTTTGACTGGTAGTCAGGAAATCCGGGTTCTACTTGGCCATGGAAGCTCACTGGGTAACTTTGGGCCAGCCACACTCTCAGCCCAACCTACCTCACAGAGTTGTTGTGAAGATAAAATGGAGAAGAGGAGGAGGATCATGTACGCCACCTTAAGTTCCTTGGAGGAAATAAGGCAGGATAGAAATGCAATAATAAATAAATAATAATAATACATTATAGCAAGGATGAGGAAGCTCAAGCTCAGCAGCCAAATCTGCCCTGCCTGGGGTCTCAATCTGGCCAGATGGCCCCTTCCCCTTCCCCAAATCACCTGGTAATTCCTGTTTCCCACATACACCTCCTGATCTTTTCCTGGCCTTGCCTCTTGCACTCTTTTTGCAGAGCTTCCCAGCTGGCGGAGTTCCTTTGAAGCTAAACCTTTTACAGAAAAAGCGAAACCAAGAACTAAAAAAGTGAGCATAATAACCCGAAATGTAAATCCACTTAGCCGCAGGGCACAGCTTGCCTCTTAATGAGGCATTGCAGAGAAAGAAGCCTCCCAGCCACTGCAGTGGCCAGTAGGCCCAAGTAGTCACACCTTGAAGTCCTTTCTTCACTCTGCACTCTGGACATTGGGAAAACCACTGCCAACACTTACTTATGCTCATGGCAGGGCAGAGCAGGGCCTTGCTGTTTGAAGTTTATTGGATGGATTTATCCTTGCCTGAAGCACAGAACAAACGGAAGGGGAATTTCAAGGCAAGGTTACTTGTAAATTGGCCTTTTTCAACTTGCTGCTTATAAGACTTCAATTCCCATCAGCCCCAGCCAGCATGGACAATGGTCAGGAATCCTGGGCATTGTAGTCCAAAATTTCTGGAGGACATCAGGTTGGGGAAGGTTGCTTCAGATGCTTTGGGGACTGATGGCTACTACAGCTCCTGGATATAAGCCATGTGATGTCTCAGTAAGGGGGTCCCAGGACATGGTCCGAAGGCACATGAGGCAGCCACGTTGCTGAAGCTAAGCAGATCTGGGTCTGGTACCAGTGCTTGGAGGGGAGACCACCTGGGAATCCCATCTAGCCACCTAATGATCCACGATGGAAGATAGATAGGATATGAAAGTAATAAATAGTTTTAAAAAATATGAACCCCTGCAAGACTGGAAATTGACAGATATATGCTGAACACAGGAAAAAGGGAATTATAAATATGAAAACAAGGACAGAAACGAGATAAATGACAGGATGAAGGGCACTGGAATTACACAGTTGCCATCCTGGAGATTGTGAGTTTCTCTGCATTGAGGAAAAAAACCCACACCCTTAAAGGTGTTTCTTCTTCTGGAATCTTTCTGCATTTGTGAACGGCTCCTTTAGATGACGACCACGTGAATTTGAACTGAAAACTTCTCCTCTTGGCAATGCTATTCTATTAAATGAAACAGTGCCATATAGTGGCAGAATTATAGCACTACACCAGCTTTACATGTTGGGGAAATCCCAGATAGTTTAAATATTGCATTACCTCAGGGGGGGGGGGGGTTAAGCAAGATTACCAGGGGAAAGCACGGGAGACATCCTGGAGGTTGACGCCATCATGTAAAAGACCCGCAAACATCCTTGAGTGGCCAATCAAGACGGTGCAATAATTCACTCATATACAGAAGCTCTGTGTCTGATTTTTTTTAAACACAGGGGTGTTGAACTTCTCTCAGCCTGAGGGCCAAATTCAATTTCAGAGAAGTTCTTGGGAGCTGCATTTTAGTAGTGTGTGTGGGCCAAAGGCAACGGGGTAGGGCTAACCCCCACCCCCAAATGCTGGCATATTTCTTCTTAAAGCTCTTGCTGCCAGTAACTAAGCCTTCAGAGAGGCATTTCAACCTTTTAGAATGGGGCAGGGGGGAAACTGCCTGCCTGAAGTGGGACAATAAGGACACCTCCACTGAGTTGCTCTGTTTGCTTGAGAGCCGGAAGAGTAATTGGTATCCAGCTGTTAGGATTCAATATCTTGTCACCTTTGCATTTTCTCTTCATCCCATTAATTCCAGAACATTTTACACATTCCATTTGTTAGTTTCTGGAAATATAATCCTATTAACTGTAACAACATTTTCTTGCTGTGAATATGAATAATGTACATTTTCCCCTTTAAAACCTCACTTGAAGATGCTTTGGATCACTGAGGTGTGTAAGAAAGAATGCAAGGCCATAAATCTAATACAGGACAGTGAAAATGATAATATTTGTTTTTACAGAAAACATAAAAAACTTAGGGTTTGATTATTGCTTTTTTCAAAAACAAAACATTTTGCTGTTCAGAAATATAAAACCTCAGTATTGTTCAGTTCCAGTTTATATTCTGGACAAATATAATGAAACAAAGCTGAACTGATGTGGATTATCAATTATTATTGAAGAACTCATTATGCTAGGAACCATCTATTGATGGGTCTAAGTTGACGAAAATATTACTTTCAAAAACATTGGCATTGGTTACCAAATTATTTCAAAGACCAATTCAAGGTACTGTTTTTGACCTTTAGAGCATTGCACCATCTGGTTTCCAAGTAGGGAATGACTTCTCCCATATATTTCCTCTGTCCCCACCCATGGCCTGAAAATCAAATAGTGAAGGTTTCATACTTTAGGGAGGTACGTTTATAATCTATCCAGAACAGTGCCATTTATGTGGTGGTCCAAGAGTTGTGGAACACTCTCTGTATGTATGTATTCTTTCCTAGTGTACTTTTTTAGACAGGTGACAACACTTTTACAGTGTCCTGTGCATGTCTACTTAAAAGGAAATCCTATTGCATTCAGTAGGACTTTCAGGAGAGTGTGAAATTCTCTGCATTAGAAAACACACACACATCCTTACCAGGGCTCAGATCTTTTTGCAGTCAAAACAGGCTCCTTCAGACAGTGACCATCAGTGATCACATGATTTTGAATTGAAAAGGGAATGCCATTGAAAAGAATAGGCTGTAATGAAACAGCACCATCTAGTGGTGGAATAAATCCCCTCATAAATAGATGAAGGATTATCTCTGTGTTATAAAAATACAGGACTACTGGGGGGGAGACACAGGATATGTCCTGGCTGTTGACAATGCCATGAAATCAACCTGCAAACTTCCATGAGTGGCCTGTTATGAGCATGCTATAAATCACTTGTTTAGAGAAACCCTTCATATAAGATTGCAACCTTATTCTGTCAGGCATTGTTGCTGTTAGTTAGACAGCTTTCATTTAACTTGTTGCTTTTGTTGTTATTGTCTTAACTGTATTGTCTTTTCTGTTTGGATTGTTTTTATTTGCATTTTTAGAGTTAGAGATTTTTATGATGGCCCTTGACCAAAAGAACGGGAACAAATGTGTACTCAGCTTCAAAACATTAATGCTGGGTTGCCTATAGATACACCAAACAAAACATTTCATAGCACTCCCCTGTATCAAATCCCAAGCTGCAAGACCCCTAACTGAATTTTAGAAATAGTTGTCATCTTTTGAGTGTGAATCAAAGGGTATTGTTTCATGGCCTTACAAAAATTTAAATGGTTTAGCTGTTCCCAGTTGGGGAAGCAGAGGGAACAACGCTAGCATGGGAAACTGATCTAAAAACCAACATTTCAAAAATGTCACGGAGGGCCTTGTGGTCCTTGGCACCATTAAAATCAACCTCAGCATGAAAGGTGGCTTATAAATATTGTTAATTAATCAATTCTGGCCTGCAGTTATGTCATGATTCCAAGCCCTCCCACCGATGCAAGACAATAAAGATGCCTGTGGTGTAATCTACAAAGTTTTATTCTACAAATAAACATGTCATCTCACCTGAAAGGAGTGTAAATTCTAGGAGCTATCCTCTAAGCCTAATTTGGCTAACAAAGCTAGGCAGGACTGTTTCCTAAAATCCAACAGGCACTTTAGCTCAGGGAGGGTTTTTCAGGAGAAGCCTCTTGTGAGCTGCTATCCTAAGGGATTGCCTCCCACCTCCTCTCAACTCCTCCTGCTTGACCCTGCAGCAAACTTTGGGATCTGTCAACTCCAGTGTCCCCTCCCCCTCAGATAGAGACTGAGTTCTCAGTAATGGGGGGGATAGTCTCTGAGCTGTCTGCATTTTCCTCAATCGGCTCATGTGAAGAGTCATCCTTCTTGGAGAATCTCCTCCTGCTTTCTGTTTTGGCTGGTAAATTTCTGGTCCTCCTTCTTCAGATTCTGAGTCCGATTGACCCCCCCCCCCAACCCCTTCCCCCCACACTAGGGAGAACAGGCCTGATCCTGACAAGTTATAGCAAAGTAGAAAAGGGTTGGATTTAGAAACAGATCAGAGCTATATAAAAGTTAGCCCCATGAATCAGTGCAGTCATAACCAACTATGCTGATAGTTGCTCCCATTTTCATAAAACCTTAGCTGCCTAGCTTTACATAAGTCTGGCAAGTCTCTGTAGCTTATCAATTTGGCATGCAGCCTAGCAAGTCACTAAAGCTAATGAGAGGGAAGAGGCAAACTTTTGTTAAATAAACTGACACTCTATCTATTGGATATGTGTGTGGGGAAAGCCACAGCAAAGCTCTGGTGGCGGAAAGCATTTTGATAACTCACAATATATTTTTCTCTCTTAAGCCTTTCTGAGAACAAGGAGAAGGAAGAAATGGAGGCCGTGATAGGCCAAGAGCTGCTCGACCTGCCATCATTCCACATTCTCTAGTAGTCCAACGATAATTAGGACTACAGCATTAAGACCTTTGTTGAAATGTTGCCAAACCAATGGAGAGAGTAGATTCATGGAGCAGTTTGACTTGGTCCTCTTCATTATTATCATTAGGACTGATGATTAAAGACAGGGGGTGGTTCAGCAGAATATCCAGGCAGCCAGTTGCACCTCAACCCCACAGGTGACATTAAGAGTACCGGGAATGCAGATCTGGTCAGGAAAGGCAGTTGAGACTGGGAACCACTCTTGACTATTATGGAGTGAAGATTAAAGAGCTGACTACTTGCTGGAGAATCTATAAAAGCTGAATTATCCTCAGGCTTGAACAGAGAATTGTCAATTTGCCATACAGATCCTATGCTGCAATTCTTATTGGTTGGAATCACTACTAGGATGGGAGGTTTTGCATTACACCAGCAGCTTGGATATGGTTTAGCAATTGCTATTAGCTTGGAGCAGCAGAGTCTAAGAGCTCCATCATACCAGCATTTTAATGTATTCTTGACATGTCTGGTGTCCGGTTTTGCAGTGTGGCACTCACATGATGTTATACCCATTCTGCTGTGATCTCGCTATGATTGCGCTGTTACCCCCTCCTCTTCCATTTTATTTTGGTATGGGGAAAGTCTGTTTCTTTTCTCCATGCATGATAACATCGCTGTTCCGTCCCTGTGGAATTTCCTTTTCAATGCTATTTTGGATCAACCTGATTTTTCTGCTGGGGGTGTGTCTGTGGAAGGGTGTGTGTGTAGGGTAGTGTCGCTGACGAAAACAGAGAGTGGGGTAGTTCTCCAGCACACCATTTCAATTTCCTTTCCTCATCATTCTCCTTGGGAAAGCCTGCTGGATCGTTGCAACAGAGTTTGCAGGACAAGTGGGCTAAACCGGCTGTTCTCATGAATGCCCAATTTGCCAATGCGGTTTGTAAGGATCCTACGGAAAGCATCATGTGTTCTTTTTCTTCCCCCCTTTCTCCTAAGTTTTACAGTGCAACAATACTTCATTGAAACGATGATAGGTAGACCAGTCCGTGGACATGCAAGGGGTTGACTTTCCCTAATCCCGTAATCCCTTAAGTACACCATTACACCATTTCAACCTACCAGAATTGCATTCAATTGTATTTGCGCAGAAATTAAAAAAAACAAAACATGGCAAAATAAGAATTAGGGCGGGGGAGGAACCCACATCCCATGCCCATCTCACATAGTGGCCAACTAGCCATCGACCAGGGACCAACAAGCAGGACACAGTGCAATAGCACCCTCCCACCCATGTTCCCCAGCAACTGGTGCACACATGTTTACTGTCTCAGATACTGGAGGTAGCCATTGATAGCCTTCTCTTCCAGGAATTTATCCAACCCCCTTTTAAAGCCATCCAAATTGGTGGCCATCACTACATCTTGTGGTAGTGAATGCCATAATTTAACTATGTGCTGTGTGAAGAAATGCTTCCTTTTATTTGTCCTGAATCTCCCACCAATCAACTTCATGGGATGACCTGGGTTCTAGTATTTTGAGAGAGGGAGAAAAAAGTCTCCCTATCCACATTCTCCACACCATGCATAATGTTGTACACATCTATCATGTCTTCACTTAGCCTCCTTTTTTCCATGCTAAACAATCCCAGCTGTTGTAACCTTCCCTCATAGGGGAGATGCTCCAGCCTCTTGATCATTTTACTTGCTCTTTTCTGCACTTTTTCCAGCTTTTTTCATTTGACGCTTAAAATATGCAAATTAATTATCATTAAGCTTTCTAGGTTTTTTTCCTGCTTATTATGCTCCACTACATGGTAAACATCTGAAACCCAATCTGTTACACAGAGTGAGCTTACGTGCCCAGTACAATGTCTTGCGGAAGGCCAAAGCATCCTGGCCCTGTTAAGCCTGAACAGTTAAGGTCTTTGTTATTGTTTGAACTGTTTTAAAAGCAATGCTTGAAAACAACTATTTTAGAGTCTAGATAAAAAAATACCTGCTTTACATTTCATAAACCCATACTTTGAATTGTATAAATGCATGCAAGTCCTGAGGCATGCACTTCCAAACTGCTTTTTACCAAGCAGTTTAAAACTGCATTTCTCCCTCCTCTGTAAATTTATAGGCTTTCTCCAGATAACACTTTCATCAGCTCTCAAGCTAGATGTTGGAAACAAAATGCACCAGAATCCTGACCTTTCTCTTCTCCCCACTGCAACTATTTAAATAACTATTTTGAGGCAGAGTGAGAGGAATGGTTAGAAACCAGAAGCAATTAAAGGATTAAAAATATTACAAAGTGTGCTTATGATCCTAAGATCATACATTTACTACTTCAATTTTTTTTAAAATGCTCCTCAGCTTGCAATCATAGTTTTATCTTTGGCCATGGTATATTACCATTCAGTCATTGGAAAGAAGTATTTGCCCACTTCATGGTCAATAAAAACTCAATAACAGAGGCTTAAGTGCAAAGGGTACAATCAAAACCCCCAGATATACCTGTATACCATCCATGTACATGGTTGTAAAAGGGCTTGTGAAAGACCCTACAAACAGAGAAGCATTTAGAGCTTCTTCTCATGAGCAAAATGAGGCATGCTCCTGACTGATGGAAAGAAGAGGGAAAAAAGCACCACTGAACCAAAGAAAAAGGAGAGCCAAGCTTTGGTGCTATATAAAAATATTTTTCTTTATTCTTTGATCTTATCCTCAGACTGTTCGATGTGTTTTGGATAAAATCTTTGTCAGGAGCTACATGGAACACAAGTATAACTACAGTTTAGACAACTCAAAGTAAGACATAAAATCGCTGAAAATATTAAAAATAGATCAAGAAGAAAACAAAACACATTTCAAATAACAATGAAGTGTGTTGGTCGTTAAGTGTTGACAGGATCATTTAGTGGTAAGGCAATCAAGGCTGCCGGCTGTTTATGGAATGACTTAAATTGCTCTCAAACTGACCTTGGCTTCCGAGTTTCGAGACACAACTGAGCCAGATGGGATGTTTAATAAGTAGAAAACTTTTGTTTTCGTATTTTATTCTGTATTTAGTTTTGTTTGTTGTAATGGATTAGTGTTGTAGTAACAATCACGAAATTACAGAGAAGTGCCTTTGTTCCTCTCAGGTCAGAGCATTTGTGAAATCTCTAGATTAGGGTGACCAGATAAAATCCAAGTCAGGGCTCATGTAACTTTAACAGTTGCCGAGAAAAGGGAATTTCAGCCAGTGTCATTTGTATGCAATTAGTTCCTGGTAACATTCCCTCTTCATCGCAACAGTTAAAGGTGCATGCACTATACTAGAGTGACCATATACAAAAGAAGGCAGGGCCCCTGCAACTTTAACTGTTGTGATGAAGAGGGAATGTTACCAGGAACTAATTGCATACAAATGACACTGGCTGAAATTCCCTTTTCTCTACAACTGTTAAAGTTACATGAGCCCTGACCTGGATTTTATCTGGTCACCCTACTCTAGATGAATGTGCAAATGTTTAGTATTCATGTCTATTTGTTGTTAGCAAAGGAATGCAAAAAAGATGTGTTTTATCTAATATGGGTGTTGTTTTGTGCTTAATTTTAAGCGATTTTACATCTTATCTTTGAGTTGCTGAAACTGTAGCTATACTTGTTTTCTATGTAGCTCCTGATGAAGGTTTTATCCGAAATACGTCGAGCAGTCTGAGGATAAGATTAAAGAATAAAGAAAAATATTTTTATATAGCACCAGAGCTTGGCTCTCCTTTTTCTTCATGCTCCTGACTGGCCACTCACGGAAGTTTGTGGGTCCTTTTGATGATGTCGTTAACCTCCTGCACATCTCCGGTGCCTTTCCCTGGTATTTCCATTCTTTTAAAAAAAAAAACCCTAGATATCCTGATACTGCTGAAATATCTTGGATTTCCTACTGTGTGGAGGAGAAGTTGTGCTGCAAAGCACCCATTAGAGGGTACTGTCCCATTCATGGCTATGAGCACCAAGAGGAGGGGAATTTTTCCATTATAGACTATGTGTTTGCCCCTCTCCACCATTGTAATGCAGCCTTTTACAATTGCGTAAGAGAAGCAGTTAGCAAAGCCCCAAAAAGGCAACACGATTTCCCCGTAATCTAAAGGAGCCTTTAGTAAAGGGATGAGGAATCTTTTCAGCCCAAGGCCTGACTATTTCAGAGGAGCTCTTGGGGGCTACATTGCAGTGATGTTGGTGCTGAGGGCAAAATGGGGACAAAGTCAAAATACAAAAAATCCCAACATATTTTAGATGAAACCTCTTGCTGCCTTAGGAGAAGCATTTCAACTACTGCTGTGCTGAAAATTTCTTCCACATTTCCCCCAACTATTCTCACATGATGTGATAGAAAGGAAATGGCTTTCAAAAAGAAATTCAAAGGAGAAGAAAATTTTGGAGAAATTCTCATGGATTAGGTTCAGGTTTCTTATGATTACCTTGCTTTCTTACGATTACCTTACTTAAGAGGTGGGCCAAGGAGTGTGTGAGAGTGTCCTTTCTTTCACTGCAACAATCACCTCTCTGGCAGCCTGCAGCCTACATGGCTTCCCACATTTCAATTAAAGCTTATGAAGTAACTCTTCCCACAGGGCTTTTTCAGCTCAGGAAGTGCAGGCAGCTTGGGAGGCTGCAGAGCAACAGAGAGATGTGTAATAGAAAGAAAGTACACATACGGCATCCTTGGTCCAAAAATAAATTATAAAATGCCCTGAGAATGAGGCAGAACAATAGAAATATCTTTCATGGGGGAAGAAAACTTTCAGGAAATTGGAGGACAGATTTTGGGACAGCACTAACTCCACTTGTTGTTCCCCGCCTCGATCCAAACGGAGAGGCTGGTAAGAAATAAATAATAATAATAATAATAATAATTATATCTTCTCTGGAGATAGACACAACACTGCTCCCCTTATGTTTGAATTGTGGTGGATGCAAAATGGGGACAAGCCTGCCAACACAGCTGATGAAGTTATCACGCAATGGCAGCACCCCCCCCCCCCCCCCACACAAATGACCAAAAGCTCTGTAGGGTGACAGTATGAAAAGGAGGACAGGGCTCCTGTATCTTTAACAGTTGTATTGGAAAGAGAATTTCAGCAGGTGTCATTTGTATGCATGCAGCACCCAGTGATACCCCTCTTCATCACAACAGGTAAAGCTGCAGGAGCCCTGCCCTCTTTTGTATCTGGTCATGCTAGGATACAGGAGCCCTGTCCTCCTTTTCATATGGTAACCCTATCTTAGGAAAATAGAAAGAAGCTGTACTACAAGACCTGCCAATGGTGAGTCTTACCTGTGAGAAATTCTTAAGAATTCATCCTCCCCGCTGGAGAAATTTGATGAACTTTCCCCCCAATTTCTCTCCCCACAAACAGAGTAGAGAATTCCAACCTTTTAGAAGGGGGAGGGGAAGCTGGGAAACCACAAAATGATTGGTGGTTGGAGGAGAGGGGGAGGGGCCAGGGAGATGGGTGTGGTAATTTGGGGAACCTTGGAAGGCCAGACTAGGGCCTCAGGAAGGCTAGATTTGACTCTGGACCTGAGGTCCCCCCACCCCCCCCACCCCCCAGTTTACTACTTGTTCTCTAGCAGGGGGCAAATTATGTAAGCCAAATGGCTAGCACTGGTCCCCTCTCCTGTCATTCAAAGCTTTACTAGATGGCACTATGTGACTTTTCCCTTCATAATAGGTGACATTGGATATTTGTGTGGCTCTAAATTGTATCCAATAGTTTCATTAATGTACAAAGCCTTGAAATATTAGTTAGAGATCAAGGATTAGAACAAAAAATATAATACATGGACCCTTACAGTCATAATAGCGATAATATAAAACCAGATAAAAACTTATTAATAAAACCAACTAATTTAATTATTGGAATAATAGCAACTTTCCCCTGATATAATATTAAAATATAAACCACTTGTCCTTGCCTTTTGGTTCCACCACAGCCAAATGAAATTAACAGGACGTCACAAAACAAAAATGGCTCATATTTCCCCTGTAAAACTCCAACTAAAGTATGGTTGAAGTGCATCTTGTCCCTTATCATTCTAACAAATAATAAAGAGGGTTCATTTTTCAATAATCTCTGATATTTACCTCTATTGGTTTTCATTTGTTTTTGTGGAGAAAATGCATCTGGCATCATCATAAAAAAGGCACAATAAAGTTCAGTAAAAATCAGTAGACCCCCCCCCCCCAGTCTCTGATATAAGTAGAGTAAATACAGAGGAGACTACTTGAAATGGGCTGGGTTGGGAAGACATAATAGTTTCATGGTCTACTTTGTTTTTGCATTTGTTTACTGTAGAAGACAGTGATGTTCACCATTTCTCAAGCAGGAGTCACTTTGGTTCCAAGCCCAGGCCTTGCCGGGGCCGGGGCCGGCTGGCAGCTCTCCTCTCCTGCCATTAAGTGGCAATACTTTGCACTTGGACTGGACTAGAGGTCTCCCCCACCCATTGCAGCTAATTGGTTGATTTCACCACTACCTTACAGCCAACAAGTGGAAGGACTCCTTATTCCCCACCCCTGAAGCCTTCTCCAGTAGCCCAAATCACAGCAACTAGGTGGGTATCTACACTACTGCTTTAAAATGGTTTATAACAGTTTTAAACCAGTTAATAACTGTTATTGACCAGTTTAAAACTGTTATAAACCGTTTTAAAGCAGTAGTGTAGATAGTCCACCACTGAAGAAAACAACAAGGTAAAGATCATCCCTTGCTGAGGATGATAAACTACTGCAGAAAGACAGAGGGAGAGTTGGGGGAGGCAGAGAACTGATGGGGAGCTGCCAGCAACCCTTGGGATTTGCAGTAAAGAACACTGGTCTAACAGCAATCTACATGAAATGCTATTGAACTACACTTACTGAGTGCATGCTCAAGGCCCACACTCATTTAGAGCTTCTTTAAACAAATGATTTATAGTACACTCGTGACTGGCCACTCATGGAGGTTTGCGGGTCATTATGATGATGTCATGAGCCTCCTGCATGTCTCCTGCTCCTTCCCCTGGTTATTCCGTTTTTAAAAAAACACCTTGGATATCCCAATTCTTCTGAAATATCTTGGGATTTCCAGCCGTGTGCAGTCAAAGTTGTGCTACAAAACACCCACTAGAGTGTGCTGTCCCATTCAAGTATATGAGCAGGGAAGTTTTCAATTACAGACCACGTAGTCTCCCTTCTCCTCCCGTGTAATTCAGCTCATTACAATTGTGGAAGAGATGCAGGAAGCAAAGCGCTGGTAAGCAAACATGATTTTCCTTTAATCTAAAGAAGCCCTACATTAAATAGATGAAGTAAACAATGGCTTAGTTCGGACGACACTTTAGGCAACAGGGGTGAATAAAACACTCACTGTGCGTTATGTTTCCGGTGCTTGCCACAAGACATGTTGCCTCTCCCCTGCCGTGCGGCTGAAAGTCCCGGTGTTCTTCTGGGCTGCTCCTCCCTCCCCCCTCCCCCGTTCCCCCTCCCTCAGTCCTCTGGCCATATCCCATGATGCACTGAAAGTTCTGCCGGCTGTATAGGAGTGGCTGGGGTTTTTTTCTGTTGCTCCTACCAGGGAACTCTATGACTGACTGGAATAGTACACGGAGAGAGGGAGGTTCCCGACACACGACACTTTAAACAACGGATTTCGGGATAAACAACTGAGCAGCCCATTGTTTTCTCCCGTTGTTTAATTCACCAAAATAACGTACTGTCAGTTGTGTGTGCGTTGTGTGCTGCCTGCCACACGACACAATAAGCAACACAACTGACGATTGATTCCCCCTCTCCATTGATTATTGTGTCATCTGAACTGAGCCAATCTGTCAAAACTTGCTGTGCTCCATCTTTATCACTTTGGAGAACAAATTATTCTGTTTTCAGAATTTTGGCTTTGGGGTTATTTTTTGCAAGTGTATTCCAACATGTGGACTCTTTTTAAAAACGACCCTTCCCTGATTACATTTCAAGTGCATTTGATGCTAATACATTTGTTTTTAAACAGCCTGAAATTGGTCAACAAATGCTGTGAAATCAAAGGCTCTTTTCTTGGTTACACTTGCCAGTGCTTTATTTGTGGTAATTACAGCAAACAATATTTCTATTTCCAGATAACAGAGAGGGTTGCAGATATATTTCTTGCTGCAACAGGAAATATGTCTACCCCGAAATCCAAGTCTGAAGAGGCAACCAAACTTCCGCTGCCCAACATTTTGCCCCCCTTCTGGCATGACTTCCACTGTGTTGGAATGTGGTTAATGTCATGTCTTGCGTTTTCACAGCGAAGTGTAAAAAAGCCAGGTTTTGTTTTTTTAAAGACTATTCTAGTATTTAGTACAGGGGAACCCAAGCATGGACACATTTGGAACTCTGAGAAACTGTTGTGGGCACCACCACAAAATGGCTGCTATACAGAGTGTGGCTACTTATATCTATTTAATTCTTTGTAATTTTAATGTTAGTTTTAATGTTTTCAGTCTTTTGTAAACTGTTATGAGAACGTCCAAAAAGCAGTTTATAATTCATACAAATTTAAAATTCCTACCAGGTCTATGTTGCTGCAGAAAGGTCTGCAGTATTGTTCCAGCTTAGCTTTGCACCTTGCATGTCCCTAGGTTTCACTTATGTATGTGCGTGTACCCATGATTGATTCATATGTTATCACCCATATAGGCCAAGTGCCTCACTTCAGGAAAGTGAAAATCAATACTTTATTACTAAAAGGAGGTTCTTTGTCCTATTGTCTGATCTTTGAATGAAGATTGAATAAATAAATATCACATTAGGCAGAAGTAAGTAGGGTGTGATACTTTGATCTGAATAATCTATATGCAAAATACATAAATATGGGAATGCAAAGTATTAGCAAAGATCAGTTTGGTTAAGTGAAATAAGGATTAGTATCAACATGAAAAAGCAGGTTTTAACATAAATGTATATGGGTTAACAGGTGACATGTATACATGAAAAAGTAGCAATTAGACCCTACATGTAATTAGACCCTAGGCATTACAGAAACTGGGAGGAATCTAAAGTCACAGAATAAACTATTTTTTCCTCGCAGAGTACAAGACTGAAGTGGATCAACACAGATGAAAAGAAAATAGTAAAAGATAGTAGGGTGCAATGAATAGCCACTTTTCAAGCTCTCTGTAGTAATGGAGAAGGGCTTTGCATTTCCCCCCCCCGAAAGGTGCATTTTCTCAGAATACTGTGCATACAACTGATATAGACTGTCTTATGTCAGGGGCCAGGGTGCATATCAATCTCCAAGTAGCAAGGTTCAAGAAGTACATTGCCTTGGGAACAGGCTTTCCTGTACACTGAAAGAACTTGTTGAACTTTTGTCTGTAACAGAGTAACAATACTGACCAGAATTTCATAAATAGAAACCATATGGTAATTCTCAGATTCTCTTTCAGAGCAAGAGTCTCTCTGAGTAGTGTTTCCTCATATTCAAATCACAATTACTCTGATTATGGGGATTGCCTTGCAATTTCTGGAGGACTCATAATTATCAGGATTGCAGAAGGTGAGGAGGGGGGGGGGTTAATCCTGTAATCCTGATTAAAATTGTTCATCCAAAGCTGCTAATTGCATTGGGAGGAATCCCCGCCCTGTTGGCACCTGTGGAAGTTCAGTAAATCCTGAGGGGAAAAGTTGTCTAAATGTTATGAAGATTAATAATGAAGAAAGTTTTATGTAATATAAAGTTATTTGGATTGCGAATGGTTATTTGTGTGATGTGAAGAGGCTGGTAGTTTACTTCTAATTGAGGCCTAAAAGGTGCATTGTATATGTGGCCTACAGTTGACAGTGTGCCAAGAATCAGCAGAGCTGTTACTGTTACTAAGGGCATGACTATGTGCCTTAGGAGATTTACAGTGATCTCCATTGACTGTTTACTGGACAGTAGAATCTGAAAAGAGGTCAGACAGTGATAGATCCATAAGGAAACATCCTATCTTTACTCATTGGCCCTTAAATATAGGCGAATGGACTGTCGGGTTACCAGAAGGTAAAATATGATTCTGTCCAGAGAGAGGCAGTTGGTATCAATATGGAGCTGGAGCCAGGTAGAGAAGGGCCTGAGGAAGAAGAAGCTCAAGAAACAGGTAAGAATTGAAAGGTCAGATTGGACAACAGATTGGCACCAAGCAGTGGCTGTCTAGATGAAGAAAGATAATAAAATGAAATCACAGAAGGCAGAAGGTGAGGAGATCATCTGAGGAACGAAGACAGTAAGAGTTTTATACAGCTGAACCCAGATTGGAAGCTGGAGGCAGTTGATCTCAAGAAGCTGTTAGTCTTCAAGGAGAGGCAACTGAAAGACTTCTGTGCTATACTGTTACCAGTGAATCTCTGGTCAGAAAGAAGATTCTAGGTTTAGACTTCAATGATATTCTATGTGAGGGGAGGAGGTAGGAGAAAGGCAATTGGCTACTGGTTTTGATTAGGGAAATAAACTAGTTTAAAGGTATAGCTATTTCCTTAAAATAGCAGTACCAATTAAACAAGCAACAAAACATAGTTTTAATGTCTAACCAGCTCTGGGTGGGTCCACAGTAAGTTAGCTGAACTTTCTTCCCATTGAAAACAATGGGACATTTGTCAAGATATGAAATTCCAATATCTACTGCTTTGTTTCCTATTATCACTATGACTATCAAAACCATTTTTGTTGTATTTGTGGCAAAAACATAATCAAGATTGAAATTTGTTGGAATATGTGTGTGCATCCCATAAATGTTCATGCAAATGCATACTTGAACAAAGAGCTCAGTGATGTGTGAATCTTTTTCTAATTGATCACAAGTACCGTATTTCATCGAATCTAAGACGCCATCGATTGTAAGACACACAAGACGCACCCCGTTTTCAGACATGTTTATTTGGGGGGAAAGTGCATCTTAGAATCGAAGGAAAATGATAGGGCTGTGCATGCCCCCCTTCCTCCCCTTCCCCACTCACCTCCATCGCCGCCCTGTCCTCACCGTCAGCGCTGCTGCCAGCAGCTTCCTCGGCCTGGAAACGCGGCGCTAATGTGACCTAGGCTGTGATCCCACGTGCGCGTGGCAAGCGACGTTTCCTTCCCTCCATTACTTTTATCCCTTTGGGGATACTGTATGCGAGGCGTCTGCCCGTGCCCAGGGAAGGCATGGGGAGGGGGGAGCAGCTGCTGTCTTAGAATCAATGAAATACGGTAATCAAAGAACACATAAAGAGAAGTATGAAGCTGATCAATATATTACTAAAAGTCTTATGAAGATGTGAATGGTATGACTTTTTTGATGCCATTTTGTTTCTGCTAAACAGTTGCTGAGTAAAAGTTATTGTCCTAGAGACAGCAGATTTATTGACACACACTGAGATGAAAATTAGCTTGAAGGTTCTGACATAAGGCATAAAAACAGTTTGGAACAGATTGTTTTGTAGGGAGCTAATCCATTTTGAAGAAATTAATATTTTTCAGAGATATTGCATTGAAGAGCTGAGCATCAAAGAATCACACCAGAGACTTGTCTATTAAATACTCAACCAGAATAATTTACTTCCCCAAAGCCTTTGTGTGGGAATAGTAGTTATGGGGAATTGGATGACATTCCCCTAATGAAATTCCCCTATGAACTCTGAGACAACGCCTTTACGGCCACATTCTTGTTGATAATTTTATCTGGGCAGAACCCAGGAGAATCTGTGTTCTGATTCCAATAAAGTTTGATTTATTTACTTATTGTGTTTATATCCTGACTTTCCTCCAATAAGCTCAAAGAGGCATACTTGTTACTCCCACCCATTTTATCCTCACAATAACCCTGTGAGGTAGGTTAGGCTGAAATATACAGACTGGCAAAAGGTCACCTTGAGAGGTTCATGGCAGAATGGGATTTGAACCCAGGGCCAATCTACACCAAGCACGATACAACACTTTGAAAACGTTTTGAAAACTGTATATGGAGTGTGTCCTGGGCTACAACGGTCGTCACTACTTTTATAAACTGCTTTAAACCGTTTTAAAGCAGTAGTGTAGATCCTGCCCAGGTCTCCCCAGTCCTGGTCTAACCATTACAACACAGTGACTCTCACTGGGCTTCTCTAAATGAGCTATTCATAGCATGCTCATTTCTGGCCACTCATGGAAGTTTCTGGGTCAATTAAATGATGCTGTAAACAAACAGGACATCTCCCATGGTTTCCCCCAGTTATTCCATTTTAAAATAGATAAGAGAAAAATGGCATGAAATCGGCAGTGTGTAAAGCTGTCATTATGCTATGAAGTTGCTGAGGAAGGGAGGAAGGAATTGAAATAGAGGGACAAGAGGGTAAAATGCCTCTCTGCAAAAAAGGGAGGCAGATCTGATCCCCATGTGTCTAGTCAGAAGTAAATCACATTGTCTTCAATGGGGCTTACTCCCAAGTAAATGTGCTGAGGGTTGCAAACTTACAGCACAATCTTACTCAGAAGTAAGTCATGGCTTTCCTAGGGGCTGCAAGGAAACAGAAGAAAACAAGTCTACCTCCTCCTTTGCACACATGTGGGGGAGGGAGGGAGGCGCTCCCTCGATTCAACCAACCGTGTCTGTCACTTAAAGAAGCCCCGGGAAGCAGCAGGATCTTCCACCTTGTCGACCCTCTCCTCCCATGTAATCCGATTTGTATCAATTGCGCCAAAGAACCAGGAACCACAACAACAGCGAGAAAACACCGGGATTTCCCTTAATGTAGAGATGCTCACTGTCTTCTGGAATTATTACACTTTGCATTTTAAAAAATATGATCAACCCTACACATATTTATTTATTTATTTAATTCCATTTATATACCGCCCCATAGCTGAAGCTCTCTGGGCGGTTTACAAAAATTAAAAACATTGAACATTAAAAACACCAATATACCAAATTTAAAATAATAAAGCATAAAAACAAGTTAAAATTACAATATCCTTCTGGGTCAAAGCACAACAACAACACAAAAACACAAAACCATCATCATATGCTGTTAAATGCCTGGGAGAAGAGGAAAGTCTTGACCTGGCGCTGAAAAGATAACAATGTTGGCGCCAGGCGAGCCTCATCGGGGAGATCATTCCATAATTGGGGGCCACCACTGAAAAGGCCCTCTCCCTTGTTGCCACCCTCTGTGCTTCCCTCGTAGTAGGCAGCTGGAGGAGGACCTTAGATGTAGATCGTAGTGTATGGGTAGGTTCGCGTCGGGAGAGGCGTTCCATCAGGTATTGTGGTCCCAAGCAGTGTAAGGCTTTATAGGTTAGAACCAGCACCTTGAATTGGGCTCGGAAACGTATAGGCAGCCAATGCAAGTGGGCCAGAGTAGGTCTTATATGCTCGAACCTTCTGGTTCTTGTTATCACTCTGTCCGCTGCATTTTGCAGAAGCTGCAGCTTCTGAGCCGTCTTCAAAGGCAGCCCCACGTAGAGTGCATTGCAGTAATCCAATTTAGAGATTACCAGAGCATAGACAACTGAAGCCAGGTTATCCCTGTCCAGATAGGGGCGTAGCTGGGCCACCAACCGAAGTTGGTAGAAGGCATTCTGTGCCACCGAGGCCACCTGAGCCTCAAGTGATAGAGATGGTTCGAGGAGAACCCCCAAGCTACGAACCTGCTCCTTCAGGGGGAGTGCAACCCCATTCAGAACAGGTCGAACACCCTCATTCCGGTCAGCAGAACCACCCACTAACAGCGTCTCAGTCTTGTCTGGATTGAGTTTCAGTTTGTTAGCCCTCATCCAGTCCATTGTCGCAGCCAGGCACTGGTTCAGCACATCCACAGCCTCACCTGCTGAAGATGAGAAGCGTACTGATGACAACGCACTCCAAAACTCCGGATGACTGCTCCCAACGGTTTCATGTAGATGTTGAACAGCATGGGGGACAAGTCTGACCCCTGCGGAACCCCATACTGGAGAATCCACGGGGCCGAGCAATGTCCCCCAAGCATCACCTTCTGGATCCGCCCCGCCAAGTAGGAGCGGAACCACTGCAATGCAGTGCCTCCCACTCCCAACTCAGCCGGTCGTCCCAGAAGTATACCATGGTCGATGGTATCGAAAGCCGCTGAAAGGTCAAGGAGAATCAACAGAGTCACACTCCCCATTTCTTTCTCCCAACATAGGTCATCATACAGGGCGACCAAGGCTGTTTCTGTGCCAAAACCAGGCCTGAAGCTGGACTGAAATGGATCCAGATAATCAGTCTCGTCCAAGAGTGTCTGGAGCTGGCTCGCAACCACTCGCTCAAAGACCTTGCCCAGGAATGGAATATTTGCCACAGGTTATTAAGATTTTCAGGGTCTAGGGAAGATTTCTTCAGGAGTGGTCTCACTACCGCCTCCTTCAAATGGTCTGGAACCACTCCCTCTCATAGAGAGGCATTAATCACTTCCCTGGCCCAGCCGGCTGTTCCATCCCTGCTAGCTGTTATTAGCCAAGAGGGGGCAAGGATCCAGTACAGAGGTGGTTGCACGAACCTGTCCAAGCACCTTGTCAACATCCTTGAGCTGTATCAACTGAAACTCATCCAAGAAAACAGGACAAACCTGTGCTCTGGACACCTCGCTAGATTCACCTGCCATAAAACTGGAGTCTAAGTCCTGGCGGATGCCCAAGATTTTATTCTGGAAGTGCCTAGCAAATTCAGTACAGCGGGCCTCAGATGGTTGTACCACATCCTTGGGGCCGGCATGTAATAGCCCCTGGACAACTCTGAAAAACTCCGCTGGGCGGCAGATTGATGATTTGATAGTGGCAGCAAAGTATTGTTGTTTTACCGCCCTCACTGCCCCTGAATATACCTTACTATAGGCACTTACCAGTGTTTGATTGCATCCATCAGAAATTCGTCTCCAACTGCCCTCAAGCCGTCTCCTACACAGGAGAGGGCGCTCAGGAGCAATCGTGTCAAGTGCCCGGGTCATTTCTGCATTCCACAGATCAACCAAGGTTTCGATAGGTGAGCCAGACCTATCAGCCGGAAAACTCCCCAGAGCCCTCTGGAAACCATCCGGATCCATTAGCCTCCGGGGGCGGACCATCTTAATAGGTCCCCCACCCTTGCAGAGGGGAAAAGCCGCTGTAAGTCTAAACCTCAGCAAGCAGTGATCTGACCATGACAAAGGGACTGATGTAAAGTCCTCTACTTTCAGATCACCATCTCCATGTCCAGTTGCAAAAACCAGGTCTAGAGTATGCCCTGCTACATGCGTTGGGCCGATGGCATGTTGGGACAGTCCCATGGTTGTCATGGAGACCATGAAATCCTGAGCTGCCCCGGATAAGGTGCCCTCAGCATGAATGTTGACATCCCCCAGAACCAACAGTCTGGTGGATCTCAGCAGTACACCCGAGACCACCTCCGTCAGCTCACCTAGGGAGTCCGTTGAGCAGTGGGGTGGGCGGTACACCAACAGAATCCCTAATCTGTCCCACTGACCCAACTCAAGGTGCAAACACTCCAGACCTGTAGTCACATGGACAGGGAGCCTGCAGAGGGAGATGGAGTTCCTATAGACCACAGCAACCCCCCCTCCCCGGCCCTCAGGTCTACCCTGATGCTGAGCCAAGTATCCTGGTGGGCATAACTGGGAGAGACTAACTCCTCCCTGCTCACCCACCCAGGTCTCATGTATACATGCCAGATTGGCTGTCTCATCCACAATTAAGTCTTGGATGAGGGAGGTCTTATTATGTACCGATCTGGCATTTAAGAGCGGCATCCGGAGTCCTGAGGGCTGGCTGATAGGGCAACCAACAAACCTGTGGTTGCGAGGAGGACTGGAACATGGCACAGCCGTTAACTGTCTGAGCCGCATTCCCCTTACCTGGCACATCCTCCTCACAATGCCATATCTCCCTCTACCCGTCACTACACTGATTGGGGCCCCCTCAAATCCCCCCACTTGGCTCTGTATCCTCCCTCCCAGGCACATGGCTCAAGACCCAGAAAAAGCCAAGCAGGGAAAAAGGAGGGGGGGAGGGGGGAAGGGAGGGGGAAAAAGAGCAGCAGCAAACAGGCAGGCAGGCAGGCAGGCAGGCAGGCAGGCAGGCAGCAGCAGCAGCAGACAGCTCTCCCTCTTCCCTAGGTGGGGTGATGGTGGTCCCCTCCTCCTGCAGGCACTAGCTCTCGCAGGACACCCAGCCAGCCAGCTTATGTATCCCTCTTCCAAGAGAGGGACAGGTGGAGAATGCCAGCAGCAGCTGGCTGAGTACCTGGGGTCCTGGTTCTGCAGGGCGTGGCAGTCCACTGAGCAGCAGCAGTCCAACAGGGAGAGGGCGGTGATGGCAACAGGCAGCAGCAGCAGCAGCAGCAGCAGCAGCAGCAGCAGCAGCAGCAGCAGCAGCAGCAGCAGCAGCAGCAGGCAGCTCTCCCTCTTCCCTGGGTGGGGTGATGGTGGTCCCCTCCTCCTGCAGGCACAGTCTCTCTTCTCAAATCTAGTTATGTTTACAAATGAAATGAGTTTTGGCATGTGCACATGCAGTTCTTCTTTGCTTGTGTTTTTTGGGGTTTAATTTGATATTCTGGGTTGCTCTTGCATTGCTGACTCCCCTGGATGCTCCATTGCAATTCTGACCTGTGGCACACATGTGCCTAGGCGTTTCTAGTGTAGGTAAATCTTTTAGGTGGAATATCAGCTGCACAATACATTGCAGTAGAGGTGCAACCTCCCCCCATCCCCCCTGCCCAATCACCTTGGATAAATGGAAATTGTGGCCCAAAGGACAAACAAAAGTAATAGGCAGTCCTATTCTGCATCAGAAAAGGGTTGTTGGTGGAAATCCAAATTCTAGACTCAAAAGGCTCATTTCTTCCTCTCCTTTCCCCTTCTTGTAACCTTTTCTTCTACAGAAGAGTATATTATGCATTATCACTCACTGTTCCTTGTGATGCTGTATACTTCCTTTGAATCTGTGATGAGTTTTTGTGATTTCCCCTCCTCCCATCCTCCGCCATCTCCTGTCTAGGAAGATGGCTTTGGCACATCCTACTGGGAATGTAGCAGGGGGTATATCCAGTGGAGAAATGCAAAGGAGACTTGGGAACGATGATCCTTGCCGCTAGATGGTAAATGCAGAATAATGGCTCCTGGCAGACAGGTGGCTTCATGCTCAGAGGGCTGCATCCATTTTAAAAACAGGTGGTGGTGCTCAAGTTTGCCTCAAAGTGATGCTCCCTAATCTATATGTCCTTCTCCTTAAATCCAGATATGTAGGGGGCTGGATGTGGTGAGGCAAATGAATTCTGTACATGTTCAGGACCACATACAAAGAAAAATGCCTTAGTGGATCAGACCAAAGTCAATCTAGCCCAGCATTTTGCTTTTGGCAATAGCCAGCTTTTAGTTAGCTTCAGTGGTCTAGTGGTAATTTTGGAAGGGCAGATGCTCATCATAACTGCTTCCACAGCTATGCCCCCAAGGAAAATCAAAAATGCAGGCAGCTGTATTGATTCATATTAACAAACCGGTTCTAGCAGTTTTCCTCTCCAGCAGGAACAGGTCTTTTGAAAAGCAAGTGGGGCTTAGTTGCCCATTGAAGGCCTACCCGCCCCAAAAGACTGTGCATTACAACAGGGGAAAATATATTGTTGCTGGGAAAATTCTGATGTGAGGATTGCAGAGGGAACAGGGAAGTGTTAGCAATGTAGCAGATGTCACCAGTGTTTCTGCTAATAAAAAGTATCGGCAGTGTGTCTCTGTGAGCCCTGGTGCCACTACACCACAGGTTATCTACAGGTAGAGTGTAAAGGTGGGAGCCACCTGCTGTTTGTTCCCCAGTGTCTGGAAATTGGAGATGTATGAGGGTGTCCATGTGGAAAGGAGGACAGGGCTCCTGTATCTTGTATAGACAAGGGGAATTTCAGCAGGTGTCATTTGTATGTATTAGGGGTGTGCAATGGATCGGGTCTGATCCACGATCCGGACCCGATCCAGGGGAAATCAGATAAAATTATCTGATCTGATCCCCAGCAACTGGATTGGCCAATCCAATATGATCCGATCCGAAAAGGACCTGATCTGGATCGTGTTGGATCAGAGGATCGGACCCCCTCCCCCCCTCGCGCCCCTCACCTGCCGGGGCCGTCCACAGATGGCACCAGCAGGTAAGGAGCGCGAATGTGGGGAGGGGGCTTACCTGCTGGGGCCGTCCGCAGCTGACAGCCCTGGCATGTAAGGAGCGCGAGGGGGAGGAGGGGGCCTACCAGTTGGGGTGGTCCGCTGCCATCCGTGGGCGCCAGCGGGCGCCAGCGGATGGCAGCAGACCGCCACGCAGGTAAGGAGGAGCGCGAAGGGGGGGCTTACCAGTCGGGGCCGTCCGCTGCCATCCGCGGGCGCCAGCAGGTGCCAGCAGAGGGCAGCGGATGGCGCAGCAAGTAAGGAGGATCATGAGGGGAGAGCAGGAAGGCCCTCCCCACTTACCTGCAGGGGCGTCCGCCGTCTTCACCTGCCGTAGATCTACTGAGCACTAGGCTTCGCGGCCTAGTTCTCAGTAGAGCACCAGGTGATGATGTCATCACCTGGCGCTCTACTGAGGACTAGGCCGTGAAGCCTAGTGCTCAGTAGATCTATGCAGGTGAAGGCGGCAGACGGCCCCGCAGGTAAGGAGGATCGCCGGGGGGGGCTTACCTGCCGGGGCCCCTCTGTTGCCATCCGCTGCCGCCCAGGCGGCAGTGGATGGCAGCAGACGGGCCCGCAGGTAAGGAGGATCGTGAGGAGGAGGAGGGAGGGGTCTCCCACTTACCTATTGATTTCTATTATTGGCATGGGAGGGTGCCATGCTTGACCAGAGAGTGGCACTGCCAATTGGTCACTTCCTTTTCGGTTGGAGCATGGCCACTCCCCCTTCAGAGCCTGGGAAGAGGCCTCAGTAGTAAATATGGGGCCTTTGGAGAGTAGGGTGGCCTGTGGCACAGGGCTGGGGTCAAAGGGCTGGTGTCCACACCCCAGCAGGGCCCCACTGACAAGAGCTCCCTGGACTTGCTCCTCCTCCTTTCCCTGCTTGTTCACCCACCTCACTCTCTGGCCCATTCAGAAGTGATGGTGAGAAAGTCAAGCAGTGGATGATGCTGCCTTATTGCTTGCTGGCTCTCTGCAGGTGGTAGCAAGGATAAGGAAGAGGAGGAGGAGGAGCAACAGCAGGATGTAATGACAATGGTGGGGAGAAGGTAGACTTACTGAGGCAGGGAGCCCCTTGAGGCTGTCTTAGGCAAAGGACCTCTCAAGCTTGGAGCTGGCACTGCAACTGACATGGTCGCCCTTATCCGCCATGACAACAGGGGATGAACAAAAACCTGTTTTGCATTGAGCTGGACATTGCAACTATTAGCATGTTGTTTCTTAGACTAGCCTGATTGTTTCTTCTCTCTCTCTCTCTCTCTCTCTCTCTCTCTCTCTCTCTCTCTCAAAAAAAGATCCTTTTGCAGGAATTTTAAAGTTCTGCCTTAATTTTACTGGACTATAAGTCCCCGTGATCTCTGGCTCCAGCAAGCACAAGCTGTTTTTTAAGTGCTCCCATTTAGAGTCTTTCCGTTTGCATGGAAAGGCTGTATACGGGGGTCAGAATGGCAAAGCTTTTACTGTGTTGCCTTGTGTAACAACAAACATGAGGAAAATGACAACTTACTGTTTTTTCCTTCCTCTCTCCAAGAGCGCTCTCAGCGTGCGAAGAATCAGCTAATTATTTCTATAACAAGTTATTGATTTAATCATTTATTTTCCAGAAGGGATGTACCAACTCATAGGCTAAACAGGGAGAAGAAAGATATCCAGTTAACACAAAGAGCTGCTTCCTTTTCACAATCCATAGACTTAGATACGTTTGTCTGTTTGGCAGCCTCATTATTTTGAATTATGAAGGCTGTCTTTCTGTGACCAACTTTATATATTTTGCATGCTGCCGACAAATGTGCGTTCGTTTTCTGCCTGAACTATTAGTGCATGATGGCAGAAATGTCCATGGTTCATTGCAGAATGCACATGGAATGCTTGGGCTTAAAGCAAGAGTTATACCCTGCAATCATAGCACATCCCACAAGGGGGTGCCATAACAACCTTTCTTGAGCATACTGATGGTTGCAGGAAATACATGATAATATGTAAACGAGGACAATAATGCAAGCAAATTGATTGTATGTAATCAGAATTCTGTCAAGTTGTACTTCATCTCGTTCAACCAAGCTTGCTTTGCACTATTCTGTGGGCACTATTGGAGGCAGTGTGGAAGTTTCTATATATGTCATGCTGGTTATCTCCATGATAGTTTCCAGCCTGTGCACACAATCCTTGTCATTGGAGACTTAAGCCAGCAAATGGCTAGAGCTGATTGAATTAAAGAAGCTTTTAGTCACCTGAATCAAACCTGCACATGATGTAAAGGTGAATGGGCCTGAAGAAGCAAAGCTAGCCATATTGGCCAAAAGAAAAATTCCAAAGGAAAATCCTCCAGATCCATATCACTGCAATACCTTCATTAGGCCAACTCAAAAGCCACAAAATGGTGTGCAAGCTAAGAACCCCGAGGGTTTTTCTACATGAGGTTTTTAACCCACCACTATTGAGGCTTCTGCATCTGGATTCTTTGTGGTATTAGGATCAGCTCTTTTACAGTTTTTTTTCCCCTGGGGTTTTTCCATTCTCTGCCTTTCTATATGTTCTATTACACAACCACTAGGTGGTGCTGTGGTATAGCAGAATTATGCAAATACATCATTCACAGAAATTCCAGACTTTCCTCATTGCAAAGCACGAGAGAGACCCTGGCGGATGATGACATCATGTAAAGAACCTTCAAACTACCATGAGTGAAGAATCAGGAGTGCACAATAAATGCCTTGTGTAGGAAAGCTCTTAATCAGGCAAGACAGTAAAGAAAGCAAAGATGTACAATCCAGCTGTTACTGCTACCTGAAACCATCTCTGTACCTGGCACAGCCTGATTTGATTGTCTTAAACATAGCCACTTCGTCACCCTATCTTGGCCAAGGAAGAATTCTAGAGAACCTGAAAGCTTTCACAGTCTGTTGCAACCTTTTTGTTGGGGGCTGTCTTCACGATGGTGCATTGGTGCTGCGAGCTCCCCAAACCTGTGCTTGCGCACCTGTGGGTTGTCCCACGCTAAGGAGCGAGAGCAGAGTTTGCATCAAGGAGGAGCCGCCACCACCGCGCCTATGCACCGCCATATCCGTGCATCGCCAAACCACTTTCTTTAATTGGAAACTGCATACATTTCAAAGATATTCGTGGTGGAAAGCAACCCCAGAAAAAATTATGAAACAATGTATTAATTAAAAATATATATTTGCCAAGTATAAGCAGAGGAATCCCACGCATTCCCAAATAGGTAATAAAATCAGAGCTCCATTGAAACCACCCATTAGCCAATACACTAGGAAATATATTATCTCCAATTGGCATCAGTTCAGTTTTTGACCAATTAATTGAATAACTAGACAGATCACCAAAAGTATTAAACCATTTAATCAAAGCTGGAATAGATGCCTGGAGTTTAGAAATAAACAATAAAAGATCAACAGCATAAAGAATAATTTAAAATCCTAAACCAGCATTCACAACACTGTGAATATTACTATTCTGTCTAATTGCACATTCCAGGAGTTCCAAACATAAATCAAATATCAATGGGGAAAGTGGACATTCTTCTCTAGTGCATTGTTCCAAGCAGGCAAAAGGGGGAAAACCAACCATTAGTCATAACTCTAGCTCTTGGGATTGAGTATGAAATTCTAACCTATTTCAAAAATTCCACCGGAAGACCAAATTTACTCAATGTAGCAAGCATAAATTTCCAATGGATTTTGTCCTACTAACTTAGATGTGCTACTTGTATAACCTTGACCTACACATGCTTAAAGCTCCAGCTAGAGCATCATCCCTGTGCCATGCAGGGGTGATCTGGAAGGTACGAATGCCTATTCATTGTGCCAGTGCTGGTGTAAGTGGACATGTTGTGATGGCGCCAGGAACTTCCCGCCTGAATCCTAGGATCCAGACCATAAACCTCTTTATGCATTGTTCAGGTCCTCAATCTGTTTGATACGTGCAGACACACATTATTCTCATGCTCTGTTCTCATCACTTTTGGTCTAGTAACACACAAATACAGCATGGATACATGCATTCTGTTATGTTCCCCTTTCCTTCTGCTCCCTTCCCTTTTTAAAAAAAGAGGGAAAGAAAGAAAGTAAAAGAGTACCCCAATGTAAAAATAAAATATGTTAAGCCAAATAGATTAAATACAAATCAAAGTTCGAGGGGGGGGGAATCAAGAAAGCTGAACAAAATCCCAGACAAAACTAGAAAGATTGAGAGTAATTATGTGTATTGTTACAACAAACATCCAAAATTCAGTTCTTTCGTTTCATGCAAATTTGACGGTACCAATTGGAGCTTATTTTCAAATGGAAATTATTAAATATCATTTTCCAATACTTTTGCATGATTAATGTAATGGGCTGATCTTTTCCACAAGTGCATAATAAATGCCAACCACACTGGTACATGGTATACGGAGAAGTTTATTGTTGCAGTTCTTTATGAAATTATTCTTTGGGAAATTACAGCTACTCAATGAATAATTCAAAGGAAAGAATGAAACAAAATCTAATAAACCCTGTGTATGATTGAACTTTGACATTAATTCAGTAATGTGTATATATAACTTCCATGTTATCCTAAGAGATGTTATTTTAAAGTCTCTCTCTCTCTCTCTCTCTCTGTATCTTGTTTATAGAGAAAAGTAATGCTGATGTACTAACAAATTAAGTAAACCTGTGATGTATGGATCTGTTCCAAAGGAAGCAGAACAAGGTAGAATGCAAGAAAAAATGTATGGTCACAATTCATTATAGCCTTCCCCAATTTGGGGATGCTGGCTGGGGGATGCTGGGAGTTGTATTTCAACACATTTGGAGGGTCCCAGATTGGGAAGGTTGTGCCCAAGGATGAGCACATACCTTGTGGGAGTTTTGGTCTCCTCCTTCCCACTGAACAGCACTTCCGGTCATGCCTGCCCCTGCCCCGGCCCAGGACAACTCCTCTTCAGACAAGGAGACAGACCTCTCAGAGCTAGGGGACCCTGTGGGAGGGGAGCAGAAAGAGCCCCAAATTCCAGAAATGACCAGGAAAACCTCAATATCTAGGGAGAGACAGGCCTGTCTCCAGAAGATGCCCTAGGAGGATTCTTGGGCTCACCTGACCAGAAGAACTCCTTTCTGAGTCAGCACAGCCCCCCTCAACCCCAGAGAGCATAGACACCAGAAAGTTCAGGCTTAGGTAGCTTCTCAACCTTGTTGTGTAGCTTGGTTCCATCTTCTGCCCAGGGACTGAGTTCTAACCAGCCTTAGCTGGATACTCCCCAAGAATGACTTGTGGTTGGTCTCCATGTTAAAAGTGACCTTGCCTATCTTTGTAGATGTTTAGATGTTGCTCAGGGCAACTGTGCTAGGGTGGGCAGTACCTCAGACACAGCCTTTCATATGTTGCCCTTCATAGGCAGGTAGCGAGGTCTTTTCTGCCTATATAATCAGGGAAACATCCCAATTTTTTAGGGGAACTTATTTGCTTGGGTATTCCCCCCCCCACCCCGACCTCCTGAATCCAAATCTATCTGTCCTGAAGTGATACATTTCAGTGTTGACCATAAAATCTAGGGTGGCAGCAGTGGCGCAGCTATGCCTGGCCCAAGGCCCTGCAACCCAGCATGCCTCCGACTGCTCAGAGAGCAGCAAACAATAAAGGCACACTTCATTTTCTTCCTGTAGTCATGATGATGCTCTGATTTTAGTGAGTTTAGAATGCAAAACTGTGCATGCTCCGAGATTTAATCAAGGTGGGCAACCAGTTTTGTTTGAACGTATCTGGAATGTGGAAGGAGTTGTAAAGCATGACATAGCTGGATGGGAGAGGGGAGAAAACATAAATGTTACTTGTGTGCTTCACAACTGAAGTAATACACATGGCTATCTAAAGAAGGCCACCATATGACCAAAAATGCGCAGGGTCTAAAATTATCTAGCTGCACTGCTGGGTGACACTCAAGATGGCATTAACTTGCCTGTGAAGCCATACTGTCTATCCAATTTTGATGAAAATTTGAGGGCAAGCCTACCATTTATCCCAGTGATTTTAGAAGCCTAAGTTGAAAAATTACTAAGGGCACAATCCTATGCATGTTTAGACAGGAAAAGGTTGTAGGAGCTTTTTAAACATTCATAGCATTGCACCCTAAATGGCAGACAACTGAAATTTATTTTGGGCCACAATGCAAAATCTGTACAACGTATGTCATGAAACCAAATGTGATAGTCATAGAGCATTAAAGGACACATCGTTTGATGTAGAAATCTGTCTTTTGTGACACTGTGATGCTGAGAAAATTTCCAAATTGGCTGCCAAAACCACAACATCTCGTTTACAATTAAATATATGCATCTGTCGGGGATCCACCCCGACTGTCAGAGTTCCACACTGTCCCTTTTGGGACCCAAGTTTCCATCTTTTCTCTTTCCCCTCTCAGTAGCGTGGGGTTTTGAGCTGTAGGCGGGTGTGAAACGGAATCTCCAACAACTCAGATTTTAAACCAAAAACTCTTTACAGACATAGTAAAGCACACTTGCGTAAGGTATTTGCCTACATAAAGCTGTTCCTTTCAAAGGCAATACAAACAAACAAACAGAAATAAAACCGCAGTTTCATCTGGCTTGGCTACCTGATAACTTGGTAGTTCCAGCTTTCCTCAGTTAGGCTCTGCGTCTCTCCCAGCACCCAGCTCTCTGGGAGGACTCAATCCTCCATCCCCAATGAATTGAATCCCCTTCCCTCTCGATTTTCTCTTTTTAAAAAACTCTCTGACCAGCCAGTCGTTCCCATTGGCTCTCTGGCTAGCTCTTCTCATTGGCTCTTTTTTCCCTGCTTCCCAGTTTGTACTGGTAACTGCTGTTTTAACTCCACCTCTCTCAGTAATTTTCCTGCTCCCAGGCTTCTACCTTTAACCTAGAAACCTGATCTTACCAGGGCAGAGAGTTGTTAATCTAATCAGGAAACCTTTTGAGGGTCTGCTATCTTTAGCTCTGAAGTGATTTACTCCCATTAGTCTTTCCCAACACGCTTTTGTTTACAAATGTTAACTCTGTACATACAATTTAACCTTTGATAATACAGTTGAACCCTCACAGCAACATTTTGTAAATCAAACAACAGTGGAAGATGAGTAACTGCAGAAATAGCACCTAATATTACCTAGAAAAACACTTTACAACTTCCAACTTTTTCAGAGCAAATAGCAGGCATAGGGACCCCAAAGCAGATCAGGAGCCTGTCAGGAGGTAAGGTGCATTTAACTGTTTGCCCCCCCCCCCCTCACTCTAGTTTTGATTCAATGGAAGCAGATGGAATGACCCCAACAGGAGTTTTTCTTCCAATACTAATAGCAGGTGCACACCTGGGCCAGATTGGGACCACAGTGGGGGACAAAGGGTTTAAAGCCCTGCACACCATGCAGGGCCTTTCTATAAACTCAAACAAAACAAAACAAAAGCATTCACGTTATTGCTAATTCTGTGATTGGTATTGTACCTTGTTTGGCCCTGATTTGCCAGGAATATGGACTATCCCTAGTAGATAGTACAGTAAATAGTATAGAAAACAGCACCTTCAGGGGATGAGGGGGCAGGAAAATATGACAGGTCTTTGATCTGGATTAGGAGCCAAATTGGGGCCCACTTACCCTCAGAATAAAGGGCCAGAGTTAAGTATACTTTTTTAAAAGCATGATTTTTAGTTTGGACCTCAGCTGTCTGCCTCTGAAGAGCTGGGGTCTGTTTTCATGGTGCCAGGTTAGTGCCGCCTTCCTCCTCAACCCTGCACTTTTCCTCTCCTGGGGCGGCGTCAGGTAATCCCAACACTGAGGAAGGAGAGCGGGGTTTCTGGGTGGCCATCCAGGTCCCAGAGCTGTCCCTTCCCCCTTCCTGGTGGAAAGCGACCAATCACTGGTCACCTTCCACCAGGCCCTGCCCCTGGGTTGGACCCTGATTGGCCCTGGAAGTGTCATGTTGACGTCGCTCCCTTTGAAAAAGTTGGGGTAAATCCCCGACTTTTTCAAATCACAGCATTGCGGGGAAGGCCCACAGTGGCTGCAAACCTGCACCTGCATCATCTAACCAATGGGGTGCAGATCCACAGCCACCATGGGGCTTTTCCCACTTGTAGACAGGCCCCTGGATGGACTTAGCTGTGTTGGGAGAGCAGCAGAAACTCTACAAATAAATGTTAAGTGGTAAAAAGTGCTTCAAAATAAGTTCTTGGGCAGGTCTGCATGAAGGCACTTCTAGCATCAAGTCTGAAAAAGCTCTGAGTCAAACACCATGCTGTGCAGGGGAATTAGTCATAGAGTTCTCTGGATTATGAAAAATGTATTCACGACATTACTATATACGTTCTTACTGGTTTGACAGTTGGATGGTGACCAATATAAAGGGAACAAAAGAAATCTGCTTTTGGGGGGTAAAATCTAAAGCATTGTCCACACAATTTTTTTTAAAAAATCTTAATCCATTCTGTGACCTTGCTGTTTTTCACAAATTAGGTTAATTAGTCAATTTCACAGCAGAACTACAAAATTGCTATAGCCACAAAATTTCAATTGCGTTTGCATAGGCTGACCAGATAAAATCCAGGCCAGGGCTCATGTAACTTTAACAGTTGTAGAGAAAAGGGAATTTCAGCCAGTGTCATTTGTATGCAATTAGTTCCTTGTGAAATTCCCTCTTCATCACAACAGTTAAAGGTGCAGACACTATACTAGAGTGACCATATACAAAAGAAGGCAGGGCCCCTGCAACTTTAACTATTGTGATGAAGAGGGAATTTCACCTGGAACTAATTGCATACAAATGACACTGGCTGAAATTCCCTTTTCTTTACAACTGTTAAAGTTACATGAGCCTTGACCTGGATTTTATCTGGTCACTCTACGTTTGCCACTTTCTAGTGATGATATTATATACTTGAGAAGAAGCCAACCCTCACATTACCCACCCATTCTAGGGAAAATGTATTAATTGGGTGTGGAGTGGGCATGTGGGGGTGGGTATATCCTATACACGCAGGATACAACACTTTGAAAACATTTTGAAAACTGCATATGGAGTGTGTCCTTGGCCCCAACAGTTGTCACTACTGTTATAAACTGTTTAAAACCATTTTAAACGGTTTTAAAGCAGTAGTGTAGATAGGCTCAACATATGAATCAGGCTCTCGGTGGATTATATTTACTTTGAAAGGCTTTCACTTTACAGCAGAAGAACCATTCGTTTCAAATCAAAAGTAGATTCAGTCTTAAGTGTATTATTGGTAAACTGGCACAAATAATGATTTAACTCATTTAATTCAAAACATAATACGAACAATTTCAATTATTAATGTCAACGTAATGGGTTGTATATATCCAATGTTGTCCTTGGTTGACAGAGGGCTCTTTGATTCACCAGAAGCTTTGATCCAGCCTTTTCTTCGGCAGTCATTTACACTACCTCCCATGCCATTCTGGGGTGGGTGGGTCCCCCCATCATCTATAGTTAATTCACTGTAACAAGATGTAGTCATGGGCACCAATTTGGATGGCTTAAAGAGGGATTAAACAAACTCATAGAGCAAAAGGCTATTAATGGCTACTAGTCCTGATGGCTATATGCTACCGCTAGTACCAGAAATGGTATGCATATGTGCATCATTTGCTCGGGAACATGAGTGGGAGGACGCTATCATTCTCATGCCCTACTTGTGGGTTTTCCATGGGCCAACTGGTTGGACACTGTATATTGTTTGTACATGACAGGTGGTATAAAATAAAATATATTTAAGTAAGTAAGAGTGCAATGTTATACATGTTTAGACCAAAAAAAGTCTTTGTAGGACTTTGTTTATGTCTAAACATACATATCATTACATCCATAGTAAATAATAAGTAAGTAAAATACATGGCAGCTACTGGGTTGGTGTTGGCTATGACACAGTGGAGAGGATGCTCTGGATCTTTGTGATTACTCTTTGCACATTGTATGTATTGTGGGGTAGGATGATACCACAGAGATGTGTTCCACCACAGTTACCATGTGTGGATTGCTTATTTCTTTACATGGCTGATGTGGTGAGCTTTATTAGTACACAAGGCATGGTTAGTAGGTGCATGTAATGTTGCCATGGATGCTGTTGGAGTGTCTTGTCAGTGTTGCTGAATATGGTCTCATCTGATGTCAACATTGATGCCAGCAGAGCTTAATATCCCAAATACATTGTACCAATGTTACCAGCAGCTGACATAGATGGACCACTGGATTGCCTTGCTCTACATTCTTATTATAAGAATTATGATTACTGACTGCCATACACATTAATGAGTTTTTAGGATTTAGCACACTCGTTCTTCAGGTAAATCTAAAATTTAGAATGGTGACCAACTGCTACCCCACCCCGCAACTGCTATCTAAATATGGAAATTTGGAAGTGCTTGCAAATATATCCAACCCTAATTTCATTCTGTTTTCCCTTCTTACTTTGGGGCTCTGCACATTTAATTTCTTTCACTCTGCTTGAGAATTAATGTTTATTTCACCGAGCTGAGGGAATAAGCATGGTTATTAGAGAAGGACCTGACATAAATGAAAATGCAGCAGAATATTAGGGCAGAACTGGTTGACTTTCTGTAATTAAGAATTAGAGATCTTGGCCCAAGCTGGTAAATAAATGTTATCTGTTCTAAACTTTGTTGTTGTTGAAGAAAAGAGTGGCTATATGAAGTCCTAGGCCTAGCCAGTTCTTATTACTGGAAAAGAGAGTGGGGAAGGGGATTGCAGGAAGGAATGGCGGGGTATAAATAAATGTATAACTGTTGTGTAATAAACAGGTCCATCTGGTTTAAAAAAAAATCCAAGAAAGACAATGGTTTTTCCTTGGAATGTCATTTTGTTTTGTCTGAAGCCTCTTTGTGTCTTTATAACCTTCAAGAAATTGATTAACAGTTTAGGGCGCACTCCTATGCATGTTGGCTGGGGAATGCTAGGAGCTGGAGGACTTTTTTCTGTCTATGAGGATCATCAGATGAGCATTTTACTGGGCACTCATGGATTTTCGTGCGTCCTTTTCACAACGCCTTCCACCTTCTGCGCATCTCCTGCTCCTTCTAGTCAATTTCCTGTTTTTTAAAAAAAACCCTGGAAAATCTGATGTTTCCTCCTACAGCGAAATGTGTCGCCATTTCCTGCTGTGTGCAGGGAGAGCAGCATGATAAAAACGCTCACTTCAATGGATCATGTGGTCTTTGTTTACTTCCTTTTTCTTCAGCGTGTGAAGGAGGAGGAAACTGCTCATCCCTATTGTGGGACAGTAGCACGAGGCAAAACGACAGGAGGGAAATGCGATTCCCCCTGCATCTGAAGAAGCTCTAAATATCCATAGGATTGTGCCTCTAACTCCAAGGAGCTTAATGTTCTACTTGTAGATTTTTTTATAGGTGTCCCCAGTCTGAGCAGGAGGGAAGTACTGTGACAGACATCCATGGCCAGCCCACTTGCTTTTTATTTATTTTTTTAACATTGTGCAAATCACACACACCTTGTGTAAATCTCACAGCAACCGTAGCATTCCTATGAGAGCTTCACCGTATGTGTGCAATTTGTATAATGTTAAACAATACAAGAGTAGGTTGACTGGGGTGGTATATTAGATGCGCATCAGCAATGAATCCTTTTCATTAAAATTAGAGACAAGTTTCATGAAATGGAAGTACCTGCTATTAACAAAGTCATTCTGAACTTGGGTTTTCACCAACTGGTCTCAAAGATGATCTGCTCTATTTAGACCTACTCTGCTAAGGTTCTGATCTGAAACATCCTTACTAGAAGTAAGTTTGACTGAAATCAGTGTGACATATATCTGAGTAAACGTATTTAGGAATGGGGTTCTGGGGCCAAATTACATGTTCGACTATTTGCATCAGTGTAGCTGAGGTTGCTATTTTTCTTTATTTTTCTTTCATTTCATTTCATTTCATGTTTGCTGAGAACGTATCTTATCAATCTTAAAAGAGCTCCATTGGAAGCTGGCTCATTTTCAAGCCCAATTTAAGGTGTTGGTGCTTTCCTATAAGGTCCTACACAGCTTGAGTCTCAGGGACCTAAAGGAATGCCTGATCCCATATCAACTTGTTCTTACACTGCATTCAGCTGGCAATGTTCTCCTCAGAGTGCCTTTGCTATCAGAGAGCGAGAGAGAGTGAGAGAGCATATTCGACTCTAGCACCCCATCTGTACAATTCCCTTTTCAAGAGAGCTGTCCTAAGAGATAGAGACTACATTGATGTCATTTAGGAGCCAGGTAAATATACTTCTGTTTTCTCCTGGGCCTTTTAAGTATTTAAATACTGATATGAGATTTGAGATTAGTCTAAATAATCTTTCAGGGTCCCTTTTACTCCAGTGACTCCGATTGCAGAGAGATTCATGAGTTTGGTAGAAGACCTCTCTCTCTCCTCCACCCCTAAAACACATGGAATGGCCAGATCCTGCCCAGACATGTCTTGAACATTACCTGAATGGAAGGTGATGCAGCTAGGTTCCCCCTCCCCTAAGGAATGTCTGGGAGAGGGCAAAGAAAGCAGCTTGAGTCTGCCAGTTCTGGAACTGAGTGAGACAGTGCACAAATAGTCAGGGACATCTATTGCTCCTCCTTCTCACCACCGCTGTTCCCTGGGCCAGAGCAAGGGGTAAACAAATAGGTTGCAATGGTGAGGAGGAGAGGCAACTCCAGGGAGCTCTTGCCAGCGGGCCCCTGCTGGAGTGTGGGCCCTCGGCAGGTGCCCAACCATGCCTACCCTTGACACTGGCACTGTGTGGCACCAAGTTTGCCTGCACCCCATATTCTTGGCAGTGTGTTTTTGAACGGCACAGCAAATTATTCTTTCAATTCCAGAGAGGAACTTCATTTCTGTTAGAGTAATATAAGAAGGTTGTGACTGTTGATGAAAAGCTCCCTTTCTGTGGTTTCCTTAGGAATCTGCAGCATCTATACGGTACACATGGGATCAGTTAGCTATAAAGGAGGTTTCTTAATGTAAGATAAAGGCTGAAATGATGAGTCTACATCTGTTACATAGACACAATCTTGGGTGACATTATAAACTGAAAAGGGCACCAGGCTTTTGTTTATTGCACACATCTCTCAGGAAAAGATTACTATACAGAATCAGAGCTAAAATGTATGTAAATCACACTTAGATGGCTGAAAGAATGCAATTTACCTTATTATAATGCTACATGCTGTCTTTGCCAGATGCCTTTGGGCAAAGTCTACCATTAGACACAGCAATTGGAAAACTTAACAGATTTTTTGTAATGTGTTTCAGCACCCTTGTAAAAAGGCCATGTACTTTAACATTAATACTGCCCCTAGTGATGCTATCAGGAACAGCACAAAGGGTGTCTCTACATTACCCCCTACCCCCGCCACATTCATACTGGGCTTTCTTCTTCCAGAGTTTTTCTGGGTTTACAACGGGCGCCTTTAGACGGTGGCCACATGATTTGGAATTGAAAACTTCTCGTCGCAGCAATGCTCTATATATTCACTGAAACAGCACCATCTAGTGGCTGTATTATAATGCAATGCCAGCTTTACACACTGCAGATATCTGGTGATAATTTTAATTACTGCATTAACAAAAGCAAGATTACAGGGGGAAAGCGTGGGTGACGTCTTAAAGGTTGATGACTTTGTGTAAAGGATCTGCACACTTCTGTGAGTGGCCAATCATTAGCATGCAATAAATCACTCATGTAAAGAAGCTCAAAGACTTGGGAACTTCATGCTAAAATCCTGAACATTTTGCTTGGAAGTTATATCCCACTGAAAAAGAGTAGGGTTTTCCAGATCATCTATTTGTAACACAGGCACAGCAAATGTACGGTTGATACTGATTTGTGTGTGTGTACCCAGATGTTTCCCCTGAAGACAGTGCATAGACTGGGGGATATTCAGAAGCAGGGCTCCATGTGCACCATTGGCAGAAGCTAGGCTGATAGGATCAGGCCTTCTTGGTAGCACCTAGGTTGAAGAACTTCGTTCTCCATGGGGCATGTTTGGTCTCTTCTCTTGTTCTTCCTAGCAGATGGTGAACTCCACTCTCTTCCTCTGTGCTTTGTATGAGAATGGAATTGTTTTGAGACCTGATGTTTAACAATCCCCCATTGTGTTTGAGATGCTTGCATTTTATCTTTGTGTCTGGATTTTATGAATTGTATTTTGTTTTACACTATGCTTATGTCGTTTAACCTTTGTGTACTGCTTTGGAGGCCTCTGGGCTGAAAAAAGATATCAAAATAAATGTCACTTTACTTTCCAGCTCTGGCCATTACTCCACACTGGCTTCTTCTGAAACTTTTACTCCCCAGTGTCTCAGGAGCTTTTCCTGGTAGAGTTTTGATATCAAGTCCACACATTTTCTGCTTCCCTTTGTTCTTGAAGCCAGAAAGAAAACACTTCTGATTTAGTAGGTGACATTTCCAACAAATTAAATCTGAGTATGAACAGAGATTTTCCCAGGTGGCTGGCTATGCTGCAGTTCCGATCGCCATGTAATTTGAGTGTGCTTGATTAAAATCTTTAGTTATAGGTGATCATCCAAACTCTTCAGTATCTTGTCCTCCCAGAGTATGATATTTATATACCTTCAAAGCACAAAACAGAAGGGTAAGGTAAGCCCAGTGTGTTTATTTGTCTTGTGGTTGATGTAATCTGCATTCACTCCCTCCCTTCTTTGTTTTTTTGTTTCTGTTTTTTTTGTTTTTGTTCAAGGAAGTTATTTTTCCCACTCTCTTCTACTTGACAAAAAGGAGCTGTTTTTCATAGCAGCCAGAGCTAGACTCCTCACAGCTAGAAATTAACAGGACAGTGTCTGAAGGAAAAATTCACATAATACACAACAGCTCGAGACCTGACCGTGAAACTGGGGAAACCAGGCTAAAAAACACACCGCAGGTCATAAAAGAAGCCGCATGGCAGATTTTCCTTGAACACATTAGGTAAGAGATGCTACAAGAAATTGCATAATGGGTAAGTGCAGCAAAGTTTAGGGATAGAGGAAAGGAAAAAAATGGGTTTTAATCCTCCTCAGGATATTTTGCAATAGTCTCCCTTAAGGAACTAACAAGACATGAAGGGGAATGGTGTGGCTGCATCAACCCACATTTCCCCACTGTGCATCTCCTTAAACATGTCATGTGATATCATCATGCTCAGCATTTCTCTGCCACCTCAAAATGGCAGCCAATGAACTGGAGTAAAGGCAGGGGAAGGATGAACATACTGACACCACAGTATTATGTGTTTCTTTAAACTTTAAACGGTTTGGGCCCAAGCAGGGGTGGTGCTAGGTACCGAGAAGATCTGGGACAAAATTTGCACAAATTTGAACATGCTAATTTAGAGATGAAAATTTATAGGCATAATTAGAAATCATTATTATAAATTTATATTTTATAGAAGGCAAGCTAATTAATCTCTTGCTTGCTTTGAGGACAGAACTGTGCAATGTCCCAAATTGTGCCTGCTTAAACCTTATCCTCCAGGTACCCACAGTTTTCTTGGTCTTTCAGGGCCAAATCCAGATGGGGGAGGATGGAGTTCCTGGAACTAGCTGAGAGCTGTATGATACCTCAAACATTTACCAATCAATTGCAAACTGAACACGGCACCGGCAAGGGAGAGTGGGAACAGACCTGGCCCAGGGCAGGTCGCCTCTTGAAGCAGGGACCTGCCGCCGCCTCCCTCCTGATCTGCCTGCCCACCCACCCGCTTGCTCTTATTGGTATGCCTCAACAGCCTGTCTGCTTGCCTGCTATGTAAAGTACAGTTCAAGAACAGTTTTACCATGCAGTAGGCAGTTTGGCTAGAGCCCAAAATATCATTGTATTCATGAATGTTACTACCAGACGTAGAATCATTGACCTGTGCAGGACTTCAAGGGATACCTGAGACTTAAACCACCCCCAACAAATTCTCTCCCAATCTTTCCTTTACAACCACCTGGAAGGAATACTTTGTAGCCTCTGTGAGAAGCATCTTTCACTGTCCAAAAAGTCTTATAAATAATTGGGTATCATTCCTTGATCTGACTGTCCAACCACGCATCACCCCTGACCAGAGACCCACCAAGATCCTTGACATCATCTCTCCTTTGTCCTCTTAGGCACTTAGAGCCTATCCACATTGCCCTTAAAACAACTTATATTCTGTTTAAAAACGTGTTTTTTTAAGTCGTTTCATTACATGGTAGGTCACACTGAGCAGTACTTACATTTAATAGTGACTGCTTCCTCCGTCCTCAAAGTGTTCACTGGTGTATTACAGGGTTAATTCCTTGACTCTTCTTCTTTAGTTTCTGTTTTGCAGGCTGCTTGAGTTAGGGAGACAGAAGTGGGCGGGTCAAGCAGCTTGCAAAACAAAGCCGAAAGAAGAAGAGTCAAGGAATTAATCCTGTAATTCATCAGTGAACTCTTTGAGGATGGAGGAAGCAGTCACTATGAAACCTAAGTACTGCTCAGTGTGTCCTACCACATAATGAAACGACTTAAAAAAACACATTTTTAAACAGAATATAAGTCGTTTTAAGGGCAATGTGGATAGGCTTTTATTGCCCTATGAGAATGGCTTTTCCCCAAAGCACCCATTCCACCAGCCCAGCTGAAAGATTTAATCCCACCCCCTCCTCTACCCTCCCCATTCCTTTTTCCTCGTGCGTTGTGTCTTTTTAAATTGTAAGCCTACGAGCTGGAACTGTCTCATTTTATTGACCATATGTAAGCTGCTCTGGCTGAGGGATGGGATCAAAATACTTTAAATCAATCAATCAATCAATCAATCAATCAATCAATCCCCCAGACATGCCATATGCCTGGCTTTGGAAGGTGCCACTGCTATAAGAAGGTGCAATTTCCTTCAGGCTAACCGGACTTGAGGGTCTCAATTATGTTTCCTAAAGACAAATGCAACTTTTGTTAACCCTCCACTACTAGACTTTAAAGGTCAGATCGATGTACTGCTTGCAGCCTTATTTATCTGGCTGTGGCCAGGACGCACAAAAACGTGGTGATGAATGGTGTTCAGGGGAATAATTGGAGGTCACTGAAATCTGCCTGAACTGCTTGTTTCAAGGCCATGCAAGCAACATTGTTTACTTGCTGCCTATCATAAGAATGTAAGAAGAACCCACTGCATCACAAGTCCATTTGGTGCAGCATCCTGCAATCCACAGTGGAAAACCAGAAACATCTGGGAAGCCCCCAAGGAAGTCATGAAGTGTTCACCTCCTGTGCTGGGCCCTTGAACAACTGGACTGGTTCAGTGGCAACCTGCTTCTGAACTGGAGGCTCCCTGTAGCCACCACAGCTAATAGTGGCAGATAGAGCTGCCCTCCATTCATTGGTCTCAATCCCCTTTTAAAGCCATCTAAGCCAGTGGCCTTTAGCCCATTTTAGGACAGTGAATTCCATAGCATAGCTGTCCATTGTGTAGACACCGCAGAACTTTCTCTTGTCCATACTGCCAATCCATTGCATGGCATGGAATACACATGCAAGGTTGCAAATATGGCTGCATTTGAGGTTTACATCAAGGGGTTATGAAACTGGCCTTCTATTAAATTCCTTTCTTACTTTTAAACAAGGAATTTGCCCTTTCCACTGCTGTCTCTCTCTGAATTAACTGTTTTCTTAGTTAAGAAAGAATTCAAGAACCCAAGAATTCTTCCCTGGCTAGTTGCAAGGAAGACTTCATCAGTGTGTGTATGTATATTGATTGCTTGACTGCATTTATATACCATCTTTTTACACTTACATTGAACCTCTTTGGCCATTTTACTGTTCATCCATCCAGCTTGGGGAGATCCTTTTGGAATTTGTTGTGGTCTGCTTGGATTTCCTCCATCCCAAAGGATGGTTTTTTTTGAGATTTCGGGATACTGAAAGTTTTGTCCAACTTGTGCACTAAGAAGCTCAGGCATTATGTATTTTGTAGATACAATGTTTGGAGTTTGTATTAGTGTTGGCATTATCCTGACATCTTGTCTAATATGTATAATATGTCTTTTATTCTGAGAAAGGCTGCATGGACAAGAGTCTCATGGCAGCTTTTATTGTAATTAAAGTTCATGTCATATATGTCTTCTACTCTAATTGAATTTTCGTACAATACCTCCTGCAATACACGATGCTTGGAAACTCCAGATACATGCTATTGCCTTCTTGACTTCCTTAAGGTCACCACCGTGGTCAAGCAACCTACAAGGGCATATTTAAATTGGCCAATCTAAAGCCTGGCAGAAAACATGGTCCAATCCTGAAGTATCATTACGTAAGAAAGGTTAGCAGGTTAGCTTACCACATGGGCACCCCTCTGTACTATGTCAGGCCATGAGTTGTGACGTAGCTTGGATTGCAGGGTTCTGCTAGGAATCAGCTCTTGAGCAGGGAGCAGGTTGAGTTAAGCAAGGCAGAAAGAGATCAGCACCATGGAACGCTACAAGTGGTGCTGGGCATAGAAGCCAGACAGGATTGTCTGTATGTTGCTCCAATGAAGAGCAGAGCAAGATTGAGGCTTAAATAGGAAATTACTAGCTTTTAGGCTGGTCAGCTCTGCCTCTATGGCTGCCTCTACAAGAGGCATTTAAAGCTCTTTCAAGGCGCATTAAAATTTTTACCTTTACAAGAACGGAGCGCAAATCGGGCGTAGAGGTGCGTTTTCTCTCCGATTATGCGCATTATCGAATGCGCGTTAAATAGCGAGTTTTATTTTGCTCCGGCCGTTAAAGCGCATTTTGACTATGCGAACAAGCGATTCTCCGCATGTCAACAGTTTAAATCGCATTTCGGTCGTCCAGTAATGCGCTTTGCTTCGTCTTGTACAGAGGTATTAGGCATAAATGCACTTCTGCGAATATGCGCATAATCGCCTAACCAGGCGTAAAGGCGATTCTTGTAGATGAGGCCCAACTTTATTGAGACTTTGACTCTTGAAGGGGCCTGTCTGTTTTAGCAGCTTTTGGCTGCAGCAATTTGGGAGTGGTTGTGGCATGCTAGTGTCTTCAGGGCCCAAGTACTCAGAACTTGAAGATGGTAATGAAGCCTCCTCTGGTTTTAAGGGAGTCTCCCCCTGGGGTTTCTCTAGAGAACTGGGTTCTGGGGAGATAAATGGCTTTCCATGGCTTTCCGTGCTGAGTCATCTTCTACTGACTCTGAAGCCTCTTTTCTCAATTCTATTTCCTTCTTTTTTGTTCCTGTATGTCATAAATTTCAATATTGGCTAGTTCTCAACAACAATTTTAAAAAACTTAGTTCGATTATAGAAAGATTAATGCTACCATGATTGTTCTATCTGATTTAAAAATAAAATAAAATCTCTATTTCAATTGTACAGAGCTTGTCTCTGACAAGATTGAATTTAGTCTTTATTTTCCCCTTTGCAATCATAATTTCCCAATATTAAGCCCTCCAATATCCTGCATCCTTTATATCAATGTGTGCTGTTGCTCAGCAACAGAAGATTTGCTCTTTAAATTTATCCATGGTTTCTACAGCCAGCTTTCCAAGCTGTGCTATGGGAAAGCAGCAATGCCCTCAGTATTTTGAAAATATGTCCATACTTAGTTTAAATGCTTTATTAATGATTTCTACGATTGGGCTGCACTAAATAGATACCTGACTGCCTGCTAAGCATATTTCTATTGGCATTCTTCATTGGCATTTTTCTTTCATTTTGTAGATATAATATAATAATAAATTAGAATGGTATTTCTGTCAAAGTATAATTGTTCTAGCTGGATTGCAGTCACTACAGGAATCCCTATGAAGTCAGACAAATATTCTATTTTCCAACCTTAAGACAACTTTATATATTTCCACCCAAAATGTTCATATTCCTCAACCCTTAGATGACAGATTAATTTTGTAAAGTCTCTAAAGTTCAGAATTTAATTAAAAGACTATCCAGTGAAATTACTAATAGGACACCAATAATTTATTGCCAATGTTTATTGGATTTACATCTTTACTGCTGTATCTTCAATGCTGGCTCAGGGCAGGTAATAAACTTAGAAAAATAAGATTGCAGCATAAAATGATAAGAGTAAAGCTAATATTCATCAACTGTCTGCATTAGAAGCAGATGGATTGATCCTATGGTCAGGGTATTGTGGCTGCTGCTATGGTAGGACGTACGCTGTCAAGGAACAGGAACAACCCACTGCTTATCCAGCAAGCATGTGAAAACAAACATTGAACAAGTTCCCACACCATGGCATAAGCACCGTGAAGCAATACCACAGTATTCCCAGCAAGCATCCAGCTCATCTTGCCAGTTCTCCTAGAGCAGGGGTGGGTAACTTGTGGCCTTCAGGATGTTTTGGGCCTACAGCTCCCATCAGCCATAGCCAATAGTGAGGGATGATGGAAGTTGTAGGCATCTAGAGGGCCACAAGTTGCCTACCCCTGTTCTAGTTCCTGGTCAAGCTCCCCACCTGTAGGATATGCAGTCCAGTCCAGTCACCTATGCTGTCCCCCAACTTTGCGACTAAGGCAAGATCTACACCAAACAGGATATAACACTTTGAAAACAGTTTGAAAACGGTGTATGGAGTGTGTCATGGGCCCCAACAGTTGTCAATACTAGGGGTGTGCAGTGGATCAGGTCCGATCCACGATCCGGTCACGTTCCAGGTGAAATTGGGTACAATTATCTGATTCCAATCCCTAGCATCTGGATCGTCCGATCTAATCCGATCCGATCTGAAAGGACCTGATATGGGTTGGAAAAGATCAGAGGTTCGGACCTCGGACCTCGGACCTCCTCCCCCCTCCCCCCACTCACGTTCCTTACCTGCTGCCTCCTTGCTGCCATCCACTGCTTCAGTACTACTGAGAAACAGGCCTTGCGGCCTGTTCTACCATAGAGTGCCAGCGCGCCGGCTGACGTCATCACTCAGCGCACCCTCGCTCTACTGTGGAACAGGCTGCAAGGCCTGTTTCTCAGTAGTACTGAAGCAGCGGACGGCAGCAAGGAGGCAGCAGGTAAGGAGCGTGAGTGGGGGGGAGGGGGGAGGGAGGTGGAGGTCCCCACTTACCTGCTGTGGCCGTCCACTGCTGTCCGCTGGTCCCTTCTACTGAGAAACAGGCTTAGCGGCCTGCCTCTCAGTAACACACCGGGTGATGACGTCACCCAGCATGCTACTGAGAGGCAGGCCGCGAAGCCTGTTTCTCAGTAGAAGGGACCAGCGCATGGCAGGGGATGGCAGCGGACGGCAGTGGACGGCCCCGGCAAGTAAGTAGCACGAGTGGGGGGGAAGGATAGGGAGGGGGGAGTTAGGTCCCCACTCACCCGCCCCCATGTTTTCCGCATAGGCTTGCATTGGAAAGATTGAACAATGCAATCCCCCAATGCAAGCCTATGGCGAAAACACCTAAAATGGCGTTCGATCCGAAAATCGGATGTCCGATTTTCGGATTGGAATCAGATATGATCCGAACCAGGAAGCCTCCGATCCAATCTGATCTGATCCGAGGCATTGGTTCTGGTTCCGATTCCAATTCCGATCTGCTTTTTTGGGTCCATGCACACCCCTAGTCAATACCGTTATAAACCATTATAAAGCAGTAGTGTAGATCCTGCCTAGGAGCCATTGATTATGAGGGTTCTGGGAATAGGGAAGAGGAGGGAGAGGAGACATAATTGGACCCCGAGATAGTGGTACACTTGTATTCCCTTGCCCGTGGCAGGCACGGCTGCTCCTGCAAACTGTAGGAACCCTATGGTCCTATAATGAACAAGACAGGCTTGAAGTGGCCCATCACCAATGGAAAGAAGTGACCCCACAAGCCTGCAGCCGGGTGGAACAATGTCCTATCTATGAGGCAGAGATAATGGACCTGCACTACCCCATTGTTCCTTGGCAGATCTATACATGCCCCTCACCGTGCAGGGGTGTCAGCATGGGACAGGATGCACCACTTGATCAGATGCCACTCCATGATATTTACAGGAGAAAGAAGCTACCTGCTCTGCCCATACCTCCTGACTGGATGGTCCCATGCATGCTGATAGGGTGCACTGATAAACACACACATGAGTGGACACTTGGAATCTGCAGCAGCAAGTCACATATTACTTGATCTAAAAGGGTGTGGCATGGGAGAAGGGCCTCAGAAGAAGATAAGATGCTCAGAGTTATGCCATTACTACAGGAACAGGACACATTTGGAAGATTTGTGGGTCACTGATTAAATTTTGGAAGCTCAACTGTATCCTGCTTTTTCATTTAATTAAGGTGACTGTATGGAAAGAAGAACAGGGCTTGTCTATCTTTAACAGTTGTATAGAAAAGGGAATTTCAGCAGGTGTCATTTTTATGCATCTGGTGAAATTCCCTCTTCATCATAACAGTTAAAGCTGCAAGAGCTATACTAGAGTGACCAGATACAAAAGAGGGCAGGGCTCTTGCAGTTTTAACTGTTGTGATGACACTTGCTGAAATTCCTTTTCTTTACAACTGTTAAAGATACAGGAGCCCTGTCCTCCTTTTCATATGGTCGCCCTAATTTAATATATGTTGCTGGTTTGTTTGATGTTTCCTTCAAGGCCTGGAGTGCTTATGAAAGGACGGCCTGGGGACTGAGGCAAAATGAACCATCAGATCTGGAAATTTTACTTTAGCATGTTATAAGAAAACATCACAAGTGCATAAATCAGATTTGTTAATTGGGCTTTAGGGGCATATTTTAATAACTTTTCAAGACACCAAGCCAGTCTCTTCGAATTAATTTTTTAATTAAGTGTTTATCTACTCCCTGGAAATGAATTCCCAGCCTGTCCTTTCAGTAACTTCAGTTTCTCAAACCAAACCAAAACAGATTCCTCTTAAAAAGTTCTGATGCTTCAGATGTTTAGGAAACCCTTTGGTAATGTTCTGGAGCATATGAATTAATTCATGTTACATCTTGTCTTTAAAACAACATATGTATCTCACTTCAGTATGATCATGCAGACAGTATTGGGAATAAGCCTTTATTGAGGGAGCATAAATAAACTTTTGATTTTTCTTGCTGAGGTAAAGAGAGGATTGGCCTACAATAAAAGAAGGCTGCAGTTGGGCTTTGCACCTGTTCTTTATTTCCAGGGATTGTTCCTTACTTTATATTACATTTTAGTATTATTACATAAGGATTTGTTCCTTGAAATAAGGGACAGGTGGCAAGCCTAGCTCTAGCTAGGGCTGGTTCCAGGTTTGAGGGGCCCCTGAGCAAAGGGCCCTCAGTGAGCCTGAAAAGCAGGGAGTGGCTCAGCAGCAGCAATGACAGGTAGCCCAACAGCAGACGGTACTAAGAAGAACACCAGGCCCGAGTGGTTGGACTTCCTGTTGTCACCATTTTAATTCCCTCATGACACCAACAACATTTGTATGGCATTGCATTAGTGGATGACATAAAATGGAATTGGTGGTCCACCAGGTCAGCACTGGGAAAAAAATAATCAATTAAGTATGAGTGTGGGTGGTGGTGGTGGTTTTAGACTAGACCTCAATTTATGCAACAACCTGGTGTCAGTGATGGTGTCCCCTGCTGAGGCCCCGGGCAGGCCTTGGCTTTTGCTCTTCAGTGTATGTGTTTGTGAATAGCGTTAAAGCCTAATGGCTTGGTAGGGTTAGGGATTTTGCAGGAAAGAGGAGTTGGGGCATAAATGATGTAGTTAGAGCTTTTTATTTATTTAGCCCACCATTCCTCCAAGAATAGGCTGACCATATGAAAAGGAGGGCAGGGCTCATGTAACTTTAACAGTTGTAGAGAAAAAGGAATTTCTGCCAGTGTCATTTGTATGCAATTAGTCCCTGGTGAAATTCCCTCTTCATCACAACAGTTAAAGTTGCAAGCACTATACTAAAGTGACCATATACAAAAGAAGGCAGGGCCCCTGCAACTTTAACTGTTGTGATGAGGAGGGAATTTCACCAGGAACTAATTGCATACAAATGACACTGGCTGAAATTCCCTTTTCTCTACAACTGTTAAAGTTACATGAGCCCTGTCCTCCTTTTAATATGGTCAGCCTATCCAAGAAGCCTAGGCTCTTGTACATGGGGATTATTCCATATTTTCCCCTCCCAACTATCCTGTGAGTTAGGTGAGGCTGAGAGGGGGTGATTGCCCTAGTATAGGGTCATCAAATGAGCTTCATGGCTGAGCAGGATTTAAACTTGGGTCTTTCTGCTCCACACCTGACATTATCCGCTACACCAGAGGAAAATTTGGGAACTACTGGGAGATCTGCAGTAGATCTGCAAAGGTTTCTTTCTGACTCAATTGTTTAACAATGGCAACAACAAAATGACTCAATTAGTCGGCTGAATTGAAAAAACTTGAAAAAAAAAGCTTGGGATAAAACCAGGAGTGGATTTTGGTGTGAAAGGACGGTGAGCTCAGTTCAATTCTGGTACTGAACACACATTGCTAGGCTCCAAATGTGCTCAGAGGAGCCTTGATCTTTAATTCTTTGTCTTTTGGACCTGGCTCTGGTTGGTAGATCTTGGGGTTCTTTTGAAAAACACAATAGATCTGACAAGCTTGCCATGTGCCCACACCTGCCCTCCTTCACCACACTGCCTCTCAGTATTTCATTTATGAATGCCTTGGTCTGGAGTTGGGAAGGATGCATTTGGTGCAAAGTGCTTGAGGAAGTATGAAAGCTTCCGAAGGCCACACAAAGGACCAGAATTGGTTGTGTGAAGGTGTTTTTTTTGTTGGGGGGTGGGGTGGGATAGGAAGCTTTGGAAAATGTAGAGGGACATCCATCCTTCAATTTCCAAGATGAATTGAACAAAAGAAACCCAGACCTTTCCCCATTTCAGGCTGCGATTGCAGCAACCCTATACACACTGACCTGAGAGTAAACCTCATTGAACAAAGTGGAACTTACATCTCAGTAAACATGTGTATGATCGCACTGTATCAGTCAGGAATTTTGTCATGTAAGATAGGCTGACCATCTGAAAAGGAGGACAGGGCTCATATAACTTTAATAGTTGTAGAGAAAAGGGAATTTCAATCAGTGTCATTTGTATGCAATTAGTTCCTGGTGATATTCCCTCTTCATCACAACAGTTAAAGTTGCAGAGCCCTGCCTTCTTTTGTATATGGTCACTCTAGTATAGTGCCTGCACCTTTAACAGTTGTGATGAAGAGGGAATTTCACCAGGAACTAATTGCATACAAATGACATCTGCTGAAATTCCCTTTTCTCTACAACTGTTAAAGTTATATGAGCCCTGTCCTCCTTTTCAGATGGTCAGCCTATGTAAGATGGAGCAGCATTTTATTAAATGAGATAAGAATAGGATCCTTACCTGGCCCTGAAAACAGCCTTATTGCTCTTTTCAGCAGCATCTCTATCCTGGGTCAGGACCTGCAGATCCCTGATTAATTAACTGGAGGGAAAAAAGGCTTTTAAGTTGCCACCAATATTGGCAGTTGCCATGTCATGCATCACCAAGGCTAGCGACAAAACGAAGCAAATGTCACAGTGCTTGCAAGCGGAATGGAATCATCTATCAATATCAGAGCTTGTTTCTCTTTTTGATTGCTGGCCTTTTGTCACTCACTCGGATTATTTGGACGGTTGTCGACGCCTGTTTTGCTGGGGAAACTGCCGGGAACATCTGATCCCATAGGAAGTTGAGCATTAATTAAGCCCTGATGACCATTAGAGACGGAAATGTCTAACAGCTAATGGCCAATAGAAAGAGCAAAGCACGGTGCTTCTCGTTCTCTCATTAACTGGAAAGAATTGCTTAACACACAGGATCAATCCCTCTTGAAAAACATATGGCACCTATTTTCCTTTCTAAAAAATCCTAAGTATTTCTTTCTGCACAATGGCTAGGATCTCAAAAGTTCCCTTCCTCTGAAAGAAGGAATCCTTCCACTTCCATCGGAAGAGGAAAACCTTTGGACCCAAACCAGTTTTTTTGGGTGGCTGGGTGGGGTTGCAGCAATGTAAAGGATAGCATAAAAATGGGTGCAGTCAGAAAGAGTTTCAAATTGTTCCTAGAGTGAGATCAACAGGGTTCCGTCAGGAATATTCAGGTGAGCCAATTGAAGATACAGAGGCCAGCATGGGCGTCTATAGGATTCTTCTGGGATGGGGAAGCTGTACAGCAATGCGTGTTTGTAATTTACATGCATAACTAGGATGACTATATGAAAAGGAGGACAGGGTTTCTGTATCTTTAACAGTTGTATAGAAAAGGGAATTTCAGCAAGTGTCATTTGTATGCATGCAGCACCTAGTGAAATTCCCTCTTCATCACAACAGTTAAAGCTGTAGGAGCCCTGCCCTCTTTTGTATCTGATCACCAGTTTAGGGAGGCATGACACCAGGGAAGCCAGGCATGAGGCTAACTGGGAGTCCATTGGACTCCCCCATCCCCACCAACCCTGAACCAGGAGTTGCTGTCCATGCCCACCCACGGGACTTACCTGACCCGTCCAGCAACCACATGTCCTTGACAAGAGCCACCATTTTAAAGAAGATGCGGGCTCTGTTGTTTCTTAGATCTAAAGTCACAAACTTTGGCAGCCATAAAGGGCCATTCCGGAAGCACTTCATACCCAATCTGATCCACTCTAGACTGCCTTGGCCCGATCCGGTTCTGATCAGCCCGCTTCAGTTTGGATTCAGGGATCAGGCCCAAAGCGGTACACAGCCTTAGTAGGATTTCCCTCTTGTTGTCTAGCTTTCTTGAATGTTCTAGAGTACAAATTATGATTGGCCTTAAATTAAAAAGAGAGGACCTCAACCCCCAGCTGATGAATGGAAGTGCAATATTTGAAAATATTAACTTCTATGACGGATATACTTAAGAGAGGCACTAGGTAATTGTTTAGGAAATACTTTAGCAAGAAGAGAGAAAAAATTAGCATGGGCAATACGATGGATGAGTTTCAGCCAGATGTTTTCCTATTCAGAGGTGGGGAAACCTCTGGCCTTCAGATGTGGTTGGACTCTAAATCCCATCTCATCATCCCTAACCGCTGGTCATGATGGTAGCCCAACAACATATGGGGAGTTTCAGATTCCCAATCCCTGCTATAAATCAATGGGAAACAAGCATAAGTTTAAACAGCATGCAGTACTTATATAAGACTATTGTTTTCAAATAGTTTTTCTAGAGCCCAATCATTTATCAATGAGAAGTAGGGATGGACCAAGCTGTCAATTTCAGTTTCTCTCCATTTCTTAGGTTCATCAATTGATGAATTAACCTGCTAAATTTCATTTCTCTCGCTTGGATGAACCTGTCTTCACACAGTGCATAGTTAAACTTTGGAATTCACTACCACAAGATGTGGTGATGGCCACCAATTTCAATGGCTTTAAAAGGGGGCTGGATAAATTCCTGGAGGAGAAGACTGTCAATTGCTACTAGTCCTGATGCCTAAGTTCAATCTCCAGTATCAGAGGCAGTAAGCCTGTATACACTAGTTGATGGGGAACATGAGTGGGATGGTGCTATTGGACCATGTCCTGCTTGTGAGTCCCTGGTCGACAGCTGGTTAGCTACTGTGTGAACAGAGTGTTGGACTAGATGGACCCTTGGTCTGATCCAGCATGGCTCTTCTTTTGTTCTTATGTTCTTACATTCATATGATTTCACTCATTTTTTCAGACTTTTATCACTGAGAAGTAGGGATGGACGAATTTGTCAGTTTCAGTTTCTCTCAGTTTCTCAGATTTCCTATCTATTTTTTTTAAAGTTTGCATGAAAATCTGTACACACATTTGTGTGTGCTTTTCCTAGTAGATTCATTTTTGCAAGCAGTTTTGCCATATATATATATATATATATATATATATATAAATTTTCCTAATATAATGCATTTTAAATATTATTTTCATTGATATACACAGTTTTGATGTGAATTTCCTCTAATATACACATTTTTGTACTCATTTGTGATTGGAGAACTCCATCACTAAATTTGGACAAGTCCAAATTTCAAAGGATAGCTTAATTTCGGTTCACATGCTGGCTCCAAAGTGCAATATTAGGTATGTCTGCGCTAAAATGTGAACTGCATTAATTTATTGCCCATTCTTAATGACAAGATCAATAATGGCAGGCGTATTTTCCTGAATGACTGCCGATCCACCACTGCTGAGGCAGTTATCGTGTTCTAGATTGTACTGTCAACTTGCATGATGCAATAGTGAGACCCCAACAGGCCTAACCCAGAGCCTATCTACACAGTACCTTGGAATGTTTTAAATAGTATTTTAAAACGTTCCAAATAGGTGCATTCTAAGATGTCTTAGGCCACATTAAGGAGTACTCACGTTGCAGGAGAAAAATTCTTCAGTCTTCAAAGTGGTGTGTGCGGTCTCGCACCCTTCTGTCTGTCTCTTTCTGTTTCGTTTTTACAATGAGTTTAGGGCAAGGCATTGTGGGTGCTGTAGTTCACTCGCCCACTTCCTCCTTAGTTCCCCTTTCATTCCCTAGCTTTCAATGAATATAGGGCTAAGCATTGTGGGTGTTGTAGTTCACTCGCCCACTTCCTCCTTAGCCCCTCTTTCTTCCCCACCAATCAAAGGCTAAGCATTTGGGCACTGGTAAACGAAGCACTGCCCCCACAAATCACAAATGGTAAGGAAGGACACATTATTTTACTTAAAACGATTTATTAAAAGTAAAAACTCTTGTATATAGCTGAAGTGAGTTTTTAAAAACTCCGGGTATACAACGTTCAAGGGAGTGCGTCATGTGGCCCAAAGAGTTTTCGTAACTCTTATAAAACGTTACAAAGCTAGTGTGTAGATCGGCTCCCAGTCTTCCCATGTGAAGCAAGTGGGGTTATATAACACGTTCCTCAATCTCCTGCAACATGCAGGGATTCCTCAACAGATGAGTCATTGGAGAATGCAGAAAGGCTGCATAGGCAGCACCGGAGTAGGGGCAATGGTGGGAGGCAGGCAGGTGCCTCCCAGAGAAGGGGGCATATGCCCTCCACATTGGTGGACGTGGTCCCTGCAGTCACTTGAAACATTTTCCACATGCAATTATAATTGCATCATAAACTGGAAATTTAAACAATAATGAAACCCTAAGCATGCCTGATAGTGAAAAATACTATCCTCTTTCAGAAATCAGAAATGTGGGATAAAGGTTGGCCCTCCTCCCCAAAAATAGACTTTGTACCTTCCTTGCCCCCCTCCCTTCTGGAGTCATCACTGATATCATGGAAATCACTGCTCTATGGAAAAAAAGGATCCTAAATGAATCTATCTTTATCAAAGCAGATGAACTCAAGTAAGTTAACTTCAATATGTACATTTCTTCCACTTCAGAATTGCTGAATGAATATTTCCAAGAGGGCAGGTTTGCCAAGAAGATTTGGAAGGGGGATGCACATGAAATAATTCGTATTTGCTAGATTCACAGGTCAGTTGCAATAAGAAATAGGAAAGCCTAAGGCAAATGCCACCACCTGTTTGGGTCAGTGACAACACGGTTCAAACGCATGTTGCCAATATGGTTCTGGAGTCGCTGATTTATCTGAGTGCAGTTTTCCCTCTGCCTCCGCATCATTTCTCATTTCCTTGAGCATCTTATTGACAGAATGAAAAGCCACAAGAGGCATTTACATCCATCCTTTTAATATATCAGTGAAAACCTCCCAACGTCTGGGATGTTCATGTTTCCATTCGCATAAATTGTCACTTCAGCTTCCATATAAAATCTCACAGAAACATTTCTGGACCAGTTAATTAACAATTTGAGAACTGGAACACAGAGCTGAGAATGGAGGGGAGTTTTTGTGATGTAACAACAAATGTTGCTTCCTGGTTTGTTGCTTGAGAGACCTTACAGCTGACTGTTGCTGACACACAGATACACAACACAATCCTTAAGAAATGCTGGGACTAAGTCATTATGAATTTGTTTAATGACCCACAGTTTCAATGGGGGTAACCATTTGACCCACTGCAATAAACAAACACATGTGTTACCCATCTGGTGGATATTCAAGGAAATATGCCTAATTTCCTGACTAAACATGAATAAGAGACTGGCAACTATCCTGGCAGATAAGCTAGAAACAGTCTAATCTCTAAGCATATTTGAATTTCTGAATTTGCAAGCTCTGAATTTAGAAAGTAGTAATGAATTTACAGAACATGTTCAGAAGCAGACACGCCACAATTTTCCTCAGCACATTTTGGAAATAATAATCACTTGCTGCATACTGGGGATAACATATAGCAATGATCATAACAGGGTAGGGTGACTTTTCCAGTGGCATACTTCTATGGTTTTCCTCTTAATTTAATTCATCAACAGGTTTGGGGAAATAGCACCAGAAGGCTACAGATTGGATCCAGAGTTCATCATACTTAGAGTAGACTGACTGAAATCAATGGGAGTCATGATTAACTTAAACTCCAGTGATTTCAATGGGTCTGCTCTAAATGGGATGAAATCTGGATCCAAACTTAAAGCTCCAATTCCATTAAAGTTAGTCAAGACAGTGTCCCTCTGAAAGCAATGGGACAATTATGACTAACTTCTTCCAATGCTTTTAAAAGGACTTAGAGCTTCTCTACATTAAGGGAAACCCCATTGTTTATCTGGCGCTGTTGTGCTTTCTGTTTCTTTGGTGGGATTGTTACAAATTGGATTACATGGGAGGAGAGGAGCGAGGGAAGGTTCTGCTGGTGTTTCCTTTAACTGGCAGACACAGTTGAATTGAGGGAGTGTTTCCATCCCTCCTGCCCCTTCTGGCCTTCTTCACACGACAAAAAAAGAACCCAGTACGACTTATTTTTTGAGATGGAAGTTGCCGCTGTCTCCTGCTGTGTGCAGGAGAAGCAGTGGGATCAAAACAGCCCACTGAATGGGCCATGTGCACATTGTTTAAATGCTCTTTTGAAAAAGGAAATAATGTGGGAAAAAAGAGCAGGTGGAGAATCGACAGTAAGGAAACACGATTTTCCCTGTGTGATGATGCTCTAAACCAGTCACCTGTAAAGCCTATTCTAACTATGCAATCCTATACATGTCTACTCAGAAGTAAGGCTCACCAGGGTCAATGCAGCTTATTTCCAGGTAAATGTATATGGGATTGCAGCTTATGTACAGTATGTATGCAGTTCTTTACTGAAGAAATTGGATAAACTACAACTGAGGGTTTGGATCTAGGAGCTGCCTCCTGCAAGAGGAAGGACTCCCCTCGCCCCAGCTTATTCCATTTTCAAGGCTGGAGGGGCTGCTGTGGGAAGGAGATGGCAGGGAAGTTCACTTTTGCCAGTGCAGTGGATCCAGCATAAATCAAGATCCAACCTGAAAAGTTTGCTCAGGAACACTTTATAACAACTAGCAAGTTACACGGAAGTTGCGTTAGTCTGTTGCAGCAAAAACAACAAAGAGTCTTGTGGCACTTACAGATTAACAAATTTATTCTGGCAGAAGCTTTCATGGACACTGTCCACTTCATATGAAATGTGTATGTTAATTGGTCCACCATTGCAACAACATGTTCGAATGGCAACTGTTAAAGGTAACAATTACTGCCTGTACTTTCTGCATTTCAATCCCCTCTGGCACTGCAGTTTACAATCCCAGAATCTGCAAATTTGAGGTTAATACTTCATGGATTTGATGAAGTGGAAAGTTTATGCCAGAATAAATCTGGAATAAATCTCTAAGGTGCCATGAGATGCTTTGTTGTTTTAGTTGCAAGTTAGTTTCGCTTGTATGAAGATTACAGAATTTCTTAAGAGGAATATTGAATTGGATCACTTAAAATTATAATTGATTGTTACTGTTAATATGTAAGAACCTAAGAAGAGTCATGCTGAATCAGATCAAAGACCTATCTAGTCCAGCATTCACTCACATGGAACTTCTCCTCCTGAGTGATTTATGGCATGCTCCTGTTTGGTCAGTCACAGACGTTTGTGGCTCCTTTTCATGATGTCATCATCCTCTGATTCCTCTCCTGCTATTTTCAAATGGGAATCCACCATTTTATAAAACCCAGAAAATGTGGTAATTAATCAAAATCATGCTATAAAGCAGCGCCATCTGCTGGAGGTAAAATTGAAGCATATGGGAAGGAATGTCCCCTGTTACCCTGTCTTTTTTTCTAAGCTAAAAAGCCTGACACCTTGTAACCTTTTCTCATAGGGAAATTGCTCTAGCCCTTTGATAATTTTGCTTGCCTTCTTCCATTCTTTCTCCAGCTCTACAATATCCTTTTTGAGGTGCAGTGAGCAAAACTGTACACAGTATTCCGAGTGTGGTCACATTATAGATCTGAATAAAGGCATTATGATATTGGCAAGTTTATTTTTGATTTTTTCCCCTAATAATCCTCAACACAAAATTTGCCTTTTCAGAGCAGCCACACACTGGCTCAACATTTTCATTAATCTATCTGGTTCAACTCCAAGATCCCTTTCCCGGTCTTTCATTGGCTATTTAGACCTATAAGTGGACAAAGGAAGTTAAGATTTTTTTTTTTACCCCAATTAGGGTGACCAGAGAAAATCCAGGTCAGGGCTCATGTAACTTTAACAGTTGTAGAGAAAAGAGAATTTCAGCTAGTGTCATTTGTATGCAATTAGTTCCTTGTGAAATTCCCTCTTCATCACAACAGTTAAAGTTGCAGGCACTATACTAGAGTGACCATACACTAGGGTGACCAGATTTTGGAACCCAAAATCCCGTTCCCCCCTCGCCAACAACCCCCCCCAGCCACCCCCCCAAAACAACCCCCCCAAGCCACCCCCCCACCCCAAACAAACCCCCCACCAAGCCACCCACTTCCCAAAAACATCAGCCCAGACCTACCGGGGCGGGTTCTCTTCTGCTGCCGCCGCCGCTGGGTCTGCCGCCGCGCCGCTGCCACCGCCGCCGGGTCCCCTGCTGGCTCGTAAGGCCAGCGGCCGCGCGGAAGAGACAGGGGAGGGCTGGATCCGGAAGTGACGTAATTGGCCCTCCCCCGCCTCTTCCGCGCAGCCGCTGGCCTTATGAGCCGGCGGGGGACCCAGCGGCGGCGGCGGCGGTGGACCCAGCGGCGGCGCAGCGGCGGACCCGGCGGCGCGGCGGCGGCGCAGCGACGCGGCAGCAGCAGACCCGGCCGCCCCAGCAGGTAAGTGCCCCGCGCCCCGCGCCTTGCGCTCCTTACCCACAGGGGCGTCCGCTTCCCTCCGGTGCTCGAATCTACTGAGAAACAGGCTTCACGGCCTGTCTCTCAGTATCGCGCCAGGTGATGACGTCATCACCCGGCGCGCTACTGAGGGACAGGCCACGAAGCCTGTTTCTCAGTAGATTCGAGCACCGGAGGGAAGCGGACGCCCCTGCGGGTAAGGAGCGTGAGGCGCGAGGGAGGGCACTGGGGCGGCCGCTTCCCGGGCTCCTCCGCCGCCACCGCCGCCGGGTCTACCGCCGCTCCTTGCTTGCTGCCACCGCCGCGTGACCCCCCGCCACCCCGGTTTGCCCCCCCGCCCCCCAGTTGGGCCGGTTTGCCCCTGGATTCCCGGGTAGGACCGGAAAACCCCGAGCCATCTGGTCAGCCTACCATACACAAAAGAAGGCAGGGCCCCTGCAACTTTAACAGTTGTGATGAAGCAGGAATTTCACCAGGAACTAATTGCATACAAATGATACTGGCTGAAATTCCCTTTTCTCTACAGCTGTTAAAGTTGCATGAGCCCTGACCTGGATTTTATCTGGTCACCCTAACCCCAATGTGCATCACTTTACACTTTCTTATATTGAATTGCTTTTGTTTAGTCATTTTAATGCTTATTTCCTGTGTTTGGAGAGATCGTTTTTTGTTTTAATCACCCTAAATGAGTTGCTATCATCAGCAAACTTGGTCATCTCACTGCTCAGCCCTAATTCTAGATTATTTCTGAAAAAGTTAAAAAGTTCCAGTTCCAACACAGATCTTTGGGGGACTCGATTGTTTACAAGCTTCCATTGCTTTCTGTTCTTTAACCAGTTATTGATCCATTAGAGGACCTCTCCTCTTATTTCATGACTACTAAATTTGCTCAGGAGTCTTTGATGAGGGACTTTAAACAGTGTCTACCCGATCATCCCAGTCCACATGTTGATTGATTCTCTCAAAGAACACTAAAAGGTTATTGAGACAGGACATACCTATGCAGAAGTCACGTTGATTCTTTTCCAGCAGGAATTGTGCTTCTACATGCTTGATAATTTTATCTTTAATAATGTTTCCACCAATTTCCCCAAAACTGGCGTTAAACTAACCAGTTTGTAATTTCATGGATTCCCCCTGGATCCCTTTTTAAAAATTGGCATTATATTGGCCACTTTCTAGTCCTCTGGTAGAAAGACCAATCTTAGTTAGGCTGACCATATGAAAAGGAGGACAGGGCTCATGTAACTTTAACAGTTGTAGAGAAAAGGGAATTTCAGCCAGTGTCATTTGTATGCAATTCGTACCTGGTGAAATTCCCTCTTCATCACAACAGTTAAAGTTGCAGGGGCCCTGCCCTCTTGTGTATCTGGTCACTCTAGTATAGTGCCTGCAACTTTAATTGTTGTGATGAAGATGGGATTTCACCAGGTACTAATTGCATACAAATAACGCTGGCTGAAATTCCCTTTTCTCTGCAACTGTTCAAGTTACATGAACCCTGTCCTCCTTTTCATATGGTCAACCTAATCTTAGGGCCATGTTATATGTTATGCTTAGAATAGGCTGACCAGATAAAATCCAGGTCAGGGCTCCTGTAACTTTAACAGTTGTAGAGAAAAGGGAATTTCAGCCAGTGTCATTTGTATGCAATTAGTTCCTGGTGCTATTCCCTCTTCATCACAACAGTTAAAGGTGCAGGCACTATACTAGAGTGACCATATACAAAAGAAGGCAGGGCCTCTGCAACTTTAACTGTTGTGATGAAGAGGGAATTTCACCAGGAACTAATTGCATACAAATGACACTGGCTGAAATCCCCTTTTCTCTACAACTGTTAAAGTTACAGGAGCCCTGACCTGGATTTTATCTGGTCACCCTAGCTTAGAAGATCAGCAATTTCAGAATTAGTTTTTTCAAGAACTCTCGGATGGATACCAGCTGGATCAGGTGATTTGTTTGTTTTCAATTCATCAATAAGGTCTAAAACATAATCTCATGTCACCAGTATTTGCTTCCGTTTCTCAAACTCTTCCTGAACATGTCATTTCAGGTATAGGTAGCAGCTCTATATTTTCTTCAGTAAAAACAGATGTAAAGAATTTGTTCAGTTTTTTAATAATCTCTTCATCCTCCTTTAGTACTCCTTTAATCTCCATTGTCATCCAATGGTCCAACTGACTTCCTGCTTTTGATGTACTTACAAAAATGTTTTATTGTTCGTCTTAATGTTATTAACTTTTTAAGGTTTCTAGTTTGTTTGACACTATGCCCTCTTTGATGCACAGAGCAACACCACCTCCAACATGTCCTTCCCTGGCCTTCTATAGAGTTTGTACTCAGAGATGACCATATCAAAGCAGTTCTTTCCTTTCCACCAGATTCCATTATATCTATATTCTACTTTAAAACTGAGTGCTCCAGCTAGCCCATCTTGGCTCAAAGGCTTCTAGGAACCATGATGTCCCTCCCCACATATCTCTTGCATGTGCATTCCCTGCCCGCCTTGTGTTAGTTGTATGATATAACTTATATATGTATGTCTGAAATACTGTATAATGTTGATTTCAGTTGACACCTCCTCTAGCAATTGCGTGTATAACTTTGTAAAAAACTTCCTCACACCCTGAGAATTATAAATGGAGAACTTCTTGCAGCTCAGAGAAGAACTGCTGTGGGGAAAAGCTAGGAAACTAATGCTCTTTCAGGATTACACCCTGAGACTTGGTTATGAGGAGAGCAATATTTAATCAGGTGAAGCAGCTGGACAGGAAGAGGGATTTACAGCACTTTCTTAAGTGCTCAGCGATATTCCATATAAGTAGGCTGACCATATGAAAAGGAGGACAGGGCTCATGTAACTTTAACAGTAGCAGAGAAAAGGGAATTTCAGCTGACATCATTTGTATGCAATTAGTACCTGGTGAAATCGTCTCTTCATCACAACAATTAAAGTTGCAGGCACTGTACTAGAGTGACCAGATACAAAAGAAGGCAGGGCACCTGCAACTTTAACTGTTGTAATGAAGAGGGAATTTCACCAGGTACGAATTGCATACAAATGACACTGGCTGAAATTCCCCTTTCTCTACAACTGTTAAAGTTACATGAGCCCTGTCCTCCTTTTCATATGGTCACCCAACATATAAGGAAAAGTGGAAGAGCTGTCAGCTAAGCCCCCTATGAAGGCTGCAAGATAGACCAAAAGTCTGGAAACTCCTGACTCCTAGAGCTCTCTGTGGAAGAAAGAAGCCACCCTACAATTCATCACTTTGCTCTCCCAGCCAGTGTGCCAGGTGGCTTGATGGGGCTGCTTTCTGACAACCTGCCATGCAGCCAAAAATGTGGAAAACGAACCATTTGCTTGCTTTCCAATAGGCACTTCCAGTCTGGAATCATTACATTGGTTGCAAAAGTAATTACCAACAGTTGACTTGCCAAGCATTGAACTGAAGCACGACTAACAGTTCTCCAATTGACTTTAACTTTAATCATTGCACTCGGTCTTAAGCAGAACCTCAAACTCAGTCTGTCCCCCCAGGGATCCAAACCCAGCCTTCTGCAAAGTCTCCAGAGGGCCCCACCCCTTTCCCTGCCCCCACCTCCTTTCGCTCAACCAATGGTTTTGTGGTTTCCTGGTTTTTCAGCTGTTCTCCCAACCCCATTCTAAAAGGTTGAAAACCTCTCTAAGCTGCTCCTGCTGGCAAAAAGAGCTGTACAGTAAAATATGGTGACATTTTGGTGTGGGGGTGACTATGCCCCATTTGCCTTTGGCCCCACCCACACTGGATGCTGCCCTTGAGAGCTTCCCGAAATGGGATTTGGCCCTTGAGCTGAAAAAGGTTCTGCCCTCCTCATCTGTAGTCATATAATGAGTGCTTCCAGACAGAGGTTTCTAGACCCAGCAAAAGGGATGCTGTGCAGCTCTTATATCTTTTTCTCCTTAACAGATTTTCCATGTTAAGAAAAAAGCTGGGAGAAACAGTGAGAAAACATAGGAGGAGCATGAGTTGAAGACATCTTCTGGAACCTCCCCCCACTCCCACATCTGTGAATGAAGCAGAGTGATGGCGCTTTAAGAACCTCATCTGGAAGCATCCAAAATCGTTGAATTCGTCTCTCAATTTCTTTGCTGAAGGTCCTTTTCTTGCCATCACACATACCACTAATGTTATCATCCCCTTCCATGATGCTACTGTGAGGAAACATTTCTGTGAGAAGAGAGGGAGGAAGACAAGATAGTCCTTGACATCTCAGGCTGAGACAGAGCTGGAACTCAGACACTAGCAGATAACATCACTATCTTGCTAGCTGCTAGAAAAGAGTATCTGGACAGAGTTTCTTGCAAATGAGCCCTGTTCAATAGTTTTACATGGCAGAGGACAGGCATAGCTGCTCCTCCCACCCATACACCTAAAGTAGGGTAATCAATGTGGAGACTTGTGTGTCCGGCTAGGGGATGTTCACCCTGTTCTGGAGGGGGTTGCACTCCCCCTAAAGGATTGGGTCTGTGGTTTGGGGGTGCTCCTGGATCCAGAACTGTCACTCGAGGCACAGGTAAACTCAGTGGCAAGGAGCACCTTTTATCAGCTTAGGCAGATATACTAACTGCGCCCTTATCTGGACAGACATAGCCTAGCTACAGGTATCCACGCTCTGATAACCTCTCATCTGGATTACTGCAATGAGTTATACATGCGGCTGCCTTTGAAAACAGTCCTGAAACTTCAACTGGTACAAAACAGGGCAGCCAGACTGTTAACGGAGACTGGCCAATGAGACCACATTACTCCAGTGCTTTTCCAGCTTCACTGACTGCCGGTCCAGGTCCGGGACTGATTCAGTGCTGGCATTAACATTCAAAGCCCTAAATGGCTTGGGGCCAGGTTATCTGAAGGAACGCCTCCTCCCACATGTACCTGTCCGGACTCTAAGGTTATCCTCAGGGGTCCTTCTCCGTGAGCCCCTGCTAAAGGAAGTGAGGCAAGTGGCTACCAGGAGGAGGGTCTTCTCTGCTGTGGCATCCTGGCTGTGGAATGAGCTCCCAAGAGAGGTTTGCCTGGCACCTACATTATACTTCTTTAGACGCCAGGTGAAGAACTTTTTATTTTCTCAGTATTTTCTCAGTTCTTCAGTTTTAGGGTGACCAGATTTTGGAAACCAAAATCCCGGCCCCCCCCACCCAAAACAACCCCCCCAAGCCACCCCCCCAAAAAAAACACCAGCCTGGACCTACCGGGTTCTCTTCCTCCGCCGCTCGCGCTGGGTCCTCCGCTGCCGCCCCTGCTGGGTCCTCCGCCGCCCCCAGGTCCCCCGCCGCCAGCGGGTCTTCCTCCACCACCACCAGGTCCTTCGCCGCCGCTGCCGGGCTCGTAAGGCCAGAGGCCGTGCGGAAGAGGCGGGAGAGGGCCGATTACATCACTTCCGGATCCCCAAGGAGGCCAGAGGCCGCGCGGAAGAGACGGGAGAGGGCCGGATCCGGAAGTGATGTAATTGGCCCTCTCCCGTCTCTTCCGCGCGGCCTCTGGCCTCACGAGCCTGGCAGCGGTGGCGAAGGACCTGGCGGTGGTGGAGGACCCGGTGGTGGAGGACCCGGCGACGGCGGACTTGGTGGTGGTGGCGGCGGAGGAGCCCGGGAAGCAGCCACCCCAGCAGGTAAGTGCCCCCCCTCGCGCCTCGCACTCTGGAGGGAAGCGGACGCCCCTGCAGGTAAGGAGCACGAGGTGCGAGGGGGGGCACTTACCTGCTGGGGCGGCCGCTTCCCGGGCTCCTCCGCCGCCACCGCCGCCGGGTCTACCGTCGCTCGTTGCCGTTCACTGCCACCGCCGCGTGACCCCCCGCCACCCTGGTTTTCCCCCGCCACCCCCCGGTTGGCCCGGATCGGCCTAGGTTTCCCGGTTAGGACCGGGAAACCCCAGGCGATCTGGACACCCTATTCAGTTTGATTTTTAACCTTGCTGTTTAAATTTGTATTTGAAATCCGTATTAATTTCTGCATGACTGCTCGGTTTTTATCCTGGTTGTGCTCTTATGCAGTATTTTAAATTATGTTTTTATGCTGTCATTGTTTTATATTTTAAATGGTTTTTAACGGTTTTAATTTTTGTAAACCGCCCAGACAACTTTGGCTATTGGGCGGTTTAGAAATGCAACAAATAAATAAACATTTCATCCACTAGTTTTGGTGGTGATGGTGGGGGAGAATTATGTGATTTGGGCAATTGCATGCATAGTCCTCTGTGAATGGAGTGATGACTTCATATGTTACTTTGGCCAGACGATGTAGGAGTATTTACTGCATCACCATCCAATAAAATCTCTGAATTGGGGCCAAAACAATGTTAAATGCTAGAATAAGCATTGTATAATTACACAAAAGTAACAATATTACATTGATTTATCTACTATGAAATGAACAACTGCAACAACAGTGTGGCTGCAAGTACTGCAGAAAGCAGCAAGATCTGTTGAAAGTATTCCAAATATTCTTAACAAGTTCATGAATTCGCAAAGAGCAGATTGGTGTTGGGTCATTGTGCCCATCCACAAGTGAAAAATCTTGGATTGGATCCAGACATTTCCTTTGTGAACAGAAGAGCTCCTTCCACTTGTAGAAGGTACTAGGGGCCAGTGGAGGCTTCCCATTGGAAGAAGGGGGTGGCGATTTTGGCTGATTCCCCCTGCAGCCAGCATCAGCACGATTCTGGATGGTACCCAGAGACTCTAGAGCAGCTTTCAAGGGCTGCAGAAGGAAGAAGGAATCAGCTAAAACTGCTATCCCACCCTCTTTTTCCAGCATCAGCAGAACTCTACCAAGCACGTCTGGATCCAACCCCAGGTGAAGCTTTCAATGGACTGTACTCCACTCTGCAAACTGTACTCGGATGTTCATCTGACTCCCATTTTGGCATGTGCTTGACTCAGGAAACCAAAACAAATGAATTGAGAAGAAGAACAAGAAGAAAAAGGAGGAGGAAGAAGGAGGAGGAGGAGGAGGGGGAAGAAGGTGGAGGTGGTGAAGGAGGACAGGATTATATAGGACAGCTATAAAGGCTAGCAAGTGGGCATCTTATTAGCAGTAACATTTCAAGAATTGTATACAATGATTTCACATAAAGAAAGTTACTTAAGTTTGTATTCCTAGTCAGAAAGAACATGCCTGTCAATCAAATGCATAGGACCGGGTTGAGTATATATTCATGGTCATTGGCCCATTGATAAGTGAGGCAGGAGTCAGTTCAGTGGGAAGGGGAACAGGACAGCAGGCAAACCTCAAATCCCTTGGCTGCTCTGAAAGGTTTCCTAATGGTTTATGCTCCTTTATTTGGCATTTCACATCCAGTATTAAGGTAGTCCTTGACGCTGGATATGACAACCGCTTCCTGTATTGTCTAGCTTTGTCCTGGACATCTGGAAACCTGAAGTACTAGGCTGTATTTACAGGACCTCAATTTATGGGGGGGCCCTTGTGCACTCTGTGGAGTGGATTGCAAAACTCCATTAGCTCCATTAGCTCAGCCTTGGACATCAGAACACATGTCCCGTTAGCATGATTTAATGCACATATATTTATTTGACTTATGTGAAGGCTTTGGAAATCATTCAAAAAGCCTGGCTTTTAGAATATTTTCTATGGTAATGACAATTTGGAATTCCTCCCTCTATGAGTAATAGGGCAGTTGCTCAGCAAATATTTTTTGCACTGCAACCCCCCCCCCAATATTTATTTATTTATTTATTTATTTTATTACATTTGTATACCGTCCCATAGCCAAAGCTCTCTAGGCGGTTTACATGTTAAAACAATGAAAAACAGTATACAAATATGTAAACAGCAAAAACATACATAAACAAAGGCCCCCTCCACAAGGATGCGCTTTTGCGCCCGGTTCGGGGATTATGCGCATTTTCGCGGAGGCGCATTTACGCCTAATCCCTCTGCACGGGAGGCGGCGAGAGGCGGCGAAGCGCATTAATTGATGTCCAAAAAGCGCTTTAGAAGACGTTAATGCGCATAATCGCTTGTTCACACGGCGAAAATGCGCTTTAACGGCCGGAGAAAAATAAAAGTCGCTATTTAACGCGCATTCAAAAATGCGCATTATCGGGGAGATAACGCGCCTGTACGCCCGTTTTGCGCTCCGCTGGTGTGGAGGTAAAATTTATAATGAGCCTTCAAGGCTCATTAAACGTCTCGTGTGGAGGAGGCCAAAGAGTGCATCCTCCCCAACCCCTGCTTTACTTTAGATGGAGATGCTTTTCTGTTCTTAAACCAAGAACAGATGTAGTGGATCACACAGCAGAAAAAACTAACTTTTTCTTTTTCTTTATAAAAATAACAACAAACAAACCCAACTCACTCTTCATTCCATAACCTGGATTCAATTATTTTATTTTTAATATTCAAAATGTAAACAGGGAAATAAATCACTACATGCACATATCCAGCATATTATGTGAATATTTCTCCATTGCATGCCACATGGAAGTAAGTGGAATCCATGTTGGTGAAGTTAGTAGGACGATGAATAAGTAAAGAACTTTCCACAGGGAGAAAGTGTTGAACTGCACAACAGAGATTGGGATAAGTCTGCCCTGTTCAGTAGACACCTTAATCAAAAAGCCTTAACCATCATGGTTTAAGGTGTCTTCTGAACAGGGCCAATATCTTTTTTAAGTAGGCAGGGTTGTGGATAGTAAACCAAATTTAGCCATAGCACCTGTCTGATGACCTTTGTTTTTTTTAAAAAAGTTACTGGCCTTAATGTCTAGCAGGAGATGCTGTGGAGTACTAAGCAGTTTGCAATACAAAAGTAAGAGATAACAAATGACTAGCAAGGGAAATTCACCTCTAAAGGTGAATTTATTCATACAGCTGAAACACGTTAAGCCAATATACTCCCAGCAGGGCCAATTAAAATGGGGGAATGCAGAAACAATAAGAAAAAAAGAGGAATTTTTGTACTGAATGTATAGGAAGCACATTCATGTTTGAGTGAAGCTAATTAAGAACCTCATCATATCAAAGCAAGAGGTAAAATGATCATCATTAGGTGATCAACTTACAGCTGTACATTTTACTGTATTTGTAATATGCTGCAGAAAGCACCAGTTAAACTCTGAGCCATTGCATATCTCATGTATTTGCCTAGCACGTTAAAAGGGTAAATGTAAAAATATACCAACATTCACCTGCTGGATTTCTGTTTGTCATGCTGTTTTAAAGGTACAGGAACACTGAGAAGTAGATGGGCAGAGCTGATCATTGCAGCATGAACATTTTGGAAGGGGAAATATATCCAAGTTTGATTTAGTGATGTGTAATTTCTGGTGGGAAAAAACAAGCATTTTATTCTCTTGGGTTTATTATTAGATTATGAGATACATTCCACTTTTTTAGTGGCTCAGAGAGACAGCTGTGACATGCTCATTCCTTCATACAGTTAAGTGGGTAAATAAGTTTAAAGTGAGCTTTATGAAAGTATTACTCTGACCGCCTTCTCACGGGGGAGATGTGGAAGCAATTTCAAACTTGGGAGCTCCAGTGCTGCAATTCATATGAAGCATCTAAATGTACAGAATCTTTTATTGACTTACAGAACATAGCAGTGCTGTTGGCAATTCTTTATTTTCCCGTGAAATATAGACCTTTGATCCATATATGTGCATTGGACAGGATTCACATGAGTAATTGTAGGAACCAAAGCTCATCCATTCTGGTTTATTGTGTCAATAATGCTGCCCTAATCTCTGTTTATATCAGGGGTCCCCAAGCTATAGAGGAGGAAAAAAACACAAGCAAGCAAAATCCTAGGAAAGGGGTGAGCCACTCCAAGAGCCTTTCTTGGCTGAGGAGCAGAATATTTTTTTAAAAAATAAATGAATATTAAGTAATGGATTCTGGACTAAAAAGTATTTTTAACGTACCAATCCACTATGAATTGACTAAACTTTTTTTTTAAAAAAAAAGCATGGCAAAGTACTTCCTTTTGTTTGTCCTGCAACATATTTCTCATTGCAATCATACCAGTATGTGCAATTACTGGGGCTGTCTATATGATGGCACATTGGCTCCATGAGCCCCCATATCCCTGCACTTGTGCTCCTACAGGGTTGTGCCCACTGCAGGGAGTGAGCCCAGAGGTTGCAAAGGAGGAGGAGGAGCCTCCACAGCCACCCCATGCACGCTGGTCCACTTTCAGCTGCAGTGCCGCATGAGTGCTGTTCCCCCTGTCCTCGTGTCCTTCCCCTCCATTTTTTCCTCACCTTGAGCCTGCCATTTGTTTCTTTCTCCTGGAGGACGCATGGAGTTATTCCAGTGGCCGTTCGGCTCGCTTGCCTGCCCCCTCCCCCCTATCTGGGCAGGTGGCAACCAATCAGGGCTCACCATCTGCCGGCCTTGCCTCCGATGCAAGTCTGGAGCAAGGTGACAGATGGAGATGTGCCAGCGTTGCCTTGCTCCACAGGAAAATGTTGGGGAAAGTCCCCGACTATTTTAAAATGGAGCTTCAGGGGATTGCCCTGGGACAGTTCCGCGATGTCTGCTGCATCATATAAATGACCTAGTGCCACTGTGGATCCATCCCGGGGCTTTCCTCTCATCAAGACAAGGCCACTGTTATGATGGTGGTGCATCACTCAAGGGCTTCTCCTTTCTTTTGCTTCCTGTTTTCTAAGACATCTTTCCCCACCCTCTAAGCTGAGCAGATTGTCTTTTGTGCCGTAGTCCTCTTCCTATTCATACTGATCACATTTTATTTGGCAGGCATAATAATTACGGAATTGGATCAAGCAGCACAATGAGGGAAGCAACCCAGGGAAGTCCGTAGTTGGATCTCAATACTAATATGGATCTTGCTTACTGCATTCATAGGAGAAATCCCAATTACTGTTTAATATTTCCTTTCATGTAATGTACAATAGGTTACTAGGTATAAACGTCACTGTGCCACAGAATTTGTTAACTTAGTATGGTCTGAACTTTAATATGAATAGTTACAGCAGATGGGATTATGTTGTCAGTAAATGGAGCCTAAGAAATGTTTGTATTGTACAGCTGTTATATCATACCTCTTCTTACCCTTTTTTCTTATGTTTTTTCCCTCCTCAAGTCTTATCATACTTATCTTCTGTGTTGCCGTTTGTGCCCGTACTTGACCTAATGTTTATACTGCTTTCTTGTCTAAACACAAGCATGACTTCAAATTCACTTGCTTGCTTCTGCTGGTTACTAAAGTGTATAGATTTGGTTTGCTTTAAATTGTATTTTACTGTAACTGGCTTATTTAAAATCTGTAGTTTAAAATTGCTTTTTAAAAAACAATTGAAACAGTGGACATTTTATATTGTAAGTTGTCTTGGGAAGCCTGTGGTCTTGAAAGACGGCTAAGAAATGTGTTAATTAAATAAGGGTGCAATCCGATGTAATCCACCCTTGGCCATACCCTTCCACTGCCATGACCAGCATGGCAGAGACGATTGTTGCCTCATCCTCATCTCCCACCTTGCATTTCAGCTAGCCATCAGAGAGAGAGAGGGAAGGATGTTGGAGAGGCCTCAGGATATGGCATAAGCTGGCCTCCAGAGTCCCCCCTGTTCATGGGAAAGCCCCTTTTACTTCTGCTTCGAGGTCCATTTTGCAATCTTGGAGAGCCAGCTGCAAGGGGGAGGGGGTGGGGAGCTCAGATTCCTGGGTCCAAGGCTGGAGTGATGTCTCTGACCTTGGGTCCAGGAATCTGAAATATCTTATATCCCCCCACCCCGACTCTGTCTAGGGGCCATACGGTTGCTTCCTAAGTAACTAATTGCCGTGTAGCATCTTGGAATTCAAGAAAGTATCCAATGTCTTTGAGTCTTGTCAGCTACCTGCGACTAGTGACTGGGTTGCTTTAATCTAAAAATGTGGACAGGGGTAGTTGGAAGTGAGATGTGGTAGAAATCAGAAGGATTTGAAACAGACCTAGAATGGATTATGCTACAATTCAAAACAGTCAATGCCATTTTGTAGCTAGCACACAGAATCTAACTATTAGATACAGAAATGCTCATTTTAATACAGTGGTGTGGGATCTTTTTTGGTCAGAGGGCCATATTGGTTTGGGGGTAATGTGCTGGGGTGTGTGCATGCCAGCAGTGTGTGTGTGTGTGTGTGTGTGTGTGTGTGTGTGTGTGTGTAAACAACCAGAATGGGAGGGCCCCCGAAACCAAAGTGGGTGGAAAGACGACCAAATCTGCAAGCTGTGTGTTGTTGGTGTCATGGCATTGGAAGGGAATGACCAATGATTTGATGTCTCAGTCTGACCACTGATATAGAAGTCCTGTGGAGACAACAATTCTGTATACAATAAGTTCATGGAGGAGGGAGAGGTTCACACCCTCTAGTCCACTGCCATAAGTTGAGTGGCCATTTACATACAATGTAAACCCTGCTTTTTGCAGGGTATGTGTAACAATGAGAGAGCCTCCCTGTGTACAACTTGTACAAGCATTGGTTCTGTGAAGGAGCACCTATGCTGGCCCAGGTGTTGATGTGGGATCTGTTTGCCGCTATCCCCATAACCTGCCACTATCTTGGTAGTCACCTGTGGGGCCCCTGGCTGTAGGGCCCTGCACTTTAACCCTGAAGTCCAACCCTAGCTGTGCCACTGGCTGCATACTCTGGAAGACATTTTTTTTTGTCAGCCCATCCTGACTTACAACTGCCACTGCCACAGGCTGAACCAACCCTGTGGAAATGTACTATTCTCTGTCTGAGCCCAGTTTGGATTTTTACATGCTTTTAACAACTATTCAAAAAGCTGGCATTGTAGTGGCATGCAAGGTGCTGATCTGGACCATGCTGGGATTCGTTCAGCTCAGCTCCATTCAGCATGTGGCACAACCAGCCGACCACTTTCCTCCTAGATGCCCTCACCTGCGGCAGTGCAAGTAAACTTGTGGTTGCACCAGGCTTAAATGATCATATGAAACAGGCCATGTTCAACTTACTGACTAGCATTTTTCAGACAACTTACAGAGTTAATTTCATCATCATCATCATCTCTCTTCCCTTTGAATACTTGTTCCAGACACTATTGTGTAACAGACTCAAGGTCTACTACATTTAATCAGTTAATGTAGGAGCAGCTTACCTTGAGTTTTTAATTAAAGATGAGGCATCTGCAGCAATTCAGCTGCTCTGAGAAGTTTATAAGGTAGACTTTCCCAAACAATATAAATTGATAATAGACCACAAATAGACACACACACACACACACACACACACGTACGTGTGATTTGAATTATTGACACTGAGTTTATTCATAATATCACAAGAACATAAACTGGACATCTCAGCTGATTCGGGTATATAACTGGAATGTCTTATTGTCTGTGCTTATGTATTCTCTCTGCCAAAAATTTGCCTGTGATCAATGCTTGCCCATACCTGAAAACATGTTTGTGAAAGCATATCTAAGGGAGAATTAAGTTCAAATATAGGACACCACTGATTCAGAGGCAAAATGGATACACTGAAATTCTGCACTGACCCTTAAAACCTGCTACTGCAGAATTAAAGGTTAATCTGACTTATATATCAATCAACCATGAACAAGCAATACCTTACTCTGAGCAAAAAATAAATAGGAGATTTCATCATGATAATGAGTTTGTCTTTCAATCTACCTATTACTGCTGGAGTTGTAATCCTGTCATTCTTTTGTGTTGCGAGCCGATATCCATAGTTCATAATAAACTCTCATTTACTCTAAATATCTTCCTAACAGAAAGAAACACCTGGATGTCTCATCCAGGAAGCACATATGGATCAGTAACATATGGTGTGACCTGTTAAGCCATTTCACTAAAGATCTGAAGGTCCAGAGAAAAAGGAAAAAACAAAACAAAACTAATTATTATTTTTAAAACACCAACACCATTTTCCCCCTCAAAGGACCAAAAAAGAAAGAAAAAAGGAAGAATTTTAGAAAATAGTAGACATTAATTTCCTCAGACTAGTTTTTAGCATATAATCAAAATGATCTAAAGAATGGAGCAAATGCAATGATGAAACCAACATTTCTGCTTCTGGATCAGGTCAGGGAAATCTAAATTATCTATAGAAACTGAAAAGTATTAAAGTCCAGTCGTCTAATGTAATCACCATTGTGGGGCGCTTCCTTTGCACCAGATCTTAAAGCTCTTGGAGATAGCTCCTCCTCCTCCTCCTCCTCCTCCTCACTATCCATTGTAGAATTGTGGTTTGTTGAACTGTGAGGGAGCCACTTTACAGTTGACCAATGGTGTAGCGGAGCCGGGGCTCACAGGCACAGAGCGCTGGCACTTATTTATCAGCAGGGACACTGAGTAGGCTGACCATATGAAAAGGAGGACAGGGCTCATGTAACTTTAACAGTTGTAGAGAAAAGGGCATTTCAGCCAGTGTCATTTGTATGCAATTAGTTCCTGGTGAAATTCCCTCTTCATCACAACAGTTAAAGTTGCAGGGGCCCTGTCTCTTGACCATGTACAAAAGAAAGCAGGGCTTCTGCAGCTTTAACTTTGTGATGAAGAGTGAATTTCACCAGGTTCTGCATATATACCAATGACACCTGCTGAAATTCCCTTTTCTATGAAACTGTTAAAGATACAGGAGCCCTGTCCTCCTTTTCATATGGTCAGCCTAACACTGAGGGCTTCTGTCACCCCCTCAGAATTCTCTGTTTCCTCTGAGCTTAACTGCTATCCTCACAGTGGCCTTGAATGGAGAATTACACCCCATTCATTTTACAAAATTCCTGTTCTTAGTAGTGATAAGATCTGCTAGAACTGGTTTGGCTGCATTTTGAACTCTCCTGGGCCCCTTGGTTGACAATGGGCACTGTCATGATAAGTGCATACACTTCAAAATTTACTGCTACGCAACTGTGTTTGTCAGGTTGTTTGAAGCTCAGAGATTTCCCACTTTACCTTTGAATCTGCTGTTGCAGGCAGAGATGAGGGAGCATTGTGTTCCCCTACCCCTGGAGACCACTGCTTTCCATTTGAGAATCAGTGACTGAGGCTGGCCTGCAGGTGAGAGGGGGACCAGTAAACAAGCACATGTTTCTTGTGAGTTAACTCAGCTCTTGATTAATTTACAATGGAATACATGATGTTTGGATCATTTGGTATGTTTTGCCCCCTAGCACCTAGGTGAATCCTCTCTAAATTCAGGTCAAAATTAAATCTGACTGGTTGCCGTGCATCTCTGAGGCTGGATCCAGCATCTGCTTTCCACAACAGGAAAGGATCTTCCATGGGAGGAAGAGCTCCACTTGTAGAAAGTCCCTTTGTTTGATTTTTGGCATCCCCCCTTCCCCCACACTACAGCTCACCCCATTCGGCAGGGTTTCCTGACCCCATGTGTAGATCCAGTTGATCCAGCTTAATCATCTTAAATCTGTATCCAACCCACAGTTTGGACACAACACTTTCTAGAGTTGTGCTTAATGGTATTTCACTTCAATGATTCTTTAATGACAGAAAGACAAATAGCATCAGCTTGGTACATGGGCTTATGGAAACAGTTGCTCTGAGTCAGATTGTTTTGTTTATTGTGATGTAGAAAAGGGACCCCCTTGTATACTCTTTGTATGCACTTTGGGGCTTTGTTAATATTGTTTGTACAATTCATGGAGGAAGAACTTGTATTATTACTTGACTATTTCTGATGAAGATTTATGGAAAGGGTATATTACTGGATCCCTGTCTGTGTAAAGTTAGTTAGACTGTGTGTTTAATTTAATTGCCTTTTAATTGAATTTCCTCTTTTGTGTATACAGAGACAGATGTGATTATGCTTTTGTCTATATATGCAGGATTCATTCATTCATTGCATAATAAAATGCATGTATGGTGCTGGTATATTCTTAACAGTTGTGTGAGTTACAATATTTTTGATTGTTGGATCATAGTAGATGACTTCTGTTGGTGTGTAAGCTTAGCGAAAGAGACACTGATGGCTTAACACTGATGGCTTGCTCCATGCCTCCATGCGACAGACCATGGGATATTTGAGGGTTGTTTCCCTCTCCCACAAACCATGCCACCTGGCTTCAGTCAACACAACAAGCCATGTTTGGGCAGTGATTATTTAAATTGTGCCCTGCAAACACTGCTGCTCAGTCAAGCAACTATGGTTTGTTTAAACCATGGTGATTGTGTAAACCAAGCTAATGTGAATATTTGTATATTTATGTGAATCTAGTGTGTTCCTGATTTCTGAGGTTTGAGTCTATCAGATGCTGAGCATTTCTATCTAGAGTTATATGGGGGAGTGTATGAGGGGCACATTAAGTGTCTAGAGTTATATGGGTAGGGTGACCAGATAAAATCCAGGTCAGGACTCATGTAACTTTAACAGTTGTAGAGAAAAGGGAATTTCAGCCAGTGTCATTTGTATGCAATTAGTTCCTGGTGAAATTCCCTCTTCATCACAACAGTTAAAGTTGCAGGCACTATACTAGAGTGACCATATACAAAAGAAGGCAGGGCCCCTGCAACTTTAACTGTTGTGATGAAGAGGGAATTTCACCAGGAACTAATTGCATACAAATGACACTGGCTGAAATTCCCTTTTCTCTACAACTGTTAAAGTTATATGATCCCTGACCTGGATTTTATCTGGTCAGACTATATATGGGGGACTGCATGGGAGGGAATGTTTAACAATTTCTCCTTTCTGGTGCATATTTCACCAACAATAGTAGGCTGACCAGATAAAATCCAGGTCAGGGCTCATATAACTTTAACAGTTGTAGAGTTACATGAGCCCTGACCTGGATTTTATCTGGTCACCCTAAACAATAGGCAATAACAATGGCTTGCAGATGATGGTATCAAGAAAGGTGTTGCATTCCATTTTTCTTTTTATACAAGAAAGACTAGTAAGCAGAGAATGTAAATTGCACCAGGGTATTGCTTATACTGGCTGGCAGAAGCTCTCCAGGATCTCATGAAGAGAGAAGGGTCTTTCCCATCACTTGCTACCTGTTCCCTTTCTGCAAAGTGTGTGCTTTGACACTGTGCCCCCATCCTAGGACTCACCTGAGTTCAGCTCCAACATCTGTTTTCAATGCTAGAGCTTAATGTTGGCACATATGATACAAGCATGGACAAAAGTCCATGCTTGTATCATATGAGCGAGTACAGAGGGCATTTCCTCATATTACTGTGTCACAATAGCAACTGCTCATACATCAAGGTTTCAGTGGAAGGGCTTCCTGGTAAGAGCAGTCTTTCCAGCCAGATGTGAGCACCGCTGGGGGGAGATCTTGAGGTGGACAGCAAGAGGAAAAAATGCATTCAAATGGCAATGATCTATTAGTTATGGTAAGTGGTCCAACATCTTTCCTGCTAATTAGTTAGTAAGTTGGAAGGAGAAATCTGGCAAAATAAAAAAGAGGGGGAGGGGACAGACCTGCTGTGATGGGATTCCATACAATGCGAAGATCTTCTGATAGATTAAAAATGGCAACTTCTATTTGCTGAGGAACATGATGCCCATTACAAAAATATTTATTTCTGTTTATGGAAGCTGAATTCTTTTTATTTATTTATTTTAAAAAATCTACTATGACTATGGTGGTCTTGTTGCTGGAAATAAGAAGCTTCTACATTTGGAACCAATTAAAGTAATCACAAAAGTCCTCTTCAAGTGTGCATTGAGGAATATTGCATAGAGCAGGTCTATGTGGCCAGCTTCTGCCCCTGCCCCTGAAGTCACATAACATCACTGGTCCTGCCCTGTCGACCATGTGTTAGGCATGGGCATCTTCGAGGGAAAGCACTATCCAAGTGGTAGGCTTTTCCTAGATTCTGGAACCCTGTATGTGCTTCTCATTCAAAGGAAATCAGTGTGCTGCCCCAGGCATCCCACTGCTCAGGGGAAATTGTGTGTGTGTGTGTATACTCAACAATACTTACGTCTTAGTTCAATTCTAAGTTGGTCTTTTAGGTGAACTGATTCAAGGTCAATTTTGGCTGCTTGAAAGCATCTTAACACTGAGTGGAGAGGAGGTGTCACTTTTAATTTTCTTGAATCTATTATGTATCTCTAGAAAATATGCTAGGCTGCTGCATTACAGAGTGAACCAAAGAGGTACTTACTTTGCTATGCTCTGGTGTACTGTAAAGGAATGAATGGCTGCTAGGGAGCACCACAGGGCACTTAATTTTTTACAGCCGAACCCACAGGCAACGTACATGCCAGAAATAGCCAGGCGGTATCCCCAAACCACTCATATACTCCGTACCGGGATGCCTGTCACTGTTTACAGCCCACAGTGGACACATTCCTCAATGGTATATTGAGAGAGATTAGTAGGTGGATAAGGAGGCAGACATTTTACAGGGAATACCCTTGGTGTTCATCTCTCAAAAGTTGCAGATACAGCACCCATATCTCTCAAGTCTCCAACATATTGGCTGAATAGGAAAATAGCATTTCTGGATGTTCAACTTTTGGCGGCTGTCCGATAGAGAGCAGTTTGATGACGCTCCACCACAGCCACTGAAGAGGAAGTGGTAGACAGGCTTGTGGTTTCCTGGTCAGCCACTGTGTGACCAGAGTGCTGGATTAGATGGACCCTTGATCTGATCCAGCATGACTGTTCTTATGTTCTTAAGAGGCCTCCCCACTTCTTAAATTAGGATGCTAAAATCAAGAAAATCTGGGGGGGGGGGGGAGACAGATTTGTCTGTGAAAGGATCTATGTGCGAGCTTCAGTTCTAGTAATAGACACAAACTCCTGCAGAGACACCCTTGTCCTGCAATTCTATGTCCACCTTCCAAAGCCAGTATTTTGCAGTAGATTCTGCAAGCCTAAATTCTGTTCATCCCTGGAGCAGACACTACGGAGCTTGATTGATTCATGGTCAGACCTGATAGAAGGCGGCTTCCTGTGTTTACTTCCTTGGAGAGGTGCCAGTGAGATTGCTGTATAACTGAGGATCACTATGATTCCCATAAGACATGCAAATATATTTTGGGGGTGGGGGGGTGGGGGAAGGCATGAATTTAACTTTAGAGCCAGATAGCTAATAAGACTCCTGATTCCATATTCTTCTGCCTACCCTAATGTGGCTCCATTTGATTTCTGACACACATATGGCTGCCTCCAAAGTTGATATAATTACTGCTTCTGCATACACACAGATATACTGATCTGCCAAGCCGTGGCTTCTTAATGATCCCCTGTCACCCAACAAAGCTGCTTCCAGCTTCGCATTCAACTTTCTTTTTTCTTTTCTTCTTTGATTATGCAAATTGAACGCAAGGTTTCTTTCTCGTTCTTCAGGACATTCTACTGTGAAATCTGCAGCTCATTCATAATAGACAAATCCTATTCATTAGAAGCCAGATGAAAAAAAGTTTGTGACTATCCTCATTGGTTTAAATAAATCACTGTAAGACAAGGATGGGGAACCTCTGGCTCACAGCTGTACCACTGCGGGCCCTAGGATAAATAGTGCCTTGGGCAAGGAGTGTCTTTGGTGCCCCCCCCCCCCCCCAGTCAGCTTTGCAGGGCCACCCAGAGGCCTTATGGGGTCTGGTGCAGGTGTGAAATCTCTTGAGAATAACATTGCGCAAAACCGTGGACCTCTCAGCCACTATGCTACAGTTTGCACAAGCCAAAGTTCGAAAAGCCACATTCTGAGCAGTGGCAGCGCACTATGCATCACAGTCAAACTCTCACAGGTTTTACTTGTAATATTTGGTTTTGTTTTGTAGGCGTTCTTATCTTTTGGCAAGCATTTTTTTTATTTTAGAATATCCATTTTTTATCTTTAAAAAGAATAATAAAAATTATAAATATAAACAAGGTATATTTACCATTTACAGCTTATGGCTTTATATTATTATTATTATTATTATTATTATTATTATTATTATTATTTATATAGTGCTTATAGTGTTTACAGTATTTGAAGTGCTAAGTGCTTGATAACATTGCCTCAGAGTAAAACTGTGTTCTACTGATTTTTACCTGGCGCAAATTATGTCAAAGTGGAAATTAAATAAGAAACATACAATTTTTGTAGTTAGTAGTCAAACAACCTGTACAACCTTGAAAGAAAGATTACAGACACTTAATTTTTGCCACCCTTGCTCACTACAGACAGTGCATTCAGTAAACACAGCCAATGAGCTCAGCTTGGTGCCCGCCTCAGTTCACATTGGTCCCCTTCAGCTTACCTTGGTGCCTCCCTCAGCTTGGCACCCCAGGCGACCATCCAGCTCACCCACACTTAAGGCCAGCCCTGGCCTCCCATCCAGCAGAGAAGAGGCCCCTGTTGTGGCGATGGAGGTCTCCACTCTGTTTTCTTTTCTGTGCCCAGAGAAATGGGCTGCTCATTTCTCCATGTGCAGAAAAAAACAACAGAGCAATCTGGTCATGGAGAAAGAGACTGGACCTTTTCCTCCATGTGAATGGAGTGTATGCATGGTGTGTGTGTGTGTGTGTGTGTGAGAGAGAGAGAGAGAGAGAGAGAGAGAGAGAGAGAATGTGAATTAAGTGTGGAATTGGATTTGCCTTTTATTAGCTTTCCTCACTCTGATGTGTTGGACTATAACTCCCATCATCCCTATGCAGCACAACCAATGGTTGTAGTGGTTGAGGATAATGGGAGTTGTAGTGCAACACACCTGGAGGGTGCCAGGATTGAGCTGCTCGACAGTTTTCATTTTTAAGATATCCACATAAAATGTGACCTATGAACGTGATAGACACCTATTTGCAATGGGTGTACTTGACATGTACACCATCTTTCCCCATCTTGGTGCCTGCCAGATATTTTGGATTTCAACTCCCATCAGTCCTAGACTGCATGGCCAACAGTTAGGAATCCTGAGAGTTGTAGTCCTACAGCCTATCTACACTGTAACTTGGAACGTTTTAAGTAGTATTTTAAAACGTTCCAAATAGGTGCGTTCTAAAACGTCTTAGGCCACATTAAGGAGTACTCACGTTACAGGAGAAAAATTCTTCAGTCTTCAAAACGGTGTGTGCAGTCTCACACCCTTCCATCTGTCTCTTTCTGTTTCATTTTTACAATGAGTTTAGGACAAGGCATTGTGGGCGCTGTAGTTCACTCGCCCACTTCCTCCTTAGTTCCCCTTTCATTCCCCAGCTTTCAATAAGTTTAGGACAAGGCATTGTGGGTGTTGTAGTTCACTTGCCCACTTACTCCTTAGCCCGTCTTTCTTCCCCACCAATCAACTGCTAAGCATTTGGGCACTGGTAAACGAAGCACTGCCCCCACAAATCACAAATGGTAAGGAAGGACACATTATTTTACTTAAAACAATTTATTAAAAGTAAAAACCGTTGTATATAGCTGAAGTGAGTTTTTAAAAACCTCGGGTATACATCATTCAAGGGAGTGCATCATGTGGCCCAAAGAGTTTTTGTAACCCTTATGAAACGTTACAAAGCTAGAGTGTAGATCGGCTCCTAAACATCGAGAGGGTTCCAGGTTTGGGGAAGATTTACTGGACATTGACCGGGGAGTTCGAATTCGTCACCACATCATATGTGAAGCCACCCTTGATGAGACACTTCATATTGTCATATTGTCAGTCAATTACTGGTTTCTTCAAGAATTTTTACTGAAGGTGGGGATATATACAAACACTAAAAATAAAGACTACAGCTGTACTTGTCTGTCTTCTTTCTGGGTTCTGCTCTTAATTGGTTTGCACAATGTCTCTTCAAAAGCTTGCCTTATCTTATTTTGGAAGTAGCTCTTGCTCAATAGGTCACTAGCATTTGTTTGCTCTGGCTCTCACAGCTTGCTGACCTTAATTGTCAATTGCCTTATTGCAGAAATAAATACTGTGGGGGTCATGTTCTCTTCTGGGTGATAAAAAATTAACCTATATCAGCAGCATCCATAGAAGCAGTGAATGCAATACTGTTACAAGAGCAGTATAAGACACTCCGTCTCTCTTTGCCTGAGCTAAGTCCTTAAAAAACCTAATCTTGCCATCTTCTGTCAGTAATGCCATTCTGTATTTCACGTAGGGAACAGGCCAAACGATGGTATATATCAGATTGGAAGATGAGCAAATGAATGATGCCCTAATGATGTGGGTGACATTATTAGGTCCTGTAATAGTGTTTCCATTGTAGATTTGAGGACAAAGTTGGCATCAGGGTTTATTGCAGGGTCTGGACTCTATGTTTGTATCCTTGTTATCCCTGTTGTTGCTAGTGAGTAGCTGTTTTAGGTTGGATTGTGGGTGAGCTGGCTCTAAGCACATACTGGTAGGCTGACCAGATAAAATCCAGGTCAGGGCTCATGTCACTTTAACAGTTGTAGAGAAAAGGGAATTTCAGCCAGTGTAATTTGTATACAATTAGTTCCTGGTGAAATTCCCTCTTCATCACAACTGTTAAAGTTGCAGGGGCCCTGCCTTCTTTTGTATATGGCCACTCTTGTATAGTGCCTGCACCTTTAACTGTTGTGATGAAGAGGGAATTTCACCAGGAAATAATTGCAAACAAATGACACTGGCTGAAATTCCCTTTTCTCGACAACTGTTAAAGTTACATGAGCCCTGACCTGGATTTTATCTGGTCACCCTACATACAGGCCTAACACCCAAGGGCTGTGAGAGGGAAGAGTCATTGTCTAGGATAGGCTATAGATAATTGATAATACCATTGAGTCATCTCAAATGGAGACTGTAGGTGACAAGTGATGTGCAGTTGTTTCCTCTTCTGGTTCTGGCCTTTAGAAGATTATTCCTGGGTACCAGTCTGGCCTAGGGATGTGCACTGGATCGGATCCGATCCACGATCCGAATCCGATCCGGGGGGAAATCGGATAAATTATCAGATTTCCGATCTCAACGCTGGATCGGCCAATCCAATCTGATCCGAAAAGGTTCCGATCCAGATTGGCGGATCAGCGGGCGCCCACTGGTGTCCGCCACTGCTTCCATTGGCGGGCGCCGCCGGGCGCCTGCCGATGGAAGCGGGCAGTGGGGGGGGCTTCCCTAGCGGGAATGTCCGCTTCCATCGGTGGGCACCAGCGGGCGCCCGCCAATGGAAGTGGACAACGGGGGCAGGGGGCAGCGGACGGGAGCAGACGGCCAGGAAAGGTAAGCAGGGGGGAGGGGGGAGCGGGGGGAGGGGGGACGCGTGGCATGCTTACTTTTCCTGGCCGTCCGCTCCCGTCTGCCGCTGGCCACTACTGCGAGCAGGCTTCGCGGCCTGCTCCTAGGTAGCGCACCAGGTGATGACATCACCTGGCGCACTACTCAGGAGCAGGCCGCAAAGCCTGCTCGCAGTAGCGGCCAGTGGCGGATGGGAGTGGACTGCCAGGAAAGGTAAGCAGGGGGCAGGGGGGCGGGGGGGGCGGGGGGCGCGTGGCACGCTTACCTTTCCTGGCTGTCCGCAGTAGCCGCCGTTGGCCGCTACTGCGAGCGGGCTTCACGGCCTGCCTGTAGGTAGTGTGCCAGGTGATCATCATCTGATGATGATCAGGTGATGATCACCTGGCGCGCTACCTAGGGGCAGGCCACGAAGCCCGCTCGCAGTAGTGGCCAGTGGCAGATGGGAGCGGATGGCTAGGAAAGGTAAGTAGGGGGCAGGGGGGAGGGGGCTTCCCCCCCCAGGGTCGTCTGCTTCCATTCGCTGGCGCCCGTGGGCACCAGCAGATGGAAGCGGACAGTCCTGGGGGGGATAAGGCGTGCGGGGGTGGGGGCTTACCTGCCGGGGCCGTCCACAGTGGACGGCCCTGGGGGGGAGGGAGTTAGGCCCCCCTCACCCACCCACTGCCATTTTTTCCTCATAGACTTGCATTGGGGACCCGATCCGGTCTAGGGGACCTCCGATTTTGTCCGATCCAATCCGTTACAAAATTGGAGGTCCCGATCTGGGTCCTGATCCGATCCGGGGGGTCCATGCACACCCCTAGTCTGGCCTTGTAAATCAGCCCCCCCAACTTTGTTGGGTGGGAATTGTAATCTGAGGAATGCCTTATTTAAATACTTAATTTGTGAGTTCCTTTCAGACGAATCTGAACAGATTCAGTTGTGTAGTTGGGCCTGAATGTAGACAATGGATCTTGTAGTATGTTCTGGGTGGAAGCTGGAAGCAGGTAAGTACGCAAATGTTTCCAATATAAAGTGGTGCTTATGTGTTCATTATGTAGTTTCACAGTCATGTCAAAGTGAACCATTTGCATGAACTGGTCAAAGATTAGGGTGATGGTGGGATGGAAGTTATTGAAGTTCTGGTGAAACTTCATCAGGGACTCGTGTCCATGAGTCCAGATAATAAAGACTTTATCAGTGAATCTCAGGTGGAGAAGAGGTTTTGGGTAGGGATGTGCAGAGCGGGTCTTCTCTGCCCTGAAATTTGGGGCAGAGCTCTGTTGAGGCATTTCTCCACCCCAATTTCTGAAGCTGGTTCCTCTCTCTGCTCTGCTGGATAGTTTGGTGAAAAAATGGCCCATTTTCGGGTAACCGGTACATTCCCGTCAATGGGAATTAACAGAAATGTTCACAGCTCCCTCAGTTTTAAAGATAAACACATAAACATTGGCACTGTGACAGATTTTAAAGAGGCCTTTAGGCATGCCAGGTTTGGAACAGATCCCTGCATGCAGTGATTCATAGGGAATTTTTAAATTCCTAACTCAAATGTTCTCTCAGGCACCTCTTGTGCCTTGCCCTGTATGATGAGGGAGAGGAGGAAACGAAGCAACGGGATAAAATGAAAAGTGCTTAGTGCTATAATAAATATAAATTAATAAATGCCACAACAGCAGCACACAGCTTGCCCATCCTCAGAGATGACAGGAGGCTTGCAGGAGGAAGAGGAGGTGGCGGCACATTGGAGCAAGTCAAGTCAAAGCAACAACAGCTTCCCTGTAGGAGGCTATGTGGCTTGGAGGAGGAGGAGGAGGAGGAGGAGGAGGAGGAGCTCGAGCTCCCCTGCACTGGAAGCCCAGCCAGCCAATAGGAGTAATAGTTTAACTGAAATAAACAGCCTGCCTGACTCAGGTGTAGAAGCTTCACTCACGATGCAGCACTTTCACACTGTGGCTGACTTCTATGAGTTCAAGCTGAAAGCCGCAACCAACCAACTGGCCCTGCACACCCTATCCCCTCACTGCCAGAACCACCAGCAGCAGTGTTTCCCATGCCTCGTGATGGAATGTTATCAAAGTGTGCTTTATTAATTGTGTACTGCTGTGTATCCTGCACAACCGTAAAACAAACTAACAAATAAACAAACATGTAAGTACAAAAAGACACTTGTAACAAGGCTCAACTTAGAGGAAGGAGAGCTACAGCACATCAAACCATTAAGGGGAAATAATAATAATAATAATAATAATAATAATAATAATAATAATAATAATAATAATATAAACGTGCAACCCATCCCTGCAAGGTGGGATGGGCAGGCACATTGGAGGAAAAAGCTTTCCTATTTTGAAATGAGAACCAGAGGAAAACAGCAACACAAATCTCTGCAACGCAACAGAAGATCTCGTAGATCTCTCTCTCTCTCTCTCTCTCTCTCTCTCTCTCTCTCTCTCTCTCTGTGCCTATCTACACTACTACTTTAAAACAGTTTAAAACGGTTTATAACAGTTTTGAGAACTGTTGGGACCCAGGACACACCACATATACAGTTTTCAAAACGTTTTCAAAGTGTTTTATCCTGCGTGTGTAGATAGGCTCCATCTCTCTCTCTCTTTCTGTCTCTCCTAAATAAATTCAATAATATCTCACTTTACAACAAATGCTATGTGATTTTGCACTCTCTCTCTCTCTGACCGAAATGAATGCCGCGATTGGAGGAGAACAGAACACAGTCACAGAAAGCGCTGTGACAATTCCCAATTGGTCAGCCACAGATGTCAATATCAATTATCAAAACTACCCCATCCTATCACCCCATGTTCCTCATTGGGAGGTTTTCAATTAGACACCCCCCCACACAAAATGGTCAAATAATTTAGGAGATGTTAGAAGCTCTGATTGGGTGTGTCTCTGCTCTGAAATTATTCTATTGGTTTAGAAGTGGCCAGTCTCTGCTCTGGAAGATCGAATGCACCTTGGACGTTCGCAGTTATCAGATAATTGTGGGGTGGAGCACCCCCCCTAGTTTTGGGAACAGGAGCTGAGAAAGCATTGCTCTAAGTTGGACATGAACATGTTGGCATACCGTGGGCCCATGTGGGTGCACTTGGCAGTGCCATTGATATATGTTCTCCCCAAAACAGAAATAATTGTGGGTAAGTATAAACTAAGTGGCAAATTTTAGTGGCTAGGCATACTGCAGCATCAGCAGTAATGACATTCCTGATGGCATGTAGTCCATCTTTGTGGAGGAACTTGAAGTAGAGGACCTCAGCTTTCATGGTAGCTAGGATGGTGTTTTCTGCAACATTGTCAATGAATAGTAGTTTCCTCAAGACATCTATGATAACCCTTATGTAGCTTGAAGCATTGGTGGCATAAGGTTTGGGAATAGAGTCCATACAATGAGACACCCCAACTTATGTCAAAACAATTTTGTTAATCTTTAAGGTTCCACAAGACTCTGTTGCTTTTGCTGCAATTGACTAACATGGCTACTCTCTGGACATTCCTAAATTATAAATACTTTGTAGTTAATCACAGTCTTTTTGGTTTAGATTCCATGTTTTATCCATAAAGTACACTTCAGTTCCAATATAGCATGTTCCTCAAGTTCTGTTTATTTCTGGCTATCTTTTCTCTTGTTGCGCAATGCAACATAGATTTCATTTTGACCTCAGCATATTCATGGGTGGAATTACAGGCTTGTAAGAGACCCCACAGGCCAATGAATCAAACTCCCTATCTGAGGCAAGATTCCCAATATCTAAGACATCTTAGCCAGATACTTCTCTAATATTGCCTTTAAGATTTCAAAGAAATGAGATTTCAACATTTTCAGACAAACTGTCACAAATATGCTGATCCTAAGAGTTAGGAACTATTGCCTAATGAATCTATATCCCAGGAGATTTAAGCACATTGCTCCCTGTCCTTTCTTTGGAGGAAAGGGTGAGCAAATATTTTCTCTCCTTTTTCTGACATTTAATATCTGGAGACTGTTGGCTTGTCTATTATCAGGCTAAACCAACATCCCTTTGGGCTGTAGGGTGATTTTGGGAAGTGTTCTGAGTCTGCAGTTCTGTACGCCCTTACTTGGAACTGAGTTCCAATTAAATTATTAGGATTTATTTCTGAGAAATTTGGTGACTCACTGGCTCAATTCGGACGACACGATAGTCAATGGTGGGTTGACTAACCCTAACCCTCACGCTAACCCTAGGGGGTACTCCCCACACAACATGGTAATACATAATCAACTGTGGTGTGGATGAGGATCAGCGCTGAGCTGACTATGGTAGCATTCGGATGACACGATAGTCAAAACAACTGACGATTGTTTCCGCCATTCCAGTTGTTTATTGTGTCGTCCGAATTGAGCCACTGTTAGTAATTCAGCTTTTATTATGAACATTTGAAAAAGGTAGGTTCAGGCTGGCTCAGGGGTGAGGAATGACTGCATGGCTGTGTTTTGACCTCTGCCTGAAGTTTGGACCACTCCTGTCTTAGCCTGAACCCCATTGGATAGAAACCTATCTGCCTGCTTGAATGTTTGCTGGCTTCATTGCATTGCTTCTGTGTTAGCCCTGCATTCAAAGAAGGACAAGTAATCTCAATTCCCTTCGCCTGTGTTCAGAACTTTAGAAATGGCAACAGAGGGACCCAGTTGTGTAGACCTATGTCACAGTTGTAGTTCTAGTACATAGAGGTCCCCTCCACAAGGATTCGCTTTTGCGCCCGGTTAGGAGATTATGCACACTATCCCTGAAGCGCCTTTACGCCTAATACCTCTGCACGAGAGGCGGCGACAAAAGGCGCTTCCCTTCCCTCCCCGCTGCTCCCCAGCTGGCTGGCTAGTAGGCTGTGGGTAGCAGGCGAGCGATCCTCCTCCTCCTCGCCTTCCTTTACCCCCTCTTCTTCCTCCTCCTCCCACCGCCCCCCCCACGGGCAGGGGGCTCTCTTTCCTCCTTCGCCGCGGCCAGGCAGCCCCCTCCTCATGCTGCTCCGGCGAGCGGAAGGGACAGCCGGCGGGCGGAGGGTAGTCGCCCGCCTTCCCCACGTGTCTCCCCAGCTTCAGTTCGGCAGCTCGAGCCCGCCGCAACTTTTGACAGCGGCGGCGGTGGCGGCAGCTGTCAAAAGGCGCTTCCCTCCCCTCCCCTTCCCTCTGGCTGGCTGGCAGGCTGTGGAGAAGGGGGTGAGATCTGACAATAGAGGGGGGAGGAGGAGCCGCCTCCGCGGGCACCAGCCTTTTCCTTCCGCTCGCCGGAGCAGCAGCCCCCTCCCATCAAAATGTGCTTTAATGGACGGAGCAAAAAAAACCTCGCTATTTAACGCGCATTCGATAACGCGCACAATCGGGGAGATAATGCGCCTCTACGCCCCATTTGCGCTCCGCTGGTGTAGAGGTAATTTTTTAATGAGACTTGAAAGAGCTTTAAATGCCTCTTGTTGTAGAGGTAATTTTTTTAATGCACCTTGAAAGAGCTTTAAATCGCTCTTGTAGAGGCAGCCAGAGCCTATAAGATTTCTGAAGAATGTAACCATTAAGCTTTTGTCATGAGATTTGCTACAATAAAGAAGTCTCACTATTTTGGGTAACCTGTGTCAGATTGCCTGAGTGTGTGTGGGAGGTACCAGGCCCATGACAGGAGTTCTCTGGGATCCCATGCTGTCCCTGGATATTCAGGTGGTAGCATTGGCGAAGACCACATTTGCACAATGTTGAGTGTGCCAACTACAACCATTCCTGAGTCAGTCTGATCTAGGGTGACCACATAAAATCCAGGTCAGGGCTCATGTAACTTTAACAGTTGTAGAGAAAAGGGAATTTCAGCCAGTGTCATTTGTATTCAATTAGTTCCTGGTGAAATTCCCTCTTCATCACAACAGTTAAAGGTGCAGGCACTATACTAGAGTGACCATATACAAAAGAAGGCAGGGCCCCTGCAACTTTAACTGTTGTGATGAAGAGGGAATTTCACCAGGAACAAATTGCATACAAATGACACTGGCTGAAATTCCCTTTTCTCTACGACTGTTAAAGTTACATGAGCCCTGACCTGGATTTTATCTGGTCACCCTAGTCTGATCTGGCAGCAGTTATCTATGCCCTGAGTACATAAAGCTTAGACCATTGGAATGTGTAGGGGTGGGGCTATGTGGGGTTTGGGCAGGTGACCAACTGTCAGGATTTCTCCAGATTTGTCCTTGTTTTCAGTTCTATCCCGGGTGTCAGGAGGCATTTTCTGTAATTTTCTATAATGTCCTGGACTGAAATGCAATTAAAGCCGCCATTAGCCTGGCAGGGACAAATGACACTATTTCTGTAGGCATGTCTTTTCCCCCCACTGTTCCAATTGGGGCTTTAAATGGAAAGGCGTTTCATTCCCTGACATTATAGAAAAGACTCCGATTGGAGCAGTGGAGTGGGGAGGGGTGGGGAAAGTCACTGACACTCAGGATGAACTGAATAGCCACCAGGACTGCCTCCATGTTGACATGAGTGGCTGGGGGAAAATCTCAATGGTAAATTAGGGTTAGTATTAATCCTCAGGTTAGTTATAGGGTTGAGGAGGCATGAGTCACAGGGCAGGAAACTGGGCCACAAGGAGGGCCAAACTAACTGAGTGGGCAACGAGGACCGCTTCCATACTGACTTTGAATGGCTTGATGGAAGTCGCAGTGGTAAATTAGAATTAATCTTCAGGTTAGAATTAGGGTTGAGGAGGTACAGGTCAGCGGGCAGAATCCAGTGACATGGAACAGCTTAGGAGTGCTGGAATAACGGAGTAGGCCACCACGAGTGCTTCCATACTTTCAGTGGCTGGAGGGATTCTCAGTGGTAAATTAAGGTTAGTGTTCATCTTCAGGTTAGGTTTAGGGCTGAAGAGCAGGAACCAAAGCCACAGAATAGCCTAGGAGGGCCTCAGTAACTGAGTGGGCCACCAGGACTGCTTCCATTCTCACTTTGAGTGGCTGGAGGGAAGTCTCAGTGGTGAATTAGGGTCGGAGTAATCCTCAGATTAGGGTTAGGATTGAGGAGGCATGTGACCCCAAGTAGGAACCGGGGTGGCCCACTCAATTAAACTGGCTGTCCTAGGCTCTTCCATGGCCCCGGTTCCCTCCTGGTAACCCGTGACTTCTCAACCCTAACCCTAAATTGAGGATTAACATTAACCCTAATTTACCACTGAGGCTCAGGATGAACTGAGGGGGCTACCAGGACTGCTTCCATACTGACTTTGAGCATCTGGAGGGAAGTCTCTGTGGTAATTTAGAGCTAGGGTTAATCTTCAGTTTAGGGTCAGGGTGGAAGAGGCACGGGTTACTTCCCTCCAGCCCGGTGATGCATGCCTCCTCATTCCTAACCCTAATTTGAGGATGAACCAGCACCCTAATTTACCATTGTGACTTCCCTGTGTCTACTCAAAGTCAGAATGTAAGCAGTCCTGGTGGCCTACCCTGATAGTCTGGCACTCCTAGACCCTTCGGTGGCCACGTTTCCTGCACTGATACCCATGCCTCCTCAACTCTAACCCTAACCAGAGGATGAACCCTAACCCTAATGAACCCCTGAGACTTCCCTCCAGCCACTCAAAGTGAGTATGGAAGCAGTCCAGGTAGCCCACAAAGTTAGTCTTGCTGTTCAAGGCTCTTCATTGGCCCTGGTTCCTGCCTGGTGACCCATACTTCCTCAACCCTAGCCCTAACCTGAGGTTTAGCCTAACTCTAATTTACCATCGAGACTTTCCTCCAGCCACACAAAGTGAGGGTGCAAGCAGTTCTGGTGGCTGACTCAGTCAGTCTGGCCCTCTTAGGCTCTTATGTCATCCCGGTTCCTGCTCGGGTTTTCGTGCATCGTCAACCCTCACCTTCACTTGAGGATGGACCCTAACCCTAATTTGCCATTGAGACTTCCCTTCAGCCACTCAAAGTCAGAATGCAAGCAGTCCTGGTGGCCCACTCAGTCTATCCCGCCCTCCCAGGCTCTCCAGTGGTCCCGGTTCACGCCCGGTGACCCATGCCTCCTTAACCCTAACCCTAACCTGAGGATTAGCCTAACCCTAATTTACCACTGAGACTTTCCTCCAGCCACTCAAAGTCAGTGTGGAAGCAGTTCTGGTGGCCCTCTTAGTCAGTCTGGCCCTCCTAGGCTCTTTGGTGGCCCCGGTTCCTGCTTGGGTTCCTGTGCCTCCTCAACCCTGACCCTAACGTGAGGATGGTTCCTAACCCAAACCTGAGGATTAACTTACATTATTTTCCCACCACTTCCCTCCAGTCACTCAGTCAGTGTGGGAGCAGTCTTGGTGGCCCACTGAGTCTGGCCCTCCTAAGCTCTTCTGTATCTATGGTTCCTGCCCGATGACCCATGCCTCCACAACCATAATCTGAACCTGAGGATTAACCCTAAACCCAATTTACCACAGAGACTGCCCTCCAGCCACTCAAAGTCAGTATGGAGGCAGTCCTGGTGGCCCACTCAGTTAGTCTGGCCCTCCTTGGCTCTTCCATGTCCCCAGTCCCTGCATGGTGGCCCGTCCCACCTCGTCCGTAATCCTACCCTGGGGATTAACCCTAATTCACCACCGAGACTTCCCTCCATCCACTCAAAGTCATTATTGAGGCTGTCCTGGTGGCCTACTCAGTTAGTCCAGCACTGAAAGCTCTTCCATGGCTCTGGTTCCTGCTCTGTGATCCGTGCCTCCTCAACCATAATCTGAACCTGAGGATGAACCCTAACCCTATTTTACCAATGAGACTTCTCTCCAGCCACTCAAAGTTAGTATGGAAGCAGTCCTCGTTGCGCACTCAGTTAGTCTGGCCCTCCTAGTCTTTTCCATTGCCCCTGTTCTTGCCTGGTAACCCTGGATCCGTCGCTCCAAATGACATCCCAGATAGATGCAACAGCCAGGAGTGCCTACTATCAGCTTCGGCTGATACGCCAGCTGCGCCCCTTCCTAGAGTTGGAAGACTTAAAGACGGTAGTGCACGCGCTGGTAACTTCGAGACTCGACTTCTGCAACGCGCTGTACATAGGGCTACCTCTGTGCCTAGTCCGGAAACTTCAACTAGTTCAAAATATGGCAGCCAGGTTGGTCACTGGTACACCTAGGGGTGACCATATTACACCAGCTTTGAAATCTCTCCACTGGCTGCCAGTTAGTTTCTGGGCGAAGTACAAAGTGTTGGTCATTACCTTTAAAGCCCTACATGGTTTTGGTCCAGGTTACCTGCGGGATCGCCTTCTCCCATACAATCCGCCCCGCACGCTTAGGTCCTCTGGGAAGAATTTATTACAGTCAACAAAAACTAGACTGACAACTGTTACCCAGAGGACCTTCTCTTCTGCCGCTCCCAGATTATGGAATGACCTGCTGGGAGAGATCCGTGAACTTACCAGTCTTCAGGAATTTAAACGATCTATAAAGACTGAGCTCTTCTGGCAAGCCTGCTCAGATGAATTTTAAGTGTTTTATTGGTGTTTTATTGGTATTTTAATGATATATTGGTTTTATGTATTTTTAATTAGTTTTGTGTGTTTTATGATGATGTTGTTCCCTGCCTCGATCCAGAGGGAGAGGCGGGTAATAAATAAATATATTATTATTATTATTATGCCTTCTCAACCCTAACTCTAACCTGAGGATTAATACTTACTGTAATTTACCACTGAGACTTTGTTGCAGCTACTCAAAGTCTGTATGGAAGCAGTCCTGGTTGCCCACTCAGTTAGTCTGGTCCTCCTAGGCAATTTTGTGGCCCTGGTTCCTGTCCCACAATCTGCGCCACCTCAACCCTAACCCCACCCCAACCTGAGGATTAACCCTAGCTTGGAAGAGCATCCAAAAGTTTCAATTGGTTCAAGATCTGGTTGCTAGGCTGCTTACTAATGTATCGTATTGGGATTACATCATACCAGTAGCAACAGCTCTTCACTGGTTGCTAATTGTTTTCTGCACTCAGTTCAAGGCGTTGGTTTTACCCTTTGAAGCTCTACATGCCTTAGGGCCTGGCTATGTAAGGGATCAGCTGTCTTGGTGTGAACCAACTTGGTTATGAAGATGAGCTGGAAGGCCCTTTCAAAGATACCCTTGCTTGAAGAGGCCCACTTGTTGGGCATGAGAGAAAGGGCTTTCTCCTGTTTTGCTTTCAATCTCTGGGATGGGCTGCCATTGTAGTTGCAACTGAACCACACTCTCTCTGCATTTAGGAAGGCGAGGATGAAGACACATCTTTTTAACTTGGTTTCAAAAATTATTATGGGTTTTATCATTTATCTTTTTACAGGATTTATATACCACTCTATATCTGACAATGTTCCCGAGCAGTGAACAATAAAGAGAAAGAAAAAAAGAAAGAAGATCAAAATACAGAATTAACATAATCTGATTTTAAATACTTTATCTAGAATCATGGCCGTTCAGTGAGGAAAATCTTGTTTAAGTAAAAATGTCTCCAGCAGCTGCCGAAAACAAAACAATATCGGTGCCTTCCTGACATCAAGGGCGGATCTACACATGAGGTTTTTGATGTTTTATAAGGGTTATGAAAACTCTTTGGGCCACATGACGCACTCCCTATAACGTTATATATCTGAGGTTTTTTATAACTCACTTCAGTTATATACAACGGTTTCACTTTTAATAAATCGTTTTAAGTAAAAGAATGTGTCCTTCCTTACTGTTTCTGATTCATGGGGGCAGTGCTTCCTTTACTGGTGCCCAAATGCTTAGCAGTTGATTGGTGGGGAAGAAAGGGGAAGTGGACCAGTGAACTACAACACCCACAATTCTTAGCCCTATACTCGCTAGGGAATGACAGAGGAACTAAGAAGGAAGTGTGTAACTGAACTACAACCCCCACAATGCCTTGCCCTAAACTCATTGAAAAACAAAAGAGAAAGAGACAGGGCAGAACAGTGTGTGACCGCACACACCACTTTAAAGACAGAAGACTGTTCTCCTGTAACGTGAGTACTCAGTAATGTGGCCTAAGACGTTTTAGAACGCACCTATTTGGAACGTTTTAAAATACAATTTTAAACGTTCCAAAGGACTGTGTGGATTCCCCCCAAGAGGCAAGGGGTTCGACAGATCTTTCCACAGATTTGGGTGCAACAATACACAGCTTCCTCAAGGAACCAGCTGGGTTCACCCAAAGTATTCCTGCTCCTACACGATCTCTGGACCAAACTAACTCTGTGGGAAAAGAACATAAGAAGAGCCCTGCTGGATCACACCAAAGGTCCTTCTAGTCCAGCATTCTGTTCGCACAGTGGCCAGACAGCTGTCAATCAGGAACCTTCAAGCAGGACACAAGTGCAATAGCATCCTCCTGCCCATGTTCCCCAGCATCTGGTGTACATAGGCTTACTGCCTCTGCTACTGGAGGTAGCACATAGCCATGAGGACTAGAAGCCATTGATAATATTCTTCTCCAGGAATTTATCCAATTCCCCATTAAAACCATCAAAATTGGTGGCCATCACTATATCTTGTGGTGGACCCTATCTCAAACAAGTTTCAATCCTCAAAAAACACACAACTATTTTGAAATGTATGTATGTATGTATGTATGCATGCCTGCATGTCTTGGATTTGCTCTGTGCAAAAATGACAAATGGATGTCAGTTTTAATTCCATCAGGGAGGATTTATTGAATTGGGGGATTTTACCACGAGCAACTTGATTTGTACTGTGTGTTCTTTCTTTCTTTCTTTCTTTTTTTTTGAAGGCAATGAGAAGAACCCCCCACCCCCACCCCAAAAGCAAGAACGTTTTGACTGGTTATTATGTCTGTGATGACCAGTTCTCCCTACATGTGCACTTATTGAAAACATCTATGGTTATGGTTAAACAAAGCTGTGTGCTAAACGATAACCTAAATCTGAAATCAAAGGGGCTAAAGACTATGCCAATATTCAAAACACCGACTCCAGGAAGTTTGCCCTGCTTCTTCTTGCTTCTCATGTAATTTGGGCCAATTCTCACGTTAAAGTTTTGCAGGTGCCAGAGTTGTTCTGAAGGCTTCAGGTGCATGTATCAGTGGAGGCTGGTGGCTCCAATTTTGGTGGGGCTGTGAATCCATTCTTGGTTTCAGTCAAAACCAGACAGAACTTTAAAGGAGCTATATCCACAGTGCTGAGCCTTATCCCCAAAATAGCCTCCACTGGCAAGTACAAAATAAGAGGGGGGAGGAGCAATGCAGGGATGCAAGATAAATCAATGTTATTGAATGTGAAATCTCTACGGTGTACACATTTCAAGCTATGTTGCGGTTCAGGGGTATTAATACAAATAAAACAATATTTGAGTGCAAATTAAAACATGTTTTATATCACTTAATTAGTCCAAATTTATTATAGTATCTTGTCTTTTTAAGATCTACATGCATTTGCAAAACATTATGTCGATGACAATAAAGTTTTTAAAAAAATGTTGGAAAACTTAGACAAAGAAAATATTTATATACCCATTATCATAAAGTACAAAAGCTGCAAACAAATACACACAGGGCCTGTTCAGACAACACACTAAGCCATAGTTAGGCCACTAATCCTTTTGCAGCAAATGGTTAGAGAGAATGTTTAAACCATGGTTATGTATCCACCATGGTTAGGAATGGTTCACATGACATGCTGTCATGGTACACCTGACACATTAAGCCATAATGTTTAGCTCAAAGTGCTTAACCACCATGGATTAGTGTGTCATCTGAACAGGGTCACAGAGTATCCTTAACAGGACTGGGATAAATATATTTGCAATGTATAGTGAAGCAATGTTTTATCTAAAAGATATAATTATCCATCCTCATATTAATAATGAAATGTTATGAAGTAATATTTTTGAACAATGTCCTTTCTAGGGACAGGCTGATTAACCATGAACTATGCACATCTGCCTTCCCTTTGGTAAATTGCCCTGGTGTTGCTGTCACTACTTTACTAAATCTATCAAAAGGCCTTTGCAATCCCCCCACCCATTTATGTCACAAATTAGTAATTTAGGCTACAATCCTATGGGATGCCCTCTTCCCAGGAAGGGCATCCCATAGGATAGATCAGACCTCCCTTCTGAGGGGAGAGAGCGAGAGCATTCTGTCTCTAGAGGTGTTGGGAATATTGCAGCCTTGTCTGCAAGTTACTGGAAGGGGGCAGTGTTGCAGTTTGGTAACTCATGGGCATTTTGATCATAGATAACCTTAGGACCTCTATTGCCTACAGCGTGTTTCCTGTGATTTGTTTGCTCTCTTGGGGTACCTCTTCATGGCTTATTTGGGTCACCTTTACTTCATTCTTACATCATTTTGTACACATGAGCGGGGCGCAGATCAGACGTTTATGGGACTTATAGCCTCGTTAACACATGTTTCCAAGGTGTCGATTAAACATGACTTTTAATATTTATCCGATGTTCGATTGCCTTTTGGTCGTGTAACCATCCACTGCCCTTTTGGATTAAGTCTAATCATGGGTGTAGTTTGGTGGGCAGGGCTTGTGATGTCATGAGTGAATGCCTACCCCTTCTCTGGCTACCCCTCCCAAGTTGTTGACAAGGTGGGAGGGGATTGACCCAATGTTTGCTTTGTCATTTCCTCCCTCCTCCCTCCTACTTCCTTCTTCTTCTTCCCTTGACTGGACTGTACTGGATTGTTCAGTAATGGCTGACCTTAAGTTACCAGTACTTAAAGTAAAGTTTCTTTTAAATCCCCACTGGAATCTTTCTTTCGTCGAGACGCACGGCTACTCACATGGAGCTGGTTCTACAGGAAGCAAGGAGGTTGGAATAAGGATGTGCTTTGCTCATTTTGAGTATAATTTGAGGTCCTCTAAGGCTCCCCCCCCAGCACCCTTGCTGGGATCCTGGCTGGAAAAAGGAAGGGAAACTTCTGTATGTGCAAACCAGTTTCTGCCATTGAGCGATGTTACTCGGGAGTAAGGAACATTGAGCAGGTGGGGAGCCTTTCTCCCCAGGAATCTTAATGCCTGAGCATGCATAGGGCTTCATATCTTCTCTCCCTACTTTCATTGATTTTCCTGGAAGTTGTATGTGTGTGTGTATCGCAGCGAAAAGAACACTTGTTTTATTATCATAAAGCAATGCAATATCTTTATTCTAGAAATGGTTACATGTGGGCACAAGCCCATTGCAAAGCGTGGGTGGAGTAATCAGGAAGGCACAGCGCAGGTTGGGAACATATGGGAATGGGCGGACTGCGGCGAACCATAGGCAAATTGCAACAGTCGCATGGGAAGGAATGTTGGTCCACAGACGCCACGTCACAGCCACAGCTCACACGTTGGGTGTGTGTGTGTCCCTGCCCGGTCATTCTAATGGCACTGCTGGTTGGCACGCCGGACAATATGCTTGAGTCGCCTCATTCGATGCTGAAGGACACGCAATGAGTGCTCTGTACCATGGAGGCGCAGCTGCAACTGACCATTCTATCTCTTCAGTACAGCTAGGTGGAATAACAGCAGCCGCACTGTGTGTGGAAGAGGGGACAGAGGAAGAGGGAACAAAGAGACATCACTGCCAGCCAGGGTTTTTTTGGGGGCAGCACCCAGCCCTCCCATACTCCCACCTGGCCAGTAACCCACCTCTGCGATGCAGAGACCTGCTTAGTGTTGGGCATTCCAGAACTGAACTGTGCTGGCATCTCGGTGTCCGGAGACAGGCAGAATAATGGGAAGTTTGTATGGAACTGGGACATCAGTGCGAAATGCAACATTGTAACAGAAAGGCAACACAAAAAATTGTCCTTGAAGAAGCACATTCCCAAGATAACAGATAAGGGGTGAGGTGGGATTGTACAGCGGCGGATTCTTTGTGGGAGGAATAGGGGGGCAGAGGCTCCGTGGGGCAGGTTCTCGCCAGGCCTGTCCATTACCTGGAAAAATGCTGCTTTAATGGTTTTACAATAGATCCCAAAGCCAATACTGCCCTGCTAAGAACTGTAATTGTAGGAACATCCAATGTTTAGCAATCGTACCCACATGTGATCGTGATTGGACAGGCAATGGTGAGAAAGTCAGGTGGGCGGGGTTAATGAACGGCAGGAAAGTCCGGGGAAGGTACTATCAAGAGGCAGGGCAATGATTTCGTCAATTTTCCCACGTTCAGCCTTACCCCCCTGAACCGACTCTGCAGCGAAACACCGCATATAAACAATTGTAAAGTGCATTTTATGATGCCCGTAAATCGCCTTAACGGCTCTCTTCTAGCGCTATTAGATGTAAATACGAATATAGGAAAAAGCACTTATTATCAGAAACAAGTGCCAAAGAGACATCGTGTAGACCCCCCTTGCTCCTGCTGGTGTAATGGAACACAGAATAGACTGAACAAACTCCTTTTTGAACCTCTATGCTGTACTTGCATTTATATGAAAGAACATTGTGAGTAAAAGAAAAATTCTTCACCAAAGAAGAGTGTGGTCTTTTTTTATTTAAATCTGGAGATTCTCTTTGCTTCATCTATTTTAATAAAGGAGTGGGAATATTCTGTCCCTGCCCCCATTCTGGGTTAGACCAATTCAAATCCTATCTGATCTCACTTTAATTTACTGAACCAATTTTACATTTTCCTTTCCTTTAATATTTGTACCCTGTTTCGCCTTCTAAAAGGAAGTAGCTAGCAATAACATTCCAAAACAATACAATATCAAAAGTAGCAAACCAAATGGTATGAAAATTATCTAACAATTATCTAACAATAATTAAATTATCTAGCAAAAGATAACATTTCACTTTAATTTACTGGCCAGGGGAGGAAGTTAACTATGTATTTGTTAAACGTGATAACAATGTAATCCTATTTCATTCCATTTATTCCATTTACATTCTTCCCAATAGCCAAAAGCTCTTTTGGCTTAAACATAAACATGAATTTTGTGCACATTTGTGGGGTAACTCCTGCTGTATTCAGTGGGGCTCATTCCAAGGTAAGTGTGCATAGGATTGTGCAATAAGGCAGTAAAAGTCACAGAAGTCCTTGACACAACCATTAGTGTCAGTGGTAATGCTGGCTGGGGGATGTTGGGTATTGTAGTCCAACACATTGGGAGGGCACCAAGTCAGGGAAGGCTGCTCTAAAAATGTTTTTAGAGGAGAGGAGTTGAAAGTTTGAAGAAATCCTCCTTCTGGCTGAGATATTTGTTAATACAAATATGAAGGATGAAGTCATGGGGACAGTAGCTAAACTGAAAATAGTAGAAACTCCAAAGATACAGGGCTTTTCTACATGAGGCATTTATTGTAGGCTGACCATATGAAAAGGAGGACAGGGCTCATGTAACTTTAACAGTTGCAGAGAAAAGGGAATTTCAGCCGGTGTCATTTGTATGCAATTAGTTCCTGGTAAAATCACCTCTTCATCAAAGCAATTAAAGTTGCATGCACTATACTAGAGTAACCAGATACAAAAGAGGGCAGCCTAAAATTTATTGTGCATTCATCATTCCCTGCTCACAGTTGTTTACAGGTTCTTTTGATGACATCATGATCCTCCAGTTTCGCTTCTGTATCTAACTAGCATTTTTGGTGAGCAGGGAAAATGCAGTATTTAATTGTGAAAGTGAACGTGAAAGATTTCCTCTTGTGTAGGCTGACCATATGAAAAGGAGGACAGGGCTCATGTAACTTTAACAGTTGTAGAGAAAAGGGAATTTCAGCCAGTCATTTGTATGCAATTCGTGCCTGGTGAAATTCCCTCTTCATTACAACAGTTAAAGCTGCAGGGGCCCTGCCCTCTTTTGTATCTGGTCACTCTAGTATAGTGCATGCAACTTTAATTGCTTTGATGAAGAGGTGATTTCACCAGGTACTAATTGCATACAAATGACGCCGGCTGAAATTCCCTTTTCTCTGCAACTGTTAAAGTTACATGAGCCCTGTCTTCCTTTTCATATGGTCAGCCTACTCTTGTGTATTTGCATTATTTCACTGTACCGCAGTGCTACCTAGAGGTAGTGCTCCGATCTCAATCTGCAACAAAACTGGAAGTAAATACAGACGATTAATAGCCTCATGTAGAACAGCTGACAAACAAAGGTCCCCTCTACAAGAATTTGGTTTGACACCTGGTTGTCCGATTATGCGCATCTTCTCACAATCGCTTTTATGGCAAATCACTATACGCGGGAGGCGGTTAAGCGCATAACTGGTTGCCTTACCGGTTGTATGAAATGTGCTTTAGAGGTGTTTAATGCGGAGAATCACTTATTTACATGGTCATAAGGCACTTTAACTGCCGCGGCAAATTAAAACTTGCTGTTTAACACGCATTCGATAATGCGCATAATTGGACAGAAAAAGCTCCTCAACCCCCAATTTGCACTCTGCTCTTGTAGAGGTCAATTTTTTTATGTGCCTTGAAAGAGCTTTAAATCACTCTTGTAGAGGCACCCAAACACAGCATAAATAGATTTAGGCCTTGAAAAAGAGCTGTGGTGAATCACTGCACAAGGATATCTGTGTGGTGCAAAAATTTGCTTGTCATCTTCAGACTTTTAATTTTTCTGGCTGCAATCCTATGCATGCTTACCCAGGAGGAAGCCCTATTGAACTCAGTGGGTCCTACTTCTGGCTATATACACATAGGTTATAGTAATGTGTGAAATAGCCCTCTTCAAGCCCGTCCTTGAATAAATGCTCTGGGCAGCGGATGGGAAGGGAGTCAGTATAACAAGGGTAGGCTGACCAGATAAAATCCAGGTCAGGGCTCATGTAACTTTAACAGTTGTAGAGAAAAGGGAATTTCAGCCAGTCATTTCTATGCAATTAGTTCTTGGTGAAATTCCCTCTTCATCACAACTGTTAAAGGTGCAGGCACTATACTAGAGTGACCATATACAAAAGAAGGCAGGGCCCCTGCAACTTTAACTGTTGTTATGAAGAGGAAATATCACCAAGAACTAATTGCATACAAATGACACTGGCTGAAATTCCCTTTTCTCTACAACTGTTAAAGTTACATGAGCCCTGACCTGGATTTTATCTAGTCACCCTAAACAAGGGCATGATGGAAGGTGGGGGAAAGAGTGGTGGAAAACAAAGTCTAGCTTGACTCAGCATTTTTTTATTTTAAGGTAATACTTCTCATGTATTTGTTACCTTGAAATAATGGATGATGGTGCATACTTGAGTTTAATACTTTTTTAAAAACAACCACTGCTCACCAGAGAACATCAGGAACTCATTTTTGTGAGTGTCATTGAATATTGTCTTAACTGGAATAGCAGCCCCTAGAAAGGTGGTGCTTTTACAAAATTAGCCTTGATCCCGCAGAAAACACTGCCGTTGTGTGTTGCCGTTTTCAAAGCACATTGCAGGGGAAGATGGGTGTTTCGAAAGAAAGAGGGCAGCTTAAGTCTTAGTTGCAAGGTAACGCCATTCAAATCAATTGAATTCGTTACGCGGGGCTCGTTATATATGTAGGCTGACCATATGAAAAGGAGGACAGGGCTCCTGTAACTTTAACAGTTGTAGAGCAAAGGGAATTTCAGCCAGTGTCATTTGTATGCAATTAGTTCCTGGTGAAATTCCCTCTTCATCATAACTGTTAAAGTTGCAGGGGCCCTGCCTTCTTTTGTATATGGTCACTCTAGTATAGTGCCTGCACCTTTAACTGTTGTGATAAAGAGGGAATTTCACCAGGAACTAATTGCATACAAATGACACTGGCTGAAATTCCCTTTTCTCTACAATTGTTAAAGTTACATGAGCTCTGTCCTCCTTTTCATATGGTCAGCCTATATATAGTTACCCCCGAGTGAAAAAGTTAGCAGGTGCGCAGATGGAGCAAGCCCATTTATAGTACCCGAATGCTTGTATGTTAACTACTTTTTCAGAAGCACTGTAGCCAAGGTAAATGCTTAACCTTTGCTCACCTGTGCTACTGTTCTGTTTGTAGGCTTTGGGTTGTAGTAGCATCCAAAGCAATTTCTTGCCGGCTTTGGTGCTGTTTGTTGACCTGGGGATTGAGTGTGCATGCTGTTGCTGGGATACTGAGATCAGGAAGAGGGAAGAAATGTTGCAGGTCGAAGCTGCTTTTAGAAAGGTTGTTTAGTTTGAGTAAGGCTTATGAATGTTATGGGGTGGAAGAAGTCCTATACATGCTGACTTGGAAAACATGCCCCATTGAACTCAATGGGACTTCTTTCCGAATGGACATGCAATGCATGTCTATTTGGAAAGACATCCATTCGGAAGGACATTCATTACCATGCTGGCTGGGAGATTCTGGGAGTTATGGTGCAACAGATCTGGAGGTGCCAGTTTGGGGAAGGCTTTGCAATGCATAGGATGGGACTGCACCCCTCTTTCTGTACCTAGGAAGGCTTGAAGAATGCAGGCCTAGGATTGCATGGAGGGAACGTGAATGCATTTCAAGCAAAATGAAATATGTTTTAAAAGAGAAAATATTTACAATACTTTCTCTGGATGCTTCCAGATAGAAGTCTCCTATTAAAAGACATTGTGCAGCTATTCCATCTTTTCTCTTAACAGTTTTCTTTTTCTGGTAAGAAAAAAGACAGAAGTGGTGGGAAAATATGGGAGGGTTACATATAGAAGACTATGCCTCTAAATGATGGATTAATTGCATGCTCCTGATTGGCCACTCATGGGTGTTCATGAGAGCAGCTTAGCAAAATCTTGAAGGCTGGGAAACCCATGCCTTATAGAAGTGTAAAATAATGGAAGTTCATTTTGTGTGTTTGCCTGCTTTACAGCTGTCCACAACTGTTGGAGGAACCAGCCCAAAGGTAGAGCAGCAACCTCTCAAAGTCCTCCACTAGTTTCACATCCCTGCCGAGCATGGATTCTCCCGGTTTTAGCAGCTGTATGAGAATCTGCAGGGCAATAAACTGCAGCAGGGGCAGCGCTTACTGGCAACTGCATCGGTGTTTTGCTATGAGAATGTGAACAGCTTCACATGTTAACTGAAAACACAAGAAAAGGAAGCAGAAGTGAGTTGCCGTTCCTCTTTTTGTGTTGGGGTGGGGGTGGGGAAGGCGTGAAGAAGAAACATTATTATTTTTATTATTATTAATTACATTTATATACCGCTCCATAGCCGAAGCTCTCTGGGCGGTTTACAAAAATTAAAAGACTGAACGTTAAAGTTCTGGATGGGGTTACACCCCCCCGAAAGACTGTGTTCGCAGCTTGGGGGTACTCCTGGATCCATTGCTCCAAATGACAGCCCAGATAGATGTGGCGGCCAGGAGTGCCTACTATCAGCTTTGGCTGATTTGCCAGCTGTGCCCCTTCCTAGAGTTGGAAGACCTAAAGACGGTAGTGCACGCTCTGGTAACTTCGAGGCTCGACTTCTGCAATGCGCTGTACATAGGGCTACCTTTGTGCCTAGTCCAGAAACTACAATTAGTTCAAAATATGGCAGCCAGGTTGGTCACCAGTACACCTAGGGGTGACCACATAACACCAATCTTAAAATCAATTAGTTTTCAGGTGATGTATAAAGTGTTGGTTATTACCTTTAAAGCCCTACATGTTTTGGGTCCAGGTTACCTGCAGGATTGCCTTTTCCCGTATAATCCACCCTGCACACTCAGGTCCTCTGGGAAGAATTTACTCCAGTCAGCCAGAACTAGGCTGATGAGTGTTACCCAAAGGACCTTCTCTTCTGCTGCTCCCAGGCTGTGGAATGGCCTGCTGGAGGAGATTCGACAAATTAGCAGTCTTCTGGAATTTAAGAAAGCCGTGAGGACTGCTCTCTTCCGGCAGGCCTACCCAGTTTAATTTTAAGATGTTTTGAATAATGTATTTGTTTTTATCTGTTTTAATGGTTTATCTATTTTATTGTTTTTATATTTATATTCATTGTTGTTCCCCGCCTCGATCCGGATGGAGAGGCGGGTTAGAAATTAATTAAATAAATAAATATAAAAAATTTAAAACCATAAAACATAAAACAGCAGATATTTAAAACATTTTAAACTTTTAAGCCTGGCCACAAAGTCACTTAAAACCTCAACTTAAGCTGTTAAAATGCCTGGGAGAAAAGAAATGTTTTGACCTGGCGTCGAAAAGATAACAGTGTTGGCGCAGGTGGGCCTCATCGGGGAGGTGTATAAGTTTCTCCATCATTACCAAGGAAACACCCACTTCTGGTAATATGTTAGGCTACCTCTTCGGGACTTTCTTGTAAACCAGACATGAAACTGCTAGAGGATAAAAGAATGTGTGGACTGTATGAGTTGTTTCCAATATTAGTCCTACCTAGAGTAAATCCATTGAAATGAATGGAACTTAAGTTAGACTAGCACTGAATACTGCCCATTGGATACAACTCTATGTTATAACCAGAGTCCATCATGCTTTAAGTCCCATTGAACTGAATGGGTTATACCCACAGAACAGATTCCTTCTTTCCTCTGTGATCCCCTGCACTCCCAAATCTGCTCCAGGGAGTTGGGGGACTCTATGGAGCAGCTTTGCGTGGGTATAGTGAGGTGCAGGGCTTGGGACAGGAAGAGGAAGACCTACTGCACGAGCAGAAGTCTGCTTGTGCATTGTTGGATCACCCAAGTTCAATAAGGGAGGGACCACAGCTCAGTGGTAGAGCATGTTCTTTGCATGCATAAGGTTGAGGTTCAGTCCCCAGCATCTCTAGATAGAACTGGAAAAACTCCTCCCTGAAAACCCGGAGAGCTGCTGCCAGTCAGTGTTGACAATACTGGGCTAGATGGACTAATGGTCTGACTCAGGGCCGGCCCTACCATTGGGCAGGGTGAAGCAGTTGCCTCAGGTGGCAGATGCTGTGAGGTGGCAGCAAAGTGTTAGAAGAAAGAGCTGTGTGCCTCATGGCCTACTTTATGATCCCTAAGCTAGATTGCCACCTTCAGGTTCAATGGAGGATGCAGCTCCATCACCAGTGCTGAAGAAACAATCTAGTCAGCTTGGGAGAGGGTGCCATCTTGTTCTTTGCCTCAGACAGCAAAATGTTTTGGCCCGGCCCTGGTCTGTTTCAGTATAAGGCAACTTCCTAGGTACCGCTGCCCTGTGAGGTTTACTTCTGAATGAACATGTATACAAATGTATGGTAATAATCCAATGCTTTATATGCTTACTCAGAAGTAAATCCCACAATGTCCAATGGGGTGTTCTCCCTCATAAGTATGTTCTGTTGCAGTCTACAAGATAGACATGCTGGTAAGCCTTCAGTTATCAGGACAAATAAAATTGGACTAATCATGCCTAACAATCACAGCAGAAATGGCAGTGACTTCAGTATTTGCAGAGGCATATTGTACCACATTGTGAAACTTGAAGATGGTACGGTTTTGTACTTCTGAAAAGCGTGCCAAAATGTCATGACCCAGACAGTAAATTTGAGGCTGTTTCAATTTTCTCCTTAAGAGATTTGGATTTGTGAGACCAAGAATCCTTTTTCTTAATTGTTCCTTGACACAGGAGACATCCTTTGAAAATTGAAACCGAAGAGAGGAAAACGCCAGTGAAAGGAAATACTGCAAACCCATGTTGCAGGCTGTTTACTAGAGGTATTTTCAAGACTGCTCAAGTAGAAATAAGCAAAGCTAGGAATGAAAGCCAGATGTCTTGAATTGCACTCCAGTGTCTTAAATATTTCGGTGAGTCTATATTTTCCTATTACAATTGGAGATGTCTTGAGTTTATGTAGATGCTGGAGTGGGATTGCAACAAGTGAAAATGGAGGAAAAGAAGAGTACGGTTGTTAGAAAATGAATGAAACTCTACAGATTAGAACTGAAAACAACAACCAAGAGCCTTGTGGCACCTTAAAGGCTAACACATTTTATTATGGCCTATGTTCATGTACTAGAAGAGCCCACTTCCTCAGATATATGATGATCCTCTATTGTCATGTACATATAAATATGGGGGTAAAGGGGAAAAAATCAAGACTGGAGTTAAATGGCATTGGAATGCAGAAAATACAGTCTGTGACAACTCAGTGTAGGCAAAATGATCATTCACAGGAGCAGTAATTGATGATAACACAATTATCTGAGCACTGCTAAGTAAATTAACACCAGTAGGGTGACAGTAGGGTGACAGGAAACTATTATCGTTATTCAGACTCAAATGCATAGAATTGAACTTTTTGATAAGTTTCATTTTCTCAGTTTCGCTCTGGAGTTTCTCTTTGAAGTTCCTTTGTTCCAGGATGGGGACTTTGAGATCAGTAACAGAGTGTGCTTCCAGATGGGGCATTTATCACACCATCAACTAGTCTCATTCACTGGAATTTGGGGGTGTTGATGCTCAGAAATAATTGTCTTCCACTCGTAACCCTCCTGTATTTTCCCACCACTCCTTCCATCTTTTTCCTTACTGTTTGAAAATCTGCCAAGAAAATAGAGGCAGAATTGCTGCACACTGCCTTCTGACTGGTACTGCTAGTAGCCCTCTGTTTGGAAATATTCACGATTGACCTGATGATGTATTTCACATGCTGTTAAAAACTATTTAAGATGATGTATGTGGGTCAGATGATCATTTCTAAGATTTCTCTATATAGTATAGAAGAAATTTCTTCATCTTTCCCATTGGCATTGGAGTTGGCTTCTGTTCATTGTTAATGGCTTTATTGTGGGACGGGGTGCATAGAAACTTTCCCTCCTTTTTATATTTAGTCATTTTGCACTTACATTGCTATAGAAAGAGCTTTCCAGAGTTTGTATGAAATAATGGAATGAAACCGTGTGTCTTTCAGAGATTAGAGTTAATATACCATTACTATAAACAACAACATATGGAGGTATGAGTTCTCAACTAAATTAAAGGCCGTCGGTGTGTGTGTGTATGTGTGAAATGGTATCCCTTTAGAAATTTTGCTTTGGAAAAGTAAGTAATCTCATAATGTTAAATACTGATTTCCCCAGAATTACCCCGATTGTATTACCTTTTGTCGCCTGGCCTAAATAATCATCATCCAATGACTTTCTAGTAGGGTGACCATATTTTGGAAACCAAAAATGAGGACAAGGGGGCATCCCCATCAACATGTCCACCCCAGGGGGTGTGTCCAGCTCCAAGGGGGTGTGCCCACCTGAACATAGCCTTGGTCACGTCTGATTTTACAGCACATGATTAAGACAAATCTGTTCTGCATAACATCTTAATGTTAAAATCACTGCAATAACAAGTGAGACATCCAGTGTATCTGAAATTAACTTCACTCTTCACTCACTCCTACTTTTGTAGCTTTTGCAGTACTTTGTTGCTATACTCTGTGTGATACATTCTCCCCTTCCCTCAAATATCTTTTCTGATTGTATCCTCATTCCGCTGCAAGCTGCTGCTTAACAGGGCTTGCTGCCAGCTGGCTGGCTTTTTTATTTTTAAAGTTCAATTTTTTTAAAAAAACTTGTGTATGATTGTCACAAGTTTCTCAACTCTAAGGTCGTTATCACACGGGTGGTTTTAAGCACACCCGTCACGACTTTGATCCAGTCTTCAGCACACGACTTGCATGACATTGTCCCCCTTGCGCTGTTCTCGCACCCTGAGTGCTCAGTTTTTCGTTCCTCTTTCAAACTATCCCCAAACGGGCAAAGTCCGAAAGGCACAGGCAGGTATTGCAGGTTCCGCAGCAATACCGAGCACGTGTAAATCAAAATGCTAGACTTGCATAGGAAAGGGAGGGGGAATCGCAGAAGCAAACCGGGGGGAAAATGTATGTGTAATAAAGCCCTGACAGTAGGGTGGGTATTGTGGGTGGCAGACACTACTTTGCCCATTCACACTTCTCACTTATATACATTAGCTTCTCAAGGCTTTTGCGTTGGCACCAGTTTTCACATCCAGACTTTGAACTCCTGTCTACTTTCTGCACAAACACGTGACTCTGAAATTCTCTTTCTAATTCCCTGTGTTGCATGCCAGCACTGTGGGGTTAATTTACAACAGGTGTCTCTGGGCTGTCTGTGCAGCCTGTGTTGTCTCACTCTTTTAAGTCGTTGCAGCCAAACCAAAGCCTACAGACTCAAACAATAAATTTCCCTCCCTCTTCCAAAGTTTCCCAAAAGTCCAGCCAGGCTGTGCACTTGTACCCTGTGGCTGGGGGGGGGGGGGGGAATGGTGCCAGTTTATTGCTTGGTCACGTCTGGCGACTTTTACTTTAAAAACCACCTCCACTGCCAGCCGCCTCTGTCTGCACCAACACTGGACTCTGAGCCACTTTTAAAAGGCTATGTGTGGCACGCCAGCCTCTCAGAGCTCAGCTACAGCCATCTCTGAGTTGTGTCTTCAATCTAACTCTATCTCTAAGAGATATGCCAGCCAGCCAAAGCTGCAAATCTATCTATTTTTCTCTGACATCCACTTCAAACATTCTGCATTGCACGCCAGCAGTGCAGACTGAGCCTAGCTCACAAGTGAACAAAGTGAAGTGGAAGGGAACGGGTAGCAAAGCAAAGCAACGATGTGCCAGGTTCCAACAACCACAGCAACAGGACATCCGCAAAGATGAGAGCCTGTCTCTCGACTGGCACCTCACTGTTGGTCATGAGAGTTTTTCCTCTAAGGATGACCCTTCATTGCTCTTGAGGTGGAACTCTGAGAAAAAGGCCTCTGGCCCATTCTGTTTTGCCCTGTGGGCTGCTTGACTGAGCTCTCATTTCCCACATTTTGATCTGTGGACATCTTGCCTCTGCTGAGCTCCAGGTGCCCGACTGTCCACCAAATCTGCAACAGGAAAGGTGCTGTGTTTGCCCAGTACTTCTTAGCTAAAAACTTGAGATCCCCTTAATGCCAAGGGCTGAAACTGCTCAAGGTGCATGACCCCAAAGAGGAGGTTTGACAACCTGAGTTTGAAGGGTATGGCTCCAATGTTTTTTAAAAATAATAATTTTAAAACCTCAAACTTTAAAAAAAATCTAAAAATCAAGAGATAAACAGATCTGCTTGAAACTTGGCATGGCTAAATTCCTACTTAAGATCTATCATGATGCAAAGCTTCATCTCCTTATCTTTAAAATATATTTTAAAAAATAATTTAAAAAACTTGAATTTTTTTAAAAAATCCTAAAAATCAACAGATCTGCTTGAAACATGTCATGGCTAAAGCCCTACATAAGAGCTAGCATAATGCCAAGTTTTGTTCCTTTATCTTTAAAAATGATGAAGCTCTAAGCATTTTTGTTAATTCCCATTGATTATAAAGTAGAGCTGCCCTTTGGGTGGGGGGAGGATGGGAAAAATCCAGTTTTTTCTTCAAATTTCATAATTCCACCCCCCTTTCCCGGATTTGTTGCCAAAAATCCTGACATGTCCTGGATTTTCCTGACATATGGTCACCCTACAGGGGAGACTGAAAACTTGACACCCCTCCCCCCCCCACATACATGTTCTGATGCAGCCTGGCTGGGAAAGAGTTTATGGCTTGGGGGAGTAGGTGGCCAGTGCACCTGCTCAGAAGCTTCCCCTGATGTTTTACAAGCTAGGGTAGGAAACCCTGGTGCCATTGAAGCTGAGAATGGGAGACTGATTTCATTTCTTCATCTTCCTGCAGTTTAGTATGGTGGGAATGAGGTTTCGTTCCTCCAAGCTAACAGGCAGGCTCAATGCCATTTTGCATGTTTTCATCATCACCTGTCTTCAGAGCTTGCACGCACCTACCCATCACGCCCCCTTTAAGGGAAACATTGCAAACAACCACCACCTCAAGAGTTTTAGAAAGTGTTCTCCCTACAGCACAGCATTTTCATCTGTCCATAAATCCCCTCCCCACCCGATGGTGACCATATGGAAAAGAAGACAGGACTTCTGTATCTTTAACAGTTGTGTAGAAAAGGGAATTTCAGCAGGTGAAATTCCCTCTTCATCACAACAGTTCAAGCTGCAGGAGCCTTTTGACATGACACAAAAGTACAATCCCATATATTGTAACCTTTTTTCACAAGGGAGTTGTTTCAGCCCTTTGCTCATGTTAGTTGCCCTTTTCTGCAGTTTTTCCAACTCTACAATGTCCTTTTTAAGGTGTAGTGACCGAACTGTACACAGTATTCTAAGTGTGGTCGCACCATAGATTTCTGTAAGAGCTGTATGATCTTGGCAGTCTTATTCTCAATGCCATTCCTGATTATGCCTAACATGGTGTTTGTCTTTTTAACAGCAGCCGCACACTGGGTTGGTATTTTCATCGAGCTATCCATCACAACCCCAAGATGTTTTTCTTGCTCAGTCACTGCTTGCTCAGATCCCATCGCTGAAGTTGGGATTTTGTTTTGCTAATTTTTGGCCAATGACAATCCTTGTCTGTGGGGAGCTTGGATGTATTCAGCTTCCAATGCTCCAGCCTGCTGTGCCACAGTCATATGCACTGGTGAGGGTTGTTCTACTGTCACTGTGCTAATGAGGAAAGTCTGGTATATCCTGAGTGGCAGCATAAAATCCTCAGTGTATTTCCACAATTCCTTTATACCGCTACACCACATAATGGCTGTGTCATGGAAAATAAATAAAGGAAGAGAATGAAAATCCCTGGAAAAAGACACGTGTAAAGGAACCGATCTTAATCCCACAAAGAATTTGGAAATAGAAGTCTGGGTAAAGTGATGTGTTGAAAACCTCATGTAGAAACCCCCTATATATTGATGTCTTTATTTTTAAGATTTTCCACAGTATTTGCTCTTTTTCTTTACCAGCAGGTGCAACATACATTAATTACAGTAGGTGATTTCAGCTTGGTTCTTAATCAGGTACTTTATATAGAGAGCTGTTACAAAAAAAATGCAAGGAGTGAAATACACATGAATATTTTAAGCCTTTTAGGAATTCTTCAAATCTCCTACTGTCTAAGCAATGCAAAGGAGAGCAATAGGAACGGTATGGTAGCAGCCTTGGGTGACCCATCCGCCATGCCACCATACAAACTATTTTCCAGCAAGAGTGCATGCAGCTCTATCGGACTTTGGAACCCACAATCTGGACTTAAGTTGGTGGTTATTTCATAATTGCATTAATTCCTGTCTATGGAACAGAGCATGACAAGTCAAGCACTTTGGCAATGAGGTCCGTGTGTATTGGAGCAAGTCAATATAATCTTCAGAACCTCCCACGAAAGTTTCTTGGTGTTGCTTGGAAAAGATAATGAACATCTAATCTCTCTTTCCCTGTGGCTTGCACATCCTGATTGAAAGGACTTGGGAGGTCAACTCTTAATGGTTCCTAAGCTCTTTATGAATATTAATACAGCTAGAAGCGTTCCTAATTGTACCCCCTCCTCTTCCAAAGTTACCAGACATTGTGAAAAGATGCCCTTGTCTTAAAAACAATAGTCAGAATCAAATAAGAACTACCTGACCTGAATTTAATACAAGCGCAATATCTGCTGGTCCGGCATGGCATAGTATGTGAGAGGTGTGCAGTATCCTTGTTCAGTTCAAAATGGAGTAGGCACTTCATTTAATGATTCTGTTCTAGAAAGCATCTCATGCAGAAGGTATCATATCTCTTGTACCCTCTCTCCTGTAGCTATATTTTGATCTTTGTTAGAGTTTTCTTCAAGAATAACTCTATTTGCATAAATGTAAATGGATGGATCCAGGTACAGTGGGTTTGGGAACAATTTTAATATGTGTTGACCTGGCTTGGTTTTATTGGGTACTTTCTTGCAGTGGAGTGGAGGCTAAAATGATCTTCAATATCCTTTTTTAGAAAATCTGATGTCACTGGGTAGAAGCCATTGAAATGAATGGGACTTAAGTTAAACTAACATTGGATACAACCCATGGTCAGATAATTGATTTGGAGCCAGCCTGAGAGACATCTCCTCACTGAATAAAGCTATTAGTGTTTATTCTTGGCCTGGGCATTGGTGTAGCTGGACCCAATGGGAATTCAGGAAAGACTAAGGGCTCTTTCACACGGATCTTATGCAGTGCAATCAAGTTATGTTACTCACTGAAGTTTGTAGGACCTGTTCATGACACTGTCATCCTCCGGTGCCTCTCCTGTTGTTTTTTTAAAGCTTTATTCCACCATTATTTAACTCACCAAAAAATGCAGTAACGAATATACACCGCCATCAAAGAGCTGGTGTATTTCCAGGATACACAGTATTGCTGTGATATGGTTGTGCCATCCGCTGGCTGTATAAATGGAACATACGGAACTTTCCCCAAAGGAAGTGGCCCCAAAAAGGGAAGAAGGAAGGGGGGAGGCCCACGTATGGCACCCATCATGATTCCAGAAAGACTCTGCAAGAAGAAAGCCCGATAAGGGTATGGGATTTTTGCTTTAATGTAGAGAAGCCCTAAGGGAGAGTCAACGCATCTCACATCAGAGGAACGGTTTCTTCCTACGTCTTCTCTACTGCACAACGTTAAAGCTTCTTCCCCCACACCTTGTCATTCACAGTGCTACTCCACATTGATCTAACCATATGAAAAGGAGGACAGGGCTCATGTAACTTTAACAGTTGTAGAGCAAAGGGAATTTCAGCCAGTGTCATTTGTATGCAATTAGTTCCTGGTGAAATTCCCTCTTCATCACAACTGTTAAAGTTGCAGGGCCCCTGCCTTCGTTTGTATATGGTCACTCTAGTATAGCACCTGCAACTTTAACTGTTGTGATGAAGAGGGAATTTCACCAGGAACTAATTGCATACAAATGACCCTGGCTGAAATTCCCTTTTCTCTACAACTGTTAAAGTTACATGAGCTCTGTCCTCCTTTTCATATGGTCAGCCTATCTAAGATGGTCCCTTGACTTTCATATGACGACATCTCTGCTAGTTTCTCATCAGCTTTCAGCTATGTTTGCCTGCTGTCAGAAGGTTGGGCAGTGTCAAGGCTAGCAAGGGCATGAACAGTCTCTGGAGAGTTTTTTTTTAATGATGGATCAGGAGGGCAGAAGGCTTGCAATGATCAGGGAGGGAGGAACACTGGAAGTTTCAGAGATGTTAGAGGGAAAACCTGGGATGGCAGTCAGGGGAGGAGAAATTGAAAGGAAGAAGTCAGTAGGAAAATCAAAAGAGGCGGTAGTGAGGATGTCTTGTTGAATGTTCACCTCAGTGTGGTCACCCCCATTGGAGGTTTTATGTGTAGCCTAAGATTGTTGCATCACTCCTGTTGGGAGGGGGATGTTGAAATTCTGCCCATGGGCAAATAAATGACTGAAGACGTTTCTTTAGTTGGCAGCCTTGCCTGTCTCTGTCCTTGGCAGTGCTGCCAAGGGGAGGAAGCTCATGTGACATCCAGGTTCAACACAAAATTTCCACAATGACTATGTGCAATGACTGAATTGTCAGGGGGTGGGATGGGGTGCAGAAGGACCAGCCCCTTTCATTTTGGGATGACCCCTATACCTATGTTTTTTATAACATGGCTTTGGATGCCATGACTATGAAGAATTACCTTTTCTCCCCATAAACTGAGCATTGGCTGTGCTGGAACCACTTGCTGTAGAAGCACCATTTTTGTTGGCATCCAATTTCTGACTATAATGTGTACTCTCCTCTTATTTACTATTTGCATGACTGAAATAGTATTTTGAATATTGAGGAAAAGGAAGTAGTATTATTGCTCACGTCACTTGGTTATGTAAAGCTGAGATTCTGTTTAGGTCTGAAATGAACAACTCAGGCATCCTCAGCATCTCCAGGTAGTGCTCAGATGGACTTTTGCCTAAAAACCTGGACTGCTGCTACCAGACTGTACCGAGCTGGGTGGACCAATGGTCAGACTCTGAGCTTTTCTAAACTAGGCTGTTAACCAGCTGTATCTACTTTGTTTCGGCCCAGAGTTAAGATCGGAGCTCTACAAAAAGGGCTTTTTCTTTCCTGCCTTTCCATACTTTTATTTATTTATTTATTTCTGCCATTTATACACAGCTGAGTATAGTAAAATCTCTCAGTAGTTAACAGTACTTTCCATTACATAACTTCTAGGGCCGTGTCTATACAAGGTCGCATTGGTACCTTGTTATCCGAAATCCGGCAATTGCACTCCTCCGGGATAATACCCACAGAAAGAAGCGCAAATGCAGGTTTTGGAGGCTGACAGGGCTGCTGCCACCCCTAACACCCCCTGTTCCTGCACCCCATTATTTTCCTCCTCCTCCTCCTCCTCCTCCTCCTCCTCCTCCTCCTCCTCCTCCTCTTCCCAGCATCTGGAAACAAAGGAGTCATGGAAGGGGGAGTTGGCTCCTCGCCCCATTTTTTGTTTCTGTTTTAACTATTTTGGGTTTTTTAATTTTTTGTCCTCTAATTGCACAATTGAATGATTCTAGAGAGGCAGGAGACAAACTGCCATCTCCCAAATTTCCCAGTGCGCCCAGGGTTCATTAGCATTTCATTTTTTTGTATTATTTGTTTATTTATTGAAGGGAGGCTCCCCAAGGTCCCTGGAGGCACAGAGACGGTCCAGAGGCCATTCCGCTCGCTGGACTGCCCCCTCCCTGGCAGATGGTGCCCAATCAGGGGGCGCCATCAGCTGGGGGATGCCTTCGCCGCAGTTCTGAAGCAAGGCGACAGGCGGCAGATGCAGTTGTCGCCTCGCTCCAAGAGAAAAAAGTCACAGTCAGTCCCCAACTTTTTAAAACTGGAGCTTTGGGGGTTTGCCCCTGATGGCTTCGCGATGGCGGCTGCGTCATACAAATGAGCTGCCACCACTGCAGATCCACCCTGGGGCAAATCCCTCATCAGGACAAGCCCTAGGTGGCACTGTGGTACAGTGGAATCATGCAATTACTCTAGTGGGGAATTGTGCTTTGTTTCGGGATGAGAAAAATACTGCATTTTTCTCTTCCCAAAAAACCCACAAAAGTGCTCTTAAAAACAGTCGTGATGTCATCGAAAGCACCCATAAACAACCATGAGTGAGGAATGACAAGCACACAATAAAAGTCTCATGTAGAAAAGTTCTCTATATAAGGCAACTTCCTAGGTTAAGCCTTCTGATGGCAAGTACCAATCACCTCAAATGTTTCTATTCAGCAATTCCCACTGGAGGCTTAATAGAATAGCACCGTTAGTTGCAAAGGACGTAAGGGATACTTTCTTGCATGGCACAGTTCTGCATATTGGAAGAGCTGAGTATAAGGTTCAGTGGAGGTCTCTTCTCTCTTTCCTGGTTGGACTATAAGCTCCAGTGCCCTGGAAACACTGGGGAAGTGCATTTGGGCTTCAGCTTTGTCAAGTGACTGGAATGCTGCCAAATTCATGATGAGTGGAAAGAGTGGACTCCACACACTCATGCCTAGCTCTCCTTCCCACATGCAGAGCTGGGCCTGCGCAGCTGTGAAGCACTGCACTCTTAACAACACTTACTGCTTTCCCAAATGGTTTCACGTAGAGCTGCCTTCCCAAAACTGGTGCCTCCAGATGTTTTGAGCTACAACTCTGAGCATGCCAGACCACTGACCATGCTAGCTGGTGTTGATGGGAGCTGAAATCCAAGACACCTGGTGTCTTGGATTTCAGGAAGGGGGAGAATAAGAGGCAGAGTGTGGTTTATTTAAGACCATCCAAATAAATTCATATTTTAGCTGAGATTTCAATGTACTGCTATCTTGTGGCAGGTGGTTTGTTTATATGATGTTCCAAATAACATATTACTTTTTCTGACATTAGATGAGATGTACTATCATTTTGTGAAAGAGACTCAAAATACCATCCATGTTCAGGTGCTATACTTATTTTAACCAATGAATAGGGTCACCATCTTGATTTAACACATTAATCAGCTAAAAATACATCACATGACATATTAATTAGGCATGCCAGTTAATTCTGAACAAGAAAAGTTCAAAGATTTTGTTGCTCTTCTTGCTGAACGAACACATTTTTCCCGATTTGTGAAATGTTTGGATACTTTTATTTTTTAAAGAAGCTTGCTTCGCAGTCTTTCCATGACACTAAAAACACGATTCACTGTATGCTCCACAGTTTTGCACTAAAAACTCCATATGACTCAAGGGTGCTTCCAGACAAAACTTTTATTGGCCCCATTCATGGAATTTTGTTGGGGGTTCGGATGACAGCACGTCATAACCCTCCAGTGTGTTTGCACTGCTTCTTCTATCTTTTTTCTTTCTTTTGTTTCTTCCGCTAAGAAAGAAAATGTGGAATGGCTGCACAACGCTTTCTGATTGTTAGTGCTGGGACCCCCTCCATCTGGAAGAACCCTAAAACGCCATCTCATCAAATAACTTTGGAGACCTTTTTTTGAGCACAGCATTCCCTATACAGACTGACATTTTTTATCTAATTACCAACATTAAGCAAGAATATACCTTGCAGTGCACTCAAGAAAGGCTCTATGAAACTAATGGAACCCAAATTCATATGTGGTGGGAGTGTGGGAAGGTTAGGAAGTTTTGGGATAAGATTTTTCAAGAAATAGAAAAGAAAATACCCATCGAGAGATTTGCAAAACACCAGAGTAAGCTTTATTGTGTATGGTTGTTAAAGAAAATAGAGAGTTAAAAAAATTAATTAGATTTTTGTTGACAGCTGCGAGGCAATTAATAGCAAGTAACTGGAAGACAGCTCAGATGCTGACAGTATCTATGTGGAAAAAGAAAATTAGGGATATAGCAATAAATGAAAAGCTGATACAGAAGTTAAGAATGCACAGAGGAATAAAGAAAAGAGATACTTTTAGGACGGACTTGCAAAAATACATAGACCATATGAAAAAAGACTCAAACAGAATAACTTTGGCAGAAGCTTATAGAAATTTGTGGGAATCATGAAAAGAAGGTTATAAATAAATGAAACAGAAAATAATAATATACCACCCTGGAATAGACAAAGAAAATGGAAGATGGAAGAAGAAGAAAAATTGAAATTGACCAAGCTTGGGGAGGGAATGGGGAGGGATTCTGAATTAGTATTAATATGTTTTGTTTTTGTTTTCACTATATATATTTTTAAACTCAATAGAAAATATAAAAAAGAAAGACTCTATGAACTTCTCATGTGCTTCCTGTATCTGTCAGTGGCCAGGCTTTTAATTTAATTTAACTGCAAAATATGTATAAGCAAATTATGGGTTACCTACTTCTCTAGAAATCAAAATTTTGGTTGCAACCTAGATATGTGTCGGCCTCTTACATTGGCTGGTTTCAGACGACACATTAAGCAACAGAGGGGGGGAAACAATCGTCAGTTGTGTTGCTTATTGTGTCGTGTGGCTTCGTGCGGCTTATTGTGTTGCTTATTGTGTCATGTGGTGTCACACACCACGCACACACAACTGACAGTACGCTATTCCACCCAATTAAGCAACAGAGAGAAACAACGGGCTTGCACGTTGTTTAGCCCAAAGCCCCATTGTTTAAAGTGTCGTCCGAAACCAACCCCACTCTCTCCGTGGACTATTCCGTTTGGGAATAGAGTTCAGCCGGCCGGAGCAGCAGAAAACCCCTGGCTGTTCTATACAGCCAGCTGGGGTACGGCTGGGGGACTGAGGGAGGGGGAAGGAGCAAGCGTAGCAACCAAGTTGGCCTCTGGAACTTTCAGCTGCACAAGCACTGGCGTTGCAACTTGTTGTGTGGGGAGCTCCACCTACTTAACGCATGGTCAGTACACTATTTCTCCCTCTGTTGCCTAATATGTCGTCCGAAACCAGCCATTGTGTCTCTGATTCCTTCCTTCCCTGATCCCATTGCACACCCTCCTCTCACACCTGATGGAGTAAACACAGCCCTCCTTTTGACCATACTGAGGGATGTGTGTGAGTGTGTGTGTGCTGATACCATCAATGGAGGAAGACAGAAGCAGCCTTGGCTGTATCCTCTCCTGCAGCTATGGACCTCTAGAAGGGACAGATATGATCTCTGCATTGTGATCCCAAGACAGAATCTGTTTCTCCTTACCTTGTTATCAAAAATAAGGACATAAATCCTCAGACTTGGCCTCCATTGGCACAGCAAAGGAACAGTGGTTTCAAAGACGTCCCCCCGCCTGCCACCAACACAGGAACGTTGGGTTTGCCCAATCAAGATTGCCTGTTAGGTAAGGTGGTGGAGGGGAACGGAGAAGGCTTCTTTCACTTTGGTTAAGAACATAAGAACACAAGCAGAGCCATGGCTGGATCAGATCAAGGCTCCAGCATTCAGTTCACACTGTGGCCAACCAGCTGTTGACCAGGAACCCACAAGCAGAGCACAAGTGTAACAGCACATGTTCCCCAGGAACTGGCATTCATAGGCTTACTGCCTCTGATACTGGAGGTATCTGCTTGCAAACAATTTCCACCCAGTGTTTCCATAACACAGGGCAAGGACAGGTAGATGTAGCAATCCTAGGGAGGGGACTAGGATCCAATGCAGCAAGAGCTACAATGGCACCAGAGTACAGCACTGCTAATTCACAAACACTGGTCCCGCTCAGATGACACCACTAACCATGCTGGTTAAGGGTTTTTGGTTAAGCAGTAGGGCTAACGGTGTCGTCTGACAAGCATTTTCCTTAACCAGGTGCCTCTGCTAACCACATTTTGGCTGGCTTCACTAACCCTGTCCTGCAACAGGGTTAGCAGCACTAACTTTGGCTTAAGGTGTCTTCTGAGTTATGCACCCAAATTTCCTGAAATATTGACCCCTCAATCAGTAGGGCCATTGAATCCAAACCCCCAATCTCATGGGTTGCAGAGCTTGGGGCAGACCTCACGCACTGAGCCTTGATGTCTTGGTCAGTATCAGTTGCATCCTGTACAGCAGCCTTCCCCAAACTGGTGCCCTCTGGATGTTTCGGACTTCAGCTCCCATCAGCCCCAGCCAGCATGGCCAATGGTCAGGAATGCTGGGAGTTGTAGTCCAAATCATCTGGAGGGCACCAGGTTAGGGAAGCTGCTGTTCAGGCACCAGTGGCAGTAAGAGTATTCCAAATGGTGTTGGTGCACGCTGAATTGTGAGGAAGCCACAAGACCCTCAACAGGAAGGTGGACCTCATGGTAACATTCGAAGCCATTCGTAAAGCAAGGAAGTCTGTGGATTTTGCTACAAAACCCTGGAGCAGAGCTGTGGTGTTTCTGTACTGTGAGGGTAACAGATAATGACACTTTGTCCTATATAGTAATTTTGCATCAGCAGCAGTATGCTGGGATTTATTCTTTCTGATGCTCTGTAAAGGTTTCCCTCCAAGCAAGAGTGAAAGTGTACTTAGTTCTTTGTTATACCCACTGCAGGAGGTGGATGTATAAGAGTTCCCATCTATTCAGCTTGTTCAGTGGGGCTTGGTGAGGAAAGGATTATGGCTATTGGTGACCAACCTCATCCTTAAGCTCTGACTGGTCACTCTGTTAAAGACAAGAAAGGATTTCCCCTCCAGGTCTAATTTGACTGGGGAGGGGTCACTTCTTCTTCTCTCCCTGTTCAAGTATGTGGCAGAGCGTGCCTTACTAAAGCCTGTTGGTTTTCCCTATGTAGATCTAGTTGGTGGTGAGATACATCTAATCTGGCAATATGTGGCTTGGTTCTTTCTAGGGATGTGCACGGCCGAAATTATCATGTCGTATCATTATCTGAAATTCCAATATAATTTTTTTCCGGATCCGATCATATCCGGGGGTACCCAGATTTGATCAGATGGGAAATCCAATAAATATCAGAAGTTCCGATACAATAACAGTGTTTTCCACATAAGTTTGCATTGGAGAAAGAAAGCTTTCCCCCAATGCAAGTCTATGGGGAAAACACTGGGTCAGCACTCCCTCCTTCCCCACACTTGCGCTCCTAACCTGCTGCCTCCGTCATTGCCTCCTCCTCCTTCTCTTCCTCCGCCACCTCCGTTGTTGCTGCCGCCACCACTTCCGTCACTGCCGCCGCCACCTCTGTCGTTGCCGCTGTCGGTGCCAGTCTATAGTACTGCTAAACAGGCTTTGCAGCCTGTTTGCTGCAAAGCCTGTTTAACAGTACTACGGACCGACGGCGGTGGGGAAAGCTGCAGGTAAGGAGCATGAGGGGGGAGGGAGGGGTCCCCAGGGGTCCCTCCCTTTCCTGTGGCCTTCCGGGCTGCTGTCCGCTGTCCTCCGCTGCTCCGGACTACTGAGAACTAGGCTTTGCAGCCTAGTTCTCAGTAGAGCGCCGGCGCACCTGGTGATGGCGTCACCCAGAGCGTCGTAGCTCTACTGAGAACTAGGCCACAAAGCCTACTTCTCAGTAGTCCAGAGCAGCAGAGGAGAGCGGATGGCAGCCCAGAAGGCCCAGGTAAGGAGCGCAAGGGGGGGAGGGAGGGAAACTTGCCCTAAACTGGCGGTCCAATAATCCGATATGTCCAGATCAGATAGGGCTTCCTGGAATGTTTATTGTCGTTAATCAGATGTCCGATAACGACCTTATTGGATCGTTATCGGACATTTGAACGATATGATACACATCCCTAGTTCTTTCTGATTATAGTATATTTTAACTAGGGCTGTGCAGCTCAAGATCCAAATTCTGAGGAAAAGAGCGCTGATTTGGATTGAAACAGTCCAGATCTGAAGCAGGTTGGATCCAGGCTGAAGTGCTTCAGAGAGCTTTGGACTGATCCAGATGATGCAGAAGCCCAGCCTGGATGGCCAGGCACCCTGCTTCTTACCTGGACCCATCCAGAAAAAGAAATCCTGTGGAAATAATGGCCATAAAGCGGCTATGTATGCAACATTATACCTGTAACGTTGTATACATGGATGCTTTATGGTCACTGTTTCCACAAGATTTCCTTTCCAGAAATAGACGAGTCACAATTTTAATTAATTTTTTTTAATAGTAACTCCTTTGAAGAGGCAGGATGACTGCAGGCACTTGCGATGCATCTAGGTAAGGAGCAGGGGGCTTGTGTGGTTCAGCAGGCATGTCTAGGGGGTGCACAAACGGGGGCAGCTGCTTGGGGGGCGCCTGGAAAAACTGTCCAGCCTATCAGATATCTGAAAAATATGGACATCTAAATCTTGCTTTGGCCCTGATCTGGAACAGGTCAGGTCTGGGCTGAAGTGGTCCAAGGTTGATTGGGGCCCATTCAGAAGCTCCAAATTGGCCTTCGAAGTGGGTAGGGTAGTCTGTGCACAGCCCTAATTTTAATGGAAATTATAAATTACACAGCTTATTTTAGGGTAGAAATTGGCTTAGCTTCCCTTGGGGTGTCTTTACATTAAGGGGAAATAATGTTGCTTACCTGGGGTGTTTGTGCTGCCTGCTTTTGGGCTCAATTGTTATGGGCTGCATTACATGGATGGAGAGGGGCGGCCTTGTGGTTTGAATTAAATACCTCCCCTCTGTTCACTTCCATTGAGACAGTGACATTTGGAGGATGGCAGTTTGGGATAGGCTGGAATAAACCCTACTCCCTGCACATGTCCCTCATCAGTAGTCCAAGAGAGTTGGGTTTCAATTGCCTTAAGTTAGGGCTCACTTCATGTGGTTGTGTATTTTTCAATAGAAGCTTTGTCTTTGGCAGGATCTACACTACTCCTTTAAAATGGTACTGAAGGGCACTGACAACTGTTGGGGCCCATGACGATACATTCCAAATACCATTTTCAAACCGCTTTCAAAGCATTATATCCTGCTTGGTGTAGATCTGGCCCCTGTCTAGGTTTGATCCAGATTTAACAGTGGATCAACTGCATTTCTCTGTCCTCTTTTTTCAACAGCAGCCCCTCCAGCCCCCTGAAAATGCTACACATAACGGGGTGAGCAATGGTGTGTGTGCGTGTGTATATAGCATCCCCAAAAACGAGTGGCTGGACCTTTCACAAGTGGAGCCCTTCCTCATGCAGGAGGCAGATCCTGGATCCAACCTATTATATATGGAAATAATTGATCTGCCACCTTGCCAGCATTTCCAGTAGATATAGTGCTGCTGATATGCCATTAGCAGTACATGACGAACACCAGTGGGCCAGTTTTACTAGGAACATTCCCCGCACCGTGCCAAATGAAATGAGTGGGCCGCCTTGTTCAATTCCTAATGGCATGATAGTGGCACCAGTGACACTCTGGCACCACCGTCATTTATTTCAACGTTGGTTCACCTGTTGTTGTATCACCTGCATCACCTGTTGTTGTATCACCTGCACCACGTTTTATTTTGTTTGTTTGTTTTCATGTTTCTGATGAGTGACAACAGAAGCAGAACATTACAATCACTTGGGTGTGCACGTACTGTGTGAACCATTTTAATCTGTTAATCGTTCTGTTGCCCATGGTTATCATTTCTAACGCATGTGGCAAGATGTAAATTATGCAGCCTTGCAAGATGAGCTTAAGGGACTAGGAAAGTGAACATCTGTTCAGTAGGTAAACAGAATGGAAGCTAATCTTGCATTGCCAGTGTGTGTGTGTGTGTGTATTCTCAAACTTTTCATTTAAGTTTTGTGGAATGATCAAAAAGACTGTCTAGTGCACACAAAAATGTTTGAAGAATTACTGGAGTGAATAATCTTTAATCTTTTTTTTTTACAATCTAGATATACCAGCTGCAAATCTCAATATGTACCTATGTGATGTAGGCAAAATAAAAATGCATTTAGGGCAATGAAGTAGGAAGTTAGTTTGCAAGTGGAGGAAGACTTGGGTTAGAGTAGCCTTATAAACAAGCCCACAAAAGCTACTATCCTAAAAAAAATTTACTAGCCTACACAGAGGCTGGTAGCAGAAAAACATAAGCTACTAGCTTCTTAGCAGTTTTTTTTAAAAGATTGCCTTTCATGAAGGCTTTGTAACTAACCCAGCCTTCCCTATCTTGGTGCTCTGCTGATGATTTTGACTTCACAAACGTGGACTTATGTGCCATCGGTGTATCCAGATTTTCCGCAGTATGGTTCATATTTGGCTCAGGATAGCAACCAGCACATGGCACCAATAACATCAAGAAGGGATCTACATGTAAAAAGACTGGGTCACAGTGGAAGAAGAAGCAACAGAGACAAAGTGTTATAAATTTTTGGGGTGAATTTTGAGCAAGAGGGGATATAATAAATAGTGTGGCTATAAAAATAAGTGCGCTTATATTTTAAAAAATTAGGTAAAAATGACTAGGGCAATAGAAAAAAGTTTACAAATGTCAATGGATGAGGAAGAAATGCTGAAAGTACAGACATAATTAGAATGAATAGTAATTGCTTTTTGTCAGCAAACACCATAAAATAAAAATGTAAAAGTTTAATCAGGAAGGTAGGTATGGAGGAGCATAACTCCAACGGAAATTGGAGAGAAAAGAATCCAAGTACATGGTTATAGACTGTATGACGAAGGCGTTGCCCTTTGTACAACCACAAGATAACATTATAATCAAACATAGACATAAAACAAGGATAATACACAAGTATGATGTCTGAAAATCAAGCAAAGTTTCTGATTTTCTGACATCGATGGATGTGTGTGTGTGTGTGTGTGTGTGGAATGTAGGCAATTTTAAGGCAGTGGTCATAACTGTCATATCAAAGAAGCATAGGTAAAATGGCTTTCTGAACCAAAGATTGCTTTTGCACTATTACTTTCCCCAGGAAGTTTGATCTGGGGTAAAGAGAATATTATGAGAAGCATTCTTGCTGAATAAGGGTTCATGCCCTGGACAGGCAAAAATGACAGAGAACAAGTTGCGAAATTCCTATAGAACTGTACAAGAAAAATATGATGTTATGTAAATATGAATAATTATGAAAAGGTGGCATTAAAAGAGTACAGTAAGCAATCACATCACATATGTTCCAGTGTAAAACTCTAAAAGTAAAGGGAGTCATCTCTGCTGGCAGAAATCTGTATTGGCAATATACACACTGTGCTTTATCTTGCTTTCTTTTCCAGTTGTAACCTTTGCCAAAAATAATGTATCAACTTCTTTCTATAATGGTCTTAAATGCACTTGCTAATGCCCATATATACTAACATATAGTCTATAGGCATCTATTTATAAAGCAATGGTGTTATGTGTAAAATGACTGACAGCAACAGAAAAAACACATCTGTACTATGAACCCAGATACAAACAGGAAGTAGGAGCCTGCCAGGATTACCGGAGGTCTGCTCAATTCGGTTTATTATCCATAAATTATTTCTCCTACATTAGGATTGGGTTGGTGAGTGTTTAGGGTTGGCCACTCATCACTGGAGGAGACCGGCATTACTTTGTGTTGTTAGGGAAGGGATCAAGCTAAATTAAGCAGGGGAAAAACCCTCTATTTCTCCCTCCAATCAATAGAATAAAGTAACACACTTTTTTTAAAAAAACCCTTTGGAGAACACAATATTGTAGCCTTTTCCAACCTAGTGCCATCCAGATGTTTAGGACTTCAATTCCCATCAGCCTCAAGCCATTATTGTCAGTGGGCAGGAAGGCTGGGAGTTGTATTCCAAATCATCTGCAATATAATGTACAAGTGTGTACCTGCTGCTTACTGCCCTTGCTCCTTGAAGTGACCATGGTGGAGTGGGATTTGGGCTTGGAAAGCAATGGGTGCACAGCCTTTGAGCCCAGTCTCTCTTTGCCCCTGAGGCAGAATTTAGACTCAGAGCTTCAAAGGGCACATAGTTTTTATAGGTCTTCCTGCCCCTAGTTGTTTTAGTGGGGAAGGGAAGGATTTGCCGCTCTGTAGGGCATGGCTTCAATGCAGATGATGTAGCCACCTGGGTGAAGCTAAGCAGGTCTGGGCCTAGTCAGTGCTTGGCTGGAAGAACATCTGAGAGCCCCAGGGACCCTGCCTTGAGTTCCACCATGATGGAAGAGTGACAGGACATACTGAATAAATAAATAAGCTAGCTTCCCTCAGCCAGTACAATTTGCCCCCTCCAGCATCCTGGGTCAGAGTTAGTGGTGATGGGATGCTCTCTACTGCTGGGGTGGCAGGAGAAAGTGGCACATGCACCATCCGTGGCTGTAGATGCACTTTTCTCATAGTTGAGCTATTTCTTACATCATCATCATCAACAACAACAACAACCACACAAGGCCATATGAGAAAAACAATGTCACCTTGAATTTGGTCCTCAGTAAGCCCCAATACTTTCAATGAAGCTAACACCAAGGTAAGCAAATGCACATGCATGCTTACCTGAGAGCAAGCCCCACTGAACACAACTGGACCTGAGTCCAAGGAAATGTGCATAATATTGGGCTGTTAAGTGCTTTCATGTTTCCAATCTATGACCTTTTCCTCATAATCCCAAAGATCAGGAAAGTCTTGCTAATGAGGCATAAAGAAAATCTATATACTGAGGCTGCAATCTTATGCACATTTACCAGGAAGTCAATTTCAGTGCATGCAATGGGATGTATTCCTGAGTAGATGTGCATGCACATGGGGTTGTAGACTATACATGTGCTAGTGCTCTTTGTATGAACCCATGTGTCTTGTTAGCTTTGATGTAGGTGTGCTGCACAGTAATGAGTCGCTCAGGTTTATAGGAAGGATATTCCGATCTTATGTTCTTGCTTTAACAATAAACAAGATGTTACTACTAGAGAGGAATTAGTTGCAATGTATATCATAGGATCCAGCTAAGTGAAATTGCTTCCATTTAATCTCTGGATTTCACCCAGAACAGTTTTAACACTCCCATGGGCAAGTGGTGCTCTGATATTATTGCAGTATGGTCTAACCTGGGCATGCTACTTGCTCTGTGAGCTGCTGAGTTCATTTTCCCTGCAACATCTGGACAAAATTTGTTTGGGGGGGAAAGGCATGGCAAATGAGCTGTAATTAATACTTTTTTTTTTAACGCTGTAACCCCATAAACACATTGTGTGGGCTTGGCTGAACTTTGAAAGTGTAGGGACTTCAGCATTCTCATGCAATGGATCGTTCTGAAATTTCCTTTAAACTACACTCAGGAGTAAAGCTGGAAATAAATGGTTGGAATTCTGGATGAGAAATTCCTCAAGATTTCAGAAGACTCCATCTGTGTAGCCACACTTCTTCCCATCAACGTATGGAAACATTGGATTTCACCATTATTGTTGTAAAGAGATAGTTAGTGTTGCTAATAAAACATTCTTTCAATACCATGGTTTGACAGCTTTCCTGTGAAATATTTTAACAAAACCCCTCCAGAGCTCACTGTTTTTTCTATTAAAGAAAAGTATTTGCAGGACTGCGGGAGTAAGGACACCTCCCCCAAGGAAATATGGCTCTGATTATAGTCACACTGAAAAAAAGTCCAAGCAGGCCTCACGTTTGACTGTTAATGCATATTTTCTTGACATATGTGGAATCATAAATCGTAGCCTAAGTGTCTAGAACTGTGAAGCTTAGCACAATGAGTCCCAAAATGGCAGTCTGGCACTTATGAGTGAGCTGTGGAAACCATATAAGTGGGTTGCCAGATAGTTCTTTCTGCTATTGGCTTGGCACATTGGAACACCTGTAAGCTACCTACTAATCCAAGGAATTTTCAGTTAGGCACTGCAGCTGCACGACCACCTATAATGCACATTAGTTAGCTGCACAGCCACAGCTAATTTGGGTTTGTGGGAACTGGCCCAAACTCTTCTGATCCTTTCCCTTTCTCTCGGGTTCCTGTCCTGTTGCCAAGGTCTACAAGCTTCACCAGCTTCGTATATTCTTTTTATTTTACTCTTTTCTGGCACCCGGCAGTTGTGTCTCTGTCAGATGATGTCTGCCCCTGTGTCCTGATTTTAAAATAAAGCTTCATTTTCTAGAGAAACCCATCTCTTTGGCAAAGTGCTTAGAATAGCTGGCAGAATGGATGTGGGTACAATCAAAACAGATGGATGCATCAACAGGTGGTACTGTGAAGAGTGATTAAGCCAATAGATTGGTTAGTATTCAAAACAAAATTAATATTGGACTTTGATTTTCCCCTCGTTTAAGTTTTTAAATAACGAGATGCGGCATATCTCCTTCCAATAGTCTAGATTTATTATACTAGAGGTAGGCAGATTTTAGGCTTGTGGGTTCTACTTTAGTTTTTATTAGAATGCTGAAGTTGTCCAATTGGACCAAGTGTGAAATAGTTGCTCAGGTTGGGTGGAGCTGGATTAAAAATGGTGGATCATGGGTGGATTAAATTACCTTCTGTGTCTTATGAGCAATATACCAGGATCACCTGCATATGAAAGTACAAATCTGCATATGATTTACTGCACATCAGAAGTAATAGCCTAACTTGTGGGGACAGACTTTTTGTTGCTGCTGCTATTGTTAAACTACTGGGAATCAGAACCCCTTGAAATTCTACTCCAAATTATCCAGGAATTTGCCAGTAGGTCCTGATCTACTTTCTACCCACCTCTGTCTTATTTTACTTATTTATTTTACAAATTTCTCACCTGATTTTCATTATAAAATGATACCAAAGCAGAGTGCAAGCAATAAAACACAGAAAAATAATACAACATTAATAAAAAAAAAATAACAAACAGGGTATAGCTGAATAATATAGTTTGCCTGGCTCCGAAGGTTTAAAATACTTTAGCTGTTTGTTTAAATTCAATATTAAATAAATGAATAAATAAATAAATAAATAACACATTCCATCTTGGAACCAAGCCTTGTGACAGTTAACAGAAAGAGGCAGTTGATGAGGTTGGTCAACACGTAGGCTGACCATATAAAAGGAGGACAGGGCTCATGTAACTTTAACAGTTGCAGAGAAAAGAGAATTTCAGCCAGTGTCATTTGTATGCAATTAGTACTTGGTGAAATCCCATCTTCATTACAGCAATTAAAGTTGCAGGCACTATACTAGAGTGACCAGATACACAAGAGGGCAGGGCCCCTGCAGCTTTAACTGTTGTAATGAAGAGGGAATTTCACCAGGTACGAATTGCATACAAATGACACTGGCTGAAATTCCCTTTTCTCTATAACTGTTAAAGTTACATGAGCCCTGTCCTCCTTTTCATCTGGTCAACCTAGGAAAACTTTTGTAAATTAATATCTGTTAATGCAAAACAACCAGTTGCTTCTGAATTCCTCACATTTTATAACAATACTATTTCTCAGAGGGAAATGATTTTTTGTGTGTTCCTCACAATGTGTATTTTCAAATTGAACACTTCAGGATTTCATCAGTGTCACATTCCATTACAAGCCTTCTGAGTTTGCACAACATTTCTCTTTTTCCTACTCACCAGGGTTTATATGGAGAAGTGACAGGTTCTCTGGATGCTTTCAGATGATCTGTTGATGCCCTTCTCCTGTCATGCAAAGTCTTATGGGGGCACATAAGGACATAAGAAGAGCCCTGTGCTGAACCAGGCCAAAGGCTATCAAGTCCAGCATTCTGTTCTCACAGTGGCCAACCAGCTGCCCACAGGAAGCCACAAGCAGGACATGAGTGCAAGAGCACCCTCTCACTTGTGTTCCCCAGCAATTGGTAAGCAGACGCATACTGTCTCTGATACTGGAGATAATATATATTGCACAATATACAATGCCCAATGCATTATAGGCAATGGTCATGCTTTAGTATAACAATATCCTATCTTGTAGTAGTACTGACTGCAGCCTTGCTAAAATCCATGCACAAGCAGGCATCAGCAGCAAGATGGTTCTAGTGTGACTGAAGAAGGTCTCCAGACTTATATGTCACCCACCCATATCCATTCAATGCAACGGGGGGAGTATCACTAAAGCCTATAGTTTGGAGATGTTCAGTGTATTTTTATGCCACGGAAGAGGAGGAACTACTTTGCCTCCATTCTGCAAAGCATTTTTCCACAATAGTATTCCTCATAACATCCCAATATCCTCCAACTGCATAATGCTAGGTACATATGCATTGGAGCAAACCCCACTGAATGCACTAGGGCTTCCTTTTGAAGGAACATGTATAGGACCCAGCTGCCCCAGAGGTTGCTGTAGATTGCATACTACAGTCAAATGAGGGCACAGCACCCCCATATGGGAGATTTCCACAAGGCTCAATAGAATCCTCCCATTCCATGGGGCACAAGTAGCTTGCATGGGGCAAAGGCAGAAGGCTAGATGGGGATGAGGGTGGCATGCAGAGTCCTCTCATTTCCTCCAATATCCCCGATGCCACTATGTGCTATGGGGAGGGTGACAGGGCTCTCTTGAGCTTTGTGGGATTCCACCTTGTGAAGGTGCTGTACTGTGCTTGACTGGATCAAGCATTCTTTATAATAAAACTTAGCAGATATAGATAAACAGTTTGCAGATTGTGCAAAGTGCTTCACATATATACTCTCTGAAATCTTTATAATGATCTGATATCATTATCCCAGCCTCAACATGGTGTCCCCTAAATGCTTTGGACTTCAACTTCCATCAGCCCCAGTCAACATGGCCAATGGTCAGGAATGCTGGGAGTTGTAGTCTAAAACATTTGGAAGGCACCAAGTTGGGGAAGGCTTTGGAAGGGTGAGAATGAGAGATCATGACTGTTCAGATGACAAGCTAAGCCACAGTGGTTAAGCATTTTGAGCTAAACATTATGAGCCTATTTACACAGTCCCTTGGAACGTTTTAAATAGTATTCTAAAACGTTCCAAACAGGTGCGTTCTAAAACGTCTTAGGCCACATTAAGGAGTACTCACGTTACAGGAGAAACAGTCTTCAGTCTTCAAAGTGGTGTGCATGATCACACACTGTTCTGCCCCGTCTCTTTCTGTTTCATTTTTACAATGAGTTTAGGGCAAAGCATTGTGGGCGTTGTAGTTCAGTCATCCACTTCCTCCTTAGTTCCTCTTTCAATCCCTAGCTTTCAATGAGTATAGGGCTAAGGATTGTGGGTGTTGTAGTTCACTCACCCACTTCCTCCTTAGCCCCTCTTTCTTCCCCACCAATCAACTGCTAAGCATTTGGGCACTGGTAAACGAAGCACTGCCCCCATGAATCACAAATGGTAAGGAAGGCCACATTATTTTACTTAAAACGATTTATTAAAAGTAAAACCGTTGTATATAGCTGAAGTGAGTTTTAAAAAACTTTGGGTATACATTGTTCAAGGGAGTGCACCATGTGGCCCATAGAGCTTTCATAACCCTTATAAAACATTAAAAACCTAGCGTGTAGATTGGCTCTATGGCTCAGCATGTTATGTGAACCATGACTTTGTGTGTCATGTGAACCATTCCTCACCATGATGTCTACATAACCACTGTTTAAACATGCTCACTAACCATTTGCTGGAAAACTGTTAACAGCCTAGCCATGGCTTAGCGTGTTGTCTGAACAGTCCAATGCCTTACCTACGTAACTCACCTAGAATTCACCAAAGGGAATGGATCTGACTGCATGTGATTAAAACCATGTGGCCTACAGGGAAGTCGGCTCTTTCTTGATTTTGTACATTTCTCAGAGCATTAACGCAACACAGCCACATACTACATCCTGTAACATGCAGACCATGATGGTGTCATAGAACTCTGCAGTATGGAGAAAACATCTGATTTTCATTATATTTATTCTTCCCGTGGCATCAGTGCAACTTACTGTACTTTCAAAAATCATGTCTACCACTGTCTTTGAAGGGCTCACAGTATAAGTAACAGGTATGTGAAAGGCATGGCAAAACAAAAGAGCATCAACTAAATATTAAACCTGTCATTCGTACCCTTTAGCATTTTCTTGTTCCTATATTCCCCTTTCTCCTAATCACTTTCAGTGGAGCTTGAGGATGGGCTCCCCAAAGTGGAAGAGCTATTTAAGACGTTTCTGTCCAGATCACTGGAAGCAGATTCACTTAAGAATGTATTAAACTAGACCTCTGAGCTGCTCAATTCGAACTTCCATCTTCTCCCAGGTTTGAAAGTAGGATTGCTTAGATCCTGTCATTTGGTGATAAACTGTCTTGACTTTTTTTCAAATACCATTTGCTCCATAAATCTCCTCTTTCCCTTGATTCTTGAACTGATCAGAAGGGACTGTGCTATTGCAGTACATGTTAAAAGATGAAGCTGCAAGAAAACATGGTCAGAGATAACGACACACAATGAAACCCAATACTGGGCAAGTTTCTCTTAATCTAATTAGAGGAACAAACATAGGCAGGAACAGTGGTCAGGGCAACCATAGCAAAGGACCCAGGCTGCAATGTGCAGTGAAGAAAGTTGCCCATTGGTTGGCTCGGAGACAGACCTGATTACACTCTGGAAATGTGGGTTCATACTGTCCAGTTTATCATGGAACCAGCAGTGGGATAACAGAGTGGCTGTGGCTCAGTGCTAGAGCACCTGTCTTGCATGCAGAAGGTATCAGGTTCAATCCCCAGGTTACAGAATTAGCAGATGGAAAGAAACCTATTATCACAGATCTATCATTGAACACGTCCCTTTTTCTTTTCAACCTGATAATCCAAAATGAAAATTGAGAAGAGTTGTCACTGGGTGTGGGTGGGTGTGCTGCATAAAGTTATGGATTTTGCACAGATTAGAGCTCTTTCTCATGCAAATAGTGGACAGTGTTTGCATGATTTGGATTGGGACCAAAGTTGGGGAAAAGCCCCCCTCCTATCCTCACCATGGATCCCACTGCAACACACACGTCTGCTATTTACTGTTTTATAGCCATTCACGCAAGTGCTAATTGTGTGTATGGCAGCTTATTTGGTTGGCTCCTAAATAAGACATAGCTGTGTGCAAATTCCTATTCAAATATGAACTCTCTGAGTTGTGTGGGTCATGTCACCCTCTCTTGGCTTCAGTATCCCATCTGTAAAGTGGGAATATCAGGAACCTACCTCAAAGACACACAGTGAAAATCAGTGATTTCCCTAATGCACTTCATATAATAAAAATTACTATAGGAACAATCAAGTCTTTTGACAATTCACTTTTGGTGGTATATGTATCTGATCAGAAATCAGCCATGGTACGTAAAGTGGTCATTTATTCTCTAGCACTTCTAAATGTCATAAAAAACACAAGCTACTTGCCCTGCAAAGCTGTGCCCTCTCTAGGGATGAGGGAGAAATTTATAATAAGGTGAATTTACAAATTTTTCACTTCCTGAACAAATACACAAACCAAAACATAATTTCATTTAAATATTATACTTCTTTTAGAACTCCGTGATGCATTTCCCCAATAAAAAATGCATATAAAATGCATACTGTATATTAGGAATAAACACACACAAAATGCATATATTATTGAAAACAAATGCACAAAACCAGCCACACTGTATTAGGGGATATTGGTTGCAAAAATGCAAACTGACATACTAACATGTATACATTAAGAGAAATGTGCACAAAAATGCACCCGAATTTTCATTCAGTCTTAAAAAAAAAATAAGAACCACAAACTGATGTGGAAATGGACAAAATGAACTAAAGGGTGGAAAAACTGGAAACTGAAATTAACAGATTATCCATCCCTGACCATCCCTTTATTAAGATGAAACCATTCAGGAAGCTATTGTGATCAGGGCAGAATTTACGGTACTGCTTTAAAATGGTTTATAAAAGTAATGACAACTGTTGGGGCCCAGAATACACTCCGTATATAGTTTTCAAAACTGTTTTCAGTGTCATATCCTGCTTGGTGTAGATCTGGCCCAGGTAGACCTTTAGGTATCCTGGTCCCATATTATTTAGGATTCGGCCGTTCAGGATGACCTTTGCTAAGAAAAATCAAATACAAGGCAGTATTGATCACCTTTTCATTTCCACACTTATCCATCTTGCCATCTCTTGGACACATTTCCAGACAAAGATGAAAGTGTGTCTTCCTCTTCCTATCAGCGTGGCAACAGTAATTCTGGAATGTCTGACTCTCCGAGGAAAAAACAAACTGTCCTTGCACCTTCCTGTGTCAAACAGATACTCATTCTTTGAGAACAAAAGTAGCTTTCTAAAATTATAAGCCTTCTCTGTTTATGAGAGTAGTTTATGCATTTCATCTTCCAAATTAGAAAATCATTACGCAGCAACCCCTGAAGGACCTTTCTTAGCTTCCAGCTCTGGTTAGAAGGGATGCTTTGACTGCATGGACAGAGAAGTTAGTCACCAGCATTTGATAAGCCTTAAAGAACCTCTGAGGTCTGCATTTTGTGATTTCGTTGCATTGGGAAATGACTTGTTTAGACAGAATACATACATATTTCCTCTAAAGTGTTTTGGGAGCTCACTGATGTGCCAACTTCATCGGATCCAGTAGCAGAGAAAATGTTAAGCTTCTACAGATGAGCGTTTTATCGCACTCTCGCGACTGGCCACTCGAATTTCTCTGTGGGGCATTTTGATGACGCAGTGTTCCTCCCGCATGTCTCCCACTCCTTCTGCTCCTTTTCCCATCACAAAATGAATCTCATAAAATCTGACTTTTTTTTTGCTATAATGAAACCTGCTGTCATTTCCTGCTGCGTACAGGGGAAACTGCATAATAAAAACACCCACTGAATGGGCCACGTGGTCATTGCTTGCTTCCTCTTTCTTCCCTGTGTGAAGAAAGAGGAAGCTGCTCATCCCCATTGTGGGACAGAAGCAGGAGGCAAAGCACGACCCCACCCCACATCTGATAATCCTTGTTAACTGCTCATTGTTGGGAATTGCTTCCACATGGTAATTAGATGGGGGTTTGCTGTTTCCTTGGAAGTTTGATGAAGTTGAATTAATCTAACAGGGTATCTCCACAGCTAGCATGGTGATTAGCAGTCAATCTGGAACTCCTGCCATCCTATTAACAGCTTTGATGCAGCAAGGAGGAATGCAGCTATTGTCTTGTGCATCCCACTGTTTCCAGGGGGTGGGGAGACACTTTTTTCACCCCAAGGGCTGAATTCCATTTCACAGGAGAGGGTGCCTTCCAGTGGTGGGCAGGACCAAAGGCAAAAGGGGTGAGACTCAGTATACAAAAAATAAAAGGCCAATATACTGTAGTTTAAAGTCCTTACTGTCAGTAACTAAGCCTTAGGAGGTGCATTTCAACCCTTAAGGATGTGAAGAAAGACTTCACAAAAGCCAGAAACCTTTTTTGAGGATAGGGTCCAACCCTTTGGATAGCTCCTTTAGAGTTCTGGAAGTTTCTCACTAAACCCAGAATGGAGTCACAGCCCCACCGAAATCAGAGCCAACAGCTTCCACTGGCACAGAGAAACAACAGTGAGGACTATTCATCCTATCCTTTGCAGGCCTATATGGAGACTGCCTAAGGTCACTCCGCAGTCCAGATGGACTTAACCTTCATCTTATCGAGCTCAACACAGTCTAGCAGCTAAAGTATGTTGGCCTGTCGTATGCTTGACAACGCTCCTGTATTTGTAGTCCTGGGCAGGCAGTGAAACTGGAGAGCTACTGAAGCCTATCAGGACATATGTGACTTGATTGGTCACAATTTACATAGGGCAACCATAGCAAAGGACCCAGGCTGCAATTTGCAGTGAAGAAAGTTGCCCATTGGTTGGCTTGGAGACAGACCTAATTACACTCTGGAAATGTGGGTTCGTACAGTTTATCATGGAACCAGCAGTGGGATAACAGGGAGAGGCCTTGGCTCAGTGCTAGACCACCTGCCTTGCATGCAGAAGGTACCAGGTTCAATCCCCACCATCTCCAGGGAGACTAGGAAGGAGTTTTACCTAAAACCCTGGAAAGTATGACAGTGGCCTGACTCAGCATGGCAGTTTCCTTTGTTCCCTGGCCTGCAAATGCTGGTGCTGCAAATAGTCTGCTTTGTCTTGCTGTGACCTTAACTCTGATTTTCCACAGATGCATTGAGTCCAGTAGTCACTCTTGTTCCTGTTCATTATGGTGTAAAGTTAAGACTCCCCAGGCTTCAGAGCACTTCAATTAACATAAAGGGGGAAACAGCCAAAGGAGGAAGCTGCTAACTATCTTCCAGTCACAGGGTGAATTCTGTCCCTGCTTATTAAGGTTACAGCTTGGAGTCAACAACAGAACTGCTGGAAGTTAAATATCTGCATGTAAGTGAGTTTATTGCATTTGTAGAAATGAAGAAAGGTAATTAGAAACATCCAGCTATTTCCCATTGCTCCCAGAGGGTACCAAACTGCCTTCTGCATGAATTTGCATTCTTCAACAAGAATGCACTTGCACTGGGATGTTGAGTTTCCAGGTGCAAATTGCTTACTAGGCATCCCAAATCGGTTTTGTTAAATTTCTCTTTTCATCAAGTTCTCTATTATGTGCTGGCGAAGGGCCCCATCGTTCGACCACAACCATTCATCCGGCAGCCATTTGTCTTAGTTTTCAAAGGATGAATAATATGCAGCTTGTCTGCTCAAGGAAGGGTTTGCAGATTCCGGATTGGCCAAAGAATGTCCTTCTTCACACAATACAAATAGTGAACATAAGGCAGCCTTCCCCAACCTGGCGGCCTTCAGATCTCATCATTCCTGATTACTGGACAAGCTGGGTGGGGCTTCTAGGAGTTGTAGTCCAAAGCATTTGGAGTGCACCAGGTCGGGGAAGGCTTCCTTAAGGAACCCACTTCTAGAAGATGTGATGATCTTCTAGGGCTGCCTCTACAAGAGAGGTTTAATGCTCTTTGAAGTCTCATTAAAAAATTTACCTCTACACCAGCGGAGTGCAAATGGGGCGTAGAGGTGCGTTATCTCCCCAATTATGCGCATTATCGAATGCGCGTTAAATCGCGAGTTTTATTTTGCTCCGTCCGTTAAAGCGCATTTTGACTGTGTGAATATGCGCTTATGCGCATTAACTTCTTGTAAAGCGCATTTTGGACATCCGTTAATGCGCTTCGCCGCCTCTCACCGCCTCTCGTGCAGAGGGATTAGGCGTAAATGCGCTTCTGTGATTATGCGCATAATCGCCTAACCGGGCGCAAAAGCGAATCCTTGTAGAGGGGACCTAGCAGTGGGTTACCTTAAGGGCCCTTGGGCAAGACACCCTCAGTGGCCCCGCTCAGTGAGTTTACCTTCTCACCACCATTGTCACCATCCATTACTGCTCCTCATCCTCTTTCTCGTCATTACTACTGTAGAGGAATTCCCATCTAACTGACCCCAGTCAGCTAGCTTGACCAAAGTGACTCCATTTTGATTTTAACCCCCCCATTCTTTTCCTCTCTGTTGCTCTCATAAGTAGCTCCTATGCTGTTGTCACTGCATGCAGGCAGCCGACCACAGACCACAGACCATGTGACCTGACCCAGTAAGAAGTAACAGATCGTTCCAGACCATATATAGAAAAACACCTGCTGCCATACCGTTATGTTGCGCACGCATTATCCTGCTGTATGACACGCATATTTCCTGTTTGCTTGAAATGTATATGATGTTGCTTCACCCATTAGGGGGGGGCAGTCTGTGGAGCTATCCCAGGCTGTCATTTTGCTAGCAAATAAAGGCTATCTGTTTGGAACTTGAACTTTGGACTGGTCTCCAATTAATTACTGTAACATTTTGGTGCATTGGCCGGGAATCATCCCTCACTGGGAGACCCGCCTGATAATCGGAGAACCCTACCAGGGAGATTTCCCCCGCTTCCGCTTGGTTCCCCGCGGCCCCCGGCTGGCCGTGGCCCTCCTTGGGAGCGCGCCTCCAGCCTTTAGCTGGTGCCCATTCAGATTCTGTGGCAGGTCAGGGGACAGCGCGGAACAAAAACGGACCGAGCGGAAGTTCAGTGCAGATACCCTTCTGCCCAGCGCTGGGACATCTGAATCAGGCAAGTATAAGGGGAAGCTTCCTATTCTGTTCTGTATCAGCCGACTCCTACGAGTCGAAGGGGGGTCTAATCAACCCCCATAGAGGTGACCGACTCCTCTGAGTCGAAGGGGGGGTCTGATTAACCCCCCGTAACGGTAGACTGTTTCTGTTTCTTTGAACTGGGAGGTCTGGGAGGACGGGTGTCGTCCTGGATGTTTGATGTGTGTATGACTGCCTGATTTCCATTGCTGACCGTTGGGCAGTAGCCCTGGGACGCCTCTGGGTGTCTTGAATTGCCGGCAGCGTGGGCTGGTAGTGAAGAGATTGCATTCCTCTGTGTCAGCCGCCTGACTCCCCCAATTCCTACAGTCAGACGGTTCCCTGTCAATCTTCCCTGCTGTGTATTGTCTGTCTGGTTGACTATATTGTGTATTAGTCAAGAAAAGGATGGAGGGAGGTTTTTTGACCCCACTGAACCTGATGATTAAGCATTTCAGTAAAGTTTTTGATCAAACGAAGTGCAATGTAGATTTTATGGAAGCTAAGTGTTACTATGACTGGCCTGCTCTAGGACCCCTTGTAAAATTACCCTCCCAAGGTACTTCCTCTGAGCCCTATATTTCCCGAGTTTAGAACCTTGCCATCATAGAAAGGGGGGACCCCTCAGTTCAAAGGACAATCCATGCACAGAGAGCTAGTTGAAAGTAGCCAAACACCCCCCACCATAGGCACGAGAAGTTGGCCGAAGATGCAGCCCTTATCATGATGAACCAAGTAAAAAGACCCCAAGACGCAAGGCTCCTGTGATTGCCACCTCCTGATGTCCCAGACGTCCCTAGGTCCGGACCAGATATCCTGGCTCCCTCTCCGATGTCCCAAGACTCCACTGCCCAGCCATCAGCCGTCACCTCTGCACCTGTAGACCCCACTTCTTTGTTTGATGTGAGAGTCGAGAAACTGACCCGCCTGTTCCGGACCCTGCCACACCAGCCGGCTCCACCTCAGAAATTTGGCTGCTAACACAGGCACCGAGACAAGAATTTTCCCTGTCCGTGAGAGTTCCGCCATCGTTCCTGCCGTCACCGACCCTGCCACGAATGTGTCCACGTACCAGACCTACGTCCCCTCTCCTACTGAATTCCCGAACTGAATTCCTGAATTCCCGAACTGAACTGCCTGAATTGAACTGAGCTCTTGAACTCCTAAACTGGAAGAACCACGGACCCTCCTATGAAGAAGAGCCTGAGAAGTTTGTAGACATGATTGAGGATGTAATAACTGCCCATGATCCAACCTGGACTGACATTTAACAACTCATGGGTTATCTCCTGACAACTGAACAGAGACTACAGACCCAGGCTAATCTCGAAAATGCAGCCACAGAACGGGGCCAGAGAGAAGGCATCCCCGACCCCAACCAGAGCAACACCGCCTATGCCCCAAGATTAGACCCTCGATGGAACATACAGACTACAGAAGGACGCAGATATCAGTGTGATTACCAGCAAGCATTTATTAATGCCATCAAGAAAGGCAGGCGTACAATGATGAACATGCAGAAAATCCATGAGATTCCAGCCGAACCCAAGCCATCAACTGCGTACCACAGCCCAACAGCGAAAAAGAACTCAGAGTTTCCTCGGCATGGCCACTTATTGTTGCATCTGAATCCTGAATCATGCAGCCTTAACACAGCCCCTCTATGAACTCCTGAAAAGTAATCAGTCAGAGTCTTGTCCCCGAATGTGAACTGAAGAAGCCCTCTCAAGCCTCTGAGATTTGAAGACTGCCCTGACTAGCCCTGGCCCTATCAGACATTTCCAAGCCTTTCCACTTGTATGTATCTGAACAAGAAAGGGACTGCCGTTGGAGTCCTAACTCAGCTCCTAGAACCGCCCTGTTGCTTACCTAAGTAAGAACACCGATCCTGTCAGTCGTGGATGGCCCGACTGTCTTCGCTGTATCACTACTGCATGCCTGCTCCTGACTAAGGCCATAAAGCTCACATATGGCCAACCCATTGAAAGTACCGTGCCTTGCTGTGTGAAAATCCAAATGTACACGTGAAAGACTGTGCCACTCTGAACCCTGCCAACAGAAGGAAGCAGTTTTGTCTGAAATGAAACCAGATACTCTGACTACGTAGTAGTCACTGAAAATGAGATTCTACTGACAGAGTCCCTGCCCCCAGGCGTCTGCCCAGAAAGCAGAACTAGTAGCCGCCCCAGAATGGGCAAAGGAGAAGCAGTTTTGTCATACCTGATTTTATACCGAGAGCGAAGATTCTTGACTGCTGAGAGAAAAAACATCGCCTATTCTACAAAAATTCAGAAGCTCCTCCAAGCTGCTTGAAAACCAGAGATGTTATTTACTGCAGAGCGAGATCAAAAAGGAAACTACAGCGACGCTGAAACCACATCCTTCCATCAGCCTCTGCACAGACGTCTCTAGAGGATGTATAAGAACAACCCAAGAAAAGTCCCACTACCCAGGTGTCTATAACAATAGACCCTTGCCGCCATGCCAAGTGGCCACAGTCCTGCGGGGACCTGAGCTGGGAGAGAGAATCCACATGCCCGCCTCACCAAAGTTCCAGTTCTAAGTCCCTGCACCGCCCAGAGATGTAATCTAGTAATTTTTCACCTTTGCTGAGACTGTTGTTAGCTCCCTCAATATCAGTAACTGTTATGTATGCAGAGGTACTCAATTGGGGACCAGTTGCCATGGGAGGCAGCTGAGTTAAATGTTGGTCAACCATATAATGAAACCAATGAGCCAAATCCTCACAGTCAGTAGATGTTAGGGGACACCGTTGTAAGTCAGTGGTGCCTCCAGCGCCTACACCCGTCAGCCCCCAAGATTGAAGAGACCCCCTGTCAGTCACTCACCACCCTGAATGGCTTTCCTGTCCCGAATAAACATCACCCAAAGTCAGAGCTCTAATTGGCCGGCCCCCAAGGGACTGTATTGGATCTGTGGGCAGTATGCTCATTCTGAACTCCCTGAGCCCTGGGCAGGCACTTGCACCCTAGGAGAGATCCGTCCGTCCTTCTTTCTGGTTCCCTTGTCAGAAGGGGTGCGCCTGGGCCACCCAGCATACAACAAACGCAGCATATCCCCAGATGTTAAAATTGGGGACTGGAAAGATGATGAGTGGCCCCCTGAGAGGATTGTTCAGTATTATGGCCCTGCCACCTGGGCACAGGATGGTTCCTGGGGGTACAGAACTCCCATTTATATGCTCAATAGAATTATAACCAATGAAACTGCAAGAGCATTGAATGTCCTATCCAAAACCCAGACCCAACTGCGAAATGCTGTGTATCAGAACCGCTTAGCTCTTGACTACTTGCTTGCTACTGAGGGCGGGGTATGCGGAAAATTTAATCTCACTAATTGTTGTCTGCATATTGATGATAATAGAAAAGTTATTGAAGAGATCACCAATAAAATGACTAAGCTTGCTCAGGTTCCCGTACAAACCTGGAAAGGATTTGAGTGGGCCCAAGGGCTGGGTTCCTGGTTCACATGGATGGGAGGGCTGAAAGGGATTATAGCGATGGTAATTGTAGGACTCTTGGTTTGTATCCTTTTGCCCTGTTTAATGCCTTTATTGTTACAGAGTTTTCGCAGAATGGTGGAACAGATAGCAAACCGGCGCACAGCTGTCCACCTAATGGCCTTGCGCGATTACTGCCCTGTCCTATGGCAGATGAAGATAGTGAAACTCCTTAGTACAAAGTAGTTTCAAAGGGGGGAATGTAGAGGAATTCCCATCTAACTGACCCCAGTCAGCTAGCTTGACCAAAGTGACTCCATTTTGATTTTAACCCCCCCATTCTTTTCCTCTCTGTTGCTCTCATAAGTAGCTCCTATGCTGTTGTCACTGCATGCAGGCAGCCGACCACAGACCACAGACCATGTGACCTGACCCAGTAAGAAGTAACAGATCGTTCCAGACCATATATAGAAAAACACCTGCTGCCATACCGTTATGTTGCGCACGCATTATCCTGCTGTATGACACGCATATTTCCTGTTTGCTTGAAATGTATATGATGTTGCTTCACCCATTAGGGGGGGGCAGTCTGTGGAGCTATCCCAGGCTGTCATTTTGCTAGCAAATAAAGGCTATCTGTTTGGAACTTGAACTTTGGACTGGTCTCCGATTAATTACTGTAACACTACCACTTGTTTGCTTGAGCATCTCTGGACATCTTGGAGCTCCTTAGTAGCAAGTTTAGAATTGACCTGCCCATGGCACATCTTGTTTGGCCCTCAGCTGCTGGAGAGCCACTGCTGGTCAAGGTAGACATTCCTGCTAAATGGACCAATGTTCTTTGATCCCAGCATGCAAGGAGGAGTGGTGTAATCCTTCCCTGCCCTGCTGCCACAGCCCTGATGAAAACAGCTCCTCCCCCTTCCAGCCCCATTAGAACAACCATTCCCATTGGGGAAAAAGCTATGTCTGATTATCTGCCTGTCATTGATGAAACAAAGATATCATTAGAAAGGTAGCAGTAGCTTAAGTGGTATTGCTTAAGGAGGATAATCAGATGGTCCATTGATAATTAGCTAAATTAATCTAAATATTTATACAAGGAAAGCAGGTATTTCTAAGACCTTCTGAGATATATCACAGAGCTGAAATATTAATACTGAAGCAGTAAACCTGCTGCACATGAGGAACTGAGTGGAAATGTAAGGTAGGGAGTTGAAGCAGTCGTCAAAGAACAATTATACTCATCATTAAATACAGATGGCTAATGGAGGGTAAGGTAACAATGACATTTTATGAGTTACAATGGGAGATGTAAGCTGGAGGAGGAATTGAGATTATGCATTTGGAGGGGTGATTAAACTGGGGCCAAGCAAGTGATCCAAATACTACGGAAGTCAAAGATGAAGAGTTACATGGTTTGGTCCTCTGGGAAATGTCTCTTTTGCACAGGTGTTGGGAGATGGACCATTACAAGAGAAGCTCTTAAGGGGTGTTAACATTGCACAGATGAGGGATACTGACTAGAGGAGAAGTGAGTTAGAGGAGTGGAAGGGACAGGATGCAAGGGTCAACACAGAGCTGACAGCATCAGCGAGATTCAACATTTCTGGTGCTGGAAGGTTGAATAGCAGGATCTTAGTGTTCATTTTAAAAGCATCTAGTCTTTGTGGCTTTTCAGGGTACTCTGAAGGCTTAGAAAGAAACATGAATACAAAGCATTCATTGTAAAAAATATACAGTGATTGGGGAGAAATCTGCTATGTAATTTCTGAATGCTTAGAATCAGCTGCCTTACAGCTGATTTTGTGGTAGGGTGACCAGATAAAATCCAGGTCAGGGCTCATGTAACTTTAACAGTTGTAGAGAAAAGGGAATTTCAGCAGGTGTCATTTGTATGCAATTAGTTCCTGGTGAAATTCCCTCTTCATCACAACAGTTAAAGGTGCAGGCACTATACTAGAGTGACCATATACAAAAGAAGACAGGGCCCTTGCAACTTTAACAGTTGTGACGAAGAGGGAATTTCACCAGGAACTAATTGTATTCAAATGACACTGGCTGAAATTCCCTTTTCTTTACAACTGTTAAAGTTACATGAGCCCTGACCTGGATTTTATCTGGTCACCCTATTCTAACTGTACTCCATATCTATACTAATGGAGTGTGAATTAGCATTGACTAACCAGGAAAACGATTAGAGGGTTGCAGTGGATAGCCCAATTAAAACACCAGTTCAGTGTATGAAAGCATTTGGAGTGGGGGAGAAAAATTAGGAGAGACAAAATGAAAGACTGAACTTGGTTGGACTTACTTCTGAGTAGATATGCATTTACCTCTTATGCTGGCAGAATCCCAGGCTTTGCGCAATACCCTTATTGGTGCTGGGAAGAACGGCTGCTCTTCCAGGGCCTGGCAGAGTCCCATGTTGCTTGCATCCCCACTGTTATCTCCAATCACAGATTGAAGATAACAGCAGGGATTCCTCCAGCGGGGATTCCTCAAGGGAACAGTGTGACCAAAAGCTGTCTGATCTAGGGTGATCAGTTCCAATCAGACCTGCCTAGAGTGAGCAGATGCAATAGAGGGCAGGGCTCATGCAGCTTTAACTGTGTGATGAAGAGGGAATTTCACCAGGCACTGCATGCATGCAAATGACACCTGCTGAAATTTCCTGTTCTATACAAGTGTTAAAGATACAGGAACCCTGTCCTCTGTTTCATATGGTCACCCCACCCAGCAGAATAGAAACTGAAAGTGTTGACAAGGTTCTTGGGAAATGGGTTGAAGGTTGAAAGAAAGGCAAAAAGATTTTCTATAAAGTTTGCTAGAGAGAGAAAGCAAAGAAGCAGAGCTGTTTCTATTTGTTTAGCTATGGATAGTCGCAACTGCTTCAAAAAGCGGAAGACAGCCTCAGACACATACTGAGGACACTACTTCCTCAGATATCATGCAACTAACACCCAATGTGTCTGCCTCAAAAGAGCCAGAAAACATTTAGGTACAGGCAGGGCAGGGCATGAGAACATCTGAACTGAACATACTGAGGTAGCTACCAGTACTGTACAACTTGAATGGCAGGAAAACCTGGATATACTAAACTATACATCGAAAGCAAATCCTCTATCAGATGTGTTAAAATCGGAGCTGCTTACAATAATGCTGGACCTCTACAGAAAGTTATAACTTCAAGCATGATAGTACCAGTCCAAGAGCATTTCCCCATACATTGCTTTCTAAATATTCTCCTTGGGTAGAATACTCTGCTGTTTTGAAAGGACCTTTGTGTCCTTTCAAAAGATTTTATTTCCCAGCCAGTAGTATGTGATGTACATTCATTACCAAAGTTCGTACCAAGTACAAACTCTTCAGTGAATCTGCAAGAAAGCACTGAAAGCTTGGATCACCTAGTGGTTCACATGAAGATGCTTCTAACTTCCTTTCTGTCATGAACAAGAAAAAGGTGTCAACTGAACAGCAGTTTAGTAACTCATATACAAGAACTATAGAAGAAAACAAAAAGAAGCCATACTCTAAAATATGTGTCATTGTATATTGTGGGTCACATGACTTTGTTCTTCCTGGTAAGAGGAGTATTACAGGTAATGTGATAGAGTTTTTACAGTTCGTGTAGAGGCAGGGGTGAAATAATAAAAAAATAAAATTTGGAAACAGTGAGCGTGGCCAAAGTTTGAGGAAAGATAGTGTTGCGAAGGTGAATGCTTCCATGAGATTTTCAGTTTTAGCAGATGAAACAGCAGATATTTCTGGCACAGAACAACTATCTCTAGATGTACAATTTGTGGAAGAAAGTGATGGGAATGCACCTGTACACGAGGAATTCCTTGGGTTTATTTCAATATCAGACCAAACTGCAGTAGGCGGAGCCAAAACAATCTTATCTGCTTGTTCTGATGTTGGACAAGGTTTCAATAAGTTAGCTGGACAAGGATACGATAGGTGTTCAACCATGGCAAAAAAAGAAGATGGGGTTCAAGCACTAATCAGAGGAATCTATCCTCAGGCATCCTTCATTCTCTGTTCATCCCATAGTCTTAAATCTCACTGTAAATGAACTGAACAGTGTACATGATGTGGATAATACAGTTGGCACAATTATAGCCATTATACTTTCTTTTCTGTGAGAACACCCAACAATGACATCTAATACCCAACATACCAATGCTATGTGAAACACGGTGGACTAAAAAATACAAGAATATCTGTGTGTTTGCAGAAAAGTATACAAGTGTTGTCTTGCAACTCAAGCAATTAGCAGGATCAAGCAACACCAAGACAATGCAACTTTCATACCAGTTGTCATGTGCATCACAAACATCAATTTTTATTGTTTGTCTTCTTAACATAAGCAAATATTCTTCGATGCTAGAGCCAGTCACCCAAGCGCTGTAGTCTGTGGAGATGGATGGAATAGAAATGAAAGCACATATACAATAGTTGCTGGAAATAATGGAATAACACAGGGGAGCTGTGGATGTAGATGAAGTGGATATAGTACGGTGACCATATGAAAAGGAGGACAGGGTTGCTGTATCTTTAACACTTGTATATAAAAGGGAATTTCAGCAGATGTCATTTGTATGCATGTAGCACCTGGTGAAATTCCCTCTTCATCACAACAGTTAAAGCTACAGGAGCTCTGCCTTGAGTGAGCAGATACAACAGAGGGCAGGGCTCCTGCAGTGTTAACTCCTGCAGCATTAACCTCTGATATAGTGGATGTAGAACTTTAATGGCAGATGAAGTTGATGTAGAACTTAAAGCACCTAGAGAAACCATACAGAGAAAACTACACCAATCATCCCAACCAGCCCACAGAAGAGTTCTACTGATGGTCCATCTACATTCCCTACCTGTATTCACTTATTACCTTACTGAGGACTCATTTCAGTGATAAAAACCAACCTGCTTAAAATTTGCTGAAACTACATTCATTTCAGATGTACCACACTGAAAAAAATCATTCAAGTCCATCTCAATTGCATCCAGGAACTTTACAAATTTTAAAACTTTGGGATGAATGGTACTTGGTATGAGTTGTAGGTAAAAAGACATACCAAAGAAACACACCTATCATTGCGAAACATATGCAACATGGTCCTTATTGAACTATTAGACCACACCCAACTGTTCCCTGAAGTGACCATCCTTACAGCACTTTCCCTTCCAGTTACAACGCGCACAATTGAACAATCCTTTAACACTTTGCGTAGGGTGAAGACATGGCTACGTTCAACAGTGAATGAACAGTAATTATGGGTGTTGTGTTTGTAGAAATATATAAAAGAAGTTATTGACAAATGCCCTCAAACACTCCAGCTTTTGTCTAAAGTATGACCCACTTTGTATTATATTTTCCTTTATGTTGTGAACAGCCAAGCATTAACAAAAATGCCAGACTGATTTCAGACCTGATGTCTGGCATCCACCGCAGCCAAAGTAGATGCTGGGCCTGTTCAGATGACACACTAAGCCATGATTAGGCTGCTAACCCTTTTGCAGCAAATGATTAGTGAGTGTGTTTAAACCACAGTTATGTAGTCACCATGGTTAGGAATGGTTCACATGACATGCTAAGCCATAATGTTTAGGTCAAAACTTTTAACCACTGTGGCTTAGTGTGTTGTCTGAACAGGGGCACTGTATAAAAGGTGTGAAATTCAGCCTTAGATTTTTTTTTTTAGTTTTGGTTCATTAAAAAAATGGTTTAGAGTTCTACGGTATTATTGTTCAATGGACAAATTGAAGCTGTATGTCTTTGTTGTGCCTCTGTTATTATTAAATGGACAAATAAAGCAATTTGTTATAAATTAGTTTTGAAACGTATACTCCCATACAATACAGTAAATCAACAATAGGCACAGCCCACCATTGTTTGTCATTGCTTCTCTTTAGTACCTATTCAGTCATAAAGTTTCCACCTACATTAATGTGGCCCCCTCCACAAGGATGCGCTTTTGCGCCCGGTTCGGGGATTATGCGCATTATCGCGGAGGCGCATTTACGCCTAATCCCTCTGCACGGGAGGCGGCGAGAGGCGGCGAAGCGCATTAATTGATGTCCAAAAAGCGCTTTAGAAGACGTTAATGCGCATAATCGCTTGTTCACACGGCGAAAATGCGCTTTAACGGCCGGAGCAAAATAAAAGTCGCTATTTAACGCGCATTCGAAAATGCGCATTATCGGGGAGATAACGCGCCTGTACGCCCGTTTTGCGCTCCGCTGGTGTGGAGGTAAAATTTATAATGAGCCTTCAAGGCTCATTAAACGTCTCGTGTGGAGGAGGCCATATAAAGACTGCATTTGTCATTACTTCTCTTCAGTCATATAAAGACTGCAAATAGTCAACAATCTGTAGTTACAAGTCATAGACCTTGCGCCTCTTGCCTTGAATTATTTCTGTGGACACCCATGGATGGTTTTATTGTCATGTGCAAACATGGAGTTAATCTTTACCAAAATCGGTGAGCCTTAGATGACTTCTAGAGAGCACCACAGATCTCAGAGTTGATTTCCCGAGTCCCAGTTCACATATTAGAGGCAAAGTGGTGGAAAGAGCTGTGTGAATGTGCTTCTTCTTTCTCTGATTCTCTGTGATATATGAACATTCTCTGATATGCAGGCAGACTATCCCAGTGAAGACAATGGAAGTCCCACTGCATTCAAATGCCAGAGGGGCAGGTATGTTAATTCAAGTGCTAGTTTTGATGTTTAAACCTTGTTTGTGTAGCCAGGTTCGTGTAACCAGGTTATTTGAAGGGTAGCCTTCAGCCATATGACCTTGCCTGTGTCTTAAGACCAGCTCTGGAGGGCCTGTTCTTTTGCCCACTATTAAGATCTGGTTGGTTGGGTAGTGTCTTCTCAGTGGTGGCCCCTTATCTATGGAACTATTTCCCTAGGTATATACAATTGGACCCATCTTTATTTGCCTTCAAAAAAATCTTGATGGCCCATTTGTTCTAATTGGCTTTTAATTAAGATTGTTTCTAATTTGCTGCTGTTTTAGAATATTTGTTTTAATATGCAGTTGTTGTTTATTGCTTGGTTATTTTATGCTAGGCCATATATTATTTTAATCAGTGATCATTGCTCTCTTGCTGTGATATTTGTGTTTATTTGGTTGTATATGTGGAATTATATTTTTAATTTTGTAAGCTGCCTAGAGAGGATATTTCAGGGCAGCCTAAATATATTTTAAATAAAAATAAATTTTAAAAATAATCTATTACAACACACACACACACAGCCTTAAAGAGTAACAGGTCAAAGTTTTTGTGGATTAGAGCCCATTCCATCAACAAAAAGGCTCTTTTATGTGTCCAGTGATATCAGTAACCTCCAAATACGTCTGCAATTGAGAGTGTACTCACTTTGATTGCAACCTTGCCCAGAGAGATGGTTGATAGTTTCTAGATAATATGTTTACTGTTATTTTCTCCCTCCCATTGGCAGATTTTGTGGGACACTGGAAATAATAGGCTTTCTTATCAGCTTGGAATATGGAAATGATCTTACCAAAAATGCCAACTTTGGCATCTGGATGTATTAATTTTATCCCAAGTCTTAGGAACAATCAGAACATGTCGATAATGCATTGTTCATTCAGGCTAAAACGGCAGTGGGGTGAGATGGTTGGACTATTACTGTTTTTTCATTGTCACTTTTTGCCAAGAGTAACATAAAACCAGTCATGAATGTTTCTGCTTGATGTTGCGTATTGCTCATATCAAAAGAGAAAAGGAGCTTGGACAATGTCAAGGGTAGAGAAAATGGCAAATAAATTCCGTCTCTTTTTGTTTTCTTGCCAAGCTTTTGAATATTATTTAGTTGCAAGTACAGCAGCTAAAACGGGAAGTGAGTATTCTAGGGATCTAGGGAAGCGAGTAATCTAAAGGCAGGATCCATCTTTTTGATGCCTGATGCCTCGGTAAGAACATAAGAAGAGCCATGCTGGATTAGAATAAGGGTCCACCTAGTCCAGCACTGTTCACATAGTGGCCAAACAGCTGTTGGACAGGAACCCACAAGCAGGACATGGGGCAACAGCACCCTCCTCCCCATGTTCCCCAGCAACTGGTGTATATAGGCTTAATGCCTATATATATTTCTAAATAGCATTGAATGATTCCTCAGATGGAAGTTCCAAGAAGGTGAAGAAGGGTTATATCCTCCCCACAACACACACAGACACACACACACACACACACACAGACAGACAGACACACACACACACACACACACACACATCATCTAGCACATTTATGTACATAGGAACACAGGAAGCTGCCTTACTCTTAATTTTTTATACGTTCCATTTATTCTTATGTACATAGGGACATAAGATGCTGCCTTCTACTGAGTCAGACCCTTGGTTCATCTATCCCAGTATTGTTGACATTGACTGGCAGCAATGGCTCTCCAGGGTTTTAAGCAGGAGTTTTTCCAGCCCTACCTGAAGATGGCGGGGATCGAACCTGGGACCTTCTGCATGCAAAGCAGGTGCTCAAACACGGAGCCATGCCCCCTCCCTAATACTTCCTTTAGACCTGCTCAAACCGTATCATGCCATTCACACTTATCTACCCCTCCCTGTATTGTTCTGATTTCGCAGGTGCCAGAACATTGCCCATTTCTGGGCAACATAATCTGGGAGTTCACAGTTATCCCTAGCACACAGAAATATGTCATACACTACTTCCAGTGGGGCAATATCAAAGTTGCAGGGCATTACAGGTGAGAGACATTTTTCTCCCTCTCTTATAATACCCAGGGTCATCCCGTGAAGCTGAATGGCAGGAGATTCAGGACAGACAAAAAGAAATACTTCACACAGAGCACAGACAAACTGTGGGATTTGCTACCAGAAGCTGCAGTGATGTCCACCAACTTGGACTGTTTTAAAAGGGAATTAGACAAATTAATGGAGGGTACACAAACTATACAGAATTCTGAAGGGCTCTGAACCCACCTAAGTTAAATCATCCTAAACATACTTATTCCTCCCCCCCCCCCAAAAAAAAGTTTCATAAACTACAGTGGAAACTTCCAAGTTAATGTGTTTAGGATTAAGATGACTGAGGTCTCCTTAACTTCACTGACCAACATTTAAGTATGTGGCTAACTCTCTTTCAAACCAATGGGGCTTCAAGTGCCTAACTTTGGCAGGATCATGCTCAACGTGTGCATGGCAATGGTGAAGGAAAGCCATAGTTAAAATGTTCTTCTTTATTCAGTTGATAAACTGTTCTAGTAAATTCAATTTAATGAAAAAAGTCTTAGTCTTGAAGGAAAAAATATTGAGATTCTGCAGGACCCTTGCTGCAGATTAATGTAATTAATTTTAGTGCCACAGCAATGATCTATGTGTGATTCTATTTGTTTTTTAATGCAGATTTGAGCTGTAGGAGACAGTGAAAGTAGGAGGAGTGAATTTAATTCAAAAGAATTTAATAGGATCTGGGTCTACCCTCTCCAGATTTTCATTCATTTTTAATAAATATTTATTCTCATACCTGATCATATGCATGTTTATTTCGAAATAAGACCTGCTGAATTAAGTAGGAATTACTCCCAATTCAGTGTGGGTAAGAAAAAAACACTGTAAGATTTGGTTGTTTGTCACAAAGATGTAACAGATCCCCCTTGCACACCTTGATATAGAGCAAGTAAACCTCATCAATGTATTGAATACAAGGGGTGGGAAGAAATATTTAGGATGTGGTAAGGGTTTCCTTGTTGTAGAGTTGGGGTGATACTTTGGCAAGCAGGATGTGAGGGGTTCTCAGAATGTTTGGTGCGATCACATGTGAAGCCTAAGAAGAATCTAAAACGACAAAGCATTTTGTAGCACCTTTAAAGACTAACATTTTTTTTTCCTGGCATAAACTTTCATGGATTATAGTCCACTTCATCATTTGTATGGAATACTATAGAGAGTTTCATGCTCTGTTTTATACAGTACATATGGTGGTGGTGGTAATTGTAAACAGTGGAGTTAGAAGGAAATCCAATGCAGAAAGTGCTGATGGTGACAATCACTTTATTAACAATGGTCATCTACAGCGCAGCTGTTGCGGATAACAGAAATTCTGGCTCCAGGTAAGCCAATTAACACATGTAGTGTAATATGTGTAAACCCCCCCCCCCCAATTATCTCGATTCAAGCCTCTGGAGATAGAATTAAACAGATAGAAAAGAATCTGTCTGATGGGGGATATTTTTGGGGTGGGGTGGGGTGGGGTGGGAAGACACCATGACACCATAAAGTGGCTGGCACACATTACAATTTCTTGAGGGGTCTTGGTGGCAATGAGGGCAAACAAATCCCATCTCTATTTAGAGTTTGGGGGTAATCAAGTTTTGTTTTTTAAAAGCCACCAATCTCTTCCAGGGAAGGGGGATGCTCGGCGATTCTCGGAGGGAGCAGCAGCAGGAGAGACTCGAAGGTGTGCGTTTTGTGCGTTTCTGTTTTGGTGCAATCAGCTGCGCGATCTCTCTCCTCGGAGAAGAGCAGGATTTTGTCGATTGGCTGGGGAGAAATGGTCAGGATCCCGCAGGAACCGCCTCTAAGCTGTGTTGGAGAAAAGTGTCCCGTAACGGGAGGCGGCTGCCGAGTTGGGTCCCAGAGGGCGGCGGAGCTGCGAGAGTTCCAGGGAGAGCTGAGCCGCCGCCTCCTCCAAGCCAGGCCGGGCGAGGCTGTGGCGGCAGCGGCAGCAGCAGCCGCAGCAGCAGCAGCGCCTCTGTCAATCAGGCGGACTTCCCTCCCGCTCGCCCTGCGCTTTCTTCCCAGCTAGCCGCCTCCTGGCGTCTCTGCCGCCTTCGCCGAGGAGAGCGGTCGCTTGCCGAGCGAGCGAGAGGAGCGGATGCGCCGGACGGGCACGAGCCGGCGGGGCTGAGCTTCCCCCGAGGGCGGCGCCGACTGCCCTCCAATGTGGCCGGAGCCCTTGCAGGGAACTTCGAGGCTGGCTCCGGAGGCTGGGATCGGGCTGCGCGACGCTTCCTGCCATGGATCCTCCAGCCGGGATCGCCGCGCTCCTCGCCTGCTGCTGGGCGCTCCTGCTGGCCCCGGCTGCCCCGCACAGTCCCGGGCAGAGAGGTAAGTGCCGCAGCGGCGGCTGCCTTCGTCTTGGCTGCTTGAGGCTCCCACAGCCCGATCGCCCTGGACCTCTCTTTGGAGGATTTCCCCCGGGGCTCTCCCAACTTCCCTCGCCGCCGCCGAGGACTTTTGGCCAGGCAGACTTCGCCGCGCCACGCTGAGCCTGGCAGCCTGGGCGGAGGGCTTGGGCAAACCTCCCGCTCCCGCCGCCACGTGTGGCTACTTCTGGCGTGTGTGCGTGTGGGAGAGAGAGAGAGAAGGGGAAGGTCGCTCCTTGGATCCTGCTAGATCGCTTTTGGGGCGGGGGCGAAAGGAGAGTTTCAGTTGCCAAACGGGGAAGCGGGAACCTCGAATGAACTCTGTTTACAGTAGAATGCATGTGGCAGAACCCGAGTTTAGTGTGTCAAATCCTGGAATCCCATGTGCAGAATCAAACACCTGGCAGAGACTGAAGTTTTCTTTCCGGCTGTTGTTTGAATTAAAGGAGGAAGGCGAACTGGGTCGAACGGCTGACATGGATTTTTTTGTTCTTACTTTTCCATTATAGCTGCCAGTCAGAAACTTTTAAGAGTTCATCTGACTGTGGCCTCCTCCACACGAGACGTTTAATGAGCCTTGAAGGCTCATTATAAATTTTACCTACACACGAGCGGAGCGCAAAACGGGCGTACAGGCGCGTTATCTCCCCGATAATGCGCATTTTCGAACGCGCGTTAAATAGCGACTTTTATTTTGCTCCGGCCGTTAAAGCGCATTTTCGCTGTGTGAACAAGCGATTATGCGCATTAACTACCTGTAAAGTGCTTTTTGGGCATCTTTTAATGCGCTTCGCCGCTTCTCGCCGCCTCCCGTGCAGAGGGATTAGGCGTAAATGCGCCTCCGCGAAAATGCGCATAATCCCCGAACCGGGCGCAAAAGCGCATCCTTGTGGAGGGGGCCTAAATCAGCCACGCTTGGGGCTTTGGGTTGTGTCAAAGTTGCTTGTGTCAAAGTTGGGGAGTTGATGTCAGGGTGAAGGTTTTGTCCCTTGACATTCTCGCCCACCCCATCACCTTCAGCAGCACTAGTTACTTGAAACGGATTTTAATATAGGATGCAGCTTGGAGAGCAGTTATGTCTTTGCTCAGCCCCAATACCCGTACTGCAGAAAGGCGGCAGCAGCATCCTTGAGGATTAACAATGCCAGAATAACTTACGAGAGCTGGGCTTTCTTCATAGAACAACAGGAAAGAGAGTGTACGCGTTGTCTGCCTTGCCATGTTCTCTGATTCACCCCATTCTGTTGAATGAACGTTATGGTGTGTGTGACACACGAAGGAAGGAAAGGGATGCCCACTTCAGGGCACTGTGGGATGTAGTTGAGCAGTCTTCCCCCAACCTGACGCCTTCTAGTTGTGTTGGACTACAACTACCATGATCCCTAGCCAGCATGGCTGAGGGGTGATGGGAGTTGTGGTCCAAAGCAGGAAAAAAAATCAGTGTGACTTTGAATTATTACTCATTCTTTACTCTCTCTCTCTCTCTCTCTCTCTGTCTCTCTCTCCCTAGATCATATTTTGGAAGATTTAGAAGAATACAGGCTTGTTATCCCAACTAGCACAGACTCAGAAGGCAGGTTCCTCTCCAACGTTGTGTCGGGAGCTTTGAAGAGGCGCTTCCGAAGGGACGCGGGGAATCTAACTCACACAGCTGCAAGCGAGCAAATTTTTTATAATATCACTGTTTTTGGAATAGAATTTCACTTTAGATTGAGACCAAATGCCAGGCTGGTGGCTCCTGGAGCAACTGTTGAATGGCAGGAGGATTCTAACATCACTTACACTGAGCCGCTCAATGGGAATTGCCTCTATGTTGGGGATATCACCGACATGCCTAATGCTTCCATTGCGATAAGCAATTGTGATGGGCTGGTAAGATACTTTCTTGTTATGTACCTAAGATGAATGACTCCCCTCCCTCCATCTCCTTTTCTTTTTTTAATGCAGAAGGTGTGGATCTTCAGCCTTTTAAAAAAAATAAAAAAAAAATAAACATCACACCTCATTTGTTATGGTTAATTGTGAAATCAAATAAAGGAAATGTTCCCTTACATGAGGCAAGGTGTGATGAAATGCTAAGCTTCTTTTATAGGTAGCAGAGGAGCCAGTCCCCTCTGAACCGAGCCCATAACTGCTGTGACAAATTGCTAATTATCAACATAAAAATCTAGATCGCTCTCTTGAAGCTTTTCAGCACATCTGAAACAGTGACCTAATGCTGTCACCTGCACATTTTCCATCTTTGTAATATCCTCTGCCAACTTCAGTCTAGCAGAGGCTACGAAGGGGTGTGTGCCTGTGTTTTAAAGAGGAGATAATAATGCCGAAAGACAGGCTCCATTACAAATTGATTGCCTACCCCCCCTTCTTTAATGTTTTTGGAAATGAAATCTGTTCAGAGGTTGGGGGTCAGGTCCTTTGCCTTTTTAAAGTTGCCTTGCTCATTATAGTTCTCCCGTCTGTGTAGTCAGTCATGGAGCTACTAGCAGAAAAAAGGTTTAATGGATTTCACAGTGCATATGCACCTTACAGGGTGACTCCCTGGGTGTCGGAGGAGCTGTTTATACGCAGTTGGAAACCAGTTCCAGTTTTCCGTTCCAGAACACATATGGAGAGGTCAAACTACGTGTCTTTAGCTATATTTTTTAGACTAATTGCTATGTGGAGCAAATTTTGCTTGGTTTTACTTCGGGGAATGAACTTCTAATTACATCCAATACCATCTTGTTTATATTGTTTGACAGAGAAAGAGGCTTGCTAACATACAGCTGGTACTACTTATATGATAAATGGATTTAAGCTTTGAGCATGACCTTCCTGTGTTGTCTGAGGTCTCTCCACAATCTGATTAAAAAGCAAGAGGCATGGGTGGAGATATGGTTGCTAACTTTTTGTTTTTGGGTAGGGGGAGAAGTTCCTATGTCTTTAACAGCAACCGAGCTCACAAGTCTTTAGCAGGTGGAAACTTTGATATGTCATCTCCTGCATCTCAAGTAACTATAAACTGTTGGCAGTCTTAAGTTGGTGGTGTCCAGAAAGAGGTGGACACCTTTTGCACTGAAGTTTATGCTCCTTGCAGCTTTAAGTTCTCCATGCTGGAGTTATCAATCACCTATCTTGTGTAGTATATCAATGCCAATCTGTGGTATTTAGAGAGGTAAAGAAAACCCCACTTGCTTGGAGAGCAAGACAGATAGAAATGCCCTTCTCTAGACCAGACCAACCTTCCCCAACCTGATACCTTAGATGTTGTTAGACTACAATTTCCATAATCCCCAGCCAGCATGGGGAAGGATGCTCTAGAACACAGATGGACAATTTCTGTATCCCTAGGGGCCATTTTCCAGACAGTGGTTCTTTACACAATTAAACTATGGAATTCACTTCCACGAGAGGTACTGTTGGCTACCAATTTGGATTCCTTTAAAAGCAGATTGGACAAATTCATGGAGTATCAGGCTAATGAAGGCTACTAGTCCTGATGGCTATATACTTCCTCCAGTATCAAATGCAGTATGCCCTTTTACACCAGTTCCTGGAGAACATAGGTTATTGCATTCATGTCCTGCTTGTGGGTTTCCTGTGGGCAGCTGGTTGGCCACTGTGTGGACAGAATGCTGGACCAGATGGACCCTTGGTCTGATCCAGCATGGCTCTTCTTATGTTCTTAGGTCTAGGGTCTAGAAGTATATTATACAGCAGATGAGGTGGCAGATGGGAGAGTCTTTTACCTATTTTATACTTTGAAAATGCCAACGCGCATGCACTTGTTCACAGCAGAGCAAGTCTCTGCACAGGTTGCCCTTTCCAGTCAAGCAGCAGTTCCTCGAATGCCTATGCTTGTGTGTGTGTTTAAGCTTTTATTTGCAACACAATGGTAACAACAACAGGCAAACAAAAAAAGGGGGAAATTCATATCGTGAAATATAATGATGTACAGTAATCATTGATATGGGGACGGGGCAGAAAAAAAGAAAAACCCAATGAGTGGAAAAAAGGATTGACCTACTCATTTCAAATATATATGTTAATATATCAGTCCATTTATTTAAATAAGCATGTAAACAACTTGGACGGTTGTAAGAGATACACTGAAACACAGCAAGGTTTTCAGCCCCTTGAGTGATAGCTGAGAGGTGTTTTTTCTTCCAAGCATGGAGTATAAGGGTTAGGCAGTCTTATGGACTATACCCTTGCTACTTGGAGGCTCCCGAACTTGGGACTGGGGCGTCTAAGATTCTTACGCCTTGCTGGGCTGAAGCCAATAGTGTGGGAGGAGTGGTGCAGCTGATCTTCACCTCCCCGTCCTCCAGTCTCCTGTGTTTTCACTAGATGGACTTTTCAGCTTGTCTGGTGAGGGTGGTTCAGAGGGGGAGGGAAGAAGGCCAATGCAGGCTTAGAATAACTCATATCTCGGCCTCTCTGATTTCCTCTCCTCTCCTCGTCACCCACCAGAACACCCCCTTCCACTTCCTCCTCAGTCACTATTCCAACCTTGGAGAACCAGCTGGTGAAGGTCCTTTCTGAGCTGGCTGTGAGGATGGGGGTCTAGGGTCAGATCTCCAATTCCCCCTTCCAAAGGCGGAACGCTGTCTCCAACCTCAGCAGAGTATCCTGAGCCATCTATGGTCCCTGGGACGGTCACCCAGGGACCATAGGATTGCTCTCTAAGAGCTCCATCAGATGAGCGTTTTATTGCAGGCTCGTTACTGGGGCACTTACGGGTTTTCGCGGCTCCCTCTCACATCGTTGTCTGCCTCCTGCCCCTTCTAGCCTTCTTCGCGTGACAACCCCCCCCCCCCAAAAAGTCTGACTTATTTTTAAAGATGAAAGCTGCTGCTATCTCCTGCCTTGTGCAGAGAAGTGGCGGGATCAAAATGTCCCATTGAATGGGCTACGTGCATGTTGTTAACCCTTTTTTGAAAGAGGAAGTAATGAGGGACAAACGCACAGGCGGAGAAGCAACGGTAAGGAAACACGATACCACCCCCCGTGTGTGAATTAACTTGAGGAGGATTTCAGTATCTACTTTTGCTGTACATCTGTTAATCCACACATCACAGGGACATGATTTAAAAGTTATGTACATTCACTGTTATCACAGTTTTTTCAAGAAGAAAATTTATATGAGCAAAAAGCTCCAACCAAAAAGAATGCCCACTACAGAATGCCCACATGACCACTGCTGCCGGCTGAGTGCATACAGTATTTTCAAAGTAAAAAAAAAAAGCTTGAAAGACTCCCCCCCCCTTGGCTACCTTGTACACTGAATAAGGTACATGGAACCTCTGCCTCCCTACACTCCATGAGAAATTTCCTTGAAATTATCTCCCTGCACTGTTTCTCAAGACTCTTTGTTTCACCTTCCCATGAATTGCCCAACACAAATGAACAGAAATACTTCGCAGAGCATTCATTTTTATATTGGCAAAGCTGGAGATTAATTTTGGGTGGTGCACTAGGTTATAAAGAAGTCAATAGAATTCAAAGTGGGTGGTGTTAGCTAGAGGTTGGAAGGAAAGAAACCCTCCAAGTGGTGTACTTTGGAACTCTGTTTTCATGCAGTTGAGTGCTAAAAATGGTTTGGGGACCTTTAAACCTTGAAAACACTGTGGGGTGAAGCCATGGAAATCCTGTCCTGTGATACTCCTGTAATGTTTAAAGAGCATCAGACTGCTAAGCATAATTATTTAGAAGTATGGCCCGTTGACATTCCTCTGAGTAAACATGGTGAGCATTGGGGTTGACAGGTGGCGGGCTGCCTGCCTACCTGCTGAGCTTGCTCCTCAGATGAGACTCACTGGCTCAGTTTGGACGACACGATAGTCAATGGTGGGGTAATAATCAACTTTACAGTTGTTCATCTAGGGGGTACTCCCCACACAACATGGTAATAAATAATCAACTGTGGTGTGGATTAGGATCAGCGCTGAGTTGACTATGGCAGCATTCGGACGACACAATAGTCAAAACAACTGACGATTGTTTCCCCCACCCCAGTTGTTTATTGTGTCGTCTGAATTGAGCCACTGATTCTCTCTTGTTTGTAAGAATAACAGCTTCATTGCTTGCACACTCCCCTCTAGCTTCTTTGCAGTTGCTGCAGGAGCCCGCCAAAACCAGTGCCACAGGCAGGAGATGAAGAGGACATGGCTAATGAAACCTGGCTGAAATTTCACAGAGAGCTCCATTCCCCATCTCTGCAAATTTCAGTTGAAGCTCCACAACTAGTCATTCCACCTCCCTCCCCATCTTAAACAGGAGCCAATCAATCACCCTTTCTTCTTCTCCATCTCCTCCTTGGCTCAGCTTCTGCTTTGTCTCAGCGAATGTAGGGAAGCAGAGAGGAGTGGGCGCCAGTCAAAGCATGCACTCTGTATTTAATAACAATGCTTCTGGGTGGAAAAAAAAATAGAAAGGGGAGAAAAGAGAGGGAAATCAGTGCATGCGTTTAAAAGAATACACTTTTTGCCACTTTCTTTGCTTGATCCTTGTTACGATGCTACATTTATGTGATCACCAATTATAGTTTTGTTGGCATTGCTATAAGGTAGATTTTATCAAATTTCAGAGATTATGCCAGTGCTGAAATGAGTGACTGCCTTTAAAAGTGTACAAGGAGGGTATGGTTTGGGTAAAACTGGTGGGGGAAGGCTGTTATGGGGTGGGTCTTACGGATTTTATTAGTGCCCCTCTATCTTTGCCCCTCATAATCCAAGGACTACTTTATGTACAGCGTTGATAGGGAACTCTTATGTGAGGCCTATTCCTAGGGCTTCAAGCTTCAGAAATATATGAATGTGCAGTGCCAAACACACACACACAAAACAAGCAACTAAAGTCAGCATAGCAGCTAATTCTTTAAAATAGGGACTTTTCAAAAATTGGGTTTTCTTCAAGACAGAACTCTGTAAACCAAGACAGGAGGAGAACAAATTCTTGCATACAAGCAGACAGGAGGCTAAGTTTCTTACTGCCCTGTACTGAGACCTTGAGATTCTTCTGTTATGTATGGCAAACATTGGCTGTTATGGCTGCAGCAACTTCAGTCTGAATGCCCTGCCCAACTATTGCCGAATTTCCCAAATCTGGCAGTTGAGAATTAAAACCAGAGGCTGCCCACCCAATAACTACAGTGGTTTTCCCCGAAACTAAAATGTTAGAAGCAAACAGTAGATGTCCTAAGAAAGGCATCTGTTTGACTAGCAAGTTAAAGGAAATGAGAGATGTCAATTTCGTTGATATTTGGCTGAAACAGATGGAAATCGGTAGAATGCTCATTTACACATCACCAAACAGAAAGGGGGAATGCATCACCGAAAAAGAGGACAGAAGAGGACACAGATTTGCAAAAAATCTGCACATAATAATTTGTATGTATAATCAATTTAGAAATGATGATGATGATTTAACCAGGAATACATCTCACCATAGTGGGGAAGACAGTGACCTGGTAACCTGTGCGCCTGCCTGCTTGGGCTGCTGTCTAGGTGCTAAGTGTTGATGGGAAACTTCACAGCCCCTGCTGCTCTCCCTTCATATAGTTCTTTACCTTTAAACAGGGGGCTGTCTATATACCCTGTATATCCCTTGGTGGCTGCACAGTGTCTCTGCGTCATTTATACAATGCAGCCACAAACTCGCAAGCACCATAGGCTTTTTTTTGATGAAACTGCACACTTTAAAAGTAGCCGACTTTCTGGGGCTTTTCCCTATGCTACGAGGTCACCACTTTCTTTCCGCTGCCTTGCAGAGGTGACCTCGCTTCGGGTGGATTGAGGCCCAGGATAGGATGCGGAAAGCAGGACAGAGGGCAGGGGGCAGGCTCGATGAGCCAAATGGCTGCCGGTGCTGTGGTTTTTTGGCTGGAAATCCCGCATTTCCTCCTGCAATGAACATTTAGCATTCCCATCCTGCAGCTGCGATGCTGCGGAGTTTCGAGGGAATAGCGGCAAGGCATCATTGTCAAGACACGGATGTGGACTGGGCAGTCGTTCAAATAGAAGACGCCTTCAAATAGAGGACTGTCCTCTTTACAGCAGTACACATGCTTTCTGTAAGTCAATATCACCACTGAAGTTGAAAATATGCTTTGATGTAAATGTTTGTTTGCAGTTGCCATGCAGAGTATCTCCATAATGTTTCAGGAAGACATACCCCTGCTCCATTGCACCCACATCCAGTTGGCTGACTTCATTTATTCAGGCAGGCTTTCTTCCTGCTGATACTTATGCACATGCTCCTTTTAAGCATTTGTGATAACTATGTTTGGCAGGATTTCAGATGCATGGTTGGAAAAAGCAAAATAATATGATTTGTTTGCAATGTCAACCCTCAGAATTTCCTATAAATATGTATCATGTCTTATTTTGTGTTAGTGCTCTTTGGAATGAAGGAGTGTTTGTCAAAAGTTGCCCTTGTCACAATTCTAGTGGTTATGGGTATTTTAAAGCTGCCCAGTTTAATTCCACATGCATTTACCCAACAAGAGAATCATAGGATGAGGAGGAACCCAACAGAGTCATGCATGATGACTTCCTCCCCTACATCAGGTTCCACCTTGCTAACTTACATCATAACATATATTAATTTAATTTCATATTAACTCATGCGATGTGTATTATTGTAGTGTGTGCTGTTCTGCACAACTTCTGAGTGAACAAGTCCATTACAGTCCATCAAAGCTTGACAAGCTGCCTTGTTTTTTCTGTCTGCCTTGGATTTCAAACACGAAGGGGTGGCCAAGCACCTGGCAGGTTCCAGTGCATGGCTGGTGGGCTGCCTCTGGCTTGGGAAGTCAGACGTTATTCAGGCTTGGTGTATTGCAAGCAGTGATGGAAAGAAGGAACAGTGCCTCACCTACTAGCCCTTGTAGGCTTCCCAATCCTTTTGGGTCAGCTGGCACATTTTAAAAGTGTGTTATAAGTGGGATTTTCAAAGTGTGTTATAAGAGCTCACACAAAATGTCTGCAGTAGGGGGTGGGGTTTGCCCATGCGTAAAATGGCTGCCACAGCAGGCATGGCTGATCACAAAATACTCATTTCCCAGAAGGCAAATTGGTGAGACTAAAAGAACAATAACTTGCCCAAGAATCTAAGTGCAAGGCAGAGGTGGGTTCTGAACCTTTTTGGTTAGGGATCTTTAAAGAAATCTCAGACCTGACACAACAACAAATTGTACCAAATCCTTTAGTAAGCACGTCTACCCATCTGTGATGATGTAAAGACTCCTGTAAGCCATAAAAAGTTAGGCCAGTTATCCCAGGGTCAGCTCGAGATCATCCCTGTGCGTTCCAATGATTCACAGGTGATCCAGGAGTCAACCAGGGATGAGCTCTCAGTTGTCCCGGGATAACTGGGACTGGATTTTTCATGTTTTTTCCCTGCAGTCCTGGGACAACCCCGAGGTCCACGGTCAATGTGGCACTCGCTCCTGGGGTCGTCCCTCCTCCCTGTGAATAACGGGCTCACCAAATAGGTGTGGAGCTCTGTGGGGGGAGTCCATGCCCATGGGGGGTGAGGGCAGGGAGCATTTTTGCCATCCCAGGGATGGATCTTGGCAGTTTTCAGCACCGAGTTTCCAGGTGTTTTTTTTTTTTTAAAACCTTACTTTTGGCGCAGGATCACGTCTGTGCAATTGCGCAAATGTCTTCTTTTTTTAAAAAAAAAGTCATGCTGGAACATCCCTCTCCGCTGGCGTTTGGACCTTGGGGGATGATCCCGGAAGCTGGAAAGTCTGAGTTCTTCCCCCACTGTCCTGGAAGACCTGCAGCTGTAGATGAGCCTATTATTGTCATCAGCACATATGGAGGTAGCAAAAGGGTGGAAAACCAAGTCAGTCCGAGGGTGGCATTGCAAAATTTGGCAAGTGGTGCTAGCCGAGAAGCTCACACATCACAGTAGGGGGCTGACCAAGCAAAATAGTTTCATAAAAATATGTTTTCCATTTTTGGCTTTTGTTAACAAAAAGAAAATGGCTTCAGATCTCCAGTCACACAGAGAGCATTTTGGAGAGATGTAATGTCTTAAGCTTTGGATATAGATAGGCTGACCATCTGAAAAGGAGGACAGGGCTCATATAACTTTAATAGTTGTAGAGAAAAGGGAATTTCAATCAGTGTCATTTGTATGCAATTAGTTCCTGGTGATATTCCCTCTTCATCACAACAGTTAAAGTTGCAGAGCCCTGCCTTCTTTTGTATATGGTCACTCTAGTATAGTGCCTGCACCTTTAACAGTTGTGATGAAGAGGGAATTTCACCAGGAACTAATTGCATACAAATGACACCTGCTGAAATTCCCTTTTCTCTACAACTGTTAAAGTTATATGAGCCCTGTCCTCCTTTTCAGATGGTCAGCCTAGATATAGACATAATGCAACTCTTTATCTAGTGTAATGTTGGCACCTCAAAACTGAACGTGGATGCTGAAGCAGTAGAATAAGCTCTTGTTAAAAGTTTTGTTTATTTGTTTAATGGGGAAAAAATTAAAAATACTCCCCTCCCACAGTTCTGAACCCAAATAAAGATGGCGCTGGAGGCTGGTGTCTAATTTTGCAGCATGCCAGCCTCCTAGGGGGAATCCACACAGTCCTTTGGAACGTTTTAAAAAGTATTTTAAAACGTTCCAAATAGGTGCGTTCTAAAACGTCTTAGGCCACATTACTGAGTACTCACTTTACAGGAGAACAGTCTTCCATCTTTAAAGCGGTGTGTGCGATCACATGCTGTTCTGCCCTGTCTCTTTCTCTTTCGTTTTTCAATAAATTTAGGGCAAGGCATTGTGGGGGTTGTAATTCAGTTACACACTTCCTTCTTAGTTTCTCTGTCATTCCCTAGCGAGTATAGGGCTAAGAATTGTGGGTGTTGTAGTTCACTGGTCCACTTCCTTTTTCTTCCCCACCAATCAACTGCTAAGCATTTGGGCACCAGTAAAGGAAGCACTGCCCCCATGAATCCCAAACGGTAAGGAAGGACACATTATTTTACTTAAAACGATTTATTAAAAGTGAAACCGTTGTATATAACTGAAGTGAGTTTTAAAAAACCTCAGGTATACAACGTTATAGGGAGTGCGTCATGTGGCCCAAAGAGTTTTCATAACCCTTATAAAATGTCAAAAAACTCGTGTGTAGATAGGCTCCTAGTTAAAAGACATGTTTTAATTTTTAAAATATCCTAAGAGATGGTAGGAGTTGTAAATCCAACACATCTGGAGGGCATCAGGTTGGGGGGAAACCAATCTACCTGGTTCTATCAGTGAGAAACCAGAAGGTGTATTTTAAAAGATAAAGAATACTCCGAACATCACACCCAATGTTAAACCTGAATTGGAGTAGTACAGAGAAATGGCCTGACTCTGTTCCTGCTCAAGACGGTCACATTTTCTATGAGTGCTGGATTTGGTCCTTATCTTTGTCAGTGCTGAGAGACATCAGTAAAGGACATTAAGGTTGAGGCCCTGAAAACCACTTATTGAAGTCATCCCATTGAAATCAATGTAGCTTCCTGCAGGTGATTTATTATCTAAAGCCAGGCAATGCTGCATGTTAGATTAATTTAACAGACTCTATAATTAATATGCTGGATCATGGCCATCATTTTTATTTTGGTGAGGATTATTTTGGCATTGGTATTCCGAAAGTGTGTGCTGTTATATCTGTATTGAGAACCTGCTTTTCAGATTGGTATTACCAGGTATTTTAAAAACCCCAAAGCTTGGCTCTAGCCTCTGATTCTGCCAGTGCAATCTTAAACATGTTTACTCACATGTAAACCTGTTTACTCACATGTAAACAGAGGACAGTCCTCTCTTTGGCGGGATGCCAGAGCATTGTCCTCTAGTTGAAGGCGTCCTCTACACTACCTGTCCTGTCCAATTCCGGTTTAAATATATATAAAAACAAGAACTTTTGCCCATCAGCAACACCTGGACAGCAGACTGAACAGGCAGACACAGAGGTCACCTGGTCACAGTCTTCCACATTATGATTAGATGCACTGTCTTTCTATTTAAATTACAATAAATACTTTTAAATGTGCATTTTATACATATAAATTTGAAAAATTCAAATTGTATGAAAATATGCCCTCTTTTGTGGTAATGCATTTCCTCCTGTTTTGGTGATTCGTAAATGGTCACCCTAGGCATGGGTGGTGGTGGAGTTGGTGCTGGGGAGACCCATTGAGGACTCTTTCTCTCCTCCCCCCCCCCCCCAAATTTGGAGCCAGCCTTGAAGATTCTGCTTATTATTTGTAAGAAATTATCTTTGCTATGAGTAAGACTGGAACTAGATGTTATGGAGAGCATGTCACTGTTGCCAAAAGCTGTTATTTTTGTGGGGGAAAGAGGGCTGTTGGTTGCTTTTTAAAAAAAACATATTTGTTTGTTACATTTAGTTTGGACCTGATACTCTTTCTGTGGCAAAATGTTCATATTATATCTACCTCACTTTACACCAGAGTGGGCAACTTGTGCCCCTCAATATGTTTTGCCTGGAACTCCCATTATCTGATTGGTTATGCAGAGTAGAGCTCATGGGAGTTGTAGGCCCAAACATCTGGAGTTGTTGCCCATCCCTGTTTTGGCTATATAGTTTTTTTTAACCATTCTCCATCTTCAGCAAACACGTAGAGCGTGAAGAGCAGAGACATATTTTTACACATGTCGTGGGCATGTACTGGGGATGAGTGACCAATCAAGACTCTTCAGCTGGTGGTCATAAACGTTTAGGAACATGTGCCTGCTCTTCAAAATTTGCTCTGGCCTCCCTCAACCTGGTGTCATCCAGATGTGTTGGACTACAACTCAAGAGAATTCCTCACTGGGGTTTCTGGGAGTTCTAGTCCAACACATCTGGAGGGCACTGGGTTGGGGTAGGCAGGTTTAGATGTTTGCTTAAGGGAAAGACTGGTGTAACATTGGTGTAGCTATGGCAAACGGGATTGCTGCATGCACTGTAAAAAGATTGTGTGTGAGACCATGCAGGGTGTGCTCTTTAGTGTATTTTAGACTCCTCTTTTTTAAACACACACACACACTCCAAAATAATCCCAAAAAGATATTTGAGGAAAGCCAATTTTCTGGCTGCTTTCCCAGATGCTAATTTGCCTAGAAATGCCTTGTACAGCAGTAGTGCTATTTAAACTTCCTTAATAGCAGTAGTGACCGCAGTACAAGGCACATCTTGGTAAGTTAATGACAATCAGTGCTTCTAGCCACTCATTAATCTCTAGGAAGGAACTTGTGCTTTGACTGCTAGTGCTTCAGGCCTGTGTGCCCAGTGACCTAACAAAGCCCTTTTGGTATGTGGTGTCTTCATATGCATCTTCCTAGAGGGGTAGAGGCAGTCCTACAATTGAAAGGTCAGAGGAGCAGAAAATTGAACAAGGGAGGGGGCTAGAAAGTTGAATGTTCTGAATTTGTCTTTAGGTGGGTATATCAGAGGCAATTAGGCAAGGTGATCAGGATACCTTTGTTTGAGGTATCCAGGAAGACTTATACCAGGGCAAGATCTACACTGGTGCTTTTTATCAGCATTGAAGTGTACTGATAACTTTTGGGGCACTTTATGCATTCTGTATACCACTTTTCTAGCATTATTTCCCGCTTTTTGTTCTGTATTATCCAAAATACGCAACAGATGTCATTGTGTGTGCTATGAAGTATAAATGTGCAAGACAGTTATAACGTCACCATGATGGGATTGTATCGATATGACACAAGGTGTAGATTCAGTCCAGGAGAGCATATTTGTCTTTGTAGCCCAAGTCTGTACTTTCTGAATCGCAACAGCTCTCTGAGCTCTAAGGCAAATCATCTTTGCCATCACCTGTTACCTGTTCCTTTTAAAAAAAGAAACCTGAAGATGGGACCTTCAGCATACAAAGCAGGTGTTCCACCAAAGGACTTAAACTTTTCCATTGGTAGTAGCTGGGGTTGAGTGACAGGAAATCCCACCTCCCTTGTGCTGTTCCTTTTTCTCTTTTACATCAGAGACATGATACTTTGCTAAATGGACATTGGGCTGCTTTAATGAGGTTCTTCTCATTTTTAGACTGCTCAGACACTGGGGCTGTTCACACAACACGCTCATCTAGACTCAGTGATTGAGTGTGGGTTGTTTTGAACCGTGGGTTGTTTGTTGAACAGTAGGTTAGTGTGTTGTCTGAATACAGCCAAGGTGGCTTGTTAACCATGCAGTGTGGCTTATTTTCTCAAACAAGCTCCCCTGAGAACCCATGGTTTGTTGTTGGGTTGTTCAAGGTGGCTAACAAGCCACCTTGGCTGCGTTCAGACAACATGATAACCCACCCTTTGGAAAACATGCTGTGTTTAGACAACTTGCTAAACCATGGTTCAACAAACAACCCATGGTTCAAAACAACCCACACTCAACCACTGAGTGTAGGTTAGTGTGCGGTGTGAACAGCCCCACTGTCTATCAGCTGAGTGTTTACCCCCATGATTCTCCCCCCTCCCATTTTTCCTTCCCCTTCTGTAAAAGTGTCTCCAGAGTCTTGCCTGCATGATCTTGGCAATGGTGTTATAGTGCCCACTCAGATGTGCAACAGCCAATATGGAATGAGTAGGGAGCATTTCTTGTGTTGGCAGTTCATCTGAAAGCCCATGGACTGCCAGTTGCTGAACACAAACTTCATGCATTATAAATCCTTACTAAAGTCCACTTATTAAAAATATGATTATTGATTTGAAGAAATGGAAGAAATTGATCAATATTAGGGAGAATTGCAGCGATACAAATGTCTTTAATCCCCAGGTTTTTATTTTTATTCCAGGTACTCCCCATCCTCCTACAACCAAAAATATTGAAGTTGTGGCAAAAGCAAATTAATACATTCATTTTTCAAGCAAAAGCACCTTTTATATTTTTATTATAAAAAATCAGCGGAAGGAGGCTGGGGACTTCCACATCTTGTATCATATTATGAAGCTTTTCAAATACGGCAGGTTTATTTTATTATTATGAAGGCAAATAAAAATTGGATACATTTTATAGAAGAAATGTTGACTAAAGGCCCAATATGGGCATTACCATTTCAACCTATAAAAATAAAGGAATTAAATAATATTCAAAATCCATATACCAAAACGTGCTTTGCAATTTGGAAAAAGTGGCAGGGTAAACTGTCTCCAGTGTGGTCCCCCCTCACCCCCATACAATCACATCTGAGCAAGCTGGATGGAAAGAAGGCAAGAAGTAGTGGGAGACGCATGGGAGGTGGGTGACGTTGTCAGAAAGACCCGTGAACATCCATAAGCGGGGATTAACAAGCGTGTGAAAAAACCCTCATCTGATGACGCTCAGAATCTGAGCTTGTGATGAATAGCACTGGGCCTGAACTCCACCTGCTTTTTCGCAACTTCTTGGTTTCCCTCAGAAAGAGGCAGTCATTTTCGGCCTTTTTCGTTGGGATGTTGACACTTTTGGAGAAATTTCTCAGGGGGCAGGGCTTCAGCGCTTAGTTTACTGAAAGAAGTTGGCTGAGGGGTCTGTGTATCTTCCTTTTACCATCTCCCCCCCCCCCCCCCATTCTGTCCTTGCAGCCTCTCCTGCTGCTTGAGCTTCTTGGAAACAACTCTAAAGGACTCAACCGGGACTTTCTCTCTTGAGGATATCGAGTGCAGCTGCCTGCTCAGTGCTTGAAAGCTGAGAGAGGACTCTTCTTCTTCTTCTTCTTCTTCTTCTTCTTCTTCTTCTTCTTCTTCTTCTTCTTCTGACTTTTAGCAACAACAAAGCAAAACAAAAAATGCCTCAGGAAGAAGCCCTGGCTGAAGCAGGGCTTACCCGCCTCGATCCAGACGGAGAGGCGGGTAAGAAATAAATCGTTATTATTATTATTATTATAAGGACAGAATCAGGGAGGGGGGAATGGTAAAAGAAAGAACGCACTCATGCCCCTTGGCCACCTCCTTACAGTAAGGTAAGCACCGAAGACCCATACCATGAGCAATTGCTCTGAAATTTTCACCCCTTCCCACAATTTTTGGGTGAAATTTTTTTTCGCTCCTCCCCCCGCAACGAATGGTCGAACATAAATAGATCAAAAAATTCGGCACGGTTCTTGTGGTGAATGACCAGGAAAGGGATCTTGGAGTTGTGGTAGGTAGCGTTATGAAAACATTGATCTAGTGCATGGTGTCTGTGAAATAGGCAAATTCCACGTTGGGGAGCATTGGGAAAGAAATTGAAAATAAAACAGCTAATATCGTCATGCCTTTATACAAATCTATGGTGAAACCGCACTTGGAATGCTCTGTACGCTTCTGGACATTGCCTGCACTTTTGCATGTGTCTTTTGCCCTGTTTGTGGTTATGAGAATGAGCCTTAATTGGTGAGCTTGGGTTATATCCAGTGTTAGTCCTATTTAGAGCAGACCCACTGGAATGCATTGGACTTAAGTTAGATTAACAACGGATACAATCCTTTATCTTTAAATTATGTATATTTAAAGGCTCTTTCTTTAATTTTTGCAGTGGTTGTTTTTCATAGAATCATAGAATAGTAGAGTTGGAAAGGGCCTCTAAGGCCATCAAGTCCAGCGCCCTGCTCAATGCAGGAATCCACCTTAAAACATACCTGACAGAGGGCTGTCTATCTGCCTCTTGAATGCCTCTAGTGTGGGAGAACCCACGACCTCCCTAGGTAATTGGTTCCATTGTCTTACTGCTCTAACACTCAGGAAGTTTTTTCCTGATGTCCAGCCGGAATCTGGGTTCTTGAAACTTGAGCCCATTATTCCGTGTCCTGCATTCTGGGATGATCGAGAAGAGAACCTGGCCCTCTTCTGTGTGACAACCTTTCAAGTATTTGAAGAGTGTTATCATATCTCCCCTCAAACTTCTCTTCTCCAGGCTAAACATGCCCAGTTCTTTCAGTCTCTCCTCATATGGCTTTGTTTCCAGACCCTAATAATCTGCGTTGCCCTCCTCTGAACCCCCTCCAGCTTGTCTGCATCCTTCTTGAAGTGTGGAGACCAGAACTGGTCACAGTACTCAAGATGAGGCCTAACCAGTGCCGTAAAGAGGGGAACCAGTACCTTACGCATGATGTAATAAGTACTTTGTCTCTGTGTGTGTGTTTTAAATCAAGGTTATAAAATAGGTATATGTGTTCTCTTCATATACATTTATTTTGTCCATTTTTAATACATTACTTAGCCCAACTTGTGGGCGGAGGTTTGTTTGTTTAGTTGTAGGGAGACCTTTTCCTTTTGTGATTTCTTTCTGCTGGGCTAGATAGACCTTTGCTCTGATTCAGCATGGTTCGTCTTATAAGTAACTGCATATCTAGCTAAACTGAATCTTTTGGCGCAAGGAAACATTTGGTTTTATATGTAAAATTCTACATTTACATACCCATTATAGTCCTTTCAAAGTTTAATTAGGTGCATCTGTAAAGTTTATGAAACCTTCAGATGAAGGCCAAGCAAAAAAATTGAGGTATATTCTCTTCCTCTGAAATATAGAACATCATTTGTTTTATTTTTTTAGGTTTTATTTTGCTGGTTTTCAGCCTTGCTATCTTCTGTTGTGTCAAGCAAAAATGTGGTCAGGATAGTAGAATGTTAATGATAGGCAAGTCATGTTCTCCCCATTACAGTTCAATAGACGGGCGCTACAGATCATTCCATTAGCTTTGTCTTCGTCTGTGAATTTTCAGCATCTTCATAGTCAGCACACACATTTCAGGGCCTTATAATTGCAATCAAACTGTTAACGTTTGCATCAAGTTGAAACTTGTTTGGCATTACATCTTTGATGACATTTATTCATGATGAAAAAAGATGAACTACCTCTTTAGTTTTATCTTGCGTTATGAAAAAGAGCATGGCCTCTTTTGATGTTTTAGCAAATTAAGCTAGACAAAGAGGAACACGTAAACACTGCTCACAAAACTGTATTTAATTGATTCCTAAAGTGCTGTTTCTCATTCGAAGTGGGGTCAAATCCTCAGTTTATGTGGTCACCAGCAACTCCTAGAATAGTGAGAAGTACAGCTTTGACTTTGGGCAGAGGCAGGCAATCTGGTGCTTTCCAGATGTTTTGGAGTGCAACTACTGTAAACCAATAGTTAGGGATTAACGGAGTTGTAGTCTAAAAATCTGGTGGGCTCCAGATTGCCTACTCATGATTTAGGGCAAAACAAGTAACAAGACCTCATTACTGCAGAGAAAATTCTGAAACAGAACTATATTGTGTGCCTCTCTCTCTCCTCCCCTTACCTCCCTCCCTCTCTCTCTGTGTTGTGCTATTATTTGTCTGTTTCGTGATGACAGTATATTTGCATGGAGAGTGTGACTTTTCATGAATGTTTTCAGGGAGCAAATATAGGCTGACCATATAAAAAGGAGGACAGGGCTCATGTAACTTGAACAGTTGTAGAGAAAAGGGGATTTCAGCCATTGTCATTTGTATGCAATAAGTGCCTGGTGAAATTCCCTCTTCATCACAACAGTTAAAGTTGCAGGCACTATACTAGAGTGACATATACAAAAGAAGGCAGGGCCCGTGCAACTTTAACTGTTGTGATGAAGAGGGAATTTCACCAGGAACTAATTGCATACAAATGACACTGGCTAAAATTCCCTTTTCTCTACAACTGTTAAAGTTACATGAGCCTGGTCAGCCTAAGCATATATGAGACCTGCAAATTCCAGAGCGTCTGTGTGAGGTCCATATCGCAGATATGGGCGATCTTGAGCATTGCACAGAAGAGTTCAGAAGAAAGCACAGAAGAAAGTGTGACATGGGCAGTTCTTTTCTTCTACTTTTTATTTTCAAGAATGTGTGAATCAGCTGACACACCAATATTATAATAATAACTGAAAATGCAACAAAAGTTCAGATTTCATAGATAAAGTAGCATTATAGTCAGATATTCCTGAGCATTACAAGGGGGCAAGACTCTCCTTTCTGCTGCATTGAATTGCGGTAAGTGGAGATGGTTAGAAAGTAAAGGTAATTCAGGTTTAGAGAAAGCCAGATTTGTCTTATATAAAATTTTGCAGTCAGGAAATATGGTGGGAGAGGAATTTTTTGGAACCCAGTATTTTCTCCCCCCCCTCCCCCAATTAACACTCAATATGAAGTTAACTGCTTAAAAATGAACCAGAGCTTTTTACAGAATCATGATTTCAGGCTAGCTGCCCTTAACAATTTGATCCACCAGATATCCCAAACTTGCTACCTGCCTGGCATCTTGATTTACATAAGAACAAGCTGACAAACAGAACAGCTATTCAGTTCAGACTTTTGTTGGTGTACGTTATCCTTTGGAGGGGAAAAATCCTGTTATTGCTGTCAACTCATAACTTTTCTTTTTGTGTGCTCTGAATGCATCATATTCCCAGTAGCTTTTCATCTGAGAATGGGAAGGAATAATTTCCTACATCAAACAGGTGGACACCATCTGGACAGAATGTTCTAAGGCAACCACAGTTGATAACTTAGTGTTTCACAGTAAGCCTCTGGATAAAATGTAGGTATTTGCTGCTGCTTCTGTGACTTTCTTCTTCTTCTGTGGCTATTGCTATAATATCAGAAACCTGTTGAATCTTACACTGTATAAGAGGCACTTTTCTGTCCGGAGTTCTTTTTTTCAATCACCAGTATGTTTTCAGCTTCTCTGTATTTTCTATACATTATACAAAGTATGCTCAAGTTCTCTCTCTATACTTTCATTTCCTCTAAGTTTCCAATACAGTAACTCGTTTGGACAAAGTCATAATTATCCCAGCAGAGAAACAAAATATCTAGTATGTGGAATGTTGGCTCCAGTCTTCAAACTGCTACCGTTCCAAATACATTGGTGTATGTAATCTACGTTCAGGTTTTTATTCTTGGTGTGATGCACTGATTTTTCTACAATGCTATACTTTTCTTAGCTGTTCTCTCCTTTTGAATTCTCTAGTTATTCCCCCTCCCCCCCGTGAGCATCTGTTCACTGCCTCAGAGTAATAACAGGGTTCCTGTTTAGGGGACCACAGGGTGGTGGTGGTGGTGGTGGTGGAAATAGCCCCATCTGTGTTTCAGATCACATGTGATAATTTTTCAGGAGCTCTTATAACTCTGGTTGTTACGAGGTATAAACAAGCAACCAAAATACTTTTGAGCAGTTGAATTTTGAAGATATTGAAGAGTGAGCCTTTGAACTCCCCCCGCCCCCAGCTCCACATACAGCTCAACTAGCAATTCACTTTTACTTCAACCCTGGACGATATCCTCCACCACACTCGAGGGCGGTAGGCTAGTTTAGGAGTGCAGGACAGGCTGTGCCTGGCCTATACAGCTTTATCCTCCAACACCTCATTCGCCTCCTTTCAGCATCTGCAACTTGAGTCAGCTTCCTCACTGTGCCTCATTATAGGGAGTTTACAAAACTGTCTTGTGCTGTCTTTGGGAGCTTACAAAACTGTCTTGTGCTGTCAGACTCTAGATCATCTTACCCAGTTTTTTTTACTCTGACTGGCAGTGGTTTCCCAGTGTCAGGGGCAAAGGTCTTTCCAAGCTCTGAGACCTGAGTTGTTTTTTTAAACTAGAGATGTCAGGGATTGAACCTCTAACCTTCCATATGAAAAGGATATGTTCTGCTATTGGACTGTTCTCTTCCTCTTGCCCGTCCATGGCTGTGCATTGTAGGGGAATACAATTTGTGGTGTAAAGCTATCCCTCAGAGGCAGCTGCTTCTCATGAAATGTCCAAGCAATCTCTGTATTCCTTGGAATTCCGTTTGGAATTATATGGATGAGAGTGAGGAGCATCTGGTATCTATTGTTTAGATACAAGCTCTTACTATTTCCCCTTCCAGTATCAGAAGCAGTAAGCCTATATACACCAGGCGCTGGAGAACATTGGTGAGAGGGTGCTGTTGCACTGTGTCGTACTTGTGGGAATCTGGTCGACAGCTGGTTGGCCACTGTATGAACAGAATGCTGGACTAGATGGACCCTTGGTCTGATCGAGCATGGCTCTTCTTATGCTCCAGCATATTTTATCTGTATTCCCACATTGTCCCGTTTTGACAGGTTAAGCAACTGACTCCTGATAAAGCCAGGTCCTAACTCTGTTTGCATTAAATGTATCTTCTGCCTTGAAACCACTGGCTCCCTTTAAAAAATCTTCTTCAGTCAAAAAGCTGATGGTTCAGGAGAATTTAGTATAACAAGGATATATTCAAAAATCCCTTTAGTGTTCTCACTAGGAGGGCATGGATTATTCACAACAGTGCTTGTTTCTTAAAAAGACACATGCTAAAGATTTGGCAGCTTCTGCCCACTGAATCTTTTTACAAAGAATATGTGACATTTTCAATGCCTTTTATCTTTCTCCCTCCTGTTATAATGATATTGAGTCTTTCTTGTTCTCACATTGCAAGGCTAACTCCAGGTTACCTAGGCACAAAACTAGGCCTGTGACCCAGACTATGTAGGACAGTAGATAGTGTGGACATGCACTCAGGAGACCCTTGTTCAAATTCCCACTCAGCTATTAAACTTTAGGGTGACCAGATAAAATCCAGGTCAGGGCTCCTGTAACTTTAACAGTTGTAGAGAAAAGGGAATTTCAGCCAGAGTCATTTGTATGCAATTAGTTCCTGGTGAAATTCCCTCTTTATCACAACTGTTAAAGGTGCAGGCACTATACTAGAGTGACCATATACAAAAGAAGGCAGGGCCCTTGCAACTTTAACTGTTGTGATGAAGAGGGAATTTCACCAGGAACTAATTGCATACAAATGACACTGGCTGAAATTCCCTTTTCTCTACAACTGTTAAAGTTACATGAGCCCTGACCTGGATTTTATCTGGTCACCCTAATTAAACTTACTGGCTGACTTCAGGCTAGTCATAATCTCTCATCCTTAACCTACTTTATAGGGTTGTTGACAGGATAAAATGGAATAATCCCAGCATTCTGTCATGCACCCTTTGCATGGGTGGGATGGGAAGGAATAATACTAAATATTGCCATGTCATTGTCTTGTTCATGGATTATCTTTATAAGAATGGGATTCATTGGATTGGTACATTTGACCATCAGTGTGAAACTGAGTTGTGTTGTGGCTAGGAACAAACAAAAAGGCAAGTGCATCCTAAGATGTAAGATGTGTGCATCCATAAAAGATGAACAGTGATCTCCTGGTCCTTTGTTGACCGCTTCTCAAAGCAATGTCAATTATTCAGGACTTCCGATAAGTCATTAAGATTGTGTTTTCTCATCAACAGTAAATTGGTCCAATAACTGATAGGCACTATATCTACTTCTAGTGCTTTTATACCTCAAGATGACCCCTAAGCTGGCATGGCTTGGATCAGTTAAATATCTTTGGCAAATATAGTCATGTGTGGATTCAGCAAGCCAGGGACAACATGACAACTGGGTCATTAACATTGATCTCCAAATATCTGGGGTGGCTCACTCTCTGCTTCTTGCTCTACATTTGCTGAGTTTGCTTTCAGAGAGGCACCCCTGTTTTGTACTAATTAGGTGTTAGTGTCATGAAGTGTGAAAGTAATAATGTAGCATTAATATGGAAATGTAGAGTGCTGAAAACATGTCACATGAATAGCACTCTCTCTCTCTCTCTCTCTCTCTCTCACACACACACACACACACACACACATTTCCTATCTTTTTAAAAGATAGGAAATGATTCAAAGCTCAAAAATAAGCAAAGATTTATGAATGTGTGCTTTAACTCAAGGATCATTGTTTGAAATGTCTTTTCTCTCTGCTAGCATATTCCTTTTAAAAAAACTGTGAGCAGCTGATTGTGACTGATGCTTCATCCTTGGTGCTTCCATAAGGTCCCAGAGCAAATCCACATGGAAATGTTGTCCAAACAATCAGCATTGCTGATGCACTCCTGGTTTAGGCTCCAATCCTGTATCTACTTAGCTGGAAGCAAGACCTATTGAGCATGGAGGGATTTCTGAGTAAAGTTACATAGGATTGCACTGCGAATGGATCAACTAATAACTATTCAACTATGTTACCGGGTGTGTGTGTGTGTGTGTGTGTGTGTGATTATCTATATCCCCTGCATCCATTCCCTTGAATCGATAAATAATATATTTGTTTCTTTATCAAAATAACTCTTGGGGCGATGTAAAAGTTAAATATAATGGTAGTTTTTCTTGGTTCTTCTGTTTGATGCTCCCTTTGCAACAGAAAGCTTTTAAATACTGCTTATGTATCTGGAAGTATTTATAAATATTTAGTTAGGGTGACCAGATAAAATCCAGGTCAGGGCTCATGTAACTTTAACAGTTGTAGAGAAAAGGGAATTTCAGCCAGAGTCATTTGTATGCAATTAGCTCCTGGTGAAATTCCCTCTTCATCATAACAGTTAAATGTGCATGCACTATACTAGAGTGACCATATACAAAAGAAGACAGGGCCCTTGCAACTTTAACTGTTGTGATGAAGAAGGAATTTCACCAGGAACTAACTGCATACAAATGACACTGGCTGAAATTCCCGTTTCTCTACAACTGTTAAAAGTTATATAAGCCCTGACCTGGATTTTATCTGGTCACCCTATATTTAGTTGCCTTGAGGTAGGCTGACCATATGAAAAGGAGGACAGGGCTCATGTAACTTTAACAGTTGTAGAGAAAAGGGAATTTCAGCCAGTGTTATTTGTATGCAATTAGTTCCTGGTGATATTCCCTCTTCATTACAACAGTTAAAGTTGCAGGCACTATACTAGAGTGACCATATACAAAATAAGACAGGCCCCCTGCAACTTTAACTGTTGTGATGAAGAAGGAATTTCACCAGGAACTAATTGCATACAAATGACACTGGCTGAAATTCCCTTTTCTCTACAACTGTTAAAGTTACATGAGCCCTGTCCTCCTTTTCACATGGTCAGCCTACCTTGAGGGCCAGTTAAAAACAGTTGAAACTAATGGGCTGGGTCCCGATTTAGGTGGTGCAACTGAGTTTGTGGAAGCGGACTTCCTTGCCCCCTTCCTCCCCTTAGCAATCCCTCCAGCCCACTGAAAATGCTACACAGAGAGTTGGGGAACCTTGCTGAATGTCAGGAGCTGTGGTGTGGTGGGAATGGGGGGAGGGAAAAATCAGCCATCCACAGAAGGCAGATCTTCAATCCAATCCAATAAAACACCACAAATTAAGACAACAGAAGAATGAAATGCATATCAAAAGCGAGATAAAACTAGAGGCACTTGGCCTTTTAAAAAGTCCTGGGAAAATAAAGGTCTTTGCTGAAAAACCATCAGAGTAGACCCCCAGGCAAGCCTTCCGGGAGAGAGCATTCTGGAGTAGAGGTACCACAACTGAAAAGGCCCTTTCATTGCTCATCACCTGTGTCCATCCCAGAAGGCAGAGAATAAGACCAGAGAAGGGTCCCCAAGCATGAACTTGATGCACCCAAGACTCAAACTGTTCAGGACATTAAAGCTAAGTACCAGCACTTTGGATTGTGCTCAGAAATGGTAGTAGTTTCAACAACTGGCAAGAAGTGCTCCCTTAGGGTGACCAGATTTTAAAAATCAAAATCCCGGTCCCCCTCGCCCCCCCCTGCCCAAAACAACGCCCCCACCAAGCCACACCCCCCCCAAAAAAACCCCAGCCTGGACCTACCGCTGGGTTCCGTCACCGCCCGCGCCGGGTCCTCCGCCACCCGCGCGGCTGCGCCGGGTCCTCCGTTGCCCGCGCTGGGTCCTCCGCCGCCTGCGCGGAAGAGGGCCGGATCTGGAAGTGACGTAACCGGCCCTCTCCCGTCTCTTCCGCGCGGCCTCTGGCCTTACGAGCCCGGCAGCGGTGGCGAAGGCGGCGGAGGAGCCCGGGAAGCGGACGCCCCAGCAGGTAAGTGCCCCCCTTCGTGCTTACCTGCTGGGGCGGCCGCTTCCCGGGCTCCTCCGCCGCCAGGTCTACCGCCGCTCCTTGCTTGCTGCCACCGCTGCGTGACCCCCCGCCACCCCGGCTTGCCCCCCCCCAGCTGGGCCGGTTTGCCCCCCCCCCCAGCTGGGCCGGTTTGCCCCTGGATTCCTGGTTAGGACCGGGAAATCCCGAGCCACCTGGTCAGCCTATGTTCCCTGCAGCATGTCCCAGTTAGCAGCTGGATTGTGATCTCAATGAACTCAGGTTTCTGAGACACCTTCAAAGGCAGCCCTATGTATAATGCAGGGCAGTAATCTAATCTGGAGGTTGGCAGGGCAGGATATCTCTGGCCAGGTTGTCAGTCATGGCCAGGCTATCTCTGGCCAGGAGGGACTGCAACAGGCACACCAGCCTTAACAGGTAACAGTTGTTGCATGCCATAGAGACCACTTGGCCCTCTAGTGACAACAGCATAAAGGACAGCTCTTTTGATGGCTGCTAGCTATGATGGCTATATGGAATTTCCAATTTCAGAGTTATTATGCCACTGAATACTGCTCCTGTTTGGGGGAGATGTAGGTGGGCAAATAGTTGGGGAAGGCTATTGGATTCATGCCCAGCTCGTGGGCTCTTCAGGGGCATCTATCTGGCTACTGTGGGATACAGGATGCTGGACTGGATGGACCTTTCGCCTGATCCAGCAGGGCTGTTCTTTATGTTCTTACAGAACTTGTCTTAAATAATCCTGAAGAATATTTTAAACAGTAAAAAGCGCCGACTTTTCAGCTGGTATAAATAGGTATGTGCGAGTTACCTTCCATGGGATTTCCCCCACTTGGATGAGCCGAGAATGTGGGCTAGAATGAGAGGAGGGAAAAAAATACAAAACACATCTGCGCAGCCAGACAGAGGCTATAATTGGATCCAGAACTCTGAATCATTTTTCTGTACGATATTTAGCAGTGTGACTGCTAGGTCTTCAATCCTGCGGGTTGTGTGTATGCTTAACCTCTTAGGAGTCTTTAAAGGTGGTCATTTTATGTTCAATTTCAATCGATGCATATGGTCAGGAAATGTATGTTATGTGCCAAGTTCCCAGTACCCATCAAATGGGAGTGTGTATTGAAACAAGACCATGAAAGTAGGCTATAGTTAACTGGGTGGGGGGAGTGCTGGAGTATCCTTCCCCCGATCCCAGCTGGCTTTGCCTCGCCTTCCTTTCCGATGTCCCTGGCTTCTTGCAGTTTTCCTCTTAGGTTTCCTGCATCCTCCTCTCCTGTGCTGGAAGAAAATAAGAAGAGAATAGAGGCAAATTAACCAATAAAAAAGAGGAAGGGGAGGAAGGGGGATAAAAGTAACGATGTTAAAATGGTGGATGAATCATGTAAGATATGTAAAAACGAAATAAAGATGTATTTACAAAAAAAAACAACTAAAAAAATGCAGCCTCAGGAACACAGAGAGGGGGAGTCTAACAGGGAGAGGGAGTCTAACCCTTTCTCTCCTTGCCGTGCTCTTGACTAGGGATGGACAAAATAGGCAATTTCATTTCCACTTAGTTTCTCCTTTTCTTTACTGTACATTTGTTTTGGTCTGTTTCTGCACCAGTTTGCAAATTCGCCCGGAAAAAAAAAAAGCCTGAATGAAAATTCATATGAATTCTTGTGTGCATTTCTCCTTATATATGTATTCATATCTGTACTTTCCTTTGTGTACACACATTTTGCAAGCGATTTCCCCCAATCTAATGTCTTTTGTGCATACTTTCCTTTAATAGATACATTTTTGGGTTGCCTTTTTGAATGGCAAACAGCATTAAGCATTCTGAAAGATGTAGATTTCAGCACGTGGGTGCATTCTGGTTCCCATATACATTCAGGAGGTACACATTTACATTTGTATAAAAATTTGGACCAAATGAGTTTCTCACTTTGGATGGCTTTCACAGGGGATTGGACAAATTCCTGGAGGAGAAAGCTATCAATGGCTACTAGTCCTGAAGGCTATATGCTACCATGAGTATTAAAGGAATGCTACCTTGGGAACATGGGCAGAAGGATGCTGTTGCACTCATGTCCTGCTTGTGGGTTCACGTGGGCAGCTGGTGGGAACAGAATGCTGGACTAGATAGACCCTTGGTCTAATCTAACATGGCTCTTCTTATGTTTTTTAAGTAATACTCATACATTTTAAATGACCAGAATGCTTGACAGGATGGAGCCTGATACCCCAAAACACTCTTTCAGCATAAACCAGGAAAACTAGTCTAAAGCGTGTTCCTATGTACGGCCTCCCCAGGAACTCTGCTTATCCTCAAGAGCAGTCTTGGCCGTGGTCCATCTTATGCTGCACTGCATTGTCTTCACTTTTTATTTATTTATTTATTCATTTATCTTGCTCTGTTGAAATGGGATGATGGGGAGGTACAGAAAGCCCTGAAGGCACAGAAATTGCACCAGGCATCTGGTGTATATAGATACTGCCCACCATAGCATTTGGACAAGGATTTAAAGCAGCCTTCCCCAACCTGATGCCTTACAGATGTTTTGGTTTTTAACTCCCACAAATCCCAATCAGCATAGCCAAAGGTCAGGCATTCTGGGAGCTGTAGTCCAAAACATCCGAAGGCTGATTGGAGAAGGCTGATTTAAACCACACCAGTGGCCAAACAATGCTAGCGGTAGTTCTTGTGATTTAAAGAATAAATACATAATTTAATCTAATAATATGTCAGAATAAAATTATGACTGCAACTGCAACTGAACTGTAGAAAGGAAAAGTCAGGCTGTTTTAAACAGACCTGGAGATGAAGTGAGCTGCAGCTTCCCTTCCATCTGCTCCAGGAATCCCTGGGTTGGCCATAGATTTGAGCAGGAGGGTTCACTTTCATTGCTGCATGTTAACCCATTGCTGCTTCCTCTGGCACTGTCGGTGTCTGCAATGGCCCATTAACAGGAGCTGCTGCTGTTTTGTCTACTTAACATCTCTTCAAGATCAGCGCCGGCTCAGGCATCAATCACCGAAAGAACCCAGACTCAGCATCCAAAGAGGGAAGCTTGGCTCTGGCAACAGAAGCCAGTTTTATACTGTCTAAGGAGTATGATCTATCGGAGCTTCTTCCAATCCCCACCCCACCCCATGGGCCCCAGTGGGCATTACATCTCACTGCAACAATGGGAAAGGAAGAAGAGAGAGTCGACCAAAATAAAGCAGCAAATTGGCTTTACTATCGAAAAGGGCAAGGCACCCTAAAAGACTCGTAAAATGCTCTTTTCTCCTTTCCTCATAGAAATATGATTAATCTAACATGTCAGCCTTCCCCAGCCTAGGGCCCTCCAAAGTATTGGGCTACGATGCCTATCATCCCCAGCCAGTTGTAATTTGATATATCCGGAGGGCATCAGGTTGGGGAAGGCTGTAATGTGCTATTCTCCCCTGGAGATACATCAGACGAGCATTTTATTGCATGTTCGCTACTGCCCACTTACGGATGTGCGCACGTCCTTTAGATGTTGTCCATCTCCTATGCACTTCCTGTTCCTTCGCTTGTTTTTCTGTCACAAAATAGACTCCTTTTAATTGGACTTAAAAAAAACAACAACAGAATGTGCTGCAATCTCCTGCTGTGTGCAGGAAAAGCAGTATGATAAAAACAGCCCCTGAATGGGCCACGTGGTCTTTGTTTACTTCCTATTTCCCCTCCGGGAAGAAAGAGAAAGTAACGAGGGACAAAAGTGGGGGACAAAAGTGACGGTAAGGAAACGTGATTTCCCCCCGTGTGATGACACTTCTGGACATTTGAGTTTAAGAAACAAAGTTGAAGGGATGTTTGGGGAAAACAACAGCGTCATGCTAATACTTTGATATTGTTCTGTAGTTCATGTGTGATTTAGCATTCCAACTTGTATTTTGACTTGTAATTTGACTGTGCGTGGCAGGAGTGATGAGCCTGTCCAGAGCCATTCATGCAACTGCTGAAGAAGAGCCCACTGCTGAACTCTAAATCAAGGTGAACTTAACAACAACAGCTTGGCTCCACACAAGTTCTCTCTCTCTCTTTCTGTGTGTGTGTGTGTGTGTGTGTGAGAGAGAGAGAGGGTGTAATTGAGGCAAAAGTTTGCATTTGCTCTTTCCACCTAGATGATACCTATCTAATTTATATGTGAATAAACAGGGAATATATTTGGTCCTATCTGCATGGAAGTCTAATTTTGTTGGTGTTTATTTTTGTTTTGTTTTTATAAGTGAAGAAAGAAATGTGTGTTGAAAGAAATCTGAAAGATACAATTTGGAAAACATAATGCAGACAAATATATTTGAAAACCATTCTTTGTGGAACAAATGATTCCTTCATGATGAAGATTCCTAATCTGGGCAGATACTTTTTCCTAACCATCTCACTCTCTCACCCATGGAGAACATTCTATGGAAATCTGACTGCTCCTGTATGGTGTGAAACCTATGCTAAAATGCCTTTAAAATGTACATCCAGTTTGAATTTTAATATTTTGCTAGAATGGGGCAAAATCCAGTTTTAGAGCCTTTGTAGAACAACAGCAGGCAATAAGTGATAAGCAAATTTGTTTGATTTTGCAAGATCCATAAAATAGACTGCATTTTCTTATGAGATGTGCAAACTCTGGCAAAGGATAGCAGCAAAGCCAGTTCAAACTGGTAATATTTGTGATTCTGTGCAAATATATGGTTGCACTAACTTAAGTCCCACTATTTTCAGTGGGTATATTTTAAATATGATTCTCATCTGGATCCTACCTATGGTAGTTCTGAAAACATTCGAACTTGTGTTGACTTTATGTCCAAGTAGTCTGTGTGACATGACCTGGTTTGAAAGATTGGCATCTTTCATACAATTCAGTGGTGTTGAACCTTATACCCACGGACCAAATCTGGCCTGTGTGGGGTTCCAGTCTGCCCTTCCAGTGTTCCCCAGATGGTCACACTCCCTTCCCCTGCCCCTTTGGTGGTTTCTCAGCTTCTGCACACTTTCCCCCTATTCTAGAAAGTTGAAATAGCTGTCCTAAGGCTAATTCACTGGTAGTAACAGCTTTTAGCTAAAATATTCTGGTATTTGGGGTATTTTGGTCTCGCCCCTTTTGCCTTTGGCCCCACCCCCTTTTGCCTTTAGTCCACCCACCACTGTGATGTGGCCCCCGAGAGCTTCTCTGAATTTGGCCCTCAGACTGAAAGTGGTTCAACACCCCTGCTGTATGTGTTTATAAATGTGTCCTCTTTCAAACGCTACCATGTTCAAAAAATGATGTATGACAGACACACCAAAAAAAAACCAAAACATTGTCACAGGTACGCCGAGAAGGAGCAGTCCTTCTCTGTGGCTGCTCCAAGGCTCTGGAATTCCCTTCCCAGGGTGGCTAGACTGGCTCCCTCCTTGCTACACTCTTGAAAGCAGGCAAAAACGTTTTTGTTCCGGCAGGCCTTTGGGTAATAATCTGGACCTTGTTAATGCGCTGGATTTTTTAAATTATTAATTGACATTTGTCTTTTAATCTTTTAAATGTTTTAATACCATAGATGGTTTAATAATATTTTTAACTTCTGTATAGTTTTATTTATATGTTTTGATTGTATGTGTTTTAATTTTGTAAAGCCACCTTGAGTCCCTGTATTGGAAAAAGGCAGGATACAAGTAATAATAATAATAATAATAATAACAACAACAACAACAACAACAACACGTAGGAAGTGGGCCTGAGAATCTGTTTTTTGTGACTGTCTGATCTGGCAGGCTGTTGAACCAATCTCAGAGGCAAATGGATGACAGAAGATATGTGAATGCAAATAAGCAGTCTGTCTCAGTGAAGAGATTTACCTGAGTAAAGAGAACCTGGCATCAGGCAGCAGGGAGGAAAAGGAAAACAAGAGTTGGAGTTTTCATTATCCCTTGAAGCTCTTGTCCCAAATGGAGTGTGAGAGGCAAACAGACCAGCTGTTAAACTGTATATTCCTAAATTACATGTTTTGCACCTGAGTTGGTATTTTGGGTGATTTTTATAATGTATGGTCTGTTTTTGTACAGACTTCACGGAGCCATGCCATGGTCTGTAAGGCTTTTTAATATGCTGTTAACCTGGAACGTGAAACATATTTAAAATGATACTTTGCCCTGAAAAAAACATTTTTATCATGTATGCTTAAGTCTGCTTGGAACAGTTTTGACAGATTAATTTACTGAGGGGAAAATAGTTTTGTTGGCAAAATCAAAGTCTTCTGTGATAAGCCATACTTATTATTTGCTGCCAGAAAAGCTGGTCAAAACAATTGTTGCCTGAAACAAGATCTTTTGCTTTAATATTCAGAAATATTTTGGTTTTGGCCTAACACTGAAATGTATGTCTTGCTTTAGAACACAGTAGTACCTTGTGGAAGGTGAAGCTACTAAAGCTAAGATTAGGGATGGGTGAACATGTAATGTTTGATCCCTTCGAGGTTCTCTGAAATCTTCCTTGAAGTTCGTTTTGCCTTATTTGCATTCCTGAACCATGAGCGTATTTTCTTTTTAACTGGGAAAAATGCACATTTTCGAAAGGGGAGAAATGTGAATTTTTGAAAATGCAAATTTCCCCCAATCAAAATTGTGCAAACCCCCCCCCCCCCCCATAGGCTAAAGTGCAAAAATGCAGATTTGGGTGGTTTTTTGCATATTTGCGCACTTTCAAAAACATATTTATTTTATTTATAATATTTATATACCAGTGAATATAATAGAATCTCTCAGCGGTTCACAACATCAAAATACAATATTAAAACACAGTATTAAAACACAGCAAAAACACTTTCAACTGCAATAAAGGACCAGTAAAATGGAGTGGCCTAATTAATTTATGTATGGCTCAGGGAAAGCCTAGGTGAACAAGTGAGTCTTCAGGATGCGTTTAAAAGATGCCACATTTTCTGCCTCCCAACCTACACGAGGGAGAGTTTTTCCAAATGGTGGGTGCCGCTACAGAGAAGGCCCGCTGCCTGGGTACTTCATGGCGACATTCCTTCCTTTTCAGAATGACCAGCAAGATCTCCTCTGATGATCTTAAAGGTTGCCTGGGTATGTATGAGGGAAGGCGATCTGCATAAATGCAAGTCTGGGAAATAGTGCACATTTCCCAAGAATTGAGTTCCTGTTAGCGTTTGGGCTTGCGAACAGGACATGTTTGCATTATTTGTGAACAGGAACAGAATTTTTGTGCATCTCTAGATGAGGCCCTTTATAGGTAATATAGAAGATCAGAGTACTGGTGTATAAATCCTCTGAGGCTGTAGTTTTTATTTTAAAAATGTTCAAACCGAAGATGTAGTAAAACCACAAGAGTTACTTTTTTGCATTTAGAAGATGTCAATAGACAGTTCTTTGAATGATGAGTTTTAATCTATCCCAGATTCATTTTTATGCTTTGGCTGATTGCTCATAGTTGTTTTAAAATGTGTGTTGTCTCTTGTGTGTTTTTTAAATTTTGCATATTGTTTTTAATGTTTTAATCTTTGTAACTGCCCAGAGAGCTTAAGCTATGAGGCAATATAGAAATGTAATAAATAATAATAATAATAACAATAATGGTTAACAAATAAACAACTTAGTACAGAAGATGGATACTTTTGAATATGAGTTATACTAAGGCTGCAATCCTATGTTAATTTACCTAGGAACAAGCTCTGGTGAACTCAATGGAGCTTATTTGTGAGTAGACATGTATAAGACTGTACTTGAAGAGCCAGTCTCTATTAGTGCTGTGATGAAAATCTTTCAATTTTTGGCATTTTGTGGGGAGTGGGGGGGGGGGAATGAAAATTCTGACGAAAGAAGCTGGGGTAGTTGAGAATTTTTGGAAAGGGTGAGGTCACATGGCCTCCAATAGAACTGCCAGGGTCCTCCAAGTGCCAGGGGTGTTTTTTAAAAATAAAATAAAGAAATAGAAAGAAGACCCCTAAACAACCAGCTATACCTTTAATAGGTATATATAAACTCTATCCTCCTCTTCAAGGAGAAAATTCTCCAAAATTCTCCCCATCCCTGCAAAAGAGAAAGAAGAAACTATACCTCTTTCGCAGACAGAGAAAAAGTTCACAAAAATAGGGAGCAGGATATGGTAGAGCACTAGTCTGTATATATTTGGCGGACTCGACTGGTAAAGTGTTTCAGGCTGTAGCTGATGGTGAGTGATCCATGTTTGAATGCTCCCCATTTTGTTTTGTTTAAAATAACTTCTTTCACATAGAAACATACTGGCTCAATTTGGACAACACGTTAAGCAATGGTTGTTTAATTAAACAACCGTCAGTTGAGTTGTTTAACGTGTCGTCTGGAGGGAGGCACACAACCCACAGTATGCTAATTGGGAGAATTAAACAACTGAGAGAAACAACTCACTTGCGAATTGTTTAGGGATTAGTCAATTGACTAAAGTGTCGTCTGGAGGGGAGTGTGGGTTAAACAACTGTGGTGAGTACGTTATCACAAAAGACCATAGAGGAGACCGGCAAGAGCGGCAGAACGCGGGCAGCCGCTCAGCGACACCCACAGCAGTTCGCCGGCATTGCCACCATAGCAACCAAGGACGCCCCCCCCCCCAAAGCAGGCAGTCGGCTCGGAGCGTGCAACAAGGGGCTGGCTCCTGCAAGCACTCACGTCGGGCGCCCATGCAGCCACCCAAACGGAAAGGGAAGCGCACCAGAAGAGAACCACATCCAAGGGGGGGGGGAGAGGATGCCGACGCCATCTCTGTGGACGGGCGGGACATTGAGCCGTTGCTGGGCCCCGTGAATCCCGTTGGGGAGCACCACACCCGTTTGGAGGTGTCCCGGGTGCGAGAGAGCATCAGTGCCTGGATCTGGCAGCGCTACCCCCACCCCCTGTGAGAGTCAGCTGTGGGGTTTCATCTGTAGACTGGCATCTCCCCCTGGCGTTCTGCCCCTCTCCGCCTCTTCCCCATCACCCATTCCATGGCCAGCTCCCTGGGGGTGCTCGTTCAGCTTCCCCCTCCTCACTGCTGTGCCTTCCAGTCGCCTTCTCCCTTCCCGGGAGCGCCTGTCCTTTCCGTGGGCTCTGCCCTTGCTTCATAGTGACCATGTGCCTTACTGCCCATGTCTGAGGTCCCTGCTGAATAAAGTTTTCCAAACCGCCCCACTCTTGCCTTCTTTCCTGTGTGTGTGTTTGGATGCTTAGGGAGGGTGATGTTTGTGGCTGGGGGACGTGGGTCACCCTCGCGACTGCCTGTCCCCCGTGTAGGGTGGGCGGGGGTGGCTCCCTGGTGCATGGGTGCCAACGTTTGCTGCATGGTGCTGGGTGCGGGGTGCGGCCGTTGCTTTGGTGCGGCCGTTCCTCCTGGCTGCCTCTTCGCCGGAGGCTGCTGAGTTCCGCCCATTGCCTACAACAGCCAATGGAGTTTGGGAGGCGTGTCCTGCATCGGCTTCAATGGCGGTGCCCATGGATTTTCGGCCGCAGTGTGTTCTGGGATACCTGCTGGAGGACTAACGGAGGTCGGTGAGCAGAGAACATGGCGGCCAAGCTGTCAGTCAGAGCCGAGTACGTTATTAACCACCAGGGTGTTTGCTGGTTCCCTGCAGCACCTGCTGCAGCGTGTTGTCTGTGGAGCTCCACCTCTTTAACACACCGTCAGTATGCTATTAACCCACCATTGACTAAAATGTTGTCCGAATTGAGCCAGTATGTCAGGTATACTATATTTAACATGCTAGTTATCTACATAATAGGGATTGTTTGTTTTAGTTTTGGTCAAAGAGCATTCAATGTCCCAACTGTAGCAGGGCAAGTTTACAACACAGGAAAAGCATTAAATCTTCATTGTATAATACAGCCTAATAGCAAATGTAACCATCTGGATGGCTGAGAAGGCTATTTGAGGGAAAGGGTTGGGCAAGGCAAACTGTCTTCGTTAGCCAGCTAGGGAAGAAAGGGATCAATTTATGGTACTTTGGGTGTGAATGGAATGGAACTGAATGGATGGAATGAATTTCAGTATATAGTTCACTAAAATGATTGAACATTCCTCTGGCAAAGTAGTCTGACTTAATTTTTTTTTTTTTTTACATTTTGGAAGAATTTTTACTCTGTGTTTCTGCCAAAAAAGACCGAGTGGCTTACAAAGATGAATAATGAGAAAATGCTTTCCCGTCAGATATACAATCTAAAAGACATAACTCAAAAGGAAAAGGGATTGGGAGGGGAAAGGAAAAAAGCAAAAACTCTTGGCAGAATGGAGTGGCCCAAATTCCTTTCCTTTCTCTGCTGTAGCCTTATGTAATAACTGCTACAAGAGAATGGTTGATGGAGGGAGGAACCTGATGGGAGGAGCCTGAAAAATACACTTTTCAGTGGTGCTGAATTGATGGTGTTACTGCCTCACCTCAACTCCCTCTGTTACAAAGGCTCTAGATAGTACACATCAGAGTAAGCACTCATTCTGGTAAGAGAAATATGTGCAAGGAGCATGGCATAGCATGGCGTTTATTGTCCTTGGATTACTGTTCTGTAAAGTGATGGCTGCGATGTTCTGGAATTTGGGTGACTGAGGAGGTTTATTTAGGGTGACCACATTTGGGAAACCAAAAAAGAGGACCTTCAGTGGGGTGGGGGGTGGGAAAGTGGCTTTCCGGGGCCTCTGGAAAGCATGTCATTCACCCCCATTGCTTTAAAGGGCCCAATTGGAGCGGAGGAGGGGAAAGTGTGTCATTCCTGCCCTCCACTGCTCCAGTCGGGTCCTTTTCTATAATGTCCAGGAATGACATACTTTCCCCTGTAAGGTCCTGATTGGAGCAGTGGGAGGGAAATAACCCACCTCCAGAAAGCTCGTCATTCCCTCCAACCACGCTAATGTGGCCTTAAAGGGGAAAGCTTATCTTTCCAGGACATTATAGAAAATTACAGAAAATCCCCCGACACCCAGGATAGAACAAAAACCAGGACAAATCCGGGGAAATCCTGACCGTTGGTCACCCTAGGTTTATTTTGGCCCATGTGGAATGGAAAGTTAAGTGTAGTGAGAAGTTCACCTTCCTCTAGCTTCTTATTCTTCTCTCTGAGCCAACTGGGTTCTCTTTGGTAAGGTTGAGTGAGCTGTGTTCCACTGTAAGGAGAAGTTGCTTCCTGACTCAGTAGTTGAGCTTTATAGTGCAAGATGGGGCTAACTCATGCCCTTTCATGCAAGATCATTTGGGCTCCACCCGGATAAGGTGGAGATCACAGATGAAAAGTCAACAAAATAGCAAAGCAGGATACAGCTAATAAAACAGCATAAAACAAAGATCCAAAATAGTCAAACACTGCTAAAAGACCCAAGAGTAAGCATAGCTTTATCATGGTCTCGAAAAAATAATAAGATTGGAGGTTGCTGAATATTACTACAGAGGAAGTTCCACACTCAGGGTGCTATTACTGAGAAGGCCCTGTCTTCAGAAGGTAGAGTCCCCTGGAGCATTGCTTTGGGTTGTGATCTTAATACTAAGGTGACACTCATAATACAGTCCTTCAGCAGTCTCAGGCTGCTTAGCGCTTTATAGGTCTGATCCTTTAGGGCAGGGGTGTAGAACCTTAGGCCTAGGGGCCAAACCCATCCCTCTGGGCATCCCAGAAAGCCCTTTCCCCTGGTTCCACCCTATTTCCCATAATTGGAATTATTTAGTATTGAGGCCTCCTGTTAGAAAGGCAGTTAGCAAAGAGAAAAACAAAACAAAAGGTAGAACAGAATGAATGTTTACCAGTCCCACATGCACACAAGTCTAAAAAGAGGAAATCACACCCTTCTTTAGTGAAGAAAAAGTAAAATAGTTTACTCACAATATCCTTGCATAAAAATGTAGGTACAGCATATATAGTTTCAAACAAGACTTAGTTCATTTTGTGTTCTATTACACCAGCAGGAGCAAGAGAGCAAGCACAGCTTCTGCCAGTAATAGAGGAGGTCTGAGAGCGAGGAGGGGGGAGCAAAACAAACCAATCACAGGAAGACGCTTTGTAGGCTAACTGTGGCCTACATTCCCATGAACTAACTGCAACACTGCCCCCTTCCAGCTGATTGCAGACAAGATTGCAATATTCCCCCACCCCCTGGCTTTTGTGCAGTCCCCCCCTATTTTAGAAGCTTCACGATACTGTATGCTAGTATTTTTTGGTTTTTTAGGCCTTGCCCCTTTGGCCCCACCCACTACTGGAATCGAGCCTGCAAGAGCATCTCTGAAATGGCACCCAGCCCTCGGGCTCCAAGAAGTTCTGCACCATTGCTTTAGGAGGAGTGTTCCCCATCTATCACAGGCCACTCTGGAAAAAAACCACGCTGCAAGAAGTAGCTAGGTATCCTTATGAAGAATGCTTCAGCATTATTGAGCTGGGAACATAGTGGTTTGCAGTGGCATTTGGATGCTGTTTAGCTGAATGGCACAGTGTTACTTATGGCTCCTTCTAATTAGTGGAAGGTGACCTTGCAGTTCTGTCTTGGTCGTGGAGGGAGATGATTGAGTTCAGTGCTCAAGTACCTTATTGAACATCTTGTCACATACCTGTCCACTTTAGTGTTGCCCCTTCTAGGCAAGGGGCCAGACCACATCCATTTATACAAACCCCAAATTAACTAAGCGTAAGGGTGCAGTCCGTATCCTTGCTCAGTGCCTATGGACCCTGGTTTGGCACAATCAGCTGAAAATGTATATTCACTAGAGGAGATTCAATTCCCTGCACATTTCTTTGAGTCATACGTAAGGAAATTGACTCATCTCTTCATATATATTGGTAGCTGAAGCCTTATTCTTACTTTAATTTGTACAAACTGCTTAACACGGCAGTTCTGTGCATGTCTATTCAGGAATAAGTCCCAGTGGGTTCACTTGGACTTGCTTAGGGTGGCCATATGAAAAGGAGGACAGGGCTTCTGTCTCTTTAACAGTTGCATAGAAAAGGGAATTTCAGCAGATGTTATTTGTATGCCTGCAGCACCTGGTGAAATACCCTCTTCATTACAACAGTTAAAGCTACAGGAGCCCTGCCTAGCGTGACCAGATACAACAGAGGGTAGGGCTCCTGCAGCGTTAACTGTTGTAATGAAGAGGGTATTTCACCAGGTGCTGCAGGCATACAAATAACATCTGCTGAAATTCCCTTTTCTATGCAACTGTTAAAGAGACAGAAGCTCTGTCCTCCTTTTCATATGGTCACCGTAGACTTTTGCTCCCAGGTGAGTATAAGATTACAGCCTAAGTCTATTCCTAGAACAGGTGTGTGTGTGTGTGTGTGTGTGTGTGTATGTGTGCAGGTGCACATGCTCATACTGGTAAACAGCAAAGTCAGACACATTGTTATGGATAGAATATTGCCATATAAACACCATTAGTTTTGGGGTGGAACTCTCTGGCGTCAACATTGGGTTGGATCCAGATTTAGTCATCTGTGACTAACTTAAGTCCAGTTGATTCCAGTGGGTCTGGATTTAGCCCACTTTGATACTTCTTAAAGTTCCTCTCTGATTTTCTGAGGTCCATAACCATCCCAGCTGTTGACTAAGAATGTGAGGTGGATTACACCTTGATAGTCATGCCAGAAGTGGAGAATATGTATCACTACACATTTGGCTTTGGATTTCGAGACTGTCCACTGGGTTATGGCTGGGTTATGAGTCCAGCTACCTCAAGAAGATCTTGTTAGCAGCGAAACAAGATCTCCCTCCGTTTTCATTAGCTGGAAATATTTCTTTCACTGAAAAAGAATGTGCTGTGGTTCCTGCAGAGCAAGCAGCAGAGCTTTTAAGCAGCCAAAACATGGTGTTTACATGAGTGGCTAAGCGATGGATTGTCTGGGAAAAGAGATAAGAGATAGAGAAGAATTTAAACACATCTGATCAGCATTAGGAACATGACATACTTGGGGTTATTAAAAATTATGATTGCCAGGCCTAAAGTGCAAATGACTTCTGGCCCGCACTGAGAAATGTGAACTCTTTCAACTTCAAGGCCTTCATGTCATTGTTCATGAGAACTCAGACATAACTTGGGGAAGGGTGGCTAGGCTAACCATAGTGCATGGTGGCTAGGCTAACCATAGTGCATGGTGGTTAGCACTATCCATGGCAAGTGTTCCTGCCACACATGAACGGAACCACGGTTCTAACCATGGTTACCTTAACCACTATCTAACCACCCTCCATCCTACTTGAGTGTGTGTAGCTTCCTTTTGCACTGCAGCGGGGTGCAGGAGCAGTTGCTCTTCTACAACTGCTTGGAGTATCATGGGAAGGGATTCTAGGGATGCTGCGGGAGTCTGAAAGGGGATGGAGTGGGATGGCCTCCACCCCGCCCTGCTTTCTGGACTCCCATCCATGAATCGCTGCCACTTATTAACCCCTGTTCTGCTCCATGGATGAGCTGCTTGGCGGTCTGCAGGCACCCAACTCCTCAGCGAGCTGCCATTTTGCATAGAAATGGCAGCTTATTGTTTTCTGTAAAGGATGCTTTATGTGAATGGTGACTGTAAAGTGGCCAGATACAGGCATGAATAGCTATGCAGTTTGGCCAGGGAGTGGAACAGGATTGGTAAGCGGTGGCGGTTCAGCAACGTACGCATGGGGTGGACATGGATCATGGGTGAGTTCTTTGTGAGTTCTCAGTGCACTTCTCCCAACTGCATGGTGCAGGCAGGGAGGGGCTGGCATTCGACCGCAGCATCACATGCAGATCTCGACCATGGAGATCTTGTGTGCTGGCAGGAGCAGCACTAGCGGGTTTGACTGTTCTTGCCACAGAGCATCAATGGCAGTGCTTCCTTAGCCATGGGGGCTTGTTCAGATGACATACTTAACCATGGTTAGGGCCGCTAACACTTCTGCAACAAGTGGTTAGTAAGCATGGTTAAACCATGACTATGTAGCCACCATAGTTAGGAAAAACACCATTCACATGACATGCTAAGCCACCATGGTTATCTCAAAATGCCTTACCATCATGGCTTAGCTTGTTGTCTGAACAGGGCCAGACACATTTTCTTTGGGGTCTCAGTTTATATGTGTGGTCCTCCAAGTCTGGTTTGTCATCTAAGAGTTCCTCTTCTGCCAAGGACTGGTGGCTGGTGTCCTTTGGGGCCTGGTGGGGTAGAGGCTTGTTGTGGTAGAGGCCAGGGCAAGATGCTCAATATTCTACTGAGATTACTGGTGGAGGACAGTAGATGGTCATGAGAGCCAGCGTTGTGTAGTGGCTAGAGTGTCAGACTGGGAGTCAGGAGATCCCGGGACAGCTAGGGTGTCCAGATGGCTCGGGGTTTCCCGGTCCTAACCGGGAAACCTGGGCCAACCGGCCCAACCGGAGGCGGTGGGGGCAAACCGGGGTGGCAGGGGGGGTCACGCGGCGGTGGCAGCAAGTGAGGAGCGGCGGTAGACCCGGCAGCGGTGGCGGCGGAGGAGCCCGGGAAGCGGCCGCCCCAGAAGGTAAGTGCCCTCCCTCGCGCCTCGCGCTCCTTATCCGCAGGGGCGTCCGCTTCCCTCCGGTGCTCGAATCTACTGAGAAACAGGCTTCGCGGCCTGTCCCTCAGTAGTGAGACAGGCTGCGAAGCCTGTTTCTCAGTAGATTCGAGCACCGGAGGGAAGCGGCCGCCCCTGCGGGTAAGGAGCGCAAGGTGCGGGGCGCGGGGCACTTACCTGCTGGGGCTGCCGGGTCCGCCGCCGCTGGGTCCTCCACCGCCGCTGCCGGGCTCGTGAGGCCAAAGGCCACGCGGAAGGGATGGGAGAGGGCCGGATCCGGAAGTGACGTAATCGGCTCTCCCCCGCCTCTTCTGCACGGGCATCTGGGCTCCTCGGGGGTCGTCGCCATCGCGACTAGCCCCGACGAGGCCAGAGGCTGCGCGGAAGAGGTGGGGGAGGGCCGATTACGTCACTTCCGGATCCGGCCCTCCCCTGCCTCTTCTGCGCGGCCGCTGGCCTTACGAGCCCAGCGGCAGGGGACCCGGCGGCGGCAGCGGCGGGGGACCTGGGGGGGGCAGCGGACCCGGCGGGGGCGGCAGCGGCAGCGAACCTGGTAGGTCCGGGCTGATGTTTTTTGGGGGTGGGTGGCTTGGTGGGGGGGTTGTTTTGGGTGGGGTGGTGGCTTGGGGGGGTTGTTTTGGGGGGTGGCTTGGCGGGGGGGTTGTTTTGGGTGGCGGGGGGACCGGGATTTTGGGTTCCAAAATCTGGTCACCCTAGAGACAGTGAGAGGGAGGGCCCAGCACCGCCCCGAAGTGGCCAGAAGTGCCCCGAAGCTTCGGTGCTAATTTGCTTCAGCTCCGGGGCGCCTTGGGCTGACCCAGAACCAACTTGGAACTTAGGTGAGGCAGGCTGATTCGGCCCGAGGCAGTGCACAACACTAATGGGGACCAGGTTGAGGAAGACTAGTTTATGTGGTCAACAAGCAGTGTACAGTTTTATTGTCCCAAGATCCCTACAAGCATACAGCCCAAGCACTCTCTCCCTATTTGTTCAGCCAGATGTATTATGCTTCAGTCAGCATCTTCTCTAATACTTACAATAAACTCTAGAAGTTCCTTGGATTCCAGACTTTGGAGTTTATGTAGGCCAGTCCTCTCACAGTGGTGGACAACAACTGCATTATCTATTGCCAAGCCATGGAGTTTCCGGAGTCTTGACTGACTGAGCTTTACTTTGCATCCATGTTTAGGCTTGCCAGCTGCCCTTATTTTGAAGAATATTCCTCCTTTCCTAAAGCATCACTGCTCTACATAACATAATGGAGATTTCTTATTTTTGGGACACTCTATGCAACAGATGTTCAGTTCATGGTAGTAATGTTTTAGGAATTTTCACCTGGCAACCTGAACCCCCTAAGTCTCTGCATGATGCAGCGTGTTCTGCCCTTGTCATCCCACAAAACTGAGACCTAGGTCAAAAAGCAAAGAAAAAAAGAGGACTCTTTAATTCTCACCTCATCTTTATTCACATCCGTTTTATTAGCGCTGAAATTATCATCAGATTTATAGATGGACCAGGTGCTTACGTATTCATTTTGTGGATTTCAGATTTTTTAAAAAAACAAGCTTAGATTGCAAGATGTATAAAAAAGAAAAGTCAGTACACTATGGAAGGTCCAAGTGGAGAGGCTATAATGCACATATTTTCATATTGTGCTGTTTCTGGAATTCAGGCTGCTGCTAGTTGCCAAAGACAGCAGAAATATTTTCTCAAAACTATCAACACCACGAGTAGAAAGGGGAAAAACAATTTGAGTTTTTCTGTTTTGGGAAGAGTGGTTTCATTATTGTCTATGTAGTGTGGAAAGGGCATTCACACCATAATCCTTGATTTGCTGGCATTTCAATATGTTGAATTTGATTTTCTGTGACTCAGTATCTATGTTATCACTTATGGCAAGAAGAACTCCCCTGTAGTAAATCAGAACCGAAAGTTCTGGCCTTGCTTACTTCTTCGTAATATATATGCTGAACAATTAATGAAAGTAAGAGGCAGGATGAGGGAAAGTACTGCAAAGTTGTAAATTGTGGACTCCGATGAATAATCTGGCCCTCAGTTAAATACTGCATCTGTTGCCCAAAAGTAACAGGCTTGTTTTCCTAGGAGATATGCCAATTCCCACTAAGAAGCACAGACTCCAAAGATCTGATCCAACACACTTGTATTACGTTCAGCTGAGCGGGTGCACTCTAGCAAGCTCCCAGCTCACCAGAGTCACACCTAGGAGCACACAAGCCCCCCCCTTTTATACTAAACAGCATAAGATCTACGTCATTGCTTTATACAGCGCAAGCGCAAGCAAAATCCAATGCATTCCAACGAGAGAGTCACTGCCCTTTGACACACTGTTGAAAGCTACTGCGTATGTTCCAATTGTTACTGGGGTAGATTCTGTAGCTTCAGATAAGGCGCGCTACTGGCCTTGCATTAGGACAAATGCTACAACCAGATACGCACTTTGAATTTTCCTTCAGCCGTGAGCAAGCGTTCCCAGCATTCTGTACTTGTAAGCAAAGATGGCTACACTTTGGCTATCACATCCACCAGTTTTAATGATACTCAAGACAGGGAGAAGGATGTGCGTATAAAGAGCCGGGTTGTAGCTAGAAATGTTAAGGAAGGAAACCTAAATGTACTTTGGGAGGTGGAGGAAGGGGCATCATCAATCAACTTGAACAGAAAAAGCCTAAATATAAGTCCAACATAAAGTTATTTAGAGAGCAATCCTATGGCCCCTGGGAGTGTCCCAGGGATATAGGGTACTATCCAATGTTTATCCTACATAGAGTAGATCCATTGAAATGAATGGGACTTAATATAGTTGTGAAGAGGGGTATTGTGAAATACACATTTACTGTCATCATGTTTGTCAATAGGCATGAAGATCTTTGTTGTTTCTGTCTTAAACTGATCTCCAGACTCTTCCTGTTCATCCCAACTCTTGACAAGTTAGTTAAACATCCATAGCTCTTTGCAGTCACATGCCGCCGCTATAGAAAAAGTGGAAGGCCCAACTAGGATCTGGTCATATACCATGCAGGCATTGTTATTATAAATAAATGGTTAAAGCCCATTCCATTAATACATTTCTTAATGCCCGTTCTGAAGAACTGCAAAAGATATATTTTGCAATACCAGGGATATTTTATCAGATGCATCAATGTACGATGTAGGCTAGGAACTGCTTTAAATATTAAATTATCCAGGGATATTTTATCAGATGCATCAATGTACGATGTAGGCTAGGAACTGCTTTAAATATTAAATTATGAGAATGTTTTGGCATGTTCACTCCTTTAGGAGAACTCTTCTTGCTGTATGTTGCATGTAATTTTTTTTGGGGGGGGGACTGCAAAGTACGTTTGTACAGTGAAAATAACATGTGCACATTTCCATAGAAACTGCTCATCATCATGTTCAAAATGTGTCGATATTAAGTATTTTTGAAACTAAAGCCTTAAAGCTACGTTTAATTTCCAAAATACAGGAACAGGAGAATGGGGTGTTGAATTAGCATGTCAGAGAACTGTTAGTGGAAGTCAGAATTTGTGTGTTCTTGAAGAACAATGCTAGTGACACTTATTTAATAATAGAGAACAAAAAAATTGAATCTGTTTATTCTTAGAACAAAAAAATGAAACATTAATAGATAGAATAGGAATGGAGAGATAAACTAACCTTATCTAGTCTTCTTGAAGACTTCTTACCAACTGCCATTAGAAAGCATAACTGTCTGAGAGAGAGAAAGAGCAGTTAGAACCAGGAAGCGAGCCTGAGAACTGCATTATGGGACACACTTAGAATCTTCAGGTTAAAGAGATACTAACCAACCAGTCAAAATAAAGAACGTAGTACAAACATGTTTCTAACTGATTAACTATCTGATTCTCTGCTGCACTCCTCCCTTATGGCAGGCTGAGTTTCTTGCACACTCAGTGCTGATCACATCTAACAAGAACAGCCTGACGGATGTTTCTTCTCACTCCCCCACCCCCTCAGTCCCTGCCGGATGCTAAGCAGAAGATCTAAGAGTTGAGATTTATGGTGGCTGTTTGAAAGCTAAAATCATCCCTCCAGAACAGTTTTTCGTCCTTTCTGATAGAGTGGCTGTAAGTGTGTGATTATAGCCTATCACTAGCTGACTCCCAACTCTCCCCACAAACCCCAAACACACAAATTGAAAACTTGTAAACATCTTTAAAATAATAATAATATGATTATTATTTAAGAAAATAATAAGAAAAACTGAACAAGCTTAAGAAAAACTGAACAAGTATACCAAAGGCAAAAACTCCAACCCAACAAACAGGCTTATAATTCACACAATGATAATGAACGAGTCAATTTAGTGATTTTGCAGAAGGAGGAAGCTCATGAGGAATGTCATCAATTGTTTTCACTTTTTGCAGTTACTTTTTCCACACCTGAATATTGGGGATGAGATCCCAAGAGATAATGGAGGCATGCCCAGTTTTAACTGTTTTTTTTTTTTGAACTGCTGATGGACAGTTCAGATTGCAAAGTGCTTTTGAAAATCCAATCCTGGTCTAAAAGTTTTTCTGAAATACATCAGAAACAAGGAGTCCTGTTTATTATAGCTGAAGGAATAATCTAGCATATTATCCACCGGGAATGTACATTCTTGGAAGAGCCTATGTAATAATAACGGGCCAGATATGAACTTCCTCTCTCTTTGATTAGGACAACTTTTGTTTATCCATCATATGTATGGCCTTAAGCTTTGTCTGTTGAACTAAGAGACACCTTAAGCTAACCTTGGCCTCCTGGTAGACAGTGTTTTTGACTTGCAATACAACTAACTTCGCTTGCTCCAGTACTGTCGGGCTAGTGCATGTCATGCCTTTCTTCTTGAAACAGGCATAGCTATCTAAGGATGTAACCACCCTTAGGATAAATGAACCATCTGCTATCCCCAGGGTGTTCAGGCATGTTTGAGAAAGAAAAACACCAAGTCTGCTGAAACATGTCAGAAAAATATTATTATTATTTAAAATAATGCTGTGTTCTTAATATTCAGCTTCATGTTACTTTTGGGAAATCCTGTGTAGTTATAGCAAGTTCATTCCCAGAGTGAAGACAAAATGGCACCACCTGTGAACAACAGGAAGGTATCAGTAGACTTGGCAGACCTCAAGAGTTGCCTGAGTACAAAATATTTTTTTAAGTGGGGGAACTAAGAGGGCACCAAACAAGCCAGTGAGGATGGAGCATGCCTAGACAGTACAGCATCCTGACTGGGGCCCTTTCTACACGAAAGGGGTGTAGCGGGTGCAGTGCGGCCGATCCCGGAAGTAGCCACCATTTTTAAAAACTGAGCAGTGCACTCCTACACTCCAATGCAACACTGTAAGTAAAAAAACAACAACAACCGTGCGCGATCAGGCCCCCCTCCCACTGCCATCCTGTGGATGACGATTTTGCTTTCCCCCCTCTCCTGACAGCCACGGAGCCACGCAGTGCGGCTCTGTGGCCATCTGTGCTGCACCGCTTACTCATGAGTAAGCACGGCAGCACCAGGGTGGGTGGGCACATTCTTCCGCAGTCCCAGGAACTTCCTGGGACTGCAGAAGAATCGGGATTTTTGTTGTTCCTGAGAACCAGGGAAAATCCCGTGCCCCCCAACCCCCGGGACTCCCTGTGCATCATGTGGATACACAGGGAGAAACCGGCGGCCAACTCAGGCAAGAAGGCTGGTGTAGAAAGGGCCTGGGAGGAAAAAGTGGAACACTGTGGGAAAGGAAAGCGGAATGGATGATCTTAGAGGAAGACATGTCTGATTGGACGGAAACCTGGACAGGAGAACTCTGCACTACAAATCCTTCTCCACACTTGTAATCATTCTAACAGTACAAGACAAGACAATCCTGTATTCTACCACTCCAGTTAGGGCGCAATCCTATGCATGTTTAGACAGAAAAAAAGTCCTACAAATACAGCTATGCTGGCTGGGGAATGCTGGGAGTGGTTCCCCCCATCTAAATATGCATTGGATTGTCCCTTTAGGATATGATGGGTTCTGGGTGACAGGCTTGAAGAAATAAGAGAATTTTAATGTAGGATAGTCTGTCAACAGCTGTTAGCCACAATAACCTCAATAACTAAATGACAAAATCCATGTTCAGCAGCGGTATGACACCAAATTACATAAGGTTGTTAAGGCTCAAAGGGATTCTGAAGCGTGCCAAAGGGATCTCTCCAAACTGAGAGAGTGGGCATCGAAATGGCAAATGCGGCTCAGTGTAAGCCAGTGTAAAGTGATGCACATTGGGGCAAAAAATCCCAACTTCAAGTATAACCTGATGGGATCTGAGCTGATGATTACCGACCAATAAAGATGGTGGACAGCTCGATGAAAATGTCAACCCAATGTGTGGCCACTGTAAAGAAGGCAAACTCCATGTTAGGCATAATTAGAAAAGGAATTGAGAATAAAACTGCCATTTTCATACTGCCTTCATACAAATCTAGGGTGTGACCACACTTAGAATACCGTGTACAGTTCTGGTCACCACATCTAAAAAAGATATTATACTGCTGGAAAAAGTGTATAAAAGGGCAACTGAATGATCAAAGGGCTGGAGCATCTCCTCTATGAGGGAAGGTTACAACAGCTGGGATTGCTTAGCTTGGAAAAAAGGAGGCTAAAGGGAGACATGAACAGAGGTGTCCAAATTATGCATGGTATGGAGAATGTGGATAGGGAGACATTTTTCTCCCTCTCACAAAATACTAGAACCCAGGGTCATCCCATGAAGCTGATTGGTGGGAGATTCAGGACAGATAAAACAACGTACTTCTTCACACTTGGCTTCTAGTTCTGATGGCCATATGCTACCTCCAGTACAAGAGGCATCAAGCCTATGTACACCACTTGCTGGGAAACAGGGGCAGGAGGATGCTGTTGCACCCTTGTCCTGCTTGTGGATCTGCAGTCAACAGCTGGTTGGTCACTATGTGAGCAGAGTGCTGGACTAGATGGATACTCAGTCTGATCTATGATGGCTCTTCTTATGTATGCAACCTGTTGCTTTCATGCCCTGTTTGTGTTCATCTGTTGCAATTTGTCTGAGTTATTTTGTGAGCCATGTACCTTTGGGATGTACAAGAATTTTGTTTATATTCACAAATCATATGAACACATCCCATTCGTAATCCCAAACATGAATGTGGGCAAGAAAGCATGTTATCCGAAAATGCTCACAAATTCCCAAACTTGCATTCACGCTTGAAATAAAATGCACATTGTCATGCTTTCCTCTATGAGGGGAAAGTGCATATTTTCAGTGTGCTTTTTAATGTTCATTTTTTCTATTTGAAATGTGTGCTTTTCCTGTTTGAAGGAAATGAAAGAAAGAGCACAGGTGAACTTGGGAAATGAAGAGAGACAAGTTTGAAATTAGTGGTCAGAGAATATGGGCAATCGTAAAAATTGCTTGTTTGCTGATCCCTAGTTTCCCTGAGAGAGTGCTGTTTGTACTAAACAAGAGGTCAAATTCAATTAACAAAAATCTTTTGGTTTAATATGTCATGTTAAGGGCTTTTGCATGATTGCTTAGGGCAGAATCTTATGGGATCCACCCGTGATACTCATAAGCCTCCAAACTTGGAGGCTTATAAGTATCCAGTGAAGAGTGGGAGGCAAAGTGGAGCCAATCCTTGCTTCCACCGCATTTCCTGCTCTGCATTTCAGCTAGACAGCTTTTTTTGCCCGTCTACCTAAGGCATCGTGGAGGGGGAGGGAAGGAGGCTGGAGAGATCTCAGGGTGAGGTGTAAGCTGATCTCCCCAGTTCTCTCCCCTCCCTGTCCGCAGGACTGTCCCCTTTACCTTTCCTCCGAGGTTGCTTTTGCAACCTTGGAGAGGCAGCCAGCATGGTTCTCTCTATACCAGCTGTGAAGATGAGAAGGGGGAGGGAGCGTGGATACCTGACTTCGAGGTTAGAGTACTGTCTCTGACTCTGGATCCAGGAATCCGAAATATCCTATGCCCCCCCCCCGCCCCCCAGCTCTGTCTAGGGGCCATACGATTGCTCGCTTAAGCTCCAAAATGCTGGGAAATTACAGCTATTAAGGGCCTTCCTACTCCATGATTCTTTGTGGATGGTATTGGCCAATAACATGGAGTGGTAGCTTCAGTTGCATAGATTGCACGTGTCTATGCCAATAAACAGACAAATCTGGGACTAGATCAACCACTCTGCCACAGCCATCCAACTCCAAGGTAATGGTGAACCTGGAAGTAACTTTAGCATAGGATACCATATCATAGCCATATTGTCTCATGAATACATCTGTTAAGGGTGTTTTGAAGCATGTGCGAATATAGAAAACACAACATGTTAAACTGAAAGGTATTTCTTCATTTAATTTGATTACATATTGAGAAGACTGTGCTCTAAATTCTCTCATCAGGCGAACTTGAAATTGAAAATGAGAAACTCAATGGAAAAAAAAGGAATAAATGTCATAATTAATTTGAAATCAGAACCAACAGACATTACTTTAAAGACATTGCTAGCATCTATGCCTCCACCCCAGTTTTACTCTGGGGGTAATGTCCAATGTTAGCCCTATATATGTAGAGTAAACTCATTGAAGTGAATTGGATTTCAGTCAATTGTGACTAACTTAAGTCTAATTCATTTCAATGGTTCTACTGTATGGAGGACTAATATTGGATTCTTTCTTAGAGTAGGCACAAGGGGTCCAATCCACATTGAGACCCTAGTGTGCAGGTAGGGGCCTTTAATCCTCCTCCCCTCCACACCACTATAGTCCAGATCCAGATCAGTGGGCCCACACCTGCAATTGCTTTATGGATCAATATTAGGCTGACCATATGAAAAGGAGGACAGGGCTCATGTAACTTTAACAGTTGTAGAGAAAAGGGAATTTCAGCCAGTGTCATTTGTATGCAATTAGTTCCTGGTGATATTCCCTCTTCATCACAACAGTTAAAGGTGCAGGCACTATACTAGAGTGACCATATACAAAAGAAGGCAGGGCCCCTGCAACTTTAACTGTTGTGATGAAGAGGGAATTTCACCAGGAACTAATTGCATACAAATGACACTGGCTGAAATTCCCTTTTCTCTACAACTGTTAAAGTTACATGAGCTCTGTCCTCCTTTTCATATGGTCAGCCAAATCAATATCCCTTTGCATTATGGATCAATATTTTACAATAGAAATTGCAGGCACATAAGGCCCAATCCAGATCACATTGTAAAGAGAACCTACAAACATATTATGCTACTACCATGGCACTGCACATACTAGACTTTCCCCTTGACTTGACACAACAGTTTCTCAAAAGATGCTGTACAAAGAGAGGTATCAGCGCAAAACATTTAACCCAAGCAAAGTATATGAAAAGAAAACACACAGTACCAGTCAAACTGGTGGAGGTCACTTGTCTAATGTTAAATTCCTATAAATACAACATTTCCTACCCTTTCTTTCTCAAAATCAGCATAGGCCATCCTCACACTGATCACTCCTACACTGCCAAGTTTCAGATCAACCCTCTGAGCCGTTTTCTGAGTATAAACCATGGAACCTACTGCCCCTCTAATTTCTGGTTATAATGTCATAATGTGATTCATTCAACTCATCCTTAACATAGCGGCCACAAGTGTGGCTGTATAATTGAGTTGTATAATGTTGTGCAGTTGATAGTACTTCCTGACTTGGGGCTGTTAAACTCATTTTTGATATGGCAATGTAGACAAAAGCTGCTTTTAATGGGCAGAATTGACCTTGTTCAAACAACATGCTAAGCCACGGTGGTTAAGCATTTGGAGCTAAACCATTATGGCAAAGTGTGTCGTGTGAATCATGAGTTGGCATGCTGTAGGAACCATTCCTAACCATGATGGGTACATAACCAACACCCCCACTAACCATTTGTTGCAAAAGGGTTAGTGGCCTAACCATGGCTTAGTGTGTTGTCTGAATAGGCGCATTAAAATGTTCATTCTAGCTTGCTGTCCCTTTGAGGTGTTTTTCTTAAATGGTGTATTCTGATTCTGGAAATGGAACGTTGTTAGGGGAACGACCACAGCCTCGGAGCTCCCTCAGTAATTTTCCAGAAATCATTTTGTGTCCCGATGTCAGTATTTTGTGTGCAGATTAGGCTTCAACTCTATACTCTAAGTTGGCCATGTACGCAACGCCAAAAAAGAAGAAAGGCATTGCCACAAAATGACAAAAGAGGACATCAGTTTGCATAGAATTTGCATATCCTAATTTATGTGTATAGAAGCATAATCAGACAGGAAAAAATGCATTTCCTTATTGTCACTTTCCCCCCCGCCTCTGTCCCATGATACTTCCTCTTTCTTCACACAGATGAAGAAAGAGGAAGTAAGCAATGATCACGTGGCCCATTCAATGGGCATTTTTATCGTGCTGCTTTTCCTGCACAGAGCAGAAAATGGCGGCACGTTTCATTTCCAAAACAAAATAAAACAAAAAATCCAGATTTACCAAGGTCTTATTTTTGGCGGAAAGAAGACCAAAAGGAGATGGAGATGCCCGGGAGGCAGATGGTATCATCAAAAGGTTCCACAAAAAGTTGTGAGTGGCCAGTAACAAGCGTGTGATAAAACGCTTGTCTGAAGATGCTCTAGATGTAAATATCGAAAACATGTTATAATTTAAATAGAAAGACAGTACCTCTCACCATAGTGGACTGTGAGCAGGTGACCTGTGTGCCTTGCTTAAACTGCTGTGCAGGTGCTCCTTGCTCATGGGCAACTTCACAGCTCCTGCTGCTCTCCTGTCTTATGGTTCTTTATCTGTAGGCTGGACTTGGACTGGACAGCACTTCAAACAGAGGACTGTCCTCTGTAAAGTAAGACACTCGGCCACCTACTTACCTGGGAGCAAGTTCTATTGAATTCAGGGGGGGGGGGTTTAGTTCTGAGTAGACATGTGTAAGTTTGCACTATGAACATTGTATCTGAAGAAGTCGATGCTTGTCTAGGAAAGTTCATGCCATAATATTTATTTTAGCCTTTAAATGGCTGCAAGTCTGTCATTTGCGAGTCTCTGCTGCAATAGGCTTAACATGACTACCTGTCTGGAAACTGTAAATGTTGAATCCTATACGTGGAGCACAGGGAGGAATGAACATTTCCCATTTAACCCTTTTAAAACATCTTAACATAAAAGCACACCCTGTATAATATATTATACATTAGCAAACATGTCAAGCTACACCCGCTAAAATTCCCTCTTTTATTCCACTATTAAAAAATGTAGAAATCCTACCCTCTTTTTTACCTGGGTTTGTTCTGGATGGGGCTTTTCTTGTGTGATTGCCCCATCTAATTGACAGAAGTGTATGGAAGCCTGTGCATAAAGAAACCCTTCATGTTTTAAACAATGTTATTCTGCGGGTAATCTTTCTAGTTGCATTTTGTAGATGAACAGGGCAGTGAAAATGATAAAGGACAAAATATATTTTGGAGGAAATGTTAGGCTGACCATCTGAAAAGGAGGACAGGGCTCATATAACTTTAACAGTTGTAGAGAAAAGGGAATTTCAATCAGTGTCATTTGTATGCAATTAGTTCCTGCTGATCTTCCCTCTTCATCACAACAGTTAAAGTTGCAGAGCCCTGCCTTCTTTTGTATATGGTCACTCTAGTATAGTGCCTGCACCTTTAACAGTTGTGATGAAGAGGGAATTTCACCAGGAACTAATTGCATACAAATGACACCTGCTGAAATTTCCTTTTCTCTACAACTGTTAAAGTTATATGAGCCCTGTCCTCCTTTTCAGATGGCCAGCCTAGGAAATGTGCATAAATTACAACGAAATAACTAAATACATTTGGGACATATTAATATTGATTAAGGAAATATTCTTAGGATGAGCTATAAAGGCATGAGCAACTTCCACTTTTTATGTCTTCATTGTAAAAACAAACATTTTGCTATTTTGCAGGAGAGTGCCATTGCATTCATGTCCTGCTTCTGGGCATCCCATTAGACATCTGTTTGGCCACTGTGGGAACAGAATGTTGGACTAGATAGGCCTTTGGTTTGATCCAGCCCCACTCTCCTTACGTTCTTACTAGTGGGTGCTGTGACTCCAAAATAAAAGTGTTGTGTAGCTTTCACCGACAGGTTATCTGAGGCCTGGATTTTTTGATCTTATCTTGACCAGAATTGTACCAGGATCTACACTACTGCTTTAAAACAGTTTATAACAGTAGTGACAACTGTTGGGGCCCAGGATACACTCCATATACAGGTTTCAAACCATTTTCAAAGTGTCCTATCCTGCTTGGTGTAGATCTCGATTGCCAATAGAGTTACAGACCATTACACCACACTGGAGAGCCAGTCTTGTGTAGTTGTTAAAGTGTTGGACTGGGAGTTGAGAGATCTGGGTTCTAGTCCTCACTCGGCCATGGAAACCCCCTTGGTGACTTTGGGCCAGTCACAGACTCTCAGCCCAACCTACCTCACAGGGTTGTTGTTGTTGTGAGGATAAAATGGAGAGGAGGAGGAGGATTATGTATGCCGCCTTGGGTTCCTTGGAGGAAAAAGGGTGGGATAGAAATGTAATAATAAATAAATAAATAAATAAATAAATAAAAACGTTGAAGAAAGAAAAAGAGGAATCACAGGAGGTGGGTTGCAGTCTGTCTTGTGTTTTCATATTGTAGTCAGGATTTTGTTTTAGCAGCCAAAGGAAAGAATAGCTGGTGGTCAGACAGTGAATAATACCTTAGTTATTCCATATGCTTAGGGCAATCCTACACATTGAGAGGTTGATCCTGGCAAGTGGAAATAGGATTGTTTGCTGAATACGTAGGTGACTGCTGTGGGAAAATGCTGAAGCATCTGAATTAAAAAGGATAAACATTTTGATTATTAAACCTCAGAATTTTTTTAAAAACTGACAAATTTCCTCTTTAAAAATAATAAATAAAAAAGTGGTGTCTGCTAAAGACTGTAACTCCTTCTGTAGAAGGCGTTTTACTTGTGTTCCCCAGTTGAGGCTGTCTGTGCTTATCTCATTCTTGGCATCATCCCATTTTCAACTAAGACGTGGCAGTAAAGTATTCTGAGGTTATGCCAGAGAGAGATTGTTGTAGGAAAAAACGTTTCTTGCATGTTAAGCTGAACTCTGTAAGCTGCTAAAGAATTAGGCTAACACGTTGGTGCTGGACATCTGAGAAGGGTTGGTAGTAGTGAGGGCAAGCTGGGTGCTGAGACTCATAAAGGGTTGGGAATATAAGTGGCCACGAAAAATCAAGTTTACTTCCACAGTATGAAGACCTGCTGATCCAGTTAGCTACTTGCTTCAGCATCTTCATATTGTGATCTGATCTAGTGTGGGTGAAATGTTTGGTTTTCATGAGAGAGGCCATTGTGGTCTTTAAAGAGATGGAAATTTACAATTGAATGTATGTTTTAGTGAGTAAAAACACACACACATCTTCAGATCAGACATGGTCAGCATGATGCATGGCCACACACCAGTATCAGGGCTAAAAGATTAATTCATTAATTCATTAATTACAACACATATTAAAGAGGTGGAATTTTAAATCGGAGTCCAATCAAAGTGTTTTCTTATGAAATTGTATTAAACTTTGCTAAAATTATTGTATCTGGTCTGTGTGTTGTGCGTGCATCTTCTGTTTAGGGTAATGTACCAGTTCTGAGACTTGCATTTAGCAAAAATAAAAAGTTGATTTCATTAAATTCTCACATGTTATCATGTGTATTAAGTGACATTTTGCTCATTGCTTATTTATTTATTTATTTATTACATTTGTATACCGCCCCATAGCCGAAGCTCTCTGGGCGGTTTACATAGGATTAAAAACAATTAAAAACAATATACAAAAATTAAAACAGCAAAAACATACAACATACACACAATCTGTACATTTAAAAACCACTTCAACACTTCAAAAAACTACAAAAACAAAACAAAACAAAACCAGGCTCCTCAGATATTGCCAAATGCCTGAGAGAAGAGGAAAGTCTTGACCTGGCGCCGAAAAGATAACAATGTTGGCGCCAGGCGGGCCTCGTCGGGGAGATCGTTCCACAATTGGGGAGCCACCACAGAGAAGGCCCTCTCTCTTGTTGCCGACCTCCGAGCTTCCCTCGGAGGAGGCACTCGGAGGAGGGCCTTAGATGTTGAACGTAGTGTTCGGGTAGGTTCATGTCGGGAAAGGCGTTCCATCAGGTATTGTGGTCCCAAGCCGTGTAAGGCTTTATAGGTTAAAACCAGCACCTTGAACCGGGCTCGGAAACATACAGGCAGCCAATGCAAGTGGGCCAGAGTAGGTCTTATATGTTCGAACCTACTGGTTCCAGTTATCAATCTGGCCGCTGCATTTTGCACAAGCTGCAGCTTCCGAACCACCTTCAAAGGCAGCCCCACGTAGAGTGCATTGCAGTAATCTAACTTGGAGGTTACCAGAGCATGGACAACTGAAGCCAGGTTATCCCTGTCCAGATAGGGACGTAGCTGGGCCACCAACCGAAGTTGGTAGAAGGCACTCCGTGCCACTGAGGCCACCTGCGCCTCAAGTGACAGAGATGGTTCTAGGAGAACCCCCAAGCTACGAACCCGCTCCTTCAAGGGGAGTGCAACCCCATCCAGAACAGGTTGAACACCCTCCATCCGGTCAGCGGAACCACCCACCAACAGCGTCTCAGTCTTGTCTGGATTGAGTTTCAGTTTATTAGCCCTCATCCAGTCCATTGTCGCAGCCAGGCACTGGTTCAGCACATCCACAGCCTCACCTGATGAAGATGAAAAGGAGAAATAGAGCTGCGTGTCATCAGCGTACTGATGACAACGCACTCCAAAACTCCGGATGACTGCACTCAACGGTTTCATGTAGATATTGAACAGCATGGGGGACAAAACTGACCCCTGCGGAACCCCATACTGGAGAATCCACGGGGCCGAGCAATGTTCCCCAAGCACCACCTTCTGGAGCCGACCCACCAAGTAGGAGCGGAACCACTGCAATGCAGTGCCTCCCACTCCCAACTCAGCCAGTCGTCCCAGAAGGATACCATGGTCGATGGTATCGAAAGCCGCTGAGAGATCAAGGAGAATCAACAGAGTCACACTCCCCCTGTCTTTCTCCCGACATAGGTCATCATACAGGGCGACCAAGGCTGTTTCCGTACCAAAACCAGGCCTGAAACCCGACTGAAATGGATCCAGATAATCAGTCTCATCCAAGAGTGCCTGGAGCTGGCTCGCAACCACCCGCTCCAGGACCTTGCCCAGGAATGGAACATTTGCTACTGGTCTGTAGTTATTAAGATTTTCAGGGTCCAGGGAAGATTTCTTTAGGAGTGGTCTCACTGCCGCCTCTTTCAGGAGGCCTGGGACCACTCCCTCTTGCAAAGAGGCATTAATCACTTCCCTGGCCCAGCCAGTTGTTCCATCCCTGCTAGCTTTTATTAGCCAAGAGGGGCAAGGATCCAGTATGGAAGTGGTTGCACGAACCTGTCCAAGCACCTTGTCAACATCCTCGAGCTGCACCAACTGAAACTCATCCAAGAAAACAGGACAAGCCTGTGCTCTGGATACCTCACTAGATTCATCTGCTATAACACTGGAGTCTAAGCTTAATTAAGCAGATACAAGTCAATAAAAAGAATCAGAATCTAGTCATGTGGTGGAAATGAAAGAAGAGAGGGATTTGGATCATTAAAACATCCCATTGAAGTTAACAAAAATTTAAAATTAAGGCTGCCAAGCCATTAAAATGTTTACCTCCCCCCCCTCTCTATAGTTTGGCAGCTTTAATTTTAACTTTTTGTTAACATCAATAATAGGATGTTTTGTAGTGATCTGGATCCCTCTCTTCTTTCAGTTCCACCATGTAACTACATTGCTTCGTTTTTATTGTCTGACTTGTATCAGCTTTGCCTGTGAAGGTTTGGGAGTAACTCTAGACTTAGTGTGCTTATTAAATATGAATTCAAAGAACAGGATGGGACATGAGATCTGCTGGTAACAGAAAAAGTACAGAAACTGGGGAAATAAACACGTTTTATGACATAAGCAGGCATCTAGTGCAGCCTGTTCACACATCTGACACAGTGAAGGATGAAAGGCTTCAGATGGCTTTCTTGGACTCGAACTTTAAATACAATATGGGGTAAGGTCCAAACTGGACAAGATGCTTGAGATATCTGCGATAGGATCTCTAGTCTCTTCAAATGTTTGCAACCACAGGATGGACGGGGTTGGGGAGTGTTGATTGCTACTGGGGCATTGGAGAGGGGAGTTGACTCTCTCTGCTAGCACTGTCCTCATCCAACCCACCCATTGCTCATAGCTATTGCTCAAAATGATCTCCCCTCCCTCCATAGCTATTGCTAAAATTTAAAGAGATGGTTGATCGCAGATCCCTGACTGCTCATTTATTTTGGTCCTAATCCTCTGCCTTTACACACATACACACACAACTTTGGGTGAGTTCACACGGTCAGTATCGGGTTGTCTTCCAGTCTTTAATCGCTTGGGTTAGTTAGCATGTAGCTTTCTGAGTAACAGTGCAACCACTCTGGAATGTTTAATGCTGTGTTTTAGAATAGTTGCCTTCATTGTAGACAGTCGTTGTTATGAAGCTGTTTGCACAGCTATCAGCATGATAGCAGCATTGAGTGAAAAATAAAGCATTGGCTCATGAACGGAACAAGGAGAGGCCCTTTGAAATAAGCCTTTGCTTAACTGCTCTCCCTGGCAGATAGGAAGAAAACCATTCCAGTTCCATGGGAGGAGGCTGCACTTACGTTTATACAAACAATTGGCTATGTCAGAAGGCCAGAACACAGCTTCCAAATGAGAAAGCTTCCAGTGGAAAAAAAGGATACTTCAAAGTGTTATACTGTGCTTTCCCCCACAACCATGTGGGTTTCATTACATAAATACGATCAAAGAACCACGTGGAATACAGAAAAGGGGAGAAAAACGTCTTGAGTAACTTACCGTTTACATTCACCCTTTGACTTTGCTAAAATGGAGTTTACCTTCCCTTACAAAAAAAAAGGAAGTAGGAATGTTCATCACAAAAATGGGGTGATCTGAATTCCCCACTCCCCACTCCACCACTCATCATAGGTGCTTGGACTTCAGTGGTGAACTTTCTGGGAGAAAATGAGTGTCGTCCATCTCTATACCCATGACCTGGAGCTGACAACAGGACATGGGTATAGAGATGGATGACACTCATTTTCTGGGTTTTCTTACTTGTTCAGTAATTGAGTCCAAACCACACATGATGGCAGAAAAGCCATACCTATAACCCTAGGCTGACCATATGAAAAGGAGGACAGGGCTCATGTAACTTTAACAGTTGTAGAGAAAAGGGAATTTCAGCCAGTGTCATTTGTATGCAATTAGTCTCTGGTGAAATTCCCTCTTCATCATAACAGTTAAAGCTGCAGGGGCCCTGCCCTCTTGTGTATCTGGTCACTCTAGTATAGTGCCTGCAACTTTAATTGTTGTGATGAAGATGGGATTTCACCAGGTACTAATTGCATACAAATAACGCTGGCTGAAATTCCCTTTTCTCTGCAACTGTTAAAGTTACATGAACCCTGTCCTCCTTTTCATATGGTCAGCCTATATAACCCTGGATCTGATCTTTTCATATGGACAGCAGGGAATAGAGGTGTGGGTTTAAAGATCATAGGGACACTGCAGTAGGGTCTTAATCCATCCTCCAAGTGCTTTTCTCCCATGCTGTTGGAAATGGCCCCGCAGGGGTGGAAAACACCTGTGGGAAGGGCTATGGAGTAAAAGCTGTCGGTGGGGGAAGGTATAATAATACCTCTTGTCTGCATATGCCTGTGGCCCATTAAAGTGCTCCCCTGTGAATGGGGCAGATATCAATTAGCACCATGTGTCATTTGGGCTTGAGATGTGCTCTGGAGGCTTGCAAGGCTGGTGAGTCCTGGCCCTGCCTTCTCTTTGCTTCCTGGACTTGCATCATGCTTGCCTGTCATCCTGTCAGGATCCATACAATCTCTAGAAGGGAACAACTTAAACAGGAATGAATGGAGATGAGAACCCCTTTTTCTTCTGGGCTTAGCAGGAGTCTTTGAACACAGAAATAGCAAGATTTTGCAAGATTTTTATTGGACAACGTTAATATCAGAAGTGACTCTCAAGATCATTTAGAATCTAAATTTTAGACAGATGTATCTTGAGGTGAGTGCATTTCTCTGTTCTGCTAATATGTAAAATGAATTGAGTTGTGTTTGTCTAAACTTTAGACTCTAAAGAATAACCTTCAGAAGGGCATCCAGTGTTGATTGAAAGGCCGCAGTTGATGGAGAATGTACAGTTGATGCCAATGCTTAATCATTATCTTTGTTAACAAAAGGATCACAGCTGGTTTCTAATTGGTCCAACCCCAACTTTAAGCCTTTGATTTTTCTGTGTTCTGTTAAACATTGGGCTTAAGTAGGACCCAATACTTTAATTCTACGAATGTTCTATTTCAGCATCGTAATGTTACTTTCTATTGGATGTCATTCCCTTCCTCTGTATTTTGCTTGGTCAAAGATAGAATTAGGGTGCAATCCTTTGCAAGTTTTAACAGACAAAATGCCTTCAACTCCCAGCATAGTTGGCTAGGGCCTGCTGGGAGTTGCAGGCCCCTTTTCTGTCTAAACTTGCACAGGATTGGCCTTTAATTACTTTTCCAAGCCCAGCAGATGTGCACAGGAGCCCAGCGCATTTAGTAGGCAGCACTGCATCCTCGTATAAATTAGCAATGATTGAACTTCCCCAGGGTTGGTTCGGATAGGGAATTATGAGGGAGAATGTTTTTGGGGGGGAGGTTGGGGTGAGAGAAATCTTTGCCTCTGCCCATTCTAAATTCATTTGTAATAACAGCCCCCCATGAGCTTTCAAACCCCCTCCCTCTTGAGCCCTAACCTCCATTGCCTGGCGGCTGCTGTTGCAACTCTGTTGTGATTGCTGCTTGCCAATTGTGGTCTGAGGTCTCTCCCCTCCCTTCTTCTCTTGCAAAGGTTGCTGTGCCCCTAGTGACAAGGAGGGTGAGTCTCTCTTCGGCCTTCTCCTCCTCCTCCTCCTCCTCCTCCTCTCTCTCCTTCCTCTTTTCTCCCTGGTGCCTGGAATGCTTACAGTCATGTCTTCAGCAGTCGGATGACCAGAAAATGCAATTGTCTCAGGGCACTGAAGTCAGTGTTAGTGTTAGGGACCCTGGGGAATGCTCCTAGTTCCTGGAATGCAGCTGTAACCACAGTCCAGGCGCTATGGTTGAGAAAGGAAGGATCAAGTAAAAAAAAGGAGAGGAGAAGCAAGTGGAGAGAGACCTTCTCAGCTGCCACCACAACACTGCAGCCAGATCAGTGATTTGGTAGGTGGGAGTCAGACAGAGCAGTTGTTCTCTGACTCACGTAAAAATAAGGGCCCATAAGGCTCATCTTGCATTGAAGGTGAGCATTATACTTCAGCCAGATTTATATTCCAAGCCATGAAATTACAATAGTATTTCCCTATTGCTGTATTTTCTGTCAAATATATTTGCCTTAGGCCTCCTCCACACGAGACGTTTAATGAGCCTTGAAGGCTCATTAAAAAATTTACCTCCACAAGCATGGAGCGCAAAACGGGCGTACAGGCGCGTTATCTCCCCGATAATGCGCATTTTCGAACGCGCGTTAAATAGCGACTTTTATTTTGCTCCGGCCGTTAAAGCGCATTTTTGCGGTGTGAACAAGCGATTACGCGCATTAACTGCTTGTAAAGCGCTTTTTGGACATGAATTAATGCGCTTCGCCGCCTCTCGCCGCCTCCGGTGCAGAGGGATTAGGCGTAAATGCGCCTCCGCGAAAATGCGCATAATCCCCGAACCGGGCGCAAAAGCGCATCCTTGTGGAGGGGGCCTTAGAATGAAATCCTAGGCATGTTTAGGCAGAAAAAAAGTCCTCCAACACCCAGCACAGCACAGCTTAGCATGGCTGGTTGACTGGGAGCTATAGGACTTTACTCTCTCCAGAATGGGTAGGATTGCACCCTCTTTTTAGAGATCTGCGTTCATTTATTACGCCTGCAGAACTTTGAATAAGACACCTTTCCAGTTTCTGCTTCCGTTCTGTGATGATGATGATGATTAATTTACATTTATATCCCTCCGTTTTCACCCGTAAGGATCCCAAGGTGGTGTACATAATCCTCCTCTCTATTTTATCCTTACAATAACAACTCTGGGCTGAGTTGGGCTGAGAACTTATGACTGGCCCAAAGTCACCCAATGATGCTTCCATGGTTGAGTGGGGACTAAAACCCGGATCTCCTGTCTCCCAGTCCAACACTCTAACCACTACACCACACTGGCTCTCATATATATTTAAGTATTTATTTACTTTTCCTAATGTTCGTGGCAGAGTACAACATAAAACTAGAGCAGCAGCTTACCAAACTGCTTGTGAAATTGGGACCGAGGTACTTCCCTACATTTCAGAATGTTTAATTTTATTAAGTATTTGTCCCATTCATGTACTACTGTGGTAGCTATGAGTGTATGATACCAATACTTAATTTAGGGTAGGTCTGGACCAGCTGTTTAAATAATATGTCCCCAAGCTCATTGTGGCTGAAGCTATCTGCAGCTCATCCCAGGAACTCTCACTGAGTAGCTGCGCTTCATTTCCTGGCTTCACAGAAAAGTTTAGTACCTTATTAAAGCATTGTTAACCTTCCTGCAATTAGGATAAACATTCTGGAATGTGTTTAATTGCAGCTTTTCCTCTTTCACCATAAGTATCAATTGCTGTGTTTATCTCCGAAACAGTGAGAACAACTAGGGGACAAACTCAAATGTGAATAACTCCAGAGCTAAAGTAAGAGCATATAGGCAGGATCCAGTGATGTCATTCCGTTTGCGCAAGTGATGTTGTGCTAGCAGAAACTCGGTTCTGAACGATGCACCAGAGGAGAATCCAATTAAAGTTACATTTCCACAAATTGGGTTGTGCGAGTGCTTGCACGTTACACTTGTACAATTTGTTGTGCAGCTGCTTGCGCAACCAGTTGTACAAGCGTAATGGGCAACTGCTTGCACAATGAAAAGATTCGGCAGAGCTCCGCTACTGCTATTTGAGTTTGTGGAATGATACTGTTGGCTACAACCCCATGTACATAATATTCTAGCCTGACTGAATATGCTTTAAATTCATCACATAAGCGGGATGGGCGAATCTGTGAGTTTTGTTTTCTCCCACATTTGATTTTTTAAAATCTCATGTTCTTTCTCTCCCGAATATGACAAGCTTTGCGGAATTTTATAAAGTCATATCAAAAATGAACTGAAATGAAACTTGCATGCACTTTCACCAGCCAAATTCAATAGCTATAGCTATTCCCAGCATGGAAAGGTTCATGATATGCCTGCCTGCCATATAGCTCTTAAATATGAAGAGCCTGTCAGAAAAAAAGAGGTGGCAACCCTAATTGAGCTCTAATGTGGTTGAACGCACAGGGATTCAAACCCAGACTTTAAAGAGCAAAGCACTCAAAGCCCTAGGCCTGGGTGGACAAATCTGTCGTTTTTAGTTTCTTCCACGTTCATTTTTTTAAAATAAAATAAAATCTCAAGTTCTTTTTGTCTTGAATACAGACAACTTTGGGAAATTTGATAAATTCTTCCCAAAACAAAATTCTCACCCATCCCTACATAAAACAAGTGACGATGTTCAGGTGAATCCCTGAAAGTTTTTATTAGCTGCTGAATATTAGCTGCTGTAATATTTGCGACAGATCCTTGCTTTGAAAAAGGTCAAGATTTCTAAATGCCTTCGGGTAAGCCCTAACAGTCCTCTCCAGGATGGATACTAGAAGGCAAGTGTACCTGTGGTTCTATGCAAAGAAGAAAGAGTAAAATAAACACTATAATCTTCTAAGCTTTGTATGAATACAGATTTTTATGTTTGAGCATCTCAGGCCCTTGGACACAACAGCCATATGCCAGCAAAATGTCAAATCTGTTACTAAAAGAAACAGCAATGAATAAATAAATAAATAAATAATAGTATTTTAATTGCTGGTTAGTTCCTTCTTTTTATAGCAACTAATCTTCCTCATGAATGAGTTAGAATACTGCTTCTGGGTGGCAAAAGGGGGAGAAACACAATAAAAGGGATAACAAGGTCATCTGACAGATATCAGTCTGCAAAAACTTGTGATTCAGCCTCTCTTGAAGCAGGCCTGAGTATGCTAATAAGCCTGGCATTCATATTGGGAAATTGCATAATCCTCAAGTCAAGAATTATTATTATTTTTTTAACACTAATAGGGTCGCGACATCAATTAGCTTGCTTCTCACTAGACCTGGCTTGACTTGTAAATAGAGGCCAAATTTTTTTGGATTCTCTATATGTTTCCAGGCAGAAGAAAATCCATTATAGCAGTCTGTAATCAGTAATCAATCTGCATTGGATTGTACAACAACATATTGGTTGTAAAGGGGAGGTCTCGGGATGGGAAGTTTGGAAATATAAGACTCTTACATGACAAAGAAGTTAATTTTCCTTTTAGAAGTTCAATTTAAAAATGTTTGCAACTTTATTTTGCAAACTCTTCTTTAGAGAATTACCAGCTGATATACCCGGTGTTGCTCAGGGCCGCTAAGATATATGTCTGCAAGGTAATCATCTTAAAGTAGTCAGCTGGTGCTAGGCCTGTGAGTTAACTTTTAAACAAATTAAATTGCCCAAGGCATGCTGGGAATTGTAGGCTTAAGCAGAGGCTAGAACGGAATGGTGGGTGGGGTTAGTGGCATTTGGAGAAAGGCAAAAGGAGAACAGGGACAGTTAGTGAGGAGTCAGGCAAGTGGGACCTGAGTCAGGACTGAGAGATAGTGACCTAGTTTGCTCACAGTGATCTGATTTGCTAACCCATGCTTTATTTAAAAGCATCCACTCTACATGCCAGTATTATGCCTCCCAGCATGCCTTTGGTGGGCCATTGGTGTCTGCGTCCTCTGAGTGGCACTTTTCTCCACTCATTGCCAATGCTGCTCCTCAATAGAGCGTCGAGGAGTAGCATTGCCGAGGAAGGGAGGTAAGCAGCTGTCAGTGGACATGCCCAGCTCCGGCCAAGTCCTGCTGGGACTGTCTCGGCCTGCACTTCTCACCCATCAAGTGCTTCATCAGGAGCCTGTACTGAAGGGCTAGGGCCATCTTGTGCACTTTCCCCCTTCATCAGGCCTGCTTCTGGGCATCCACAGAGTGCCTCCCCTTTCTCCCTCCTTTTAAGGGTGAATCCCCCAGATTCTGAGAAAACAGTGATATCAGGACGGGGTGCCTTTGAGCATGTTCAGAGTTTGGCCTCTCAAAGTCACGCTGTTGTATCTAGTTATGATTTTAAAACTATGCACCGTGAGCAGGAGGAGGGACCACAAATAGATGCAGCCCATTTATGTGGGTTGTTTCCTTTCATGTGGAATTGCGTTTATTCTGTTGGAGACCGACCTTAGGAGTCTGGGTTGTGAAAGGCATGCAGCAGCCACCCATCTGTGCCCTCACAATAGCTGCCAAAGGCTGGAAAGGCTGGCTTCCCACCCAAGGCATGCTGGGAGTTGTAGGCATAAGCCTAGGATTTTTATTATTATTAAATTCTTTAAAAATACTGAAATTCCCCAAAATTATGTTTTCAGATTTTTCTGTACATTGTACAGCCAGAACTATCAGCACCCCACACACATACATCCAGCTTTATAGGGAGAGATTCAGAATTTCAGGAGAGAAGAACCTGGGTGAGAAAAGGGAGAGACATGGTCTTGAATCATTTAGCTTAATCCCATTTTTCTCTTGTCACATTTTCACATTATACACCTAACTAAAATGTATAATTGAATATTTAATGCAGGGTATTCATTTTTTTCGGTACTGTATGAATTATATTGGAGTTGTGTCAATAAACGGGGGTGAGAGGATTGCTGGGGAGAGGCCATACCTCAATGGTGCAGAAGATTGGACCCCATGTTCAGTCTCTGGCATCTCCAGTTAAAAGGATCCTGGGTAACAGGTGAGCCCCGCTAAGGAGGACATTCGACAACCAGGGTGCCACCACTGAAAAGGCCCTCTGCCAGTAGATATCCATCATACTTCACTTGATGGTGGCACCCAGAGAAGGGCCTCTTCTCACAGTGCATAGTTACCACAAGATGTAGTGATGGCATTTGTTACCACAAAATGTAGTAATGGCCACCAACATCGACAACTTTGAAGGACAAATAGACATATTCATGGAGGATAAGGCTATCTATGGCTACTAGTCCTGATGGCTACATGATACTTCCAGATTCAGAGGCAGTATGTCTAGGTACACCAGCTGCTGGGGAACATGAGTGGCCAGGTGCTTGTGCACCCATGCCCTACTTAAGGTTTCCGATAGGCAGCTGGTTTGTCACTATGTGAACAGAATACTGGACTCATGAAGCCCTTGGTCTGATTCAGCATGGCTTTTCTTATGCTGTTATGTTCCTACAATAATTTCAAGGCCTGGGTAACTGCATGTGGAAGGAGGCAATTCTTCAAGTAACCTGGCCCCAACCTATAAGGTGTAATAGACAATATTGTGTTACATGGACCAATGGTCTGACTGTATATGGCAATTTCATATGACATCACAAGTCTTTGGAGTCAGATATTTTTTGATCTAGTGACCTACACAGACAAAGAACAATAGCATACAGGGTCTGACAGTGGACCTCTGGATCTGGATCTTTTATGGGCCTCTAATCTGGCTCCATTGTCAGCTAATGTAGTTTTGTTCCATATAGGAAGGTAAAGCGCAGTTTACCCAACAATTGCTGCTGACATAACTTCTCGGGCCTTTATTTATTATGTAATAGAGGGCAACGCTTCACAAGGTGTCTTATAATACAAATATTAAAAATAAAACAATTGAATAAACATAGTAGAATAACATCAGATTAAAAACATATATGAGGGGCACTCATTAGTTATTGTCAGTTGTTTATTTTATTGTTGTATGTATTAAAACCAATAAAATTATATTAAAAAAATAAAAATAAATAAAATCAACACAAAAACTTGGTGGAATAAAGAAAATATTTAGGGACTTCTTAAAAGCTACAAGAGAGAAGCTGGGAAGAATTCCATAAGTGTGGGGCCACCACTGAAGGGGCTCTGATTGACCTTGGTGAGCCAGAAAGTCATCCTCTGAGGTCCATCATAGGGCCTGGGCAGGTTCACATGGGCATAGGTAGTCTTCCAAATAACCTGGGCCCAAATTATTCAGGGCTTTAAAGGTTAGTAGTAGCATTTGGGATTCACCCTAGAAACGAATGGGTAACAAATGCAACTGATTATATTACCACGTTGGAAGAATAAATGCTCACCTCCAATAATGCAATGGACTGAGGATTTAATAATGCTATCAACATTTGAATGGGTGTTATATAGGCGCAACTTGCAAGTGGATAAATATATAGATATTTGGTCTGCTTTTCTTGAAACCTATGTACAAGTCTCTCCTTACCCCCCCCCCCCTTTTTATGAACGGTACACTTTATGGAAACAATTGACGACATTCCGATGTATGTCATTTTTTTTTCTTTCTTTCTTTTCACGACTCCTTTGTATGTTCTGTTTTGTTATTATTCACAATAAAAAGGAACAAACAAACAAACAACCCCCCTCCTAATGCAAATGATGCAAAATTGGTATGATCCAATTGCCCATTCCCCAGAAGCATTCAAGTGGTTGAGTTTGGCAACAGCTGAATTTCCCTGACTATCTTTGAAGGCAGCCCTATGTAGAAAGCATTGTATAGTCTAGTGTGGATGTACCTAGGGCATGGGACCCTTTGCTGCTGAACCTAGACAATGCTTTCATTTATCCTAGATTTGGGAACTCCAGTGGGATGGACTGTGTATATGTAATACCAACTTTGAATGCTCCAGAATGCCCGAACGAAACAAAAACAGTACCCCCAAAACCCAACCACCCCTGCAATTCAGAAAAGGCACACCGGAGAGATGTATTATTGCTTTTATTTCAATTGTTGTACACTGCCTTGGTGATATTTGATGAAACGCATAATATAAGTATTATAAGATAAAATTAATATCAATAATCAATAAATAACAAAACAGCATAAATAATAAATAAATAGCACTCCTCTCTAGCACGCTAGCTTTTCAAATGTCAAGAATTTTCATTTGTGGGATCCCCCTTCAGTATTTTCAAGTGGCAAAGCTTTTGGGGGGCTATACCTTTAGAAAATATGCCTTTTCTAAACGTGTAAATTGCTCATTAGGAAGGGGTGGACAAATCTTTTTTAAATTCTGAAGTTATACTGTGTTATTTTCATATTTGATGTGATGGTCATCGCGAGGGAATTTACCTATAATTTTCACATGGAGAACATTTCTTAAAAATATATATCTTATGGTATGAACTGAGACTTACCATGTCTTGCTATTCTTCAGGAGAAGTGAAGACTTTATCATGTAGAACCACATTTAAAAGTGAATTTCATGTGAAAATGATGGCTAAACCCCCCCTTATTATGCCAGCCACATAAAATATGAAAGTGAGAATTTGGCCTGAGGAACAGGAAGAGCTCCGCGTGTGCATGTGTGTCTTTGACTTGTTGCTATGACTGTGGGAAGTCTGCCTCCTTCAGGCCAGATCTCAAAACAGGCCTGCAGTCCTGCAGCCTAAAAGAAAAATACGACTAAAATGATCAGGGAGCCAGAGTAACTCCCCCATTAGGAAAGTTTACAATGTTTAAGCTGGTTTAGCTTAAAAAAAACGTAAGTAAGGGGAGTTATGATAGAGGAATACAAAATTATGCACAGGGAAATAATGTCTCAGGACTTAGGGTCATCCCATGAAGCTGATTGGTGGGAGAGTCAGGACAAATTTATTTATTTATTTATTTATTTATTTATTTATTTATTTATTACATTTGTATACCACCCCATAGACGAAGGCAGTACTTCTTCTCACAGCGCATAGGTATTGGATGATTTTAAAAGGGGAATAGACAAATTCATGGAGGATAAGTTATCACTGGTGATTAGTCATGATGGGTATATACTACCTCCAGTGTCAATGGAAGTGTGCCTACATGCACCAGTCACTGGGAACATGAGTGAGGTTGCTATTGTTCAACTTGTGGATTTCATGTGGGGAGCTGGTTGCCCACTGTGTGAACAGAATACTGGATTAGATAGATCCTTGGCCTGATCCTGCATAGTTCTTATTATGTTCTTAAAAGTCAAACATTAAGTATAATTTTAAATATTAAATTATTTGATTAATACCTTGACATTCAAGAGGTTCTCAGAGTGAACTTCAAAAGGTTAAAGTTACAAGTAAGCAAACAAAAACGTTAACACACCACAGCATAAGAGCAATATAAAAGTCAACAGAATTAAAATAAACCCCAAACAACATAAATGCAATACCCAGAGGATTAAAAACTCTGGAAAAATAAATTGTTTGGTGCCAAAATAACATCAAGATGGGTATTAGGTGAACCTTCTGGGAACAGCATTGTATTCAGCGTCCTCTCTGAGTAAGTCAAATTCCACTATTTTGGGTGAAAGTGCCCTCCGTGTCTCCAGTCTTACCAGGGAAAACATCTATTCTTGCTCTATTAGGGATTTGTAAAAAAAATCTGTTTGTTCCACATTCAGAAGCAAAACAATACAATTCATTTCTTTGAACTAATGTGTGAATTGGAACATAGTTATCCTTCCAATTTCACACTTCTTGGAATTTTGCAATTGGGTCTGTGCCTTACAAATGTACCCAAATGGGTATAAAAATGTGCGTCCTACAATAATATGCATATAAAATGGGTATAAATGTTTGTGCAGATTAATGGGGGGAATGGACTGGACTTATGAATGAACACATGAAAAACTGACATGGACTAACCTACCGAAGATAATTCAAAATAAGAAATAAACTTTTCTACATGAGGCTGTTAATTCACTGTATCTACTTTTGGTTTTGTCGCAGAATTGAGATTTAAGTACTACATGAAGAGCATTCCTTTTCTGCTATATGACCTCTAAGTGGCACTGTGGTAGAGCGGAATAGGAGGATTACACAAGCATTTTCTTTCTCTTTCACAAATACTACTACATTTCTCTGCTCTAAAACAAGCGCTATTTAAAAACGGAATCAAAACTGGAGGGTCACAACGTTGCCTAAAGGACCCGTAAACCATGGGTAGGGAATGATGAGCAGACAATAAATACCTCATTTAGAAAATGCCTCCTTGTCTTACTGTGAAAAATATTGCATCTTATAAAAGAAATTGGTGAATGTAGTAGGCACTTGACAATTTGTCTTTAGATGTGTTTTGGGCCTTTTGCTTTGCTTTGCTTCGTGACTGACTGAAGCGACAGTTTTTATCCCACCATCTGGCAGAACTAGCAAACTGCTCGTCAGTACTAAGTGCTGCCAACCTCCATAGGGTTTTTACCTCCATAGTTGTGATTTCAGCCCAGTAAATGGGAGCTATTGACTTCTGTGGGGGAGGAGTAATTGCACTGAAATTGTGGAGGGGTCTTGTGGCTTTACCAAGAATCCATTATCAGCCCCCTCTCCAGAGTCTTATCATGCTGGACTGCTGGCATGCCTGAAGCCACTACAGAAAAGGTATTCATATATGCAAGAACTGTTATTCATATATGCAAGAACGTACGGACATGGGTGTAGTAAAGTATTACCTTCCTATGGGGCTTCTTTTGTTATGAACAAAATAAAGTATTAATTTGTTCATAATATATTAATATACATGGTGCATCCCAGTTTACGCTCTTCTGGATTCCTTTTGATTGCCCAGATGACAAAAAGTTTTGGATATCAGCCTTTCTTCACTTGGCACACTGAAATCTAACAATCTTTCCTTCCAGCTGGTGTTTCTGACCTTTTCAGCTGGAATGTGAAATGCACAATCTTGTCAACATTAAGCCTCACAATGAGTTGGAGTCAATAATTTGCTGAACCTCTCCCATGTCTTTTGATATCCATCCTTTCCTTTGTAATAATGAAGATAAATAAAAGAACGGGTTTAAAAAGAGAATGCAGAGTGAGTAAAACATCTTTGACCCCTTTTTTCGTTTAAAAGTAATCATTGTGAACTTTTTGTCAGTTTTGAAAGCATATTTTTGATTGATGGAAGAAACTCAGGCCAAATGTGGGAAAAATCCATAAAATATGGATTTGACTCGAAAATAATATCGCAAATGGGCTCTGTTCTCTAGTAAGGCATCTATATTTGTAGACAAGCTAATTTGATTTCGAACAAATGGATTGTTTTTAATCCTATAACGCACTAACCCAGACACCGGAGTTTTTACACAGCCTTCTGCGGAGAGTAGTCCATGCTGTTCTGATTTTCCCAAGTACCGTATGCGCATATGGGCCAACCGTCCCCACCCCCAAGATTTGTACATATCTGGTTGAAATAATTTTTTTACTTCTGAAATAATGATTGCACAATGCTCGACTTGATGGGAAAGTGAAATATTACATTAAAGAAGGATAGCATTAATTTTTATAAGAATCATGGTTACAGTTAGGGAGTTTTTTTTTTAAAAAAAAAACTTTCAAAGCTAGATTTAACTATTTAACTAAAAGAAACAGGTACTTTTAATGCTATATTACAACTATGGCCAACACACACACTCTTATTTCTGAGCTATTTATTTTGCACCTTAATAATAATAATAATAATAAATTCCCTCTGGATCAAGCCGGGGAACAACATTAAAAGCAAATAATATAAAATACATAAAACTGATTAAAAACATAAAAACTAATATGTTATTAAAATACCAACAAAACTCTTAAAATTTGACTGAGTAGGCCTGCCGGAAGAGATCAGTCTTTATAGCTTTGTTAAAAGCCGGAAGACTGTTAAGTTGGCGAATCTCTCCTGGCAGGCTTTCCACAGTCTGGGAGTGGTAGAAGAGAAGGTCCTCTGGGTAACGGTTGTCAGCCTAATTTTGGCTGACAGTAGTAAATTCTTCCCAGAGGACATGAGTGTGCGGGGCGGATTGTGTGGGAGAAGGCAATCCCGTAAGTAAACTGGACCCAAACCATGTAGGGCTTTAAAGGTAATGACCAACACTTTGTCATTCGCCCGGAAAGTAATTGGCAGCCAGTGAAGTGACTTTAAAGCTGGTGTGATATGGTCACCCCTAGGTGTACCAGTGACCTACCTGGCTGCCATAGTTTGAGCTAGTTGGAGTTTCTGGACTAGGCACAGAGGTAGCCCTATGTACAGCGCATTGCAGAAGTCGAGCCTCGAAGTTACCAGTGCGTGCACTACTGATTGTAGGTCTTCCAACTCTAGGAAGGGGCGCAGCTGGCATATCAGCTGAAGCTGATAATAGGCACTCCTGGCCGTCGCATCTATCTGAGCAGTCATTTGGAGCGATGGATCCAGGAGCACCCCAAGCTGCGAACGCAGTGTTTCAAGGGGTGTAACCCCATTCAGTACTGGTTGACACACCTCCAAACCCAGGTTGGGGCCTTTGACAATAAGCACCTCTGTCTTGTCTGAATTCAACTTCAGTTTGTTTTCCCTCATCCAGCCCATTACTGCCTCCATGCATTCAGAGGAGACACACTATCCTTAGCTGACGCTGTTGTCAAAGGCATAGAAAAATATATTTGGGTGTCATCAGCGTACTGATAGCACCTGCCACATGCCTCCGGATGATCTCTCCCAGCGGTTTCATGTAGATGTTAAACAGCATTGGGTACTTTGTGGTACTCCATACAATAGCTCCTTTTTTGAGGAGCAACTATCCCCAAGCATCACCATCTGGAACCTGCCCGAGAGGTAGGACCGGAACTACTGAAACATAGTGCCCCCAATTCCCAATCCCTTCAGGCATTCCAGAAGGATACCATGGTCGATGGTATTGAAAGCCGCTGAGAGATCCAGAAGTACCAGCAATACTCAAGCGTAGATCATCCACTAAGGAGACCATAGTAGTCTCAGCTCCGTATCCTGCCCTGAAGCCGGTTTAAATGGGTCTAGAAAATCTGTATCATTCTCGATCACCTTGCCCAGAAATGGAAGATTTGATACTGGTCTGTAGTTACCAAGGTCCAGGGTGTCCAGGGAGGGCTTTTTTAGAAACGGCCGTACTACCACTTCTTTTAAACATGATGGGAAACTCTCCTCCCTGAGAGATGCATTAATAATATGTTGTAGTTGCAATAATAATAATAATAATAATAATAATAATAATAATATATTTATTTATTTCTAACCCGCCTCTCCCTCTGGATTGAGGCGGGGAACAGCATCAATACAAAACAATATAAAATATATAAAACTGATTAAAAACATATAATATTGTACGTTGTAGTCTAATTGCATCTCCTCCCGGGCGACCAGCCAAGAAGGACAGGGATCAAGAGGGCAAGTTGTCCTCCTCACTCATCCAAGCAGCTTGTCCCTGTCCTCGGTACTCACCAACTGAACCTGATCCAGTGTAATTCTACTCACGGAGCTGCTGGACACTCCATTGACAGCTTCTGCTATAATGACAGCATCTAAGTCAGCTCTTATGTCAGAGATTTTATCTGTGAAATGATCGTTAAAGGCATCACAGCAAACTACCGAAGGCTCTAAGATTGGGTTCAGGGGGGAAGGTACCTGAAATAGACCCCTTACCACTCTGAATGGTTCTGCTGGATGTGAATTTGCAGACACAATGCGTGCAGAGAAGAAAGCTTTCTTTGCTTCACATATTGCCACCTCATAGGAACAGAGATGTTCTCTATGTCGTATCTTGTCGGATATAAGTTGAGTTTTCCACCATCGGCACTCCAGTCATCGTCCTTCCTGCTTCAACTTCTGCACTAATGTCTCTCATGGGGCCTGCTTCATGTGATGCTCAGATTACTTCAGACAGCACATTTTAGGTGTGGCTGATTAAAATGATTGCCTGATTTCCCTCCTCCAATGCACAATTGTTGGTTATTCCCTTTTGTTGTGGATAGGGCAAATCACTTCTAACAGTGTTCCCATCCATTGGCAAACTGGTTGTCCAGTGACCCATGTGCTTCTCCCTGCCCTTCCTTACACTTACTGTTGGTTTTCTCTTTGCTTTTTACACCCTGGTGAGCTGCTCTTTAAAACCCGCAACTTAACCCAGGGTTAAGCACTAAGGGTCATAATGATGAAGGCTGGATCTCAAGGACTGAGGGAGGAGCAGTGGCTCAGTGGTAGAGCACCTGCTTTGCATGCAGGATGTCCCAGGTTCAATCCTCAGCATCTCCAGGTAGAGTTAGGAAAGAATCCTGCCTGAAATCCTGGAGAGCCATTGCTGCCAGTCAGTGTCGACAATATGGGGCAAGATGGGCCAAGGTCTGGCTCAGTATAAGACAACTTCCTATGTCCTATGTTCCTAAGAATGAATGGATCATATTAAAAGTTAAGAGGTAAATCAGTGTAATGGGGTGGAGTGGGCGAACAATTGCCCAAGCCTCTGGATGAGATTCCAGTCACTTTGCTTCTTCCACCCCACCCCCTGCCATACTCACAGGTACTAGAATCCTTAGGCTGACCAGATAAAATCCAGGTCAGGGCTCATGTAACTTTAACAGTTGTAGAGAAAAGGGAATTTCAGCCAGTGTCATTTGTATGCAATTCGTTCCTGGTGAAATTCCCTCTTCATCACAACGGTTAAAGGTGCAGACACTATACTAGAGTGACCATATACAAAAGAAGGCAGGGCCCCTGCAACTTTAGCTGTTGTGATGAAGAGGGAATTTCACCAGGAACTAATTGCATACAAATGACACTGGCTGAAATTCCTTTTTCTCTACAACTGTTAAAGTTACATGAGCCCTGACCTGGATTTTATCTGGTCACCCTAAGAATCCTACCTCTAGAGTGCTCTGGAGCTGACAAGGCATCTTACCCTTAACTTGCCCCTTCAGCTTTTGTTCAGAGGGAGAGCTCTTTTTTATTTTTCTACTCTGGTTTTGGTCCCCAGGTGGATCTGCCTTACTCTGTTAAAAGCACACATACATACATACATACATACAACACCCAATGGCTCTTTCATCCATACACAGTGAAGGGTGGACTCAGACTCAGTGTCAGTGCTTAGGATAGGGCAAGCCTATTCCACAACAACCACCAAAAAGGCTATATTTTGTTACAAACATCATTAGCAACAAGGGGAGTTTTCCTCCCATTGCAAATAGCAGGCTGCACACCTCACCCTCCCCAATTCAGATCAGTACTGTGACAGGGACCAAAAGTACAAGTACCAAAGTCCCTCTCTGGCTCATACCCCTCCCCCACCATCTATTTGTAGTTTTTTTAAACACACACACACACACACGCATGCACACATTAACCATGTAAGGCCAAACGATGTGAATAACTTCACATCTAGCTTGGGCCTTTGCAACTCTGACTGCTACATCCCAGAAATTCTGCTCCCACATGCTACAGCCAAGCTGGTATCGATCAAGATGTTTCCCAGTCTTCAGTTGCCACTTTTGTCTTCTGCAAAGTCATTAGCTCTATGTGTAACTGTTCACATTTCCCATGCGATCCTCCAATGTTATATATATGAAACATAATTTTAATGTCCCTTCTCATTTTGAAGAGCTGTCCACTTTATCCTGAAGGCGAGGGGGGGGGGAGTGCTACCATTTGTCTTCTGCATGTGTCAGAAACGTTAAATTATAGTTTCCTTGTTTCATGATACTGAGGGTTGAATTTTAAAACCTCAGCTGGGCCAATTTAAATCTGCCTGGGTGGCAGTGCTCTTCTGAAGTAACAAGGAAACAGAAATCCAATTTGGAAGGATAAAGAGGGAAAAGCTTAGCTAATTCTTAGCTGGAACTCGACACTGCTGTTCTAGGTTTTAGAGCAGCCTTCCCCAACCTGGTGCCTCCCCCTGTTGGCCCTGCTGGCTGGGGATGATGGAAGTTGTTGTCCGACATATCTGGAAGGTGTCAGATTGAGAAAGGCTGTTTAAGAGACTCTTGTTTTCTGATTTCTGTGTATGTTCAGGTGGAAATAGATATATCATATATCCTCTCCTAATGTAAACCTTCTGTGCCTTTGTACTTTAGTCTCTTTGATAGTTAGCCTCTATGGTCAAGAGCGAAAAGAGGGGGGAAATTGGCAAGATGCACTTATTTGTGCTGGCGTTGTTCAGTGGAATTAATGTCTCAGTTATCCCCCAAACTTCTGTGAAGTAAAACAGTTCAACCTATTGAATTCATTACATCCCAGCCACTGCTTAAATCTCCAGAGACAGACAAACCTTTCCTTTCCTCCCCCATTTTACCTTGATGACAGGGGACTGCTCTTTATTTTTGACACAATATTTTGTGCCATCTGTTTTGCCTACTGTTTTCTGGGGGGTGGGGGAGTCAGAAAAATGAGCTTGTGCATTTTGGAATATCCTGTTGGCAAAAGAGCCTGAATAAAATGCAGATATTTATTTTGTAACATACAACTTATGTGCCTATGAAAAGACAGAAGAGATAAGGGGTAAACCTAGATGCACTATGAGGGAGAGCATGTTTCGATCTCCTTTAATCCTGATGCAACAAAGTATCTTTTATTAGTTATCCCTGGTGCCTGCTCAGTAACAGCATGAAACAAGGTATATACAGAGCTTTTAAATAGTCAAGGGGGCTGTCTATATGCTCTGGAAGCCCCGGAGTGGCTCCAAATCCACGCTGCATTGGTTATATGACATAGCTGCTGATTTGGAGCCACTCCAGGACAAAGAGCCGAAGATATACATAAGAAAAGTCGGGGACTTATCTTTGTTCAGGCGCTGGGCTTGTGGGAGGGCATTCCCAGGCTGAAGGTGCCATCCCACTGATCACCGGAAGCTGCGGGAGGGGGAAGAGGAGAGGGCAGGCCAGGCAGCCATTAGGCCTAATGGCCAACTGGAAAGCCCATGCTGCCTCTCTCTGTGTAAATAACTTGCCGCCACAATGCACCAGCGATACCATGGCATTTTGGCACCATGAAGTTAGCCGAAAGAAAGAAAGACTTTAAATCTAAGCAAGTTGATTTAGAATGAAGTCCCATTGAGTTCAATGGAGCTTCTTCCCTTATAAGTGTATTTAGGATTGTTGCCAGCAGCTCACATTGTGCCTTCCCCCATTGCACTAGAGCAGGGGTTGACAATCTGAAGTTGTATCCAATGTTAGTTCTTCATAGAATAGACCCATTGAAAGAAATGGTACTTAACATTGGATACAGCCCAGGGAGCTCTCCAGATATTTTGGACTACAATTCCCATAAGCCCCAGCCAGCCAGTGTGGCCAATGGTCAGGGATTAAGGGAGATATAGAGCTCCATCACACCAGCAGTTTAATGCACTCTCGCCACGGCTGCTATCAGGTATTGCAGCACGGGACTCACATGATGTCATCCCTGTCCTGCACCCATCTTGCCTTTTTTCCTTCATTTTGCATATTATTTTGGTGTGGGGAAAGACTGGATTAGTTTCCCCAAGTGGATTTAATGTGCCCTTAAGGCTCTGTGTATTACCGTATTTCCTCGATTCTAAGACACACTTTCTCCCCCATATTTACATCTGTAAAGATGGAGCACGTCTTAGAATCAATGGCGTCTAAGAATTGCCAGAATTCTCCAGTGCCACCCCGGTCCACCGGCACCAGCGCTGGGGAGGCCGCTGCCAGCGAGGAACGGCCTTCCCCACTCACTTCCATTGCCGCCCTGGTCCTCAGCGCCAGCGCCGCTTGCAGTAGCCTCCCCGTCTCATCCACTGCCACCGCAGCCGTCGCCACGGGCCAAGATCCGCCTCGCTCCCCCCTTTGCTGCCCCATTGCGGGCGACCCTCCTCAGACCCCCAGCCAGGCGCTGCTTCTGTCGTCGTCGTCCCCTCAGTCCGTCCAGGGGTGGGGGTGGAGAGACAGGCAACATTACGAAGGCAGAGGAGGAGGGGAAGTAACGGAGGGGCTGAGGGGAAAGGAATCAACTGAGGGGAGGCCGCCTCCTCGTCGCCCGCATGTGGCAGCCGCTCCGTTTCCTCACAAACAGCAGCACACACACACACACACACACACACACAAAAGGAGGGCAGAGGCTGCACAAACCACAGCAAAAGCGACGTCGAAAGAAAAGAGCCCCTGAGGAGAGGCGCTCTGGTGGGCAGGTTTGTTTCTACTTTGTAGTAACGCCACGTTTCCAGGCCTATCTCCCCACCCCACCCCACCCCTGGACTGAATGAGGGGACGACGACAACGGAAGCAGCGTCTGGCTGGGGGTCTGAGGAGGGTCGCCCGCAATGGGGCAGCGAAGGGGGGAGGGGGGCAAATCTTGGCCTAGGGCGACGGCTGCGGTGGCAGTGGATGAGCCAGGGAGGCCGCTGTGAGCGGCGCTGAGGCCGAGGACCAGGGTGGCAATGGAGGTGAGTGGGGAAGGCCATTCCTCGCTGACAGCGGCCTCCCCGGTGCTTTTGCTGGTGGACCGGGGCGGCGCGGACTGGGGCGGCACTGGCGGGGAGGACCGGGGCGGCGGGGGTGCGATCGATGCAATGCTTTTTTTCCTGACTGTGGCCCTAAAATTAAGGTGCGTTTTAGAATCGATGGCGTTTTAGATTCGGTGAAATACGGTACTGTCCTCTTGTTTTTCCTTTGTTGGGGTCATGTTCTTTGAAAGGAGTCTTGCTAACGAAAGGGGTGGGCAGGGCGGTTCTGTGCTTAGTCAGTTGAATGGACTTTTTATTGCTCCAACCCCATCCTCATTGCCTGCAGAAACAGAGCCCAGCTGATGAACATTAAATCAGTAAATCAGTAGACAACAAAGCCAGAGGGGCGGGGGAAGGAGCCCACGTCCCTGAGGACCCCAGCAGATCTCTGTTTTTATGAACTGGAGATGCACAAATGCACATTATCAAAGTAAAGGAAAACGGATCCTCCACAAATGCAAACAGGTGGAATTTTGCATTGGTGGAGTATCAGGAGAACAGTTTGAGGGGAATTTGTTTAAAATAATTCCTAAAAATCAAGGCATGAATGGATCGGATTCAAACTTGGCATGGCTAAAGCCCTCCTTAAGAGCCATCACTGTACCCAGTTTGATCTCTTTGTCTTTAAAAATCATGCAGATGTAAGCATTTTGGTTACCTTGGAGCAAAGGAGGGGACCTGACCACCTTTACAAAAAGATTAGTTAAAATGATTGTTCATCCTCCCACCCTTTGAAATGAGCAAAACAACAATAACAACAATATATAAAAATTAACTGCAGCGGGAAGGAGAACGTAGGGAGTGGTGCGGGAGATTTTGCCAGCATAGTAGGTGTGATGGAGCCCATAATCCAAAGCATCTGGAGGGCACCAGCCCTTTTCACATTGTCTTCTTACAGTGTATAATGAACATGTGTATGAGGAGCAGGATTGCACCTATTGTGCTCATCTCTGACCTCCATACATTAACTGTCCATGGATTCAGAGGATACATGCATGCAAGTTGCATATGTACAGGCTATGCCCACATGAGCAGGGCCCTGAATTTTGCAATCCCGTCCCTCCTGTATGTGTTCATTGTACTTGGTAGTGGTGAAGAAAAAGGTATTGTATTTCTAAAACAAGGATTTTGGGTGAAAAATAACTAGACTTACAATGGGGAACCCATAGGTAGTGGAAATAAATTCATGTCTCTGGAAATGGATATGAATATGTAAATTTCAAGTGAAATTGAAACAGCAGAGCAAAAACGAATAGGCAGTGACAATTGCTTGCTAGTGTGTCCTTTCAAACCAATTGATGTATTTCTTAATTAGGATGCTGCCTCTTGGGTTACAGAATAATTAGGTAATTTAAGAGGGAAAACGAGGGAGAAAAGAGATGGGAATAGTTTTATTTTTTAATTTTTTGAAAAAATTGCTCATTACCATACACTATGGAAGACAGCTGAAATCGCATACTTTCATATATTCACATGTTATGGAAATTATTACTCAAATATTCTAACCCCCCCCCCCCCCCCAAGCTTACCTTCTTCAACATATATTCTCAATTAACCACCAGGAAAACCAAAGCTGATTGCTGTTGGTGAACTTGCCCAAGGCTTGTCATTTAAACAGGTGATTGGCTTTACTGCACAACCTTTGGAAGATGAAACTGTGCCAGAGAAATAGATGTCTGTCCAGATTCCAAATGCTGATTTCTTATTTGGGCTTGATTTTTCTTAAGTTATTGTGCCCTGCCTCATCCTATCCCAACAAATAAACTGAATGGGATTTCTAACTGGAAATGTTGTTCGCCTTACATTGGATTTAGGAAGGAATCCATGGGTACAACCAGGGCTAGATCTACACTACCGCTTTATAGCAGTATTGAAGTGCACTGATAACTGTTGGGGCACATTACACACTCCGTATACTGCTTTTGTAGTGTTATTTCAAGCTTTTTTTATTCCACATTATGCAAAATATCGCAACAAATATTGTGTGTCCTACGAGGTATAAATGTGCAAGAGGGATATAGCGTTAACACGATGGGCTCCTAATAATTTGAATCAAGGTGTAGATATGATTAGAACTTGGGGTGTTTTCAAGCCAATGGCTCCTGGTACTCCCTATCCAAAGACAGCTGTACTGTCTTTCTTCCCTAAATATATTTTCTGTGGTAAGAAAAAAGAGAGAATAAGGATTGGGAAAACACCGTGTTTTGGGGAGGGGGTTCACAAGTGGAAAACAACAATATCTGCTCCCCACCCCCAGTCTCATAAAATTCCATAAACGAGGCAGGGTGAGCGCACAATAAAAGCCTTGTCTAGAAGCACCCTTTGCTTCCCCAGCATATGTCTCTACCTGCTGCTATGATTCTAATTCCAGAGCCATTGACTTCAGTGATGGTTAAGAGCACTGAACCTTCTCTGGAGTGTACTATAATCATAATTACAGGCCTTTGGACTTAGCGAACGCACATGGCATTTTAACCAGCAAGGAGTTGCTATCTGGTCTTCTGATTATCTCTGTTTAATCCATTTGTCTGTTCGTATTCCAATGGGTTTTAAAATTACATTGCCAATCATATAACAGGTCTGACAGAAACGGATCCAATGGGAGATGCGGTTACAGATACTATGATGTGCAATTAACAGTCACCTTTCCATTGGTTGAATCAAAGATACTGGCTGAATTCGGACAACACGATAGTCAATGGTGGGGTAATAATCAACTTTACAGTTGTTCATCTAGGGAGTACTCCCCACACAACATGGTAATAAATAATCAACCATGGCGTGGATTAGGATCAGCGCTGAGTTGACTATGGCAGCATTCGGACAACAGGATAGTCAATACAACTGATGATTGTTCCCCCCCCCCCCAGTTGACTATTGTGTTGTCCGAATTCAGCCATTAGCTGTTTTATTCTCCAGAACTAAGACAGTAATGAAAATGTGCATTAAAAATGGCTTGGCTGGAGTTGGAAAAATGAGATTGCATGTGAAAGCAAGTATCAATAATGAATATTTGATTGAAAGACATATTCTGCCACCTGAGATGTGAGTTTATTCATTGTTATACTTGATCGTTATGCACAATCAAGTGGGACCTGCTGGTGCAGCAAAAAGTTGTAGCATGGAATGCTCCTGTTCGGGTTTGAGCCAGCCAGCCGTGCCTTTTTCAGACTATCCATTTCCCCTCCGCATAGTTTTCTGTTCCTCCTCTTACCCTGCCCCACGGACATGTAGGGTTTTGTGTCCCCTGAGCATGCTGAGTCCTCACTGACTTTTTTTGGGGGGGTTCCCCCTTATGGTCCCCCCCATCTGCTGATTCCTTCCCTTTGTCCATCAGTGGGCCTGTTTTGGGTACATTAGGATGTGCAGTACATGGGATACAAAAAAAATAATGTTTAGCATATGTAGTTTTAATATTCTGTACATCTGAACACATTCCCTAAATTAACTTGAAGACCCAAATAATGTTCTACCATAATGCTCTTTTTCTTTTGACTTTTCTTAATGCTTACGAATAAATTTGCACTGTGATGTGCTGAGATTTATTCCTAAATCCCCACATTGACAATTGACCCCTTCGAGTTGAAAGCTTAGATTTAACTTAAGCTGCTATTGCAAAACCCATATCTTACTTCTAGGCAAACAACCCACTTATATGTGCAATGAAGGCAAAAGATAGATTAATTCTAGCCTGTCAGGTTAGGATCACTAACTTCCACCCCCAACTCAGTTTCATGTGATTTTACTGAAAATTTCTGATTCATTTTCTACCAAATGTTTGTCTGTATGGTCAGGATCCCACTCAATGGATGTTTTATATATCAACTGATTGGTTCCAGACCAGCTCAAACTTCAAGGTATAGAGCCCACCCCCAATATATAAAGAAAACTCACAACTGATTACATATGCACTTCTTTAATAAGACATATGCTTTGGCACACACGCGCACACACACACACACACACACCAGGAAATGGAACATAAACAGGATGTGGAATGGACTTCATCATCAGGATTGTGTTTACTGTATCTAGTTTATTTCTTTTAAATAACAGCTTTGGAGGATCTGATCATGGCACATGGGGAGGGAGGTTAACCTTTTCCTTGTCACATCCTTGCCCCCACCCTGCCGGAATTTGCCCTTAGTCTGGGAGGGAAGTTTCCATTGGTGCCAGATTATATGTATGAACCCCCAATGTTCTGTGTCAGCCTTCTCGAACATGACACTCTTCAGATGTGTTGGAGTACAACTCCCATAATTTCCAGACCATTGGCCATGCTTGCTGGGGATTATGGGTTTTGCGGTCCAACACATCTGGTGTACGTTAGGTTGGAGAAGGGAGCTATGGATACCCTCTAAAGATATTACGGAATAGAAAAAGAAAGGAAGGTCAGACAATCAAGGGGCTGTGTTGCTGGATTTTGTGATTGTGGTAGCAAAGAAACAAAGTACAGGGGGATGTGGTAGTGGTGAGTGCAATTTCAGAAGGTGTGTGATAAAGGATGCTAAAAAGAGCATACTGGACTGAGCCTTTCTTATTGCCAGGTTGCTGTTTACATCATTGGATCAAATGGATTTTCAGGAGCATTGTTAGAATAAACAATAAAAGGAAGGATGTAGCATGATCTCTATGAAGAAGCAAAAGCCCTAAATGCGGGAAGAAGTTATTAGGATCTCCTTGTATTTGGAGAGATCACTTTAGGCATTCAAGGCATTTCCACTAGCTTAATTTAGCCATTTGGTTTCTTGTTCAGAAATAGCTGGTGCTTGGAGGAACAGGGAACTATGAAAGTCTACAATACGTTTTGTTATAACTGGCATCAAGCCAATAAATATTCATCTTCCAGTTTAATGAGAAAGAAGGCAAATAACATAATTCTAAATACTGTAAAAGATCAAGGAGTTAAATTTACACTGGCATTTGGGCAGAATTTTATTGGTTTTGCAAGTAATGGTCCAAGTACACATTTTGCCACAAACAAGATTATAGGGAATTTATCACAATTTTATGGAGGGCTTAATGAAAAATAATCATACTTGCCTTCCCCTGATTTGATGTCAGGCATTTTGCATGTGCCAATTGTTATAATGTGCTCTATCAGATAAAAGTGTGGATTTATTGTTTGAACTAAAGGCTTGAGGGGAGAGAGAGAGAGAGAGAGGGAGGGAGGGAGGGAGGGAGAGGCAAGCTAAACACTGCATGCAAAGGTGTAAGGAGCCATAATGGACTTTTTTTAATCAACAAATTGCTTTGGGGGCATTGTGTTCAATGCTGAGCAGAGTGTCTCAAGTGCGTGTGATTAACCCTTTCCCTATAACATTTTCCCACTACAAATCTCCCTGAAGCAGCTTGCCCCTGTATCTAAATATAGTAGGTCACACATACACATATATTTAAAGCACTTTTATTCTGCTCTTTGGTCCAAAAAAAGAGGGGCTCCCAGAGCTTTCAGAAATCAGTAATTAGATCCTCCTTGCTCTTAAGCTTACAACCTAAAAGAACCAAAACACAAGGAGAGAGACGGGGGTGAGGAGGAGAAGAGAAGAGAAGCATGATGGTGGTAGTTGATCCAGAGCCTATCTACACCAAGCAGGATACAATAGGGTGACCAGATAAAATCCAGGTCAGGGCTCATGTAACTTTAACAGTTGTAGAGAAAAGGGAATTTCAGCCAGTGTCATTTGTATGCAATTCGTTCCTGGTGAAATTCCCTCTTCATCACAACAGTTAAAGGTGCAGGGACCCTGCCTTCTTTTGTATATGGTCACTCTAGTATAGTGCCTGCACTCCCAGACTATGGAATGGTCTGTCGGAGGAGGTTAGACAAATTGACAGTCTTCATGCATTTAAGAGAGTCATGAAGACTGTCCTCTTCCGACAGGCCTATCCAGATGAATTTTAAGATGTTTTTAATGTTGTATTTTTCTCTTGCTTTTAAGATTTTAAATGTTGTGATTTTTGTGTTTTATATTGTTGCTGTTCCCCGCCTCGATCCGAAGGGAGAGGCGGGCTATAAATAAAAATTATTATTATTATTATTATTATTATTATTATTAACTGTTGTGATGATGAGGGAATTTCACCAGGAACTAATTGCATACAAATGACACTGGTTGAAATTCCCTTTTCTCTACAACTGTTAAAGTTACATGAGCCCTGACCTGGATTTTATCTGGTCACCCTAGGATACAACATTTTGAAAACATCTTGAAAACTGTATATGGAGTGTGTCCTGGGCCCCAACAGTTGTCACTACGGTTAAAAACAGTTTAAAACCATTTTAAACTGGTTTAAAGCAGTAGTGTAGATAGGCTGACAGTTACCCAGACGGATGGGAATATTCCTATTCTGGATCCGATTGCATTCAGGTTTGTACTGCATGTAGTCTCCTTCTGGGCTGGCCTGTTCTTTGCTGGCCTGTTCCCCTCTCTTCTCTCTTGCTGTTCCTTTTCCATTTCACTTTCTGTTCATGAGTCCACCCTTAATCTGCTTCTACTCCCATTTAGGGTGACCAGATAAAATCCAGGTCAGGGCTCATGTAACTTTAACAGTTGTAGAGAAAAGGGAATTTCAGCCAGTGTCATTTGTATGCAATTAGTTCCTGGTGAAATTCCCTCTTCATCACAACAGTTAAAGTTGCAGGCAGTATATTAGTGTGACCATATACAAAAGAAGGCAGGGCCCCTGCAACTTTAACTGTTGTGATGAAGAGGGAATTTCACCAGGAACTAATTGCATCACAAGCTCAGAAATATATGAATTTCCAACCCACATTTGAGTTCAGGAGGTGCAAATTGGGTAAATTCACACACACATGCAAACTTATTGGAGCAAATTGCTCATGTTCCTAGTCTGTGATGGGTGTGGTGGAATAGGACCTAGGCTGACCATATGAAAAGGAGGACAGGGCTCATATAACTTTAACAGTGGTAGAGAAAAGGGAATTTCAGCCAGTGTCATTTGTATGCAATTAGTTCCTGGTGAAATTCCCTCTTCATCACAACAGTTAAAGTTGCAGGGGCCCTGCCTTCTTTTGTATCTAGTTACTCTAGTATAGTGCCTGCACCTTTAACTGTTGTGATGAAGAGGGAATTTCACCAGGGACTAATTGCATACAGATGACCCTGGCTGAAATTCCCTTTTCTCTACCACTGTTAAAGTTACATGACCCCTGTCCTCCTTTTCATATGGTCAGCCTAATAGGACCTATGACCTTGACACTAGGTTCTCCAGTAGTAGAGCGCTGGGTCTTAGGACTGGATTATTAATGATGGGAGTTGTAGGCCAAAATATCTGGTGGATCCCAAGTTGGCTACCCCCAACTTAAAGAAACTGAAAATCCTAATGTGAAGCTGGGATATGAATTTTGTTGCATTTCAGTATTTTGTTTCCCATACCTCAAGGGATGATTTAAGATTCTGGTTCATTACCAAAGTACAAATCTAACCTCTAGAGTTACCTTCACCAATTTACTTCTTCATTTTGAATGACTGATGGCTGTAGGCAGTGGTAAGAAATTAGTCTCTGAGATCCAGCTTTTATGTTTGCAGTGCTTCTTATATTAATAAGACTATTATAAAGCAGTGATGATGGGACTTAATAATTGGTTATGAAAGTTCATTATTACTTACCTCTAGAGAGAAGGTTCTTGGTCTGCTAATAATTAAAGTTTAAGTGGATTATTATACCTAGTGGCTGTGAATTAGCAGGCTTTTTCAGAAATCTTGATAAGTGTGAGAATACCTTAGCAATCAATGTCAATAATATTGCAGGAAGAAGTCTGGGAATTTCCTCTTCTTATTCCCCCAAATACATGTAATATGTATCTTATTTTTATGAGGCTTATATCAGATTCACTTGTGTGGTATCTGCTTACAGACTGTAAAAACTTGGGTTTAGCAACTGAGGAAACGGTTTCTGAAATTTCCTACTGTTTGCTCTGCAGCAACTGAATAAGGCTGCTTCTTTGAACAGACCATGAAACTATTAGATGGAGTAGTCAGAAATTGCTTTTTTACATTCATATAGTCCCAATCAAGACAATGGGACAGTATCTACAGAATGGCTCCTTCATATCTCATTAGATTAGACATGTCTTATGAGTTCTCACATTACTGGTGTTGCTATTTGGTTTGAATTATTTTTAAATACAACTTTGCTTTTGCACTTGCTCTATGTCTTTACCTTTTTACGCACACCCTAATCTCATGCACTCAAACAGACATATAATTAGGGATGGGTGAATCTGTCAAGTCCAATTTTGCTCAGGTTCTCATGTGTCCACTGCTAAGTTCATTCTGTCCTATTTCCACATCAGAATGCATTTTTTTAGTCTGCATGAAAATTTGCGCTCATTAAAAAAAAGCTTTTTGTAAACATTTTTTCCCATTGAATAAAGCATTTTTGTTCATGTTTCCCCCAATATATCCATTATTTCAGATGTGTGCAGTTTGTGTGTACCCTTTGTGTGTATGTGTGTGTGTGTGTGTGTGAGCCTATCTACACTACTGCTTTAAAATGGTTTATAACAGTTTTGAGAACTGTTGGGGCCCAGGACACACTCCATAGACAGTTTTCAAAGTGTTTTCAATGTGTTTTATCCTGCGTGTGTAGATAGGCTTTCCGTGTGCGTGTGTGTGTGTGTGTGTGTGTGTGTGAATGCATTTCAGACTGCAGAAAAATATGGATTTCAGTGTCCAACTGTGTTCTGCTTCATGTTTAGGTTTGAAAATTGTGAACATGATATGTTCACATTTCAGTGTGAACTAAATAAATTTCTTACCCATCCTTATTGGGCTGTTTCATTTTATAAATGAATGAATGAAAATGAATGAAAAAGAAAACAATTGACCTTATTTGTTCTCTTTGTTTTAGTTAGAAAAAATAAATGGGAATTCAAACAAATGAATTTCAGATGAAAAATCCATTAGTTTCTCACTCATTTCACCCATTTCTTTTGGGTTGAAAAAGTTCACACAGTATGGAACAGCTTTCTCTGTTGTGGCACCCTGGCTGTGGAACACCCTCCCCTTGGAGGCCTGACTGGTGTTGGAACTGGCTTCGTTTATCAAAGCCTTTGATGGCTAAGTTCACCAAGCCTGCTCATAGTTTTAATTGTTTTAATTGTTTTTACTGTTTTTAAATTCTATACTAGTTTTAACTTGTTAGGGTTTCATTTGTTTTTAGCTGTGTATATTTATTGTTTTATATTGTTTGTATGATTTTATCTGTACGCAGCCCTGAGATCTTTGTGATATAGGGTGGGATACAAATGTATAAATAAATAAATAAATGCAGGTCATAGAAAAGTTAAAAGAAGTGTAGGAACTAGAGGGAATAGTGAAATTCACATTAAAAATGTAGTTTATAAAGATACCTAGATGGTGCTATCTATCTGGAATTTAACAGATCTGATCCACTGGAAGGCGGAGTAATAACAATGCCAAAAGGATGTAAAACACAGATGTTACAAGGAAGGGAAAAGTATGTGGGTCTTCCACTGACAGCAATAGGAAGCTTGTAGAGTTGATTTTTAAACTGTCTCCTTTTCCTGTGATTCTGAAATGTGACAGTTTGGGGAATTATGAGTTCAGGTGTATCAAAAACTGTTAGCCACAATAGTTGAATGGAAGCCTTTGATGTGAAGATTCTACCTGCCTATCAGTTATTCTACCTGCCTATCAGCAAGGCAACTATAGGAAACTAGAACCATTTTATTCTTTTTATTTTCTTGAGTTTATTATGTGTTCTTTGTGTGTGCTAATCCTTCCAACTTCTTGCTTCAATAAAGCGTTGTGTTCCAGTCTGAGGAGATCCTAATTTATTTCATTTCACATTAACACCTTTTTCATCTCAGCCAAGTTATTGCAAACGTGTACTCTTGTACATTGAGGAAGTTAAGTGTTTGAATTTCAAACCTGGCCAAATTTGACTCACTAACCTGGTTATATCTTTGTGCCATAATAATTGCATCCTACTGCTCTTTAACCTACTAAGTGATGGCAACTATTGTTCCTTGGGGGTATTTTAAGGTGGATTTAGCTCCAGTGGTAAAGCTGGAGCAATTAGACACTAACCTAATTGTGTTTACCTGGGTGAACCCCTGGGTTAGGAAAGTGAGAGTGCTTGAATTATAGGTGAAAGGAGGGATGGACCTTAATCAAATGCAGATTCTCCACGTCAGTTTTAGCCCAATAATGACTCCCCTGTAGCCTTCTAAAAATAAGAGCTAAAGGGGCTGTCATAAAAGGTAATGAGGTAAGAAGATCTTTTTTGGCAGCTACCTCTGCCTCTCTGTACTTCTCCAAAGGACCCCACGAAGTCACAGTGATGATGTTACAACATAGGGTAAGTGATCTGACATGTTACAGAGGAAAGAAAGAGAAATCAACCTGAGATGTCAGTTCTGGTGCCCATAGTCCTGCAGTGGGCTTTGAAAAATGTGAAGCTGCAGATTTACGAATGCTTAAAGCATCTATCCTCGATTTAGAATGGTGGCTTTAATCAATGTATGTAAATAGAGAACTGTGGGTTTTTTCCTAGCTTTTTCTATGGTGTCAAATTGCAAATGGCACTTGTAGCATTCATTTTCTCACCCTCCCCCACCCTGGCTACTGAAGTACTACAAACCAGACAGCCCTGAGTTCCTTTTGATAGCTCTCCTTGCCTGTAAACTCATTCTTCCATTAACATTGCCATAATTTTACCTTTGAATCAGAAACTCAAGTACATCTGTAGAAACAGAATGTCATGTATGTGCCCATATTTCTTAGATTTTTTTTTAAAAAAATACCATGTATATTGGTGGTACATTTTATGCCTATCATAAGCACAAGGCTATGGACATGTGAAAAATGAGATGTGTTTTGATGAAGGTTAGATTTTAACTGGCTTGAGGTTTATTTCAATTGGAGGCTGCTCTGCAGCTGTGATAAAGGACATTCAGATAGGAAATTTTTGGAAAATCTTATTTAGCTTTTGGTATGCCTGTTTGGCAGCCTTTCTATACAAAAGTGCTTTCACTGGAAATTTCGTGTGTGAACTCTCCCTCCAACTGTTTCAGTATGAAGTATTTTAGCCAAATGCTTATTAGGATTAAATTCAATTCCTTTTGAAGTTAACGAATGTCTGTCATCATACTTCAATAGGAATTGGATCAGATGGTCTTTTTGTTATCATAGTGAATAAAGTGAAAGATCCAAGAACACAGTGATGTACAGGGCCAAGAATACCTGTAATTTGAATACCTGTTCACCTGCAGTTTGTTCTTACCAGCCTAGTCTCTTTATACTTTACTAAAGTTTTAATTTTCAAATATTTCTAGGCGGGTGGGTGGGTCTTATTGGTGAACTTTTCCAAGCCAGCATGGTTGACATTGCCTCTGAAATTATGAATTAGGGTATATTAATCAAGACACTTGTAAATATCATGGATTGGATTCAGATTTAAACTGGATGATTTGCGTTGTTGGAAATGGACGTCCTCAGACTTTTCTTGCCACAACAGCACCTCCAGCCCTCTGAAAATGCTATACAGAGTCAGGAGACCCTGTGGAAGTGAGTAAACTGAGGGAAGATCCCCACAAATTGGGCAGAAGGGCCTTCTGAGAGTGGAGCACTGCTGTGAGTGGAGCCATTCCTCTCACAGAAGGTGGAAATTGGAGCCAACCCCATGTATATTTTCAAGTTTAGTTCAACAAACAGGAGAACTAGAGACATTTAAAAACAAGAACATTTAGATAATTGAACTCTACCATATGCTTAGCACAATTTGTACACATGACAATTTGAGAATATTACCAAGGAGCTTATGAGCTTCAGGATATAAAATTTGTGTCTTGGGGATTCTGCATGAGACCACAGGCTATCTATTGATTATCCATTCTTTTGAGAAGATTTGTAAAAGACCCCAGTGTGCAATTTTCAAATAATCTACTCCTAAGGGAGTGCTTACTAAGTTTGAATAACATATTTCGTATCCAAAAGAATTACTGTGGGTATTCTACAATGTTAATGTTTGTAGCTGGGTTTTTTGTATTTGTTTTGACCAGACTTGTAAATTTCCAGGGCTCTGGTCCCTCCAGAGAACTGCTGCTAAATATTCTGTCCTAGTGATAGTATGTGTTAGAATCTCTGCTTTTGAAAAGAACTAAATATCTAATATTCCTGTCTGCGGAAACCATTTTATGTATGACAAATCCATTTTTTGGTATAATAACTGAGCTGTAAAGAGATAGAATATGTAGTGTAGCAATGCAGAGAAGAGGGCCTTAAGACACTCAAAATGGCCAGGTGGAGAGCGCTGCTTCTGGAACTACTGATAAGAATAAGGCAAGATGGGTTGAGGCGAGACTAATGAGGTACAGTGGCAGGATCTACACCACTGCTTTAAAATGGTTTAAAATGGTTTGTAACAGTAGTGACAACTGTTGGGACCCAGGACACACTCCATATACAGTTTTCAAAACATTTTCAAAGTGTTATATCCTGCTTAGTGTAGATCAGTCCAACATCTGTGAGGAACAGGAATACAAGATTAAATATGTGATAAATATAAGCAACAAGGGACAGTGATTAATGAGATGGGTGCAAAGGATGTTTTATTGGATGGCACTTTGGAAATAGACTATTAGGTTGGACCAGTGTATGTGTGTGTGAGTATGCTAAAACATTGTAATAAGCTTTATGTAGCATTTTGTTTCCTGCAAAAGTGGGTGGGGTTTAGTCAGAGTTTATTTTGGTAATTCAGATGTTCCCACAAACTGGGATTTGCAACATGCCAAAAAATTTTTTGAACAGTGTGACTCTTGGATCCTGGACACTGTGAGTTTTCAGCTAATGAATTCCAGGGCTGTGTTTGATAATGATAAGGCATATCTAGGATGGGGTGACCATCCACCTGGATTTGTCCGGACATGCCTGGGAAATGGGGAGCAAATCCGCATCCGGGGGGAAAAACTGTTTTGGGGGCCAAATCCGGAAATTTAGCCCCCCAAAAGGGTGACCAGATGGCCCTGGGGCGATCCGGGCCAACCGGGGGGCGGCGAGGGCAAACCGGGGCGGCGGGGGGTCACGCGGCGGTGGCGGGCGGCGCGCGGCGCAAGGCACTTACGTGCTGGGGCGTCCGCTTCCCTCCGGTGCTCGGAATCTACTGAGAAACAGGCTTCATGCCCTGTCCCTCAGTAGCATGCCGGGTGATGATGTCTACTGAGTGATCTACTGAGAAACAGGAAACAGCCTGTTTCTCAGTAGATTCCGAGCACCGGAGGGAAGCGGACGCCCCAGCAGGTAAGGAGCGTGGGGCGTGCGGCACAGGGTGGGCGTGCGGGCAGTGCGGGGCGGGCGTGCGGGCAGTGCAGGGGCGGGCGGCGCGGCGCGGGGGGGCGGTGCGGCGCGGGGGGGTGGCGCAGCGCGGGGGGGCGGTGCGGGGTGGGGGGGTTGTTTTGGGTGGGTGAGGTGGTGGTGGGGGGTTCCGGGATTTTGATTCTCAAAATCTGGTCACCCTAATCTAGGAGAGGAATACAACTAGTGGGAAAAGAAGACTCAGCAAATCTGGCAGCTATTAAATATCAACAGCTCATCAGATGGCATCAAACAGATTCAGTGGGTGTGTCCCAGACTTCAGGTTAGGCGTACAGATAACTACAGTTGTCTCTGGAATCCAGTTTACTTTTAGATGACTGACAAATTGTTTAAAGTTCTCTAATCGGATAAATAGTCCAACCTAAATATTCACTTTAAAGCCTTTAAATGCTATTCTTTTTGGCAGTTCCTTACGACTGCATCAAGAGAATCCTCATTAGTTGTGATCCCTGCTGTTGAGTACGGTGTATGATAACAGTGTTAGGAATGTTCTGTGGATTTCTGGCACTAGAAATGCATCCTTGGCATTGTTTTACACTATACGGTGGTCCCCACCTATATCTGAGAATACCTCCGCAAAGAAATGTTGCTGAAGTGATTTAAGGTGGCCTGAATGAAAAAAAAATCTCCATTGACTTCAACAGATGTTGGGCTGGCTAAGCCTTCCCCAACCTAGTGCCCTGCGTATGTTTTGGACTTAAACTCCTGTCAGCCCAGCCAGCATGGACAATGGTCAGGAAAGTTGGGAGTTGTAGTCCAAAACGTCTGGAGGGTACCAGATTGGGGAAGGCTGGGCTGGACTCCTTAAATAGTTTGAAGCTAAGTGGGAGGTAGTGGAGACAATAGCAGCTACTCAAGGTGCACACCAAGTGGGCCTTACACAACCCCCACCAACTCATGAGTAACTGAACAGCACCCCTGTTCCATCACTTGCAAGATGTTGCGAGTTGGGGAAGGGGGTCCAATCCTCCGATCCAATATGATCCGGATCGGATCATATTGGATTGGCCGATCCAGGTGCTGGGGATCAGATTGGATAATTTTTTCCAATTTTCTCCGGATCGGGTCTGGATCATGGATCGGACCTGATCTGTTGCACACCTCTAGTTACAATAAGGCATGCATTTTCATAAATGGGAAGTCTACAGAGCATATGTGAAAAATATAATACTAAATGCCTGGTTCTTTCTAAAACTATTTTAGGTATCGTTAATGTAATGTAGAATCGAATAGAGAGACAGTTTTCTAAATGGCTTGATTATTTTCTCATTCCAAAGATCAGAGCCATCTACACATATGATCATTCATTAAAGAAGAAAGCAAACATTTCTCCATTCTAAAGCAGATGCCGCCAAACAACTGTGTTGCTTGTCAAGATAATGTATTATGGTGCTGCAACATTTAAGGCTGCAAATACATTTTCCTAATAAAAGGCAGGGAAAGAGTAAAACATCTCTGCTGGGTATTCATTTCCCCATGTTTGTAAGAGCCCCAAAGCACCAGCTCTCTCTCGCATGTACCGTTGTATTAATAACCCAGGAACTCTAAGGAATTCATTTGCCAAGATATCCCTGAAGAGGGCTCTGGAAAAGTAACATGACCAAGAAACGGAATACAGAGGCTGGGTTTGTGCCCCAAATGTTAAATATTAGACTCCCACAAAGCACAAAAAACTGCCGATTTCACAGAAGGAAAACTAGTGAGGCTCAGAGACAAATAATTTCCCTATGAAACGGAGGGCACACCTACATGCTATGCTAAATGCATTATGTGTAGCTGACCATAACTTTTCCTTTTACTTCCATGTAAGCATGTGGACCCTCGATTTGAATTGACACCATCATTCATCGGTGGGTGGGGTGGGGTGGGAGTGGGGTGTTAACCTTCCCACCCAGTCACTGTTTTTCTTTAAATTTAGACATTGGCACCAATTGAGGGTGGGGGGTTGGTGTGAATTTAAAGAAAAAAGTGCCTGAGTGGGAAGGTTTAACTCACTCCCACCTGCACACATGATCCCAATCTGGAATGAGCCCCTGTATGCTTCCACAAAAGTAAAGGAAAAAGTGATGTTCACCTATATGCTAATCATTTAATGTAGCATGCAGTTTAGCCCTGAGTCCAAGGAAGAGGCTGGTTCTGTTGCCAAAGTGCCAAACCACATATTTGACCCCACATAGTACAACAAAATACCCATTTTACAGACAGAAAACATTTTCCCATATCACCGCTAAATAAATCTCTCTAAAATGAATTTATTCCCCTGAATTCATAGGAAAATCACTCAGAAATCCTTCCCCTGCTAAATTAATTACTCAGATACATTCCTGTTAAATTAATTATTGTCCACTCTTTCCCCCTCTACCAGGCAACTTAACCCCTCCAATATCTTTATCCCTATTCCTTCTGAATCCTAAACTGTTCACGCATGCACATACACCATTTTTCAGCAATGAATCATCAGCCATCGTAGCCACGTACACACTTTATGAACTCCAGATCAGCAACTATACACACACATACACAAAGAGCTTCTCTACATGATTGATTTATTGCACGCTCATGATTGGCCACTCATGGAAGTTTGTGGGTCCTTTACATGATGCCATCAACCTCCAGGATGCCTCCTGTGTCTTCCCCCTGTAATCTTGCTTTAAAAAAGATCAGAGGTAACACACTATTTTAAATTATCACACTATCTAATCCAGCTACTAGATGGCGCTGTTCATTGAACTTTATGGAGAGGGAAAGTTTTGAATTACAAATCACATGGTCGCCATTTGTCTCCATCTAAAGGAACTGTAGTCAACGTGGAAAGGCCCCAGAAGAAGAAGAAATGGTAAGGTTGTGGTTTTTTTTCTTAATGTACAGACACTCCCAGTTCCTCTTTCTCATACACACACAGCTTCCACACTGATTGTTCACATTTACAACAAATACGTATGCACACATTCTCCATTACGCACTGCTCACACACCATTTACATTCCTTCATATATACGTTCATATACACACCAAACATCCACACCTCCCTCTTCCTCCCCTCCCCATAACTCTCTGCTGCATTTCCACTGCTCTCCACAGCCCCTCTCATCCCCAGACCTCCCCACTGCAGTCCCTGCTGCCTTCCCCCCTGGTGATCCCCAACTTCCTGTCACATTCCCTGTTGTCGTCTCCATTCCCCCAGCTGCTCCACAGCCCTCCTCCTGGCGCTGAAGTATAGTGGTTAGAGTGTTGGACAGGGACTGAGGAAAACCAGGTTGAAATCCCCATTTGGCCATAAAGCTCCTTATGCGATTAGGGGCTAGTCATTAATTCTCAGCCCAACCAACCTCACAGGGTTGTTGTGAGCATAACATGGATAGAAGGAGGATCATGTATGCCACCTTTGGCTCCTTGGGAGGACAACAGGTGGAGTACTACTACTACTACTAATAATAAATACAAAGAGATTTCCCAGGCAATTGAGTACACTCTAAAGTAAAGTATTGGCCTGGACTCAACCCAACCTACCATTTTAATTTCCTCAGGGTGATTGTTGGGGCCACATGGAATCCCAGCGCCAAAGGAAGAATTAAAAAAAATTAAGGGGAACGGGCATAGGCAGAGTTCTGTGGGTGCATTGGTAGCCATTTACACAGCATTGAGAAAGCCTGAACTACCCCAACCACACCAACCCCTTTCTATGATCAGGATTAGGGTTTACAAATTGTAACAAAGGAAGAGAAACATTTAAGCAAATGCCTGCATTTAGGCAGAATGTTCAGAGTTTCCAGACATTTTCTCTAAAAAAAAAAAATAGCTTTAAACAAATCTTTAATGTGGGCAAATTAACCATTTTTGCCTTATATTGACACCTCTATCTCCAGAAGAATGCCTTTTACTCTTTTAGGCAGAGGGATGTGCACATTCTGTAAAGTTGGGTACTTTCCTTCAAATCTTCCTTTATTTTTAATTTTGTGGGTGGGGGGGACCATTTTATTTGTAACACATACTTGTTAGGAAAAATGGCTTTAGGTCACATATGCTCCACCAAACATCTTTATGAATATAAAACCTCTACCTTTCATTCCCATCCCCTTGTTGTGACATGCTTTGCTTGTGGGCTTTTCTTTGTGATGTTTTAGGGTAGCTATCTGCCCTGCAAGCTGATGCATGACATTAATCTTGCAGAACATCCCATAATACCCTGTTTCTATTTTTTGTCGCCTTTAGTGAATATGCTCTTCTTTGTGTGGGAGATGATATTACAATTCTTAGCACACACCTGAACAAACTTGTGCAGGCTCAGAACCATACAAAGAGGCAACCTGAACATTTGTTTTAAAAGTTCAAAACAAACTTAAACTTTTCAAGGCATCTTTTTCGAGAAGTATATCTGTTTTCTCTGGGACAAACAGGAAGCAATCTACAAGCAAACTAAGCAAATCCACTCTTAAATGTGTGCTCTAGATAGATACTCTGCATTTCCATTCCCTGTAGGGAACTTTTGTAGCAACTAAATACTACTTGCCAATGGACTGGTGCATTCATGTTCCTGTTACTGGCAATCAGAACCAAGCTTCTCTTTATTCAGCATCAAAAAGACCCAATGGTGCATATGCAGGTTGCAATCCTCTGCATGGTTACTCAAAAGTAAGCCCCATGGAACTGAACAGGACTTACTTTTGAATAAGCATGCATATGATTGCACTGAACATGGCATGGTGTCTTCTTAAAATATTCTTCTTTTGAAAGAGTGACAGCTGTGTATTTCTAACAGTGCATCTTGTTCAAACAGTGTGCCTGAACATGACCTACCAGTAAAGCTAAGTTCCGAAATATTGGAAGAGTTGATTCTAATGTGATAAGGATGGTATTCTCAGTGCAGCCATTTCTCTATTACTTTTGAACTCTATCCAGAGATTTTGAGAGAGAGAGAGAGAGAGAGAGAGAGAGAGAGAGAGAGAGAGAGAGAGATCCGTGGTTTTGTTCTGCAAGAATTTGACATTTGGAAATCATTTCCCCCCACTTTGAATGGAAATGAAAAGCTGAAATGTCAAAATATTTCATAAACCAAGTCCTCCCGAAATGTCTTCATTTGGAAGTGTCAGCATGAAAAATGTCAGTATTTACAATCAATATTCAAAGTTTTATGCATGTTTTTAAAGGTTTTGGGAAAATCCTGATGAGCTTGAATTAATTCTTTTAAATTGTTATGCTTTTTTCCCTTGCTTTGGAATTATCAGCAGGAAACACATACATTCCTTTTGAGTTTACACTTTCCAGATGATAAATGTGGTTTTGATGAAACTATGTTTTAAGTACAAAGGCTTCAGATATTTATTTTTAGATATATCTGGTCTGTTCTAGAAACAGTACGTCAATATAATGATCTAATTTCAACATATCTATGAAGAAAGAGGTGTTGAAATTAGGTAATTATATTACCATGGAAACCTACTATGACGCTGTTCAGATGACACACTAAGCCATGGTGGTTAAGTGTTTTGAGCTAAACATTATGGCTTAGCTTGTTGTGCAGACTATGACTTAGTGTGTTGTGTGAGCCATTCCTAATCATGGTGGCTACATAATCATGGTTTAAACAGGCTCACTAACTATTTGCTGCAAAAGGGTTAGCAGCCTAACCATGACTTAGCATGTTGTCTGAACAGGCCCTATATTATGTTCCAAACAACTTCATGCTGGAGGTGGGAATACTGTGGTGACCCATACCTTAGGCTTAAGTGTAGGACCACGGTGAGCACTCTGGCACCTTTTGGTGATTGGCATATCTGGAGGACCTGCTCCTCGGGGGCTGTGTAGCTTTCGTGTCGGGATATGGTTTGCCTTTGGAGACCTTCCTGCCTCACCTACTTGGAGCTGTGCAGCACTGGGAGAGGGTGACACAGGTTGCTCTCCCCACACTTTCAGAGGCTGCCTCTACAAGAGAGGTTTAAAGCTCTTTCAAGGAGCTTAAAAAAATTTACCTCTACAAGGAGGGAGCGCAAATCGGGTGTAGAGGCGCGCTATCCCTCCGATTGTGCGCATTATCGAATGCGCGTTAAATAGCGAGTTTTATTTTGCGGCGGGATGTGAAGCCGGCGCTCTGCCTCCCGAGTAGTGCTGCTGCTGCTGCTGCTGCTGCTGGCTCCCCCGCTCGGCTCCTGGCTCCGCTCCTACCGGGCTCCCGCTGACCTCTCGCTCCGTCTTCCAGCTCCCTTTTCCCTTTTTCTTGCCCTGTCCCCCCCCCCCCCGTGCGCCCTGCCTCTCGAGTGCTGCTGCTGATGCTGCTGCTGGCTCCCCCGCTCGGCTCCTGGCTCCGCTCCTACCGGGCTCCGTCTTCCAGCTCCCTTTTCCCTTTTTCTTGCCCTGTTCCCCCCCTTTCTCCGTTTCATTCAATCGCCCCGTCAGTTCCTTCGCTCTCCAGCATAAGAACTCGCAGGGACCTGCCTTAAAGAGATAGGCGCCCGCCCGCCCGCCCGCCCTACCTCCCCCCTCCCCTCTCCCTGCCTGCCTCTCGTGCAGAGGTATTAGACGTAAAAGCGCTTCAGCGATGAAGCGTATAATCACTTAACCAGGCGCAAAAGCGAATCCTTGTGGAGGGGACCTCAGTGTCTCATGAGAAAGGAGCTGGGTTTACCCGTCTCCTGGCTTTGGAGAATGGCTCACCCATAATGGCAGGCTAGATGCCTGAAGAAAGGATCTAATAGATTCCCACATTTTCACATTTGCACAGTGCTGGGGCTGATAGGAGCTGAAGTCCCAAACATCTGAATGGTGCCGGATAGGAGAGGTCTGAATTGGAATATAAAAGTTAAGCACCAGTGAAAGTTGAGCAAACAAGGCCAGGAAGCCAAGGGAACCAATCCTTGACCTTTTTTGATTTTACAAATCCTGACTTCCTAAAAAAACCAGCCAAACAAACAAACAAACCAAACCCAGAAAGCCCGCAGAGTTTGGAAGCTATCTATTCAGGATTTTGTACAGAGTATCACCTGTATGGTTCTCTGCCTGCTGTTCAGATGGCATGGGGTTGTGCTCAGTACAATGAGCTCCTGGCTCTCAGAAAACAAGTTATTTCCCTTGAGATTAAGGTAGCTGACATAGAGAAACTGAGAGGGGCAGAAAAGGTTGTGAAGGGGGTCTTTGGGGACATGATAGCAGCATCCCACTCCCAGGCTGACAGCCCCCCTGCTGTCAGAGAGAAGAAAGGTCTTGGGGAAGGAAAGTATCCCTTTGAGAAAGAGGGAAATAATTCCTTAGAAGGGACACAGTCAGTCCCACCATATAGGGATAGATAATGTGGTGCCCTCCAGAGGTTTTGGACTACAGCTACTATAATACCTCATTATTGGCCATGCTGACTGAGGCTGATGGGAGTTGTAGTCCAAAACCTCTGGAGGGCACCAGTAGGTTATATAAGCAGAGGAAGAAAATGGTTGTGTTTGATGAGAAAACATCAGAAAATAAGCTCACAGCCCAAGACAAATAGAAAAAAACAATAAAAGTAGACGAAAGAGAGCAAAGCTGGTTAATCCTAAACAGACCACATTGGACAAGAATAATAAGCCAGACTGCTAAAATGTAAAAGACAAAGCATGCAGAGGTCCACCATGTCACCTGGATTTCTTTCCATGCATTTTATAAAATAAAATAATGAAACAGCTATTTTGAGTTTGACTCTAGAAAGAGGGAAAAGAGTTGGCACACAATGACTCAGAAAAAGTCTAGAAGTACAGCATATACCCTGCCATATGGGTAAGCTGGAGTAATACTTGCTCCAGTCAGGACGTTCCCAGGAGAGTAATAAAATGTTGAATATCTGTGTGTTCTCTTTGTTATTCTTCTGAAAGGCTCTAATGTAATACCATGGGGAGCTGGCTGTAGTGCCTTTGTCCAAGGGAGGGGAGAAGAACCGTAGAGTACATGGGCAATTTGGAAAATGTCCACATTTTCAAAAAGATTTCTAGTAACGAATTCTAGCATAGTCTAACTGGGTTGGGTTTGGGTTTGGGGTTGTTGTTGTTGTTTTTTTTGGTCAGGCAGGCTGATTTCAGTGGGCTGTATCCAATGTTAGCCCTAATTAGAGTATACCCATTGAAATGAATGGAACTTAAGTTAGACTAATGTTGGACACAACTCAGTGTTTCCAAATTCTCATTTAACCTCCTCTCTGACTTTGTGTATTTCTGCTTTTCCCATCTTCTGCCCATTCAGGCTGCCCGTATTTAAGATACAACCCTATGGCCACTTACCTGGGAATAAGCCCATTGAGTACATTGAGGCTTACTTCTGAATAAACATATATAGGATTGCACTGTTATTTATTTATTTATTTATTATATTTATTTATTATATTTATAAATTGCATCTTCCACCTAACAGGTGTTTGGGACGATGTACAATAAAATGTGACTAAAACTTCTCACAAAACTAAGACATTCAAAATAATTTCTGTAGATTTTTTCTGTAGTTAGCTCCTAAAAATATCGGCCCAGGAAGAGCTTCAAATCTTCATGCATCTCAAGAGTCATTCCCCAAGAACATTTGAAATAATATTCAGAGGGTATTATTAGTATTAATCTGTTACAGCAAAAACAACCAAGAGTCCCGTGACACCTTAAAAACTAACACATATATGATGGCATAAGTGTTTGTGGATTGCAATGAAATAAAATGGACTCCACAAAAGTTTGTCATAATACCTTTGTTAGTCTTTAAGGTATCATAAGACTCTTGGTTGTTTTTAAATAATATATAAATGTTAGCAACAGACAATACTGCACAGGTTCATAGAAACCACTTTGTATCAATATATGTCGAGATTTCTACTTGATCTCTATGAACCTGTGCAGAACTATATATGGCTATCAAAGGCATTATTTTAAAAGTGTGCATGTTGGTAAATCAGAAGTTAAAACTTCTGGTCCAGTTTTATTGGATGAGTTTCAGTTACTGAGGCCTGAGGATGTGGACAAGGTGCTTGGCGAAGTCCGGTCAACCACTTGTGTGCTTGACCCTTGCCCGTCGTGGCTAATTACATCAAATAAGGATGGGACCGCCAGCTGGGTCCAGGAGGTTGTAAATGCCTCCTTGAGAGAGGGAGTGGTGCCGGCCTCGTTAAAAGAGGCGGTAATCAGACCACTCCTGAAAAAGCCTAACCTGGACCTGGAAGATGTGAACAACTATAGGCCGGTGGCGAACATTCCTTTCCTGGGCAAGGTGCTTGAGCGGGTGGTTGCAGGACAACTCCAGACACTCTTGAATGAAACGGATTATCTAGATCCATTTCAATCGGGTTTCAGGCCTGGTTTTGGAACAGAAACTGCCTTGGTCGCCCTGTGGGATGACCTTTGCCGGGAGAGGGACAGGGGGAGTGCGACCCTGTTGGTTCTCTTGGACCTCTCAGCGGCTTTCGATACCATCGATCATGGTATCCTTCTGGATAGGTTGTCTGGGCTGGGAGTTAGAGGCACTGCGCTGCAGTGGTTCCGCTCCTACTTGGATGGCCGTTTTCAGAAGGTGGTGCTGAGGGATTATTGCTCTGTGCAGTGGCATTTAAGCCATGGGGTTCCACAGGGCTCTATTTTATCCCCTATGCTATTTAACATATACATGAAGCCGCTGGGAGAGGTTATCCGGAGATGTGGGCTGAGATGTCACCAATATGTGGATGACACCCAGCTCTACCTCTCCTTTTCAACAAACCCAGGTGAGGCAGTGGCTGTTCTGAATCAGTGCCTGAGCACGGTAATGGACTGGATGAGGGCTAACAAACTGAGACTCAATCCAGACAAGACGGAGGTACTGTTAGCGGGTGGTTCGTCTGTCCGGCGAGGTGATGTTCACCCTGTTCTGGAGGGGGTTGCACTCCCCCTAAAGGATCGGGTCCGTAGTTTGGGGGTGCTCTTGGATCCAGAACTGTCGCTTGAGGCACAGGTGAACTCGGTGGCAAAGAGCACCTTTTACCAGCTTAGGCTGATATACCAACTGCGCCCTTATCTGGACAGAGATAGCCTAGCTACAGTTATCCATGCTCTCATAAACTCTCATTTGGATTACTGCAATGCGTTATACGTGGGGCTGCCTTTGAAAACAGTCTGGAAACTTCAGCTGGTACAAAACAGGGCAGCCAGATTGTTAACAGGGACTGGCCAATGAGACCATATTACGCCAGTCCTTTTCCAACTTCACTGGCTGCCGATCCAGGTCCGGGCCCAATTCAAAGTGCTGGTACTAACATTTAAAGCCCTAAACGGCTTGGGGCCAGGTTATCTAAAGGAACGCTTCCTCCCATATGTACCTGCCGGGACCCTAAGATCATCTACAGGGGTCCTTCTCCGTGAGCCCCTGCCAAAGGAAGTGAGGCAGGTGGCCACTAGGAGGAAGGCTTTCTCTGCTGTGGCACCCTGGCTGTGGAATGAGCTCCCCAGAGAGGTTCGCCTGGCGCCTACTTTGTACTCTTTTCGTCGCCAGGTGAAGACCTTTTTATTCTCCCAGTATTTTAACAGTTAAATTAACTCAATTTTAATCCTTGCTGTTTTAAATTTGTATTTTAATCTGTATTAATTCCTGCTGCTTGGTTTTATTCTGGTTGTGTTTTTATATTGTATGTTATTCTGTGTTTTTAGATTGTGCCTTGTTTTATATATTTTTAAATGATTTCATGGTTTTAATTTTTGTGAACTGCCCAGAGAGCTTCGGCTATGGGGCGGTATAAAAATGCAATAAATAAATAAATAAATAAACTTTCTAAAAGTGTATGATGATGTTTTTAAACAATGTTTTATGAACTGTGGTGATATCAGATACACATCATTGTCTACTCTATCATGCTCAAATAGAAACATTGGCTATACATGCACACACATGTGCAGAATTACCTGCCTAAATATCCCTCATTATCTGAAAATGACCACTGTGTGATCAGTATGATCATATACAAATCAGTGTGATCATATACAAATGGTGTTCAATATACAGAAATTGACTGGACTGACAGTAGAGTCTTACATCAACACTGATGATGGGACAACATCCTCCACTGTATCTGAATGCAGCATTTTGGGTTAGGGGTGTAGGGCAGACTCACTTACAGAATAAATGAGCAAAAGTGGGGGAGGGACTGCTGCCACCCTTGCCTCACTCTGCCTAATGGTAGAGCTGGCCTTAGTTGGCTATACCACTGTACTATGCCTCCACTTTGCAGAGCTTATATGTGAGCAATATATGCAAAGTAAGCTCTCTCTGCTGATCTGAAACCCTGCAGATTAAAAATTGCAGTCTTGATCCTGATTCCCTCCCTATCAGACTCACATGTGTTCACTGAACATTGAAAAAGGGCTACACACACACACACACACACACACACACACACACACACACCCCTTTAGTGACAAGCACCCTGGGTCACTCCAGGAAAGAGGCATCAATGGGTCTAACATCTAATAGTCCCTATCAGGAACTAGAAACTGCAGTTTTCTGTTTCTACTGAGCATCAGCCCCTTGGAATGTGAGGGTGGCTTCCTCAACACTAAAAGGGAGGCTTTAAAGGTAGCGTCACACTTTCCCAGGGTATCTGATATGGAACTGTGAGTCTATTGCATGCCAGCAGTGCTATGCTACTTGAATCCACTCGTCCTCCACTTGCATATGTATAAATAAAGCAAATATTATAATGCCATAAGTCTACAGTGATCACTTCTTTGGCAGAAAACCAAATCCTCATAAATACTGTCCCTGGAGCTTCTCACTGCTCAGCAATGTGGAGAGCACACATAACAGTGCCTTTTGGGATGCCTTCCAGAAATAACTTTGTTAGCATTTCTGTTTTTGTGGATGGTGGTACCTCAGCATCTGATGCAAATTCCACACATTTTGCCTTAACTGGTAGGAAAAACACACTGCGCTCAGGACCCTCCTGCCACCACCATACTTGTAGGAGGGTCAGCTGTTTAGCATTTGTGTTATATTTCCTTTGGGGCATTTTTTCCCTTGTACTTTATGATGTCAGGGGTTAAGTGGCTTCGGTTCAGCAAGCTGCTGGACAGATGTCTGAATGGCCTCTGGAAATGCATACTTTCTCTGAGCACCACTGACCACTGAACCTTTGGATAAACATATCTGCAATAAACATGCTAACAGTCAATCTGGTTCAACTATGTACAGCACTATTCAAAAACCTACCAGAACCTGGCATCTTTACAGCAGATTCACAATTAGTGAGGGGACAACATATAATGAAAAAGATATATGCAACTGGAGCAAGAGATTTTTCTTTACACACTCATTATAGGGTTCCCCAAGGTTTGTTTACTGTGTTCCCTCAATCAAAAGTCCCAATATGATGTAGTGGATAGAATATCAGAATTAGACTGGGATAATCTGGGCTCCTCTTCCTGCCCAACTATTTTTCCTTCTAATGTTTTAATGTGTACTTTTTTGTCACTAAGAAAGCCTGGTTGAGCCATAGTTCTTGCTCTTTGACAAGTGCCCAGACGGCTGGAATACTCCAAAAAGCTGGTCTTTCAAGGAAAAAGCCCATTTCATATTTAGCACCACATTACAGAAACTGAAAAACTCCTGCCCTCTTTTATATCTAGTCACTCTAGAAATAGTTAGAGGTAGTATAGAAGAGAGAGTTTAGCTAGAGTGACCAGATACAAAAGAGGGAAAGGCTCCTGCAGCTTTAACTGTTGTCCCGAAGAGGGAATTTCACCAGGTGCTGCATGCATACAAATGTCATCTGCTGAAATTCCCTTTTCTATACAACTGTTAAAGATACAGGAGCCCTGTCCTCCTTCCTAGACTATGGGAAAGTTCGGATGACACTTTATGGAACGGTTAATAACACACTCACCGTGTGTTATTTTTCTGGTACCCGACACACAACATGTTGCCCTTCCCCCGTCGTTCAGCTGAAAGTCCCAGCGTCCTTCTAGGCTGCTGTTGCTCCTCCCTCCCCCCTCCTTCAGTCCTCCAGCCCTATCCCATCATGCACCACAAGTTCTACTGGCTGTATAGGGGTAGCCTGGGGGGGAGGGGATTTGGCCGCTCCTGCCAGGGAACTCTGTGACTGACTGGAATAGTACACGGAGAGAGGGGGGTTCCTGACACACGACACTTTAATCAATGGATTTCGGGATAAACAACTGAGTAGCCCGTTGTTTTTCTCCGTTGTTTAATTCCCCAAAATAGCGTACCATCAGTTGTGTGTGCGTTGTGTGTTGCCCGACACACGACACAATAAGCAACACAACTGACGGTTGATTCCCCCTCCCCCATTGATTATCGTGTCATCCGAACCAGGCCTATGTAGAGAAATATAAAGCTGAGAGATTAGCCCTATTTGGGGAGTAACAACTGTGTGAGGGAAAACGCAGGCCTGCATATGCTGGTTTAACTGTCACTTCTCCACCAGCTGCTTCCCTGCTGCCCCACCTCTGAATGGTGGGAATACATCTGTAGGAGGGCGGATGTTGTTCTATGCAATGCATATAGCGTCTCCCCCCACCACACACACACACACACACACACACACACACACACACTGTGGTGTAGAGCCTGTGAAGGATAATACCTGAATCATGTGTTAATTACATGAGGGATAATGCTAGGCTGACCATATGAAAAGGAGGACATGGCTCATGTAACTTTAACAGTTGTAGAGAAAAAGGAATTTCAGCCTATTATTATTATTATTATTATTATTATTATTATTATTATTATTATTTACACGTATATACCACCCCATAGCCGAAGCTCTCTGGGCGGTTTACAAAAATTAAAAGATTTAACACTAAAAAGTCAATATACAAAATTTAAAACCATAAACATAAAACAGCTGACATTAAAACACTTCAAACATTTTAACTGTTAAGCCTGGCCACAATGTCAATCAAAACCTCAACTTGAGCTGTTAAAATGTCTGGGAGAAAAGAAAAGTTTTGACCTGCCGCTGAAAAGATAACAGTGTTGGCGCCAGGTGGACCTCATCGGGGAGATCATTCCATAATTGAGGGGCCACCACAAAGAAGGCCCTCTCCCTTGTTGCCGTCCTCCGAGCTTCCCCGGAGTAGGCACCCGGCGGAGGACCTTTGATGTTGAGCATAGTGTACGGGTAGGTTCATGTCGGGAAAGGCGTTCCATCAGGTATTGTGGTCCCAAACCGTGTAAGGCTTTATAGGTTAAAACCAGCACCTTGAATTGGGCTCAGAAACATAAAGGCAGCCAATGCAAGCGGGCCAGAGTAGGTCTTATATGTTCGAACCTTCTAGGCCCTGTTACCAATCTGGCCTCTGCATTCTGCATAAGCTGCAGCTTCCAAACCGTCCTCAAAGGCAGCCCCACGTAGAGCGCATTGCAGTAATCTAACTTGGACGTTACCAGAGCATAGACAACTGAAGCCAGATTATCCCTGTCCAGATAGGGGCATAGCTGGGCCACCAACCGAAGTTGGTAGAAGGCACTCCGTGCCACCAAGGCCACCTGAGCCTCAAGTGACAGAGATGGTTCTAGGAGAACCCCCAATCTACGAACTTTCTCCTTCAAGGGGAGTGCAACCCCATCCAGAACAGGTTGAACACCCTCCATGTGGTCAGAGGAAACCCCCACTAACAGCATCTCAGTCTTTCTGGATTGAGTTTCAGTTTATTAGCTCTCATCCAGTCCATTGTCGCAGCCAAGCACCGGTTCAACACATCTACAGCCTCACCTGATGAAGATGAAAAGGAGAAGTAGAGTTGCGTGTCATCAGCATACTGATGACAATGCACTCCAAAACTCCGGATGACTGCACCCAATGGTTTCATGTAGATGGTGAACAGCATGGGGGACAAGACTGACACCTGTGGAACCCCATACTGGAAGATCCACGGGGCCGAGCAATGTCCCCCAAGCACCACCTTCTGGAGCCGACCTGTCAAGTAGGAGCGGAACCACTGCAATGCAGTGCCTCCCACTCCCAACTTGGCCAGTCATCCCAGAAGGATACCATGGTCGATGGTGTCGAAAGCCGCTGAGAGGAGAATTAACAGAGTCACACTCCCCCTGTCCTTCTCCCGACATAGGTCATCATACAGGGCAACCAAGGCTGTTTCCGTGCCAAAACCAGGCCTGAAACGCGACTGAAATGGATCCAGATAATCAGTTTCATCCAAGAGTGTCTGGAGCTGGCCAGCAACCACCCGCTCAAGGACCTTGCCCAGGAATGGAACGTTTGCCACCGGCCTAAAGTTATTAAGATTTTCTGGGTCCAGGGAAGCTTTCTTCAGGAGTGGTCTCACTACTGCCTCTTTCAGATGATCTGGGACCACTCCCTCTCGTAGAGAGGCATTAATCATTTCCCTGGCCCAGCCGGCTGTTCCATCTCTGCTAGCTTTTATAAGCCAAGAGGGGCAAGGATCCAATACAGAGGTGGCTGCATGAACCTGTCCAAGCACCTTGTCCACGTCATTGAGCTGTATCAACTGAAACTCATCCAAGAAAACAGGACAAACCTGTGCTCTGGATACCTCACTAGTTGCAGGCACTATACTAGAGTGACCATATACAAAAGAAGGCAGGGCCCCTGCAACTTTAACTGTTGTGATGAAGAGGGAATTTCACCAGGAACTAATTGCATGCAAATGACACTGGCTGAAATTCCCTTTTCTCTACAACTGTTAAAGTTACATGAGCCCTGTCCTCCTTTTCATATGGTCAGCCTAGATAATGCCCAAGTTTGGGTTAACTCTCAGTCTAATCTTCCTCACAGGATTGTAGTGAGGGGTAAAGGGTTAACAGCCCTAAGTGCCATAGTAGAAAGATAGGAAGCAAATGTCAGTAAAAATGAACAGGAAAACAGTTTTAACCTTGCGAAGTGGAGCTTAAGGCAGGATAAGGACAGTGAAGTTATATGCTTTATTTACAATTAAATGTGCAATGGAGGTGATGAGCTAATTGTTGAAATGTTTTGTTCTTAACCAAAAGAAGACAATTATGTGTGAATCCATAGTAAATGTATTTCTTACGTTTTTTCACAAAACACTTTTTACTGAAGTTCTAAGTGAGATTTAATTTAATTACAGACGAAAGCTATTGCTATATTCATTATCTGCTTCTCAATGCCCCCAGCCCGTATCCACCCAGCCCCTTCAGACTAGATTCACGCGCACCCAGCCCTGCCAGTCTGGGTCCACATGTAGCCGTGATATAGCACTTCTGAGGACATGCCTCCACATGAGTGAAAACACTAATTTCTGGAAGGGGCAGGTCAGCATGGATGGTCGTATGTGCATGACCCCTATTGGATATCACCCTCTATATTTACTATCCCAAGAGCCCATGTGAGACTTTTACTCCCAGTACTTTCAGCTCTGACTTTGTCAGCTTTATTTACTCTCCAGATTTATATATACATCTTTATATAATGCCATTGCACAACTTAATGTATATGATGAAATGGCTTGCTACCCTTCATTCCTAATTTCTGCTGGGTTTCTGAAGAAATCAGATCTCATTAAATAGGTTTTTTAAAAAAAAAATGGAAGAGTCTTGCACTTTCCTCTTCCCCGCCATTTGTCATTTTGGCAATGAATTGGTACCATTGCAACTCTGCACCAATTCATTTTCTAAGCAGATTGTTCATTTTGATTGCTAATTAAATGGAATATCTGGTTCATTCCCGAATGAAGCGTATTCATGATCCTGTATAGAAGTTCCCAAGTGGGCACACCGGCCTGTATTTTGTATCTAATCTATTGGATGTCAGGGGGTGACATAGCTTGAAGTGAAAACACGGCCTTTACATATGATTGGTAAGTTTTACTGATCTATCCTGGCTCAAAACTAATCCAGCTCAGAGCGCTCTGAGTCTGGCAAGGCAGCCCAGTGTCTGCAGCATTAAGGGCAGCTCCTAGTGAGCTACGTGTTCCAACAAAGTTGGACTGAGGCATTATATGTTTCTGCTGCCAGTCCACCCCTCCCAACCTCATCTCTTTTCCTTGAAAGATGAAGATTCTTAAAGGGACAACCAGGTGTTTATGCCAACCAATAGAGGGAGAATATAGCAGGGCAGGGCAGCTCCAGGACTTTTTTTTTCAGATCAGGAACAATGATGCCCTCTGTCAGAGCACAGATACTCCTCACTCTGGCAAATGAATGAAGTAACAAGTTTTTCAAATGTTGCTATTGTCTGGGACAGATTGGCACAGAGGAAGTCATGCAATAATCTAGTAGAAACTAGATACTTTTTTTCTTTCCACTGGTTGGGTTCCTGTTTCATGCTGGCAGTTGAAATGGTAACACTTCTTTGAAAGATTTTTGTGTGTGTGCATAAAAGCTGTTTTATTTCAGTTGGCTGAAGATCCTGTGTTAAAGCTCAGTGTAGGCTGACCATATGAAAAGGAGGACAGGGCTCATGTAACTTTAACAGTTGCAGAAAAAAGGGAATTTCAGCTGGTGTCATTTGTATGTAATTAGTACCTGGTGAAATCCCCTCTTCATCACAACAATTAAAGTTGCATGCACTATACTAGAGTGACCAGATACAAAAGAGGGCAGGGCCCCTGCAGCTTTAACTGTTGTAATGGAGAGGAAATTTCACCAGGTACTAATTGCATACAAATGATGCCGGCTGAAATTCTCTTTTCTCTGCAACTATTAAAGTTATATGAGCCCTGTCCTCCTTTTCATATGGTCAGCCTAGCTCAGTGTAGTTTACAAACTGAACCTATGAATTCAGAAGAAAACACCACAGAGTTCATTGGAGGTTACTCTCAGGTAACTATGTACAGGATTGCAGTCATGCCCTGTAAACCTAATTGTGTGATTTTTATTAGTGGTTTGTTTGTTTTGGATGATAGAATTTTTAACCAGAGTGTTTGGTCGTTGGAGTATAAATAACAGAAAACCAGTCTCATATCTCCATCCATCTATCTCCTGGGGATGTGATTATGAATTCTCATTGGGGAGGTGGCTATGGGTCTTGTCACTGGGGCTGACCTTGTGGCCTGCAGACAGACCTGTCTTCTCCTTTCTGTGGCCTCCTGCCAGGCATATCCCCTGTGCCACCAGGCAGAATTTTTTTTAAAAAAATTCTGTCTCCGTTGTGGCACAGACCACTCTTGGATTCCTTCATATCAATCTTCTCCTGTATCCATAATTAAATTGTTACTGGTGCAATCATCTGTTTTGCTATTCTCCAAAATCAGTGAGAGCTAAGCATTATAGAAACTCTGTGGTTGAGAATTAAACCAGCACTTATTTGTGACACCTATATACTACTCAAAATGATATCCTTGTATTTTCTTACTGCTAGAGGCAGAATTCATCTGTGCTTGAGCGAACCTCTTCCCCAATTTTTGTAATCATTACTTACACTGAAATTGGATGCATTCAACTCCTTTGGGTCTTAATAAGAACAAATTTGTGGATGTTATCTTTTTTTTTCTTCTTTTGCACTCAATTTCCAAAAGAGGGTGGTGGTGGAATTAAGTTTGAGGATACAGGTTTGCAGAATAGCAATTATTATGCCCAGCTTGCAACAATAATATTCAAGCTGTGGTTCTTAGAGTACACAGGATCTATCACATTTATCATTTTCATTCCCAACAGTTCTTTAATAATTCTTTTCCCCTTTAACATTCAGTACCTGAATATGCTTGTGGGCTGCCAGATCATGCTTTTGCCAAAGCTCCTTAGATCACACTTTTCTCTGTTGTAAAAAATGTAAAACATGTTTAACTCTTCATAGACCAAACTCTGTAGCCAGTGACCCCTGTAACAAGGTTGGGTGAACTTGCTTGCAATCTAATGCCACAAATGGATCTGTATGCAGTGCCAACGCTATACATGGGAACCAAGGACAGCTGCTTACACTGAATAACCTCCATTTGCTGTAAATGGAAGCTGCTGGGGCTAATGCATACTCAAGGTGAACCAGGCCCTAGGATGGAACATTTTTCATACTCGAAGATATGAATTCGAACCAGTCCTTTGTGGTAAAAGCACTTGGAAATTCTTGAAAGGCATTTGAAAATTCTGGTAAAGTGCTTGGAATGTAGAGGATCCTGAAAAGTGAGCTGAGGGATGCCTCCAAATGGTCCATATTGTGATGAGGAATGTTGATGAGGATTAATGAACTGTAGTTTTCTGAGAAAAAGCCAATATAACATTTCTAAAGGCATTTGTTGATATATAAGTCATATGATGTTGTTGTTATGGGTTATATGCCAGATTTTACTTTTTGATTTTGGTGACAAAGCAGTTTGGTTTTCCTCCTTGCTGTCCTCCTCACTCCTTGACCACGTTCCCACGTCCTTTTCTGCTCCTTGCTGCCTCCACCTCCCACATGACCCCCCCCCCATTGGCCCCTGGTGCCCGCTGCCCTTCACACTGCCTCTGACCATCTGTGCTTCCCAGGCAGAGGTGATGGGGATCCTTCTTTCTTTCTTTCACTCTTCTTTTTACTTTTTTAGCTCCCCACCTATTTGTGGGGGTGGGTCATCCTTTCTTATCATTGCTGCTTGCTTGACAGGCATAGAACCAGGGAGCAAGTTGTTGTCTGCTGCTGTTCCTTTTCATCACTACTGTTGACTGGGCCAGACTGAGATGTAGGCAAACAAGCAGGTTGCAGGGGGATGAAAAGGAGCAAACCCAGAGCTCTTGTCAGTGGGCCCTGCTGGGGGGTAGGCACTTGACAAGGGCCCAACCATGCCTGCTCTTGATGCCAGCCCTGGTGACAATACATGGAGAATTACTTTGAGAGTGGATAGTTTAATTTTTTAAAAACCTGGTGTGTTTACATTGGTACTAACTTCAAAGAGGCAACTGTCAAAATTTACATACATCCTCCCTGATTATGGTCATGTCTTGTGTCCACTGATACCATATGTCCTTCTTGCTAAAGGACACCTCTCTAATAAAGACAAATGTTCCATTTTGCCATCTTTAAAATGTATTTACTTCATTTCTATACCATCCAATAGCTGGAGCTCTCTGGGTGGTTCACGGATTTTTTTTTTACTTTACTTTTTCAGGTAGCCTGGAGTGCTTCAAAGCAAAGCGCTGGCTTCCATCCACCTGCCATCGTTACTTCTAAGGATGCCTCTGGGTCCATGAGGGGCATAGTGACATTCAAGGGAAATGGAGGTGGCGGCTGGAGGCCTTTGCTTCACTTTGAAATGATCCCAGCCACCAAGAATAAATGAATTATAATTTTAAAAAACTAAATAAAAACAATTGCCAAGGGTGACAGGTGTCTCGGGAAGCACCTGGACTGGGGTCTGGAGGTGCACCGTGGCTGCAGGCACTTAGATGCTGGTACCAGATCTAGCCGTTGCAGCTAAGGCTAAGCAGCATTTCCTACATGCTTGAAGGTTGATTGCAGAGGGACGATTATGGGACTCCTATATCATGTAAGTTATAACTTCTCCCTTTTTAAATGACATTTTTTTAGCCATCTTAGTTTTCTGAGAAGAGTCTGAAATGTTTTAGATGGACTGGGAAAATTTTGGAAAGCTTTTCAGTCAGGTATGGAGTGTCAGTAGACAGCACTTGTTTCTACCCCTCTCATTGGCTTCTGTCACATGGTTGTATATAGGTTTACTGCCTTTTTTAACTGGAGGTAGCTCATAGCTATCTGGACTAGTAGCCATTGATAGCCTTCTGTTCTAGGAATCTATCCAACTCCCTTTTAAAGCCATCCAAATTGTTGGCCATTACTACATCTTGTGGTAGTGAATTCCGTAGTTTAACTGTGTGCTATGTGAAGAAGTACTTCCTTTTATCCATCCTGAATCTTCCACTAATCAGCTTCAGGGGGTTACCCTGGGTTCTAGTATTTTTCCCTATCCACATTTTCCACACCATGCATAACTTTATACACTCTGGCATGTCTCTCATTAGCCCCCTTTTCTCCAAGCTAAACAATACCAGCTGTTGTAACCTTCTCTGCATCTTCCCATTCCCCCACCACTTCCCCCAGCTGATCCTCAGTATGCCTGCACAGCAGTGTGCCTGCCATTACACAACAACCACTTAGATACTTGTCCCTCCATGCCACTTGTGTGAATATCTTGTAGGTCAGGTTTGTTGAACAGAGGTTCAACACCTCTGTTATAGTCCAAGGACCTGGTGGTTGTATATGTATATGGGAGATGCGCATGGGCCTCTATTGAATGTGGTGCGCAAGTGGTTGGGGTAGGGAGGGAAAGGCCAATGCAATCTCCAGTGGGTACAGGCGCACCTCTGTGAGGACTGGATAGAGTTCTTAATTTCCATAATTTCTTATGACTGTAGGGTTTGGGTTTTCCTCAACACAGAGAGTTTAAAGACTTTGAGCACAGGATAACTGCATCCCCATGTCCCTTAGCCATGGAGTGTTGTGGCCCACATATGCTTGGCAAGCTTAGTCCTGCTGTCTTTTTATTTACTGAGCATGCATTATTGTCCAATGACTAAAAGCGAGATCCAGGAGGCTTGTGCTGGCAGAGTACTCTGAGCTTCAGATTACAAGCTACTGGGCTATCCTGTCAAAACTACATTGCTGCTAAAAGTAAATTTTCATAAGCAGCAGAGATATATCTTAACATAAATCTTTCCACTTCATTTGTTCAGGTTTGCCCCATGTTTAATGTAGAAAGCAGACTAATAGATCAATGCAATGTTACCCCGGGAGATATGTTTATAATATTTAACATTTTCTTTCCCAGTCCTAATGGGACTGCACAAGTGTAAACATGCATTTAAAAAGATTGAAAACAGTCCACTCGTAGAATTTTAAATCAAACAAAGAAAACATATGCCTTAAGTTTAAAACTTCCTTTCTACTCCCCTCCCAGTTGGGGACTGTATAAATTATTATTGCTTCAGGGTAATAGTAATGTACGCTAAGAATGTGGCAAAATGATCCAAAGCTTTATGGTGCTCTTTCAGTGCTTCTGTTATATTTAGAGAAAAATGGGTTTACCATTCTGCAGAAGTTAGAGCCTATCTACACTACTGCTTTAAAATGGTTTATAACAGTTTTAAACCGGTTAATAACCGGTTAAAAACTGTTATAAACCCTTATAAACTGTTTTAAAGCAGTAGTGTAGGCAGTGTCTTTATGGATCTAGAGAAACAAAGATGCTATCATGCTGATAGTTGTTAAGCAATATTCTTTTAAGGGTGGAGAAAAAAATGTATCCATAAATATAAGACTATAATCCTATACATACTTACCTAGCAGTAAATGCCACAGTCCAAGGGATGAATTCAATTTCAGAGATGCTGTCGGGGAGTTATAGATAGTTGCACCTAAACCTCTCCAGGTTTTTGAGGCTAGTGGCAGGGACTGTAGGATGGGGAAGCAAGAAGCTGGAGACTGAGGTTCAGCAGAAGGCCTGACCAGGCAAGAACACAGTACCAAGTTGCTAGTATTTATACTAGGCTTGGCGAGTCAGGGATTTTATACTGTCTTCAGTGTATACTCTTTGACTCAGTTCCCCTTTTGTACTGAAGATGTTTCTGAGAGCTCAGCAAGGCTGGCTTGAGGTTTGAGGGCAACTTTAGTAAAGTTACCTCTGGTGGGCCCCCGTAGCAGTACAGGCCTACTTGATGGTAGCAACAGTGGGCATTAATAGTGCTACAAGAGGCCTATTATTTTAGTTTCCCAAAATGTCTCAGAGCAATGCCGTGTTGGGGCATTATGGGAAATCAAAATGATGGCTCATTTAGATCAGTTGCCTGACATTTAGACTGGAGTGCTAGTTAAAGAGAGCCCAAGGCAGCTATTAGCTGTAGGCTCTGCCAGGGTGCTGAGGTCTTGGCAGCAATGGGTAGGCTGGCCATCTGAAAAGGAGGACAGGGCTCCTGTAACTTTAACTGTTGTAGAGAAAAGGGAATTTCAGGCAGTGTCATTTGTATGCAATTAGTTCCTGGTGAAATTCCCTCTTCATCACAACAGTTAAAGGTGCAGGCACTATACTAGAGTGACCATATACAAAAGAAGGCAGGGCCCCTGCAACTTTAACTGTTGTGATGAAGAGGGAATTTCACCAGGAACTAATTGCATACAAATGACACTGGCTGAAATTCCCTTTTCTCTACAGCTGTTAAAGTTACAGGAGCCCTGTCCTCCTTTTCATATGGTCAGCCTAGCAATGGGTAATAGCTGAATGATGATGCTGGGCTTGGATCTGAGCAGCAGATTCACATCACAAGAGCTCACTAGGTTAAGACCCAAACTCAGACCATGAATTTTCCTATAGGCTGTGGAATCTATGATATTCCACTGGTCCTGCATTACTGGCTTCTGAGAACCTGGTAGCACAAACATCAAATTGTTCTGTGGTGTGCATGTCTAGTTCGCTTCAGCAGAATTCATCCTAGAATTCATCTAGAGAGTTATTTTGCTCACCGTGACATTGGCCACAAAGGTGCATGGCCTGAGCTCTCTCTTACCAGGTTGTTCATGACTGGCTATAGTCATATCAACATAGGTGAAAGGCCAACTCAATTTTGATACATTGGTAAATTTTTGGAAGCATTAACACAAGTAGCATTATTATGTATTATTTTACAGGGTGACCAACTGCCAGGATTTCCCTGGATTTGTCCTGTTTTTGTTCTATCCTGGGTGTCAGGGTGGATTTTCTGTTATTTTCTATGATGTTCTGGAATTACATGCTTCCCCCTTTAATAATAATAATAATAATAATAATAATAATAATACATTTATTTATTTCTTACCTGCCTCTCCCTCTGGATCGAGGCGGGGAACAACAATAAATATAAATGCAAAGACTATAAAATAGATAGAACATTAAAAACAAATAAAACCAATACATTATTAAAAACATCTTAAAGTTCAACTAGGTAGACCTGCCAGAAGAGATCAGTCTTCACAGCTCTCTTAAATTCAAGAAGACTGCTACGTTGTCGAATCTCTCCCGGCAGGCGACTCTACAGTCTGGGAGCAGCAGAAGAGAATGAGTAACACTCATCAGCTTAGTTCTGGCTGATTGAAGTAAATTCTTCCCAGAGGACCTGAGTGTGCTGGGTGGATTATACAGGAGAAGGCGATCCTGCCCCTAACCTGGACCCAAACCATGTAGGGCTTTAAAGGTAATAACCAACACTTTATACTCTGCCCGGAAACTAATTTAAGGCCGTCATACCCTCCCACTGCTCCAATTGAGGCCTTAAAGGGGAAAGTGTGTCATTGCTAGACATTAAAGAAAAAGCCCCAATTGGAGGAGTGGGGGGGGGGGGGGAGGCAAGAATGATACACTTTCCCCTCCTTCTCTCCAATCGGGGCAGAGGAGGGGAAAGTGCACTTTCCAGGGCCTCTGGAAAGCATGCCATTCCCCTGGCACGCTAATGGCGGACACCATTAGCATGGCAGAGGGGAATGATATGCTTTCCGGAGACCCTGGAAAACGTGCTTTCTCAGCCCCTCCCCCCCCCCCCCGGGTGTCCTCTTTTTTGGTTTCCCCAATATGGTCACCCTATACATACTCAATCACTGCACCTGGGTTGATTGTTTTAGTGGGGGTGGGATTCATTCCCCACTCCAAAATTAATTCAAATGAAAACACATAGAATTCCTCACCATGCTGCATGTTTAAAAATGGAGAGGTAAATCTCTGCTTGTGTGGTGAGAAGGAAATATACATGTCCTTCTACTAATGAGGAGAAAACGAACATTAATTAAAGCTGGGACTACAGGATGGGTCTGAACTCCAGAGCCTTTGAGAAGCAGATGTAGAAGCTGTGTAGGCTTACTTCATTATGAGTCTAGAACACGACGCTGTGATGCGAATGTGAATGAGGAGACAATTAAGGCACTTGCTGAGTGTTCAGCCAGAGGAGACATTTAATTAGCGGCAGGACCTCAAGCTGTAAAACCTGGAGATTGCTGTCAATTCCAAATACACTGGCAAATTAAACTTTTAAAGAAAGCCAAATGAATTCAAGAGACATTGGTAACATTTGAAGGGACTGAGAGAATGACAGTTGTTTCACTGAGTTCTTTAATGTGATGAATCACAGCTCTAATCCTTTTGGGAGGAAATGGTTATGGAAAAGGAGAAATACATTAAAATCAAGAGGTGGCATCCAATGCTAGTCCTACATAGAGTAGGCCCACGAAAAGTAATGAGACTTGTTAGTCATGACTAACATAAGTCCCATTTATTTCAATGGGTTTATTCTACACAGGACTAACATTGGATACTACCCAAGGGAGGGAATTTGTCCTGGCAGATTTTGGGAAGAAAGACTTACCTTAGTCTAATATCAGAGGGTTAGTTTTCCTATGGGGAAATATGTTTACAGATTTGGATTATTTGGTTTGAAGAGGTTATTGGCAAATGCAAATTTTGGGAACATTTATAATTTCACAAATGCAATCTGTTAGCCTACACTACTGCTTTAAAACAGTTTAAAACAGTTTATAACAGTTTTGAGAACTGTTGGGGCCCAGGACACACTCCATATTCAGTTTTCAAAACATTTTCAAAGTGTTTTATCCTGCATGTGTAGATAGGCTCTGTGTCAAAATGATCAATCCTGAAACTAGAGTGTGTCTGTGGGGGAAAGGGGATAACTATTCACATACAAGTAAGTTGCTTATTTAATTCACTTCAATTAGCATTTAGCAGAGGCGAACCTCTGTGAATCAGGATAATAAAAAAACTATACAATTTCTCTCAACAGGTAATTTAATAGGATCAGCACAGATGACTGAAGAGAATGAAATAACATATTTAGGGGCTTCTTTACTGCTTTACTGAAGTTGTGACTGATTTAAATTTCAATTAAATTGGATGGTGAAACTAGTTGGAATGACTACATGTGACCGCAAAACATGTAAAAAAATTCAAATAATTTTATCAGAACAGAAAAATAAAATAAAGTAAATGAATGCAAAACTAATACTAATTGTCATTAAGAATTAGGTAACATTCAATATTTATTGATATTTTGATCCTTCTTTTCTTTGAATTAGAAAGTAAATTAGCAAAAAAACAAAAAACAAAAAAACCAGTCATAAATAAAAATAAGTTAACATTGAATACCTAGAGGAATCAAAACTATAATGGCCATGATGCTTTATGACCACTAGAGACATATTCAGGAATAAAAATGTCTGGAACAATTCAGCAAAATGAAGAGTGTATAATATAAGACTTTATTCAATTTTATTTTAATACGATTTTTAAATTTTTAAATATTTTATTTTAATTTTATTTAAGAGCAGTCAGAATGATGGAAATTGAAAATGGGAGCCAGATGGGCCCAAGAAATCTGTGTAAATACTGGAGAGGGGAGTCTGTTTCCTTCTGGCTAGTTCATTGACATCCAGGTCTGAGGAACAACTTCACTCGCTGTAGTTTGTCTCTGTGTCTGCTGTGTAACTCTGAGCCACTTAATAAAAGTGACCACCCTCGCCTTAAGTAACCGCCCTCGCCTCTCCCTACTCCAGTTCCCAATAGCTTTCTTCCCCCAGTGTAAGCCTATGGCGAAAACACCTAAAATGGCATCCAATCCAAAAATCGGACGTCCGATTTTTGGATCAGAATCGGCTCCAAACCGAACTGGAAAGCCTCTGATCCGATCCGATCTGAGGCATTGGTTTCAGTTCTGATTCAGATTCCGATCTGATTTTTTGGGTCCATGTACACCCCTAGTTTTTAGTACAAGAACTAAGCTCACATAAATCCACTCCTGGTCCCCATACCTCTACTAGTTTCAGCAGTCTGCCTTAGAGCTGATCTACACTCTAGCTTTGTAATGTTCCATAAGGGTTACAAAAACTCTTTGGGCCACATGACGCACTCCCTTGAATGGTGTATACCCGAGGAATTTTAGAATGTTTTAAGGATTTTTTAAGGATGTTTTAGGATTTTTATGCAGTTTTAATAATATGTGTCATGTTTTAATCAGTTCCCCGTCTCGATCCAGACGGAGAGGCGGGTAAGAAATAAATTGTTATTATTATATTATTATTATTATTATTATTTTTTAAAACTCACTTCAGCTATATACAGCAGTTTTTACTTTTAATAAATCGTTTTAAGTAAAATAATGTGTCCTTCCTTACCATTTGTGATTCGTTGGGGGCAGTATTTCGTTTACCGGTGCCCAAATGCTTAGCAGTTTATTGGTCGGGAAGAAAGAGGGGCTAAGGAGGAAGTGGGCGAGTGACCTACAGTATCCACAATGCTTAGCCCTATACTCATTGAAAGCTAGGGACTGAAAGGGAAACTAAGGAGGAAGTGGGCGACTGAACTACAGCGCCCATAATGCTTTGCCCTAAACTCATTGTAAAAATGAAACAGAAAGAGGCGGACAGAAGAGTGTGAGACCGCACACACCGCTTTGAAGACTGAAGAATTTTTCTCCTGCAATGTGAGTACTCCTTAATGTGGCCTAAGACATTTTAGAATGCACCTATTTGGAACATTTCAAAATACTATTTAAAACGTTCCAAGGTACAGTGTAGATAGGCTCTTAGGCAAAGGTCTTTTTGTTGTTGCTATTGTTAAATTGTCTGATAGCCAGAAAATGCTAATCACCCACCAACCTTCTGCCTACTGGACTAAAATGTATTGGCATAGGAATATAGAAGCTTCCCAGGCACCTAGAATTCAGACATAGCAGTAGTTTAAAGGCTTATGTTCTGCTGCTACATCAACAGAGGCCATTCTAATGAAACGTACTGCTATAATGTTATGCACATTATTATCGCCAATCCTCTCATTATAGGGATGTTCTGATCACGACTCTCTCTCCCATATACCTTAATCCAAACCTTTGTTAATTAGATTCCAGAAGCAATCCCTTTAGTCTCATGCTTCACTGTTGTCCTTTCTTGTCAAGCCGAGGCACTGATGTTGTATTTTCTTGCTCTAATAAGGGATTCACCTTGCTTACTCTCTGCCTCCTAACTGCTCTCTGGAGACTGCTAAAGTGTGCTTAAGCATATTGCAAAGGTTTACTCAAAATGTCTGCAGCATGGGCATTAATTTGAAATGTTCAATCTTTGCCCTGTCACTTTTAGGCTGGCATGATTCGCACAGACAAGGACGAGTTTTTCATCGAACCTCTGCAGAAGGGGAAGCAGGAGGAGGAAGAAGGTAGGACACACCTGGTGTATCGCAGGGCAGCTGCCAAGAAAACACTTCCCAGTGTGCTCCCAGATATCCAGCATAGAGGTAAGGCTGAGATGCTAATGACATGTGATGTTCAAAGCTCAGCTAAAAGCATGTGTCTAATAACTACCAAGGTACCATGCCTTTGCACCCTTGATGAGAGAACTCCCTTCTATTTCCTTACCTTTTACTGCCTGGATGAAGTGGAGGAACTGGGGGGAAAAGGTGCTCAATTAAAGAAGTATTTCGACAACTAGTATTTTCCTGAATAGACGTCTGGTCCCTCCATTGTTAAAATAGGTAGCATAGGCCAATCATGAAAAAATTGAACAATGGAAACCTTTAAAAATGGAGAACAGGGGCGGCGGGGGAGGGAATGCAGATCCATTCTAGATAAGCTAACATCCTGGAGGAGAAAGCACTTGAGGCCTATTTGCCTATATCACTCAGTGGGCCTGTTCAGACAACATGCTTAGCCATTGTTTAGGTTGCTAACCCTTTTGTAGCATATGGTTAGTGAGCGAGTTTAAACCATGGTTATGTAACTTCCGTGGTTAGGAAGAGTTCACACAACATAATGTTTAACTCAAAACACTTAACCACCATGGCTTAGCATGTCATCTGAACAGGGTCAGTGACATTAGCCTTATTCAGACAGCCTGAACATGAGAAGGCGAAATGTATGTAAGGAGCACATGCGCTGCCCCATCCCACAATATACCTGTATGTGCTTCCTTGTTCCCTCCACTCCCTAATGCAAATATCTGAAAGGGAAACTAAGCACATTCAGCAAATGCATTTAGAACCGCCCTTCAGATCTTCACGTTCAATGCGTGAAAGTGAGGAGTGGTGTGGGTAGAGGGGGCATCCCTGGGGGCCTTGGGGACAGGACTGGTGCCCTACACTCTTTGTGCCCTCACCTGTTCAGGCTAAATGCCTAAATAGGGCTAGTATGATGCTTGCATGTCTGAAGGCACCACGGATCAAACACCATAGATTGAGTGTTTGACTCCCTTCAGGTGCAACACTTTTTAATGGATGCTGTTCACACGTCCAGCTGTCAGTTATCAAGTTTGATATAATTAAGTGATGATAAATCAAATGAGGTATATCAACATATGTGTATCTGAGTTGGCCCTTATTCAATACAGGGGCTTTATCATTCCACAGCAATAGCAGATTCCTGTCTGAGATTAATTTACTCAGGTAGGCTGCAAAGAATGATGATGGAAAGTGGTGTGCTTCCATATGACCGTATTTAGCTTTGGCCCAGAGGACTTTGGCATTTCTGATATTCTGGTGAGAGCACATTTTACCTGCTCTGTTTCTTACTTTCTTGGACTAGAATGTTCTCCATGGCATCTTGCCTTGCTGTTGGTGGATTTTCAGAGTTATAGGGACACAGAAAGCTGCCTTCTGCTGAGTCAGACTATTGGTCCATCTGGCCTGGTACTGTTGACACTGACTGGCAGCAATGGCTGTCCAGGATTTCAGGCAGGAGTCTTTTGCAGCCATTCCCGGAGATGACAGGGATTGAACTTGGAACCTTCTGCATACAAAAACAAACAAAAAAATGTGCCATACTACTGAGATACAGCCAGTAAGTTTGGCAGAGTGTCATGCTGCAGCCGTTGGATGGCCAAGGTAGTGTACTACCTAGGGAGGGTACTACACCATAGCTCAGTGGTGGAGCAGATGATTTGCACACAGAATGTCCTAGGTTTCATCCCTGGCAGCGCCAGTTAAAAGGATCAGGTGGGAGATGATGGAGAAGATCTCTTGTCTGAGACTGGAGTGCTGCTGTCTTTCAAAATAGACAATACTGGGTCAAACAAATAGATGAATAGTCTGAGCTGATATAAGGCAGCTTCAGGAAAGTATGTGGTGCCAATTGAGTCAATGTCCTACCAATTATTCTAAGATCAGTGCCACCTCTTGCACAGAACGCATGGGTGATCAATTTTTAAAAAATACTACTGCAATGAGTACACAGTCCTATGGAACAATTGCCGCTCCCTGATCAGCCAGACAGGAAAGCATACAGAAGAAGGAAAAATGGCAAAGTGATGCTTGGAAATTATGATGATGGCACATGTAGCACTGAGAACAAAGGCCCATAGCATGGCATACACAAAAATAGCCACAAAGCTGTTGTTTCAATACTGTTGATGACTTAATTGTATAGTCGTGCATGGTACAGAAAATATTGACCGTGGAAGGTTTTCGAACCAAGGCGGAGAAACAGCACTCTCTATTTGCACTTGTGTTTCCTGACTAAAATGTCAGGGCTGAGATGGTCACAATGGGGGAAGTATTGTTCCCAGTCATGATCGCTCTACTGGACACATGAACGCACAGTCACACAAGGCCTCTCTTAGTGTGATGTATAACCCTCAAAAAGGTGGAGCAAGGCATTGCATGGATGGGGTCTTCACCCAATGAATCTTTGGGTTGGACAAACCAGCCCTTATGAGAGTTTATCTACATGGTGGAAGGAAGGGCTTCATCACCGCACTCTTTTAGCACCAGTTCCTGGGGAATGTATCAACCTGGGCATTGTTATAGTCATGCAGAGTAGCTGATCGTATGGATAGGACACCAATTAGCTTGGATGTGTGCAAGGAACAATGCACTGGGGACCATATGGTTGGGTTGCCCATGGAACAGACACATGTCTAAGTTGTTGTCATTCTTCTGACACAGATTGCTGTGTTAACAATGTGTTCATGTAAATTCTTTCAGTGTTGAGGAAATATTTAACCGTCACATATTTTTTTCTGAAACAAAAGAGCTGGAATATAACTGACACCTTATGGCACTCCTTTTAAAAAACCTTAGACGTTAAAATAAATATTCGTCAGGAAATAAAAAGCATGCAGAATAACAAACTTTTTTCAAATGTTGATGCAGAGTGCTCCCTCGAGAAATACCCTGAATGAAACCACTGAATGAAATATGAGGCACATGGCGCAGATTGCTTTGTTTTAGACTTATTTGAAATTAATTAGCTCCCATTTAAAAACCTCCTGTTGACCACATGTCTGCGGTTGAACCATGTCTCTCCCCCCATTGGGATACATAATGATTGGCCGAGCACATTGCAAAATGATCTCCGCATGTTTTCATGAAGCGGCCACATCGAGCGGCAGAGCAGGAGGAGCGGCAAATTGCACTGCTCTCCCTTCTGCCCCTACCAGAAAGGCCTGGCACTGCTGCTGCTGTTGCCCTGCTACTGTCTTGCCGCTACTGCCAGCGGGTTCCCTGGAGAGCCCCGCCAACTGCTCTGCCGCCAAGGCATTTGCCATAGCGAGAGAGCGACTGCTGGGCCTCTCTAGAAAAGCCAGCCGCCCTCTGTTTGCCTTGTTGTGCAAAGAGCCACATGGCCGGAAGAAGTGGCTGCAGAGGTTTCATGAGCGTTCACCTGGGTCTCTGTCTTAAAGGCACCTGGGAACCAGAATCTTATTGGCTGGGAAGATCCCCCAAAAGTATCTTGCTTTTTTCTGCAATGGAGGGCAGCGCTCACCCCCATTTGTGTGCTCACCATAGTTACTTTGTTCATATTTTTTCAGTGCTATAGGGACATGCACTTCTCCCTTCTACATTTGGGGCTTGCATTTTGATTATAAAGAGAAGGGGAGAAAGGGAGTTTTATATTAATGATATCAGAACAAGCCCCTTCGATAAAAAGGACATTTTACCTGTCTCATGGATAGATAATGTCTTTTGCTGATCTGTTCAGAACTCAAGTTTTCCATTAATATATTTCTCTTCTCATGCGTGAGAATTAGATGGAAATTCTGCCATCTTACCAGCAATCTTCTCTTTAGAATTGATATTTTCTCATCCTTTGGCATTGAGCTCTCTATGTGGTTATGGTTGATCATCAACTAGGAATGTGGTGCTGTAGGAAGGCCAGTTGACCAACAATCTTAAACAGATTTGGGCAGCCATCCTCAACCTAGTGTCCTTCAGATGTGTTGGAGTGTAGTTCCCATCATTTCCAACCAGCCAGTATGGCCATTGATAGGAGCTGCAATCCAACAGATCTGCAGGGCAGTAGATTGGAGAAGGCTGGTTTAGGGTATCAGACACTTCTTGGAAAAGCCAGGGGAATGTTAGCTTGGATTCCCTCAAAACACAAGGCAAATCAAGAGGATTTTCCATATTGATGTCTTACAGACTTTTTGCCTTTTAAAGAAATGGAATGTGCTTGAAGAGAACATATGCTAATAGAATGGTGCAAGATTGTGTCAGGCTGGAGATAATTTCAGCTTAAATCAACATGTTTTATGAGTTTAAAGAGAAAAAGACATGCATCTTGGCAGGGCAATCTGTATTTGGTTTAATCACAGTAAGAGGCTAAAGGATATAAAATTTCCAGCATTTCTCACACAATGCAATTTTAATAATGGACTGGAGAAATTAGAGTGTCCTAAACAAGCACCATTATTAATGATTGAATCACAACATTGATACAATAATATGTGAAATAATAAGGTGGAAAATTGTCAGTAACCAGGAATGTAGCTGCTGGGGGCAAGGAGTAATAATAATAATAATAATAATAATAATAATAATCCTCTTTGCAGCTTGAACAATTGCTCCTTGTTTTATTTTACTTTTTATTATTGCAATGGCAAAATCTCACTCATAAAAATAAAATGAAAGACAATTAATGAGCAATTGCTCTGTCTGCAAAGAGAACACCAGTAATTAAAATCTGTACACACACATTAACTAATGCAAGGAAAGCTTTAATTATTTTCCCCTCTTTACAGACAGAACAACTGTTCATTATTTTATTTTATTAAATAATGAGTGTGTGCATGGACACTGGCCACAGGAAACAAGAAATAGACTAATTAAGAGAAATACAGAAATGTCACTATCAGTGATTAGTGTACAGGAAGCAACTAATTAGATTTTTAAAAATTAGATGGAAGGAATCTACTAATTAAAGGGAAGATAGCCCTGAGAAAACCTCAATAGAATTTTGAAAGTCTAGATGAGACTGGCTGATCCTGCTAGATTCACAAAACTCTACTTGCCATATCAGTATTTGTACAAAAATAACGATAAAGAGAAAAATAAAGTATATGGGATCTTTTTCCTTGAAGCCGTGAGAGAGATTTAGGTTCATTTCATTCCAGCAACATCTCAACCAGCATTGCCACCATGACTTTCCACGCCATGGGCATAGTTGATTTATTTTATTTATTGCATTTCTGTGCCATTCCAATAGATAAAGTTCATGAGATCTGCCATATATTTTATTGTTGTAAGCTGCCTTGTGAGGGTGTCTGCCCTGAAAGGGGGCCAAGAAATGTTTGAAATAAATACATGCAATAATTTGTGTATTAATGATTGTATTAAGGGTAATTACAGCATGATATGAAGCCAAACTAAGCAATATTGAAAACAAGTTGCCATAGAGTTATAGAAATTAAGACAGAGTTTTGTAGATCTCAGAGATATTTAAGGGGAAGAACTCTTTCATCACACACTATCAACCTGACAAATGCTATTGATTTTTCTAAAGTATTTACATTACTTTTTAGAAACCAATGCATATGTTCGTTTGTTTATTTCATTCTATGGGATTCCTGAAATGACTCCTAAATTGGCCAAAGGCTGGCTGCTAGCCATCCTAATTTAAAGAAACTCTGCCAGCTACCTTAAAAAAGGAATTGTTCCATTAGAAAACTGACATTTCTTCAAATCCAGTCAATATTTCCCTTTCAGTGTGTACCCCTGGTGATTAATGAGAGTTCTCTTATTGTGCAGTCAGTTAGGCAACAATACCAATACTTTTTGTCTTCTTCCTGTATTGTATGTGCATGATAAATACATCTGTCTTTCCCCTATTTATTTTTATTTTTTTGAAGATTCATAGAGCTTTTTAGGGATGTGATGGATTGTGAATTTTACTGTGATCCAGGCTTCTCTGAATAAGGAGCAGGGTTATGCACTTCTGAGAAAATGAGTCTCAAGGGATTGCTAGGCCAATGGCTGTCACTATTGCTAACCACCAAGGTGGCTGATGAAACTTCTTTTCCTAAAGTAGAAATAGAACCTTTGAAGAGGTTTTATCACTAGATTTTGGCTACATCACGGGGGCTTGATTTTAATCTTTCAGATAATGTGCCATGATGGATTGATTCTTTGGCTGCTTTTTTATTTTCTCATTCCATGTGTGCTGTTAAAAACAACAACTCAGTTAGTAGAGCAAAATGTAATCTAGCAAAATGGAGCCCTGTATGGCCAAGTGATACTGAGAATTTGATCAAATCTTAATATTTAGCAACCACATATCTGATGAATACAGATGACATGATTTTTGCTTAGTCCAGTTTGGTGCTGCATTAAATATTTTTAGTGGACAGCTGTAGCCTCCAAGTTGCTTATGAATGAAAAGGAAAAGAAACACAGAGAAGTGATGTCATTTTCATAGGGTCATAAAGCAAGGATAGAATGCAGGAAGCATTTTAAAATGTGAATTTTCACAAGCACTTTATGCAACAAAATTTGCATCTTTACTCACCATTTTATAGCTGATTTGTAAAGTTTCTTAGTATTAGGCACAAATTGAGCTATATGTTATAGAGAAATATAATAGGGATGCTCTATACAGCCTAATCAGTGGAAAGTCGACTTCGCTTCCTTCTGTACTATTTCTGTAGATTTAAAATTGAGGCTGATTCAACAAAAAAACAAAATGTTTTGTGTATATTGGCCACCACAGTGGCTTGTTCAGAAGAAACTGGCCAGCTCCGCTAAATAGCAAGTCGCATTTCACTTCCACATTTATAGGCAGGCACTCAACTACTTGAGTTCGCTATTAGAAGGGGGATTGTAAGTGCATCAGTGCTTGATTCTGTCTTGAAGCCCAGAAAAGAAGTACAAGCTGTAAAAGGTAGTTCTGATCGTGACTTGCCTTTGGTGAGTCATCTATTTTTGCTCAAGTGATCTTTCAGCTGTTAGCAAGACTTCGGCAGCGCGGACAATCCGATTTCCCCCAATGAAAGAGCCCTTCATACCTGAAACATGCTAGGAAAAATGTGTTGCACTATCGTGTGGACTTCATTATTTTGCTTCTTCCAAACCTATGTTCAGACCACAGGGAGTATTCAGTGAGTTCAATTTCAGGTGATAGCTTGAGAGGTTCACCTGGCACCTATGTTGTACTCCTTAGAAATTCCCTTGGTTCCAACCTTTTTATTTTCCCAGTATTTTAACATTTTACCACCCTAGCCTTTTAGCTCTGCTGTGTTAAATCTGTATTTTAAATTTCTGCATTGCTGCTCAGTTTTATTCTGGTTGTACTTTTATGTTGTGGTTTATATTGTGGTTTTAAGCTTCATTATTTTATGCTGTACCTTATGGTTTTAGTTTTTGTGAACCACCCAGAGTGTGTTTCGGCTATGGGTGGTATAGAAATGAAATAAATACATTTTAAAGAATAGCTTCAAATCTTTAACCTTCTAAACTCTCTTGGTTCTACATACCTTAGGGCAGTCTTCCTGAACATGGTGCCCTCCAGATTTTTTTTTAGACTACAACTCCCAGCATTCCTGACCATTGACCAAGCTGGCTGGGGCTGCACGGAGTTGAAGTCCAAAACCTCTGGGGAAGTCTACCCTAGGGAGTACCTCTGTGCCTATGAGCTCACCTGCCCATTAAAGTACATCAGGGGAGATTATGCGCTTAGTTCCACATCCTATGGAATTCAAAGAACAGTGTCTTGGAAGTGACACCTCTCTGTATTTCAAAGTCCCTTTATAGAAAAGTTCTTCATTACATGCCACTAGTTGACTTTAGGTGTTCAAGACAAAACACTGCTTAAGCAATCTCTTGATCTCCTTTTGGAATGTAATACCATTTACTGTTGACCTTGATTTTTTATTACAAAGGCTTGGTATCATTTAAATGTATTTCTGTCTTTTTATATGTGTGGTTCTAATTATTGGACCATCTGTGCTTTCGAGAAGAAGAGTATGTCATAAATATTTTAAACCAATAAATACTCATGAAGAGCAAACTATCATCTTAATTTAGGTCAGAGCCTACCATAGAATCTAAAGCAGATTTACAGAGGAATCCTACTGGACAAACCATCTTATGCAAAGCCATGCCAGGTTTATTCTGGCAAGGTAGAAGAGAGGGAGAGGGAATATATTATTCCTTTTCTTTCTTTACTTTTTAATTTCCCTTCTGTTCATTGCAATGGAAGACAAACTATATAGGCTAGCTCTAGGGATGTACATTTCCCCCAATTCTGGAGTGGCGGGATGTCAGGAGAATGGGATTCTGTGGGTCCTGTTCCCCTGATTTGCCCCAACATGCCCATGGAACGTCCCCTTTTTTGTTCCATCGATGTCAGAACTCTGACCTTGGAGAGGTAAGGGCCAGGGAGGTTTCTACACTACTTTGGCTGGGAGGGGGGTTGCAAGGTTGAACCTCCGATTGGACCCCTCTCTCTCTCTGCCCTCAGAGGGAGAAATCCTATGGCTCCTAGATTACCCTCCCAGGGACCAGCCTTAGTGCAGATAGAATATGCTAAGGAGTTTACTTTCCATTTCATCAGGCCAATTGCCTTTCTAGACAACTGTGCTTGCAACTATATTTCCAACATAGGTATTTCCCAAGAGCCAAGATATTTTTTAATTGTTCAAGCCAAAGACCATGACAAACATACAAAGAAGCAAATCAATATAATAATACAGAATTAAAATTTCAGCCCTGCATCAAAACATGAATAGATTGCCAGAGTACAAAGAAACAGGTATTAATACAAATTAAATCTCTGTGTATCCACAGCAAGTTTCAGCAAATTTATGCAATTTTTTTTTTTTGGCTGCCAAGGCAAAAAGAACCACGTAGGCATTAGTATCACTCAAGAGAAGGCAAACAGTTTCCATAAGGATGCGTGTACTCCCCCTAGTTAACAAAGGTTTCAAGAATGCCTTTCTGGAATCTGTATACAAAGGGCAAATTAAAATATAATGCGCTGGATCCTTGACTTGGTTTGGGCCACAGATACATAATCTCTGTTCCATTGGCACCTTCTTTTGGTTTCTTATTCCTGCCTGTGATTTCTTAAGTGGAAAGCCAGAGGAATGTTTATTTGCACAATCAAAACATGTGTTCCACTACTGAGCTAGAACTCATCCATGGAACTTCAAAGTCAAGCATTAAAGTGGGGTTACAGCAATGCAGATTTGAATGTTTTTAACAAAACTCTTTATGTTCAATTCCCCTCCCCCCCACCTGTCATTTTAGTTTTAAAATAGTGGTGCCAAATATATGAGCTATTGTTAAATAAAAATATAACTTCATCTAGTGTGTTATACAAGTTCTTTATATCATTTTTATCAATAATCAATACTTTTAAGTTACAGGGTCATAAATTTCTGCATTTTGCTGAATTGTGTCACTTCTGTATTATACTTATTAAGTAGGACTGTGCACCACCTCAGGCCGAGTCAGCTCTGGGTCAGCCTGAGGTGCCCCGAGGCTGAAGCAGATCAGTACCAAAGCTTCGGGGTGCCTCGGGCTACTTCGGAGCGGTGCTGGGCCCGCCCTCCCACCGTCCCGGGAATGCCAGCGGTGAGTCCATTAGACTCACCTCCCTCTGCCTGCTCTCCCCACTGACCTGTTGCTACATCACTGCCTCCGCATCATCAGCACCCACCGCATCGCCCGCTGCGACCAGGAAATGCGGCGCTCCAATAAGAACCAGGCCACAATTTCTAGATATTGCAGGGGCTCTGTTTAGTAAATTTATGGCCACAAAGTATGGTAGCCGTAAAGGAAAAATGGAGGTGGGAGGCTACTATGAAGTGGGCCTTTTCTGTTTTGGCACTCTGGTTAAGGAATGAGCATCCCAAACAGGCTCAATCGGTACCTGTATTGTGCTCTTTTTGGCGCCAGGTGAAATAGTATTTCAGTTTCTGTGTTTCAAGTCTGTTACTGTATTTCAAATCTTGACACTGTTGGTAGGTTTTATTGAATTATTTTTATTTTATACTGTAATTTTAAACTTTTGTATTGTATTTTACCATGAACTGTAGGCAACGCTGTCCTAGTAATGAGCAGTATTCCTTTGTTCAATTTTCTTGATGGGATAGTGATCTTTCAGTGTGATCTCCTTCTGGGATAAGAGACATAATTAACTTGAGATGACTGCAGCACACGCTTAAGCATGTTTCCTCTGATGTAAGTTCCATTGATCTCAGAGGAATCTATTGTCCACTCTGCCCACTTAGCACGGCAACCGTTGCGATATAAGATAGTTGGGTATGTACTTTCTTCACTAGGAAAAACATATGGCTGTAACCATATCTTATCGCTTGGCTATCACACATTTAACTACATAGCATTATTGACAATATTCGAAATATTTTAATAGGTCTGGCAGATCCTCAATGTTTCTGGAATGGAAGAAATAGAATCCAACATGGTATTTGAGTGATTTGGGGTAGGGAGTCTAGACAAATTTCCAGTCAAAATCAAAGCAAAAGCATTTTCCAGTTCAAATATTTTTCAGAGGTTTTGAGTTCATTCATGAAGCAAGAATCCATGACTGTTTCAACCATAATCTACCCATTTTGCTGGTATTCTTTCCTCAGGTTTGCACATATGCCAGCACGTAACATATTTTACAGTCCTAGAGGGTTTTGTTGGCACATTGTGTGTGGTTTTAAAATACAGATACTGCCATTTGCATTTTATCCTAATAAGCAATGGCATGTTTGACAAAACCAATAGATATGAGTGAGTCTTTAAAACCTTGAGCGAATCCTTAAATGCTCTTATTGTGCTTTCTTCCATTGCCTGCAGTGGAAGGGGCATGTGTAAGGAAGCTCGGAGGATGGCAACAAGGGAGAGGGCCTTCTCTGTAGTGGCCCCCCAATTATGGAATGATCTCCCTGATGAGGCCCGCCTGGCACCAACACTGTTATCTTTTCGGCGCCAGGTCAAAACTTTTCTTTTCTCCCAGGCATTTTAACATCTTAAGTTGAGGTTTTAACTGACTTTGTGGCCAGGCTTAAAAGTTTAAAATGTTTTAAATATCAGCTGTTTTATGTTTTTTGGTTTTAAATTTTGTATATTGACTTTTTAACGTTCATTCTTTTAATTTTTGTAAACCGCCCAGAGAGCTTCGGCTATGGGGCGGTATATAAATGTAATAATAATAATGTAATAATAATAATAATAATAATAATAATAATAATAATATAATAAATATAAGATATTCCAGCTGTGCACTTGTTTGTAGGAGATATGCTGCTAGGAGTTCAGCCGAGAAGAATATCTTTTTGATGTGCTGCCAGTGTCTCTGCTTGTCTTGAAATGGTGGTGATGATGGGGCATAGCCCCATTGAGGACCAAGACTTTACGACAACTTCAGCTAATTTCATTAGCTTAAGGCAAGAAAATAGCAGCAAGCGGTGGTTTTGCTGTTAATAAACACTTTGCTAGTAAAATGTCTTTTAAGTTCCATATGTTTTCCTGATTTTAGCACTTCAGACTCCAGGTTGGGGCTGGCGATGTGAGGAGCTTGACTCGGTATGTGCCATTTAACAGGAACTAGTGATGCTCAAGTATTTAGTTCAACCTGCATATTTAAGCAAATTGGCCCAATTTACACTTTCTAGATTGATAATGGATTGGAAAACTGCTATCCTTCAGATTAAGCATTTCTGCGAATTTTGCAGTATAGTTCTTGGCTCAGACAATGTACAAAAATCCATATTTTTAGGATAAGATTTGTACCAAAATATGTATTTTATGGGGAAGTGCATACAAAAATGTGCATTTCACTGCAAGTGTGTGTGTGTGTGTTTGTGTGTGTTTTAATATTAACTGACTGATGTAGAAATGGCACAGAATGGATTTATGAATGAACACCTGTGAAATTGACATGTGGTGGTGACTTTATGGCTCCAAGTTGGCAACGCTCTGCTGCCAAACCCCACGCTATCCCTGATGCACGGTGGTGGCAAGTTGACCTAACAAGGGGAGACAGCACGGGCTTTCCAGCAGCCATTAGGCTCGCTGGGCCCTCCCCCTCCCGTGGCTTCTGGTGACCAATATGTGGTTGCCTTCTGCCAGGGAATGCCTCTGGAGTAGTTCCAAGTGAGGACAGACCGATGGAAGAGCCGGGTTGACCTCGCTGTGGCTGGAAAAGTGGGGGTAAGTCCCCGACTTTTTCGCTGTGGATCTTCGCATCTGTGCCCCAGGGTGGCTGCGAATCTGTGGCTGTGTCATCTTACAGTGTGGATTTAGAGCCACCCAGGGGCAAAAATGACATCAAGACAGCCCCATGGATTGGAATTAGAATGATAGGCCCAACCCTGGCTGGAACTTTGTTTTTGCTTCAAAGGGATGCATCTTCCGATCCTAGATGGCAGCCCTAGTTCAGCCTTTGGAGGGAGAAAACCGTGTACCTTCCAACATTTCATAGATGAAAATAGGGATACTTTATTCCATTGTCAAGACCCAATGGAATAAAGAGATGAAGTCTCAGGATGTTGTGAAAAATTTCCTATAAATTATATAAATGCCTGCAGAGATCTCTCGAAGATGAATCCTATGGCCAGTTGCAGGCATATATAAATAAAACCACATATATATTTTTCAATCTCCTGAGACTTTCAATGTCATGAAAAGCTAAGAAATGGTTGGTGCCAGAAGCTGTTAGCATCCTAATAATTCTCTTCAGAAATCATCCTCCATACTTAACAGCTCAGGGAAGAAAAACAGTTTGATCCTTCCTTCCTTCCTTCCTTCCTTCCTTCCTTCCTTCCTTCCTTCTGTTTCTCTCCGCCAGCCCTGATATTTCAGGGAGGTCTATGGCTTTTAAAGGAGTACAGGCCATCTTGCTTTCATATGATTACTATGTATTGCTTTTAGCCGTTAGAACCATTGAAGTTCACTGTTTTAAACTGGGGGGTATTGAACCTCAGGCTCACAGGCCAAATCCTGCCCTCCAGTGTTTTTCAGACGGCCATGCCCCCTTCCCCTTGCACCATTTTCTCTGACCTCCAACCATTTGGTGGTTTCCTGGTTATTGCATGTCCCTTCTCCCTCCATCCTAAAAGGTTGACTTCCTTTACTGGCAGGAAGAGCGTTAAGTTAAAATGTGCTGGTATTTTTGGCCACACCCACCACTGGAAAGCTTCTCCAAATTTGCATTTGGCACTTGGGCAGAAAGAGGTTTTATACCTTTATTTTAAGCAATGGAGCCCCACTGCAGTTCCAAAGGCTTAAAGAAATGAGATGTCTTGTACTTGCAAGGCAATTTTAAAAATAAAATGTAATAGCAGGTACTCTGGAAAAGCCACACAGTATTTAAAGGCACAGTTTAAGAGTTCCTAAATGTGTAATATTTATGAATAGATGTTGTGAAGTTATTACATTTAGATTAGTTTATTTGTAATCTCCAGGTGTTTCTCTTGAAGAGAAAAGTCTCATATGTTCAGGGAACCAGATTGTATTGACATTTCCATGGCAACACTTTCTGACATTTCAGAGGCTGACATGAAGTCTTTAAATTACTAGAATAAGGTTATCAAGACAAAGTAAAAAAAATCTATTGGTTTATCATGAAAGCGCACACACAAAAGTTTTTTGGGAAAGTGTGACATAGACAATGTATTTTTTAAACAATATTGAGACCTAAAATTTAAGTTGATTAATGAAATGGTGATGAGTTAAATAGCCTTTGTATCATGATTTCTACTGTCTTCTGTACCATCTTGCTGATTGTCCAACTCTAATGATTATCGATGTTCAATGTACACCCTTAATGTATGCTAAAGGCTGAGCAAGTTTGTATAAATAGGTGACAAATATCTGACTATCTGAACCTTTTGAATGTCAGATGCACCATCCTTGATTCTTTCATGAAATGTACCAATACATGTATCTATATGTCCAAAAGCTAATGCCTCCTGTACTACCGTCTTGACAATAAATTGGATATTAGCAATAGGATCTTTATTTAAAGGTAGATAATTACTGGAATCATCTAATTGACATTGTACTTCTTGGTAATAAGTTTTTTTTTGTCCCAAAGTACTATGGCTCCATCATTGTCAGTTGGTTTAATAATAATGATAGAGTTACTGGCTACAGAGTCCAGGATGCCCTTTTCTCATTGAGATATATTGTGCCATGGAGTGTATGAGTTGCATTCCATTTTCTCATAAAACAACTTGTTCATTTGTTTACTTTTAAAAAATTGTTTCTGGGGTTGTGTTTATGTTAGCCACCTTGAGTGGTTTAAATTCTGGTCTAGAACTGCAGGATGCACAAATAAATAAAATATTTTCTCACTGTGTTGGAAAAAAATGGATTATAAATATTCTGACTGCTGTATCTCCTGAGCAGTTAGAAAATTCATGTCATGAACATTATGCGACCTCAGCCATTGAATGTCAGAGCTTCACTGACACAAGTGGATCTTTTCCATTAGATTCCAACAATTACTTTCAACTCTTTCATTTCTGTTTCTGTTTCTTTTCTTTTTTTAGTTTTACAATATCTGATTTATTTGAATCGGAAAAATGGGATCAGAGTTTGGTTGTTCTTGTTTACAAAATTTGACATCTGGACAAAAATGAGTAAAATTATACAACAGAATCAAATAAGATGTCTGATTCTGGCTGTGGAGTTCCCCTACCAAAGGAGAGTCATTTTGCTCCTTTGCTGATGGACTTCCACAGTCTTGCAAATACTTTTCTTTTTTAAACTGTTGAGTTAAAGTTACTTTGAGGATCCCTTAGAAAATTAGTTTGCCTGTTTTATACGAGTTTGTCCTTTAACTTATTTCGTTACTGTTGAGAAGTTGCTATTGTGGTTGTTATTAATATGGTCTAGGCTACTGTGAGCATTTTGTTGCTAATGAAAAATCAGGATATAAATACTTTTAATAATTTATAGTACAATTTATGCCTATCGACTTAGTATATGGATATAGTACAATCTATGCACATAACTCCGATTGACTCACAAGTAAGTGTGTATAGGATTGCGGCCTTACAGTGCAATTCTATTGGTTGTGCCCTCGATGATCATAAGCCTCCGAACTCACAGGCTTACAATAATCTTATGCAGGGTGGGAGGAGTGGCTGAGGTAGGCTGACCATATGAAAGGAGGACAGGGTTCATGTAACTTTAACAGTTGCAGAGAAAAGGGAATTTCAGCCAGCGTTATTTGTATGCAATTAGTACCTGGTGAAATCCCATCTTCATCACAACAATTAAAGTTGCAGGCACTATACTAGAGTGACCAGATACACAAGAGGGCAGGGCCCTGCAACTTTAACTGTTGTGATGAAGAAGGAATTTCACCAGGTACGAATTGCATACAAATGACACTGGCTGAAATTCCCTTTTCTCTACAACTGTTAAAGTTACATGAGCCCTGTTCTCCTTTTCATATGGTCAGCCTAGGCTGAGGCAATCTTTGCCTCCCTATCCTCCTGCCCTGTATTTTTCGCAATACAGACTTTTTTGTACATCTAGTGAAGACATTTCGGCAGGGAATGGAAGTAGGCTAGCAGTGGCTCAGGATAGCTCATATTTTGGCCTCTCCAGTTTTCTCCTCTCCCTGCCTGCTGAAATGCCCCCTCTCCCCCCTCTCTGAGGTTGAGTTCCCAATCTCGGAGGGCAGCTGGCACCGTTCTTCCCACACCAGCTTGGGGTGGGGGTTCTGGATTTCTGACTTCCCCTTCTGAGGTTAGGTTGATGTCTCTGACCTTGGATGGAGGACTCCAAACAATTCTTTGGCTCCTCCGATGCTGCCTAGTAACTAAGGCTGCACTGTTACTAAAATTGCAATCCTACATCAGTTACCTAGCTGAAATACTCCATTGAACTCAGTGAGACTTACTTCTGAATAGACATTTGCACTGTAATTAACAAAATTAATAAGATTAATTTAGTACCATGACCTTAACCATGTGTTTTTAATTTTACACCATAAAATCTCCATCTCTGTCTCTCTTTTTACTTCCATTGAATACTCATTTGACAGTGAGACAGTACTTCAAACAGGAATTTAGGCTGGAATCCTATACCCACTTACCAGAGAGTTAGTTCTATTGAACCCATTGGGACTTACTTCTGAGTAGACACATGCAGGATTGCACTGTTAATTTGTAAATAGGAAATTCTTGAACTGTTCAAGTTGAGGGTATCCAACAGTGCCTTGGGCAAGTCACCTCCAGTGGGGACCCTCCCTCAATGAGTTTACCGCCTCCTTGACATTGTCACTAGCTCCTTTTGCTCTTGACCCTCTTTTTCTTAGTGACTTGGTTTGCATGTCACACTAAGCCATGGTGGGTTGTTATCATGGGTGGTTGCAGGATGGCTTAGCATGACTTCTGAACCTGGAGTGTTTTTTCCATTGTGGGTTGTCTTTTTGTAAACAAGCCACTCTGAGAACCCACAATTGTAATACAGTTGTTTAGGATGGTGTGTTCTCAGGGTGGCTTGATGCTATGTCCAAACCTGGCAGGGTGATTTTATCATGGGTTGTCAGGAAAGGCTGGAAAGCTGCCAGGCAAGAGTGGTGAAAAAACCCTTGCTGTTCCTCTTGATCTCACTAGTGCTGCCACTATTCTCCCTCATCTCTTCTCAGCACCCTCTGCCTCAGAAGGGATTGTAGTTCATTTTTCATAGAAATCTTGAAGAAGGGACATGAGAGAGTATCCCAAACATATTTGCAATTTTAAAAAACTAAAGTATACTGCTAAGAATTTTGCATAATTTCTCCCTCGGTTTTACTGCCTTGAATTTTCTGCAGTCCCCCCCCCTCTGTTTTACTGCTCTGCCCTGAAATTTATGTATTTTTAGTGATCTGCCTTACTTGTCTGTGTTGAAATTTGCATATGTTTATTGGTCCACCTCACTTGTCTGTCTTGAAATTTGCATATCTGGACCCGCTCTGTCCCTGTGCTGCGTTGCAATGAGCATGTGTTCAGCAATCCCGCTGGCAAGCTGACAGCTAGCAATGGAAACCAATGGAGGGAATTGACAAGCAGACACCATTGTCGTCTGGACCAGACTGAAAGGCAGATGAGCAAGCAAGTTGCAGGGGTAAAGAGGAGGAGCAACTCCAGGGAGCTGTTGCTCTCTGCTGGAATTAGGGATGTATGGATTTTGTTACATCCATTCCACCTGTCTTTCGTGGTTTGTTAGGCATCTCTCATTCTGTCATCTGCCGATTGATGGAATTTGAATTTTTGTACAAGAATGTCACTTGTGTGCCAATGCGCATTTGTGCTAATGGACACTTGCAGTAGTGCATACTTGTACTACTGTCCTGATAATAAATTGCACTACTGGACACTTGGACTAGTGCAACGGTAGGAAAAAACAGCTCCGCGAAATTCGTGTGATTTGGAAAAAGCAAGTCCGCTGCAGAATCCACAGGTTAGATTCACAGAAATCCGATTTCATTCTATGACATCCCTAGCTGGGATATGGGCTCTTGGCAGGTGTCCAACCATGCCTACCTTTGTCGCTGGCCCTAGATTCCATACTTATGCAGTACTACCCTAAACATGTTTACTCAGAAGTAAGTTTCCACTGTATTCAGTGGGACTTATTCCCAGGTAAGTGTGTTTTTGATTGCAGCCTACGTAGCTCAGATAACACCTACATATGCTTGTGTGCCTGCATTCACTACTGTAACTATCTCCACTACCAATAAACTCCTGAGAAAATGCAAAACTGATTTTGTCTGCAACAGTTAAGAACTCTAATTTCATATATTCTGGTCAGCGCGTTGCTTGAACTCGTGTCAAAGGAAGATACATGTTGACAGGGTGCAGCACAGCTACATGAAAATAACATTGTGAGCCTGACTTGTGAAAGGAAAAGCCAGGATGGAATGTGTGCTATATAAACTAAAATAAAATACAGGAGGAGAAACTTAACCATTGCAATAATACCATTGCCAACTATTTTCTCAGAAAGGTGCTGCCTGATTTTGTTGATATAGACCAGCAGTTGTTGTCAACCTTTTCCACTGAATCAGACTAAGGGACGGTAATGCCATAAAAAAAAGAAGTTGGCATGATCCATTGAAGCACATTCTGCGCTAGAAAGCTGCTTCATGCTTGAGAAATCAAGTCACAAATTGCAGCATCTGGATGTTTAGCTCCAGGGTCTAGCTTTTTTGGAATCCCAAGAATCTCAAATTTCATTATCATAAGGACAAGTTGTTATTAATGATGATGAAGACAAATGTGAAAGTATTGAGGAAAGTCTTCCCAACCGATATCTTCTCTTCATAGCCTTCGAGCTGTTGTCCCCAGACAACCCATAAATCCATGTCATCCACCTCTCTGGTCCTAATTCCTGGCAAATTTCAAATTTTCAACAAGGAATTGTGGACCAGATGATCAAGGCTGCAATCATATGCCCATTTTCCTGGATATTAGCCCCACTGAGCACTGTGAGACTTACTTTTGAGTAAACATGCATAGGCTTGTGCAGAAAGAGCATAATATTATTCAAAGTAAATCCCAGGGAAATGGGTATAGGATTACACTTGAAATGATGCATTAAGCAATGCATGTTTTCAATCATGTAGTCCAAACTTTAATGTTTAAATGTAGAGTTATGGTCCGTATGACCATGATGCACAGAGCCAAAGTCTACATTGGGTTCAAATGGCATTCAACCATTGCTGTCAATGCTTTATAGGTGAGCATGTGACAGGTTCTTATTGCTTTTTGTTTGGTTTGGTTTTGGAAAAAGTGTCCCAGCTAGAGTCATAATCCTGTATTTCCTAACTATGCAAGTGATATTTGCTCTTTATGAGTTGTGATGATCAGGCTATAAATCCTCTACATTCTCAAGGAAGCATTATAAGGCTTTCACCTTTTGTATCATCTCAGACATCTGTTCATATAAACATCTTATGCACAGGAGGCCTTTCTGGTGTACCTATTAGATTACGCACAATTTTAATCTGTTTAAGCAAGCTTTCTCCTCACCTTGGGGTAGAGGCCCTCTCAAGCTCTGGAAGGACTTGCTTAGATATATAAAGATGCAGACCACATCCTGCTTGTACCAACTTAATGCTGAAAGTTCTTAAATTTTTAGTGGGAGAACTGAAGCCTAACAGGGCAATCCTATATTGTCTACTCAAAAGTAAATGCTGTTGATTTCAATGAAACATAATCCCAGGTAAATGGGTATGGGATTGCAGCCTTACAATGCAATCCTGTGCATGTCTACTCAGACGTAAGACCCATTGAACTCAATGAGACCTACCCTCATTTCTATGGATAGTAGGAGTACTCAACCTTTATGCCTCCAAGGGCCACCTCAATTATCTGTGCACACATGTGCACAGCCCTCCCCCACACACATATACATGCACATGCACATACTCACACAGCATTTCTATACCAGGCTAAAATCCCACTACTTTACTGGGGCTTCTGCTTCCAGATTCCGGGCAGGATTAGATCAGCTCCTATCCACATAGTTTTTCTCTTTAACTTTTCTATGTGTTTTATTATGAAGCCACTAGATGGCACTGTACTATTATTTGCAATAAATTGGCATTAGTCAGTACACCATAGATTTATGGCAGGAGGAGGGGAAATGCCGGACTTTTGTTGTGATGAAAAACAACTCGATAAAGGTTGTAAAAAGCGGGAGGTACCTTGGCAGATGATGACGTCTTGTATTGGACACACAAATGTCTGTGAGTGACCAGTCATGAGCACCTGATAAACACCTTTTGTAGAAACAGCCACATTCTCTCTCTCTCTGTCACCCACACACTCACATTCCCCCCACACAATGCTTCACTCCTTCCCCACTCATGGACACACATACACACTCCCCACCTCCACCACTCCACCCCACCCAAAGCTTTCCCTTGCTAGTGCTATAAAGAGTTTCCTTTGCTAACCCTGGCACTAGCGCTGGCAAGGGAAATCCCAGGCCTTCCCTTGCTAACAGGTTTTCACCAGAGCTAACAAGGAAAACTCCATAGCTCTGTGGGCCACACTGGAATCAGCCAAGGGCTGCATGCTGCTTGCAGGCCACAGGTTTGGCACTCTTGGTGCATTTGAATAACATTGTCTTAGAAGTCTTACAGGTGTCCTGCACTCCCTGGAGGAATTACTTTTGGAGGATGAGATGGAGCCTCTTAAGTAGATATCCCCAAGGAACAAGCCAATTCAGGAGACCCTGGGGCTGATAAAGACGATCCAGGACCCTTGGGAGAGAGGGCTTCAAATCTTTCCCCTCAAAAGGTGGAAAGCAGTGCTCCTGAGTGAGAGGGAGATGCTGGGCCACCACCCAGCCCTGAGAACACCAGCCTGAAGGTACAGGCAAAGACTGTGGCCAGGCAAAGGAATGCCTGCTTGCAGAAAAAGACTCCTGAATAGTAAAGGTCTCTTTGTGAGCAAGGCCCTCCTCACTAGTGGGGCTTCACCCAGAGGTTCTGTAATAATCTGCAGCTGAGCCATGGATGCGGTTCTGAAAGCTCTGGCTATATAACCTTTCAGCCAGAGCTTACTAAATGCTAGAACTAACACCCTGCCACAGCTTCTAGTGCTGTGAACTGTTGTTTTTCTGCCCTTGTTCTGTGAATGAATGTTCATGCTACTGACCTTAGGACCCCTTCTTGGCTTTGCTTCTTGGACTGCATTTGTATCTGATGGCTTGCCTGTGTTTGGACTTTAGCTGCTCCTCAGACCTCTCTTGGAACACTCCCTCTTGCCTGGTAATACTGTGCCTTTGACCGTTGCTTGTTTATTGGGTTGCCCTTGAGTTTGCTCCTCAGTTGCCTTAATGCAGCAGCTACACCAGGACAACAGAATAGTGTTCTATCAGGAACCTTCTGCAACTAGGATTGCAAGGACAAGACTTCCCACAGAAATAAGTGGAACCCCTCAGCCACACCTCTTGCATCCTGTTCCATTTTCCTTTTCCACTTTGCTACTGGGCAGGTGCCTTGTATGAGCTTGTTTTTGTAGCTGTCCTGTTTTCCTTAACCTGTTGCTACCCCCAAATCTTGTTCCCTCTACCCAGACACCAATACAAAGATGCTCTGTGCAGCTTTATCGGCGTTGTCTGTGTGGAATCATTGGCATGTCATTCTCTAAGGAATGGGTTAGACTTATGAGCCCAAGCAAGGGGGTGGCTCTGTTGGAGGAGGCCCTGTCATCTACTCTTGGGTACATTTTTGTGCCTTGTGTGGTAGAGGTTGGGTAGCGCAACATCACTGTTTCATCCTTGCATTCCCACTTGTTGATCAGTGCCTTTCATGCATACATCTAGTGTGGGAGTGTTGTTGGGAAGCAACGCTGTGATTTGTGGGCGGTAGCAGAATTGCCGTAGATGCTCTTTGGTGAGGTGCCTGTCACTATTGCTGAATGGCGGTTTCATGCTGTTGACTCTGCAGCTGGGAAAGCTCTGGATCATGGCCAAACTATTCTGGCATTAGCTCTGGTAGTGTGGCTGCATGGTTCAGTGGGACCCCAGGATTAGTATCCAGATTTCCTGAAACTTAATCGGAGCAGAACAGAGATCACTTTACATCTTGAAATTCCTTTCAGTCTATTACTTCCATATAGCCTCAAACCACAGTTCAAATCTACTGCCAGAATAAAGTGAATTTTCCATTGTTTCTTTCGATCTTAATTGGCTCCAAACCAAAGTTCTCAAAACCTTGACGTTCACAGTTGGATATGAATGTCGTGGTTTGGCCCCATTGTTCACTTAGAGCTCTTTATAACAAATTTTTTTTTTTAGAAAAAGTTTCTGAAACGGATGCACTGATAAAGAACCAGTTCAAAATCATAGAACTGATTTGGGGAGGTAGCAAAGAGAGAGAAAAGGACTCTGGTTGCATTCTAGTTCACAGTTAGCTGTGCTTAAACCTAGGGATATGTGGGAAATTCCGTGTCTAGTTTATTTTATAGATTTACCTAACTTGTACCTCCCAGACTTGAGGTCAGAAGTCCCTACATTTTCAAGCTTGCAATATTTTCTGCTAAATAAAACAAAATGAACTTGAAACATACACACACTTGAAAAAGGCATGAAGAAAAATGTGTCCATTTCCAAAATGCAAACAAACACATGATAGTCAATGGGTACATGTATGCATAGAAAATGCATCCATTTAAAGATATGTACCAAATATTTATATTAAGATGCAAGTTATGAAAAATGTGTATGGATTTCCCTGTAGACTTTTTTTTTAATAAGATGCAGGATTGTACAGGAATGGGATGAATGAAATTGAAATAAAGAAAACCCTGACAATCCAGGTTGTATTGCTTGTGCAGCTATGGCTCTTTCTTTCTAAGCAGGGCTATCCCAAAAACATTTCCTTCCTGAGAGAAGCAGAAAATGGCTCCTCGCTCCTCTCACCAAGGGTGGACAAGGTGCATAGTAGTCAAGGGTGGACAAGTTGTTTGACAGCTGAGGGAGATAATCCCACAAGTACCTCTCCCTGGAAACAAAAATACAACAATAAAGAATTGAATAAGTAGCAATTTGCTGCTCTTCCATGACACCCAACTTGTGTATGGCTGAAATTGTATATTTGATCCATGTGTTTATATAATGAAATGTTATTTTCTCTATCGTTTTAGTTTCCCCCATCTTCAGATATTGTAAGCATCGCTATTGTAACTGTCCTTTTCTATCAAAGTCATATTCAGATTAAAGTTTTAACGTTTTTCACTTTAATATGCCTTATGTCTTAGGCTAAAGGAAACCAGAACACAGTAACCTGGGACAACAAAATGACCTCTGTGTCTTTATATTTTTTTAGGGTTTTTTTTTAAAGACTGTTTGGCAGCTCACTCTTCAGTTCAATAAATCTCTCTCTGAACTAAGTCTACACAGTATTTTATGTTTTCAAATTATGTTTTGCCAGCATGGATCTTAGCACAACTATTATATTCTGGGCAACGTATTTGCAGTTAAAACATCCTAGTTCGGAGTGTGATACTTGTTCTGTCTTGGTTCTATGTTTAAAATTAGGTAATTCTGCCAAACCTCTGGATGTTAGCCTGACACTTGTCAGAATGCTTGTTTTGCTTTGGATTTCTTTTTGTATCTTCATGTGGTTAGTGGACACATTTTATGGATTAAAATATGAATTAGAGGAATGACCTTTCATCAATGTTAAGAACTGAAAATCCAAATACATGCATTAATTGGTCTAAATTAATAGTTCTATGAAGTTGCAAACTGCCCAGGGAGCTTTGGCTATTGGGTGGTATAGAAATGCATTTTTTTTAAAAAAAGTATTTTTACTAGAATATTTCTATTGACAATTGGAAATGGAATAAATCTGCCTGCTTCAAAGAACTGACCTCGGGTTAATGTGAGTGAAAAATTGGGAGCATAAATCTTATCTCTGACAGTTTTTTCCAGGGAGTGGGGTGGAGAGAATATTCTCCTCTTGAAAAGCCCTATATAAATCATTGTGCTATGGTATATGCTAACTACAACATAGTAAATGATGCCAGGCTAATGTATTGCTTTAAATAGATGGCTCAGCAGTTCAGCAAAATCCTAGCTGGTTAAATCATGAATGCCAGCAGGAACTGATGGGAACATAAATTAACAGAAACGGGAACTCAAAAGGTATCACATAATGAAAAAACTAGGAGTGAGTGGCACTTACGAATATTCACATTCATTTTCTCTCCTTTTAGCACAAGGAAGAGCTATGTTACTAGGCGATTGGGGAGGCAGAGTTTTCTCATTTCAAAACAGCCCTTGCATCTGTCTGTTTTCCTTCAGTGGGGAATACTCCGCCTTATGAACTCATGTGGAAACTAACAAGGAGTTTGACCTGATAGCTCTGAGATGCTAGATTGCAAAGGAATCCGTTGTCCAATATTAGGCTGACCATATGAAAAGGAGGACAGGGCTCCTGTATCTTTAACAGTTTCATAGAAAAGGGAATTTCAGCAGGTGTCATTTGTATATATGCAGAACCTGGTGAAATTCCCTCTTTATCACAACAGTTAAAGCTGCAGAAGCCCTGCCCTCTTTTGTACATGGTCAGGAGACAGGGCTTCTGCAGCTTTAACTGTTCTGATGAAGAGGGAATTTCACCAGGTTATGTATGCATACAAACAACACCTGCTGAAATTCCCTGTCCTTTGCAACTGTTAAAGATACAGGAGCCCTGTCCTCCTTTTCATATGGTCACCCTATCCAATATCATTAGATAACCTGGAAAGAGAGGGCCTGTTCTTATAGTGTGTACTATTCAAGTAATTTCTATGTTCAGAGAGAACATCCTTTTCAGACAATTGGGCATCCTTTGACCCCAATAAGATCCTTTGTTGGTTTGAAGTGGTTGTTATTGTTTTCCCCTATTATTTTCTACAATCCTTACTCATCCCTTACTTCTGGGGTCTCCAACACAGCAAACATGAGCACCACTGCACCCACAAGCCCAGGATGACGCACCCAAGAAGTGATTTGCAAATGAATTGGGTGATTCCTCCATTCACTTGTACACTGAAGTGGGGGGATCCTCCTTGATGAAAAATGGCTGGAAGGTGGATGAAGCTCATCTGCCAAAAAGAACTTTTGGGGAGGTTGGGGCCTTGGCTTGGGGAGGTTTCACCACTTCTCCAGCCTATTTTTGGCATTTCCCCTTGCTGTTGAAGATTGGCTGGAGGGGAAAAGGGGTAAAGCTCATCCCCCACCAAAGACCCTTGAGGCAACAAGGCAGCTAGGACACTTAGCGGAGAATCCTACCGTGCACCTATTATACCAGCCACATACACTGGCTGCCTATTTGCTACTGGATTGAGATTGAGGTTTTGTTGCTGACTTGTAAAGCCCTGAGCAAGTTGGGGGTCAACTATTTGAGAGGGGGCCTCCGTCCATATAGACTAGCTAGATCCTTCCTAATCGTTCCACATTTAGCGGCGATCCAACTTATGACGACTTAAAGGAGGGCCTTCTAGGTGGTGTTTCCCGTATTGTGGAATAACCTCCCAATGGGTCAGGTGTTTCCCTTGTTTATGTAGGCCTTCCTGGACACTGCTTTTTACTACTTGAGCCTGCCTTCACAATGCTGCTGCATTGGCGCCTCTCTGCCACCAAATCCTGCAGTATCGCTGCTGCGGTTTGGCATGAGTAATCTTGATGAAGGCAGTCTGGAGATGGCAGTGCAGGCTTTCCGGCAGCCATTTGGTTTGCTGGGCTTGCCCATTGCCCGACTTCCAGTGACCAATGGAAGTCATCTTCTGCCTGGGAACACCCTTGCTTGACACTGGAGCTCTGTCAGACAGCAGAAGAACCATAGTGACCTTGCTCCAGCAGGAAAAGTCATGGTAAGTCCCTGACATTTCTGCTCTGCGTCTTTGTCTATTTGTCCATGGTTGCTGCGAATCAGTGGCTGTGGCATATAACTGATGCAATGCCAATTTGCAGCCACTGTGAGGCAAAGATGACATTTGGACAGTCCCCATGTTTTTTTAAATTCTGGTTATTTTGTTGTATGTTTAACTGTTGTTTTATTGTATCGATTTTACCTTGTAAACTGCCTTGTTCTCTTTTATGATGAAAAGCAGTCTATCAGTAACTTTAATACATAATAAATAGATACTACCCAAAGTTGAGTTGATTGGGAATTTGAGGCAGAAATCCCACAAGGACAGCCTCCCCTCCCTGGCAATAAAACTACACTTGCAATCACTTGACTATTTGCTGCCCTTTCATGACACCTAAAATCAACTGCCAAGGGCAGCTGCCTCATTCTGCCTCATCATGGGGCCAGCCCTGCAGGCAGCTCTCAGCTAAAACATGCACAGAGCTTGGGAAGAACAGGCCACTGGATAACCTATTGGGAGGGGCTTGGTTAAAATGAGCAGACTGTGGAGTCCCAGAGCTATTGGCCTAGCAGTGGCCTAGCAGGGGAGGACAAGTTGAACTAGGGGAGAAGAATATCAATGGCTACTAGTCCTGATGGCTATGTGCTATCTCCAGTATCAGAGGCAGTAAATATATATATATATATATATATATATATATATATATCACACGTTGCTGGGAAACATGGGCAGGAGAGTGCTATTGCAGTCATGTCTTGCTAGTGAGTTTCTTGTGGGCAGCTACTTGGCCACTGTGTGAACAGAATGCTCGACTAGATGAACCCTTGGTTTGATCCAGCATGGCTCATCTTATGTTCTTGATTGGAGCTCATTCTACTCTCTAGTTGCATAGGGTGCTGGTTTGCTCTCTGTATTGTGCCTGAATCATTATAGTGTATCTACTCATCAGCTTAAACAGCTTTAATAAAAAGCATGGTTTATATTGTAGATCCCCCACTATCCATGAGATTCCATATCCAATGAAAATTAACAAGCTGTCTTCTGTTCTTTCCAAAATGGTGAAATGCAAAATAGGCAGCAATGCCTGCATTGTTACCCATTTAATATTATAATAATTCAGGATATTGCATAATAAGAGCTTGGAATTAATTAATTTTAAATTAATTTTAATTTTTTTCCATGAGGATAGAGTTTTGTTATCTTAAATCAGAATTAGCTAAACCAATAGTTATTCACAATAGATTCACTAGCTATGTGGTCTTTAATCATAAAACATCCAATCCCTAATGAGGGAGGCGGAAGAGAAGTTCTGTTCTTAGCTGCTTCCATCTAGCACTGCTAGATTTCTAGATCTGTTAGTGACATTCGCAGCTATAGATAGGGTGACCATATGAAAAGGAGGACAGAGCTCCTGTATTATTAACAGTTGTATAGAAAAGGGAATTTCAGCTGGTGTCATCTGTATTCATGCAGCACCTGGTGAAATCCCCTCTTTATCACAACAGTTAAAGCTGCAGGAGCCCTGCCCTCTTGACCAGATACTACAACTGTTAAAGATACAGGAGCCCTATCCTCCTTTTCATATGGTCACCCTACTAGAGATGTATACTGCACTGTTTGATGTATTTATTAACCATGTTTAATGTTAATCTTAAATGTGATGAAGACCTGGTTTGCACAATTGCTGTAGCCCACCATGGTGATCATGCTAACCCAAGAGAGAATAGGAGAGGCTTTAGCCATTCCACTAAAACAGGCATTTCTGATAAAAGAGTTTGGAATTTAGCTTGTGATGGGTTGAAAATATGTTCAAATACTCAGGTATTGTGGAATATAAGTAACATAATGGAAGCATTGTGAACTGCTTCAGTTATTGATTGAAGAAAAGTGCTAATTAGTTTTGTGTGAATATTTTAGTAATTGGCAGGTTTTGTAACACAGTCTTAGCTTATAAGAGAGTTATGTTTTTAATAATGGAACACACTACAGTGCACATCTAATGTTTTGTGTCAAAATGCGGTTTCTTCTCACCAAGTTCTGTAGACCATGCTGTACAATCCTATAAATGTCAACTCAGATGCAAGCACCATTGAGTTCATTGGGGCTTACTCTCAAGTGAGTGATTGTAGCTATGCAACCTTCATTGGGTAATTTTGCTTGATTAAAAATGTCTATATTTTACTTACACCTAACTGTACATGAAGACTGATTTTTTAAATATTTTATTTATTTTATATTTGCAAAATAATAGAAATCATCCAATGAAAGTAAATTAACATTGGCTGGAAAGTAGGGTGTCCAGATGGCCTGGGGTTTCCCGGTCCTAGGCCGATCCGGAAACCTAGGCCGATCCGGGGAAACCGGGGGGCAACGGGGGAAAACCGGGGTGGCGGGGGGGTCACGTGGCGGTGGCGGGAGGCGGGCAGCGCGAGGCACTTACTTGCTGGGGCGTCCGCTTCCCTCCGGTGCTCGGAATCTACTGAGAAACAGGCTTCACGGCCTGTCCCTCAGTAGCGCGCCGGGTGATGACGTCATCACCCGGCGCGTACTGAGAGACAGGCCAGGAAGCCTGTTTCTCAGTAGATTCTGAGCACCGGAGGGAAGCGGACGCCCAGGTAAGGAGCGCGGGGCGGCGCGGCACGGCGCGGGGGGGGGGGGTGGCGCGGGCTCGCGGTGGGGGGGGTTGTTTTGGGTGGGTGGGTGGCAGGGGGGTGGCGGGGGGGGTCCGGGATTTTGATTGTCATAATCTGGTCACCCTACTGGAAAGCATTTGTCAAGTGTTTATTTCTTTCGATCTCCTCCCTCCCACTTTTTTCCTACCAGAAAAAGCATACATTGGAAATTTCCCCATGTTTGTGAAGTAATGAGTAAAAGGGGGTGTTGCACATGGAAATGTTACTTTTGGAAATTGTTATGTGCTATCTTGATCTCTTTCCAGATTGATACATTTTATAATGCCCTACATTTACTGATTTCTGAGTTATATTAAGCCAATTTCCTTCACATAATTTAAGATTGTTATACAACCATGGTTAATAAATAAATAAAACAGTGGAGAAACTGTGAGATACCCAAAGTGATAAAGGAAGTCTGTCTTTTAGGAAAGTAACTTGTAAGCCCCTGGTTTAAAATTAGTTGATAACAGTGAATATATTTGGCTGCCTTATACCATGTCAGATCATTTTTCTGTCTAGACCAGTCTTGTCCACTCTGAATGGCACAGAGTTCCAAGGCCTTAGTCAGAGTTCTCTACTAGCCCAAGGCTATTTTGGCTCCATTTAACTGGAGATAACAATTCAATCTGGGACTTTCTGCATGCAAAATTTGTACTCCACTACTGATCTATACTATGTCTTGAATTTAAACTGTGATCTATTTCTGAGATAACAGGAGGAAGAGAAATGCCTAGTTTGATGTGACTCTTGCAAGAAATAGAACATGGTTCCAGTATCAGAGGCAGTATGCCGAGTCACACCAGTTGCTGGGGAACATGGGCAGGAAGATGCTGTTGCTTTCATGTCCTGTTTGTGGGTTTCCCATGGGCAGCTGGTCAGCCATTGTGTGAACAGAGTGCTGGACTAGATGGACTCTTGGTCTGACCCAGCAGGCAATTCTTATGTTTTTAGAACACATTTTTTAAAAAATATTTATTAACGTTTATATACCACCTTATCTGCTAAAAGGCCATCAACAGTTTGCAGCAATTTAAAACCATAAAATAAATCCCATGGTAGAGGTGTGCAAATCTATTTATTTCCATTCCATGTTTCATGTTTTTAAACCTATAATTCCAATCCCTCTATTAATTAACCTGACACAGTGAAATAGTATAGCTTATATTTATATGTAGATTTATGCAAACATTAAATGGCTGAAACCAAATGGACAATTTACCAGGTCAACCTTGTATTATACATGCTAGAGGAAGTTGATCTTTGCTAGTTCCTAAAGAAAATAACCTAATCCACACCTCTTGGACTAAGGTGCGTATTGAAACTTTGTTATGCACAAAATGTTGCACTTCTGCTAATGTTGCGTTGACTTTGTTTTCCAAGTACTTATTTAAATTTTGAGAGGAAAGAACACATTTCACTGTGGCCATTTTTGTACAAAGAGGATATGAAACTGAAAGATTCAGAATTCCACCAGTCATCAAAGAAGCTGTTATCTGTCAGAACCAAAGAAGCTGTTATTGACCCTGAAGACATTTTGCTGCCTGAGGCGAAGGACAAAATGCCCCCCCTCCCATTCCATGTACAAAAGCTGATTAGACAGGAAGTTGAATCCCTCTTTGGACAGGAAGTTGAATTTTTCCTCCGCCTCAACTGAAGGCTGTAGGCTAGCATAGGGGTACAGGGTAGGCAGCATGGCCCATAGCTCTCTTCTTCAACATCTTGCCGTTACCTCCCGTTCTCTACTACCTTAGGCAATTGCCTCATTCTGTCTAATGGTAGATCTGTCCTTGCCCTGAAGACTCATCCACCTCATGTGGAGGCATTCTGACATCTTATAGGTTATAACCTATCAATTCTTAAACAATCTTGATCCAGCATATCTAAGGGAACATGTCTTTCTACAAACATGCAAGAGATGTCATGCAATAGTTCTTATCTGGGTAATGATGGAAATACTGTTTTCGTGGCATCTTCTGGAACATTTAAAATGGGATCTCATTCATCTCCCAACATGAGAGGCCCTAGCTTTCTTGTCATAAGAACCATAAGAACAGGAAGTGCACCTTGTGCTTCCTCTTTCAGACCTTGATAAAATGCCCAGAGCTGTACCAAGACAGCAAGAATGGAATTAGCTGGACTACAAGATACTAGCTCTTAAAAGCCATCCTTGGCTCTGTTTAGTGAACAAGAAAAGGCCTCCATCATTATTTTGCATGCTGTTGTTTTACCAAGAAGCCGATGGGAAACCGTAGTATAAAAATATTTATAAGATAAAGATGCGTGAACAGTAACTCTGGGGAGACATTTAACTGCAACTTCCTATCACATTGAAAAGTCTCTTCAGTGCCCTTCACCTTCAACTAATGACTTGGCTTTGCATAATGAGATTCAGAAAAGATAGGCAGTAGTTTTAATAGCACTTTGCAGGCAAACAGGAGTTTGGCCTGTGTTTAATAAACCTTCCTTTCCTGTGGTTATGTCATGGTTAATAATTCAACAGCTGCCGGTTGATGAAGTAGTGTCTCTGCATTTTTCCATTGGGATAGGTAGATTTTATGAAAGTTTGGCCTTTCCTGCTTGTTTACTGTATCTGCTCAATAATTCTGAGGCGGTTCTCATCGTAGTGCAGTCCTAGGAAATTGAGTACCAATCCAAAAGAAAGTCTTATAGGCAGTTCCCAATCTAAATGAGCCACTGCATGTATATTTGTTTGGAAGTTTCCATGCTAATCCCATCTGCCTCCGTTCAGTCCCACTGGAAAACTGGTTAAGTTATCCAAGTGTGTTTCATCAGCCTGTACTTTTATACATTTTCACATCTGGGGCCAGATCTACATCAAACAGGATATAACACTTTGAAAAGGGTTTGAAAACGGTATATGTAATGTGACCTGGGTCTGAACCATTATAAACCATTATAAAGCATTAGTGTAGATCCTGCCTAGGAGTCTACCTTTTGCTTCTGGTAGATAGATGTGTCCAAATGTTGAAAATTGAGTTAATTAGAGCAAATAGGTCCAACTTCATTGCCTTCATTATTGCATGAAATGACAGATTTCATTTTGAGGTACTAAGAGTTCCGTATTAGATCCACTATGAATGTTACCAGAGAACTGAAATCACAGTTCTTCATAAACGGATCTTACATAATTTCAAGATAGTCACACTGTTTCAAGATAGATTCACATCTCACAATCTTTTCTTTTTTAATCATTTTTAATTATAAATTTTAATCATAAGAGCCAGGCAAAATATGGTTGATTTTTTCCCCAGGGAAGGACAGTCTTGGGCCATATCTACACTTTGTGTCAAATCATTCTGATCCCATCATTGTAACACTATATCCCTCTTGCACATTTATACCTCATAAGGCACACAATTACATTTTGTGCGGCATTTTGGATAATGTGGAATAAAAAGCAGGAAATAACACAAAGAAATCAATATATGGCATGTAATGTGCCCCAACAGTTATCAATGCACTTCAATACCACTGTAAAGCAGAAGTCTCAAGAAGAATGACGTGCTCACTTTCCACAACAGCATTGTCCCGCTTGGAGGTTATCAGTGCTGATTTGGAAGGAAACCATCAAAAACATAATAGCAATAAGTCTGGTTTTGTATAATGAAAAGCTGAATATATGAACTTTAATTCAATTTGTATTCTAGTCAATGTTGGTTTTACCTTTGCTTTACAGACATGGGAATACAAAAACTAATTTAAAACGGCCTTTGTATTGTGAAGATGTGAATAAACTAGTAGATAATGATCATTGGACTTCTTTCACCTTTGACTCTTCTGAGAAATGAAGCACCCTGCCAACATGACACTTGGTCATTTGTTCGCTTTGCCAGTTTTTATTCAGAATAGGAATCAAAGAATTCTGTTCTCCATATCATAAACATATGTCTCAGTTGAATGTGGATTTAAGTGTGTTTAAAGATCATTTGATGTCAGTGGATAAGTCATTTGAATCTGTGTTGGACTGTGGTGCCAGTGTCTTGACAGTTTCACTGAAATTTAATATAATATGCAATTTGAAATAACATGTTTAATCAGAATCATATATGATTAAGGGTGAAATCCAGTGTTGTCTGTCCAACAGCAAAATGGACACTATTTGTCGAATAGATTCCCTTTGCCCTTCAGGCTTCCACAGGCACCCCAGATCTTCTCCGGAGGGTTAAGTGAACCTGCAAATTGGGGGGGGGGGCATGTCTGTGGGTATATGGGGGAGGAGAGGGAGGGAAGTCCTCTTGTGCAACAGGGTGTTTAATTAGCAATAATGTCATATGTTATGTTAGAGGCAGGCAAGTGTACTGGTGGTCATGAATATTAATATGTTTGATGCTTTGACATCTTGAACGTAGGTTACAGAGTCTTAGTTCGTTAGTGAGAACAAGGGAGTATACACAATTTCTGGAGAGATAGCCAAAACCTCTGATGGCAGTCCTGTAACACCATGGCATCGTTTGCTGCAGATGGGTAAAAAGATTATTTCCAAGAGACAGAAAGAGAGAGCAAATGCAAAGCTCTCTGTTCAACGGTAAAATCCTACATCTAACAGCCAATAGAATTGGACTGCTGAGAGACAGCCTTGGTTTCCTTTGTCCCTTTTCATTGTAAATTGCCTGTTCATCTTGAAGGGCAAGTCTAGAATTTCATACTGTACCTTTAAAAACTGTATAATGGAAAGCTGAAGATACCGATTTTAATTGAATGTGTATTCTAATCAATATAGGTTTTTCATTCACTTTACAGACAATGGAACGCAAGAACAGATTTAAACATTACATGTAAAAACAGCTTTTATCTTATTGTAAACTTATAAAATCGTCAAATTGATAAATAATGATGTGCGGACTCTTTGAACTTTCAGTGAAATAAGCACTTTGTCAACACAACACATTGCCATTTTTATTCAAATTAGAAATCTGAGGATTGTAAACCTATACAGTGTGGAATTATTCATCCTATTAGTCCAGATTCAATAAGAGTCTTCTTAGAACCCAATGGCAGATTAACCCTTCATAAAGAGGACTCTGTTTTGCCTAAATTTCTTCTATTTCATTTCAACAGTTTTGTCTCTACTTACCTGGTGTGGGGAGTACTAATACCCCCTGCCCTGCCTAAATCATGTTCCTGACAAGCAGCTGTGAAGCCAGAATTAACAACTGAATCCTAACATTCATTTTCACTAGTATATTGCATTCTATTACAATGTTTAGTAAAAGGCAGGAGCAATTTTCATAAGTGTTTAATTTTCACTATTCAGAAAACAACACATTTAAAAGATAAAAACATGAATATTCAGGGAAACGTTAAGCATCTTTCCAGAAAATGTAGCAGTCAGAGCAAAAGCTAAAAAAATAAGCTGTTGTACCCCAGTACAATCAGCCACCCCGTTAAAGTTGGGTAACTTTTGGCATGCAATTAGATATGAAGCAGAAGTTTGAAGGAAAATAAAAACCTTCAGTTTGGTGTCTATGAGAGGAAGTGAAAAATGTGCTGCTACAACAAAGGTCAGCCAAGGTAACATGGAAGGAGGCCTAGTCCTGTGCTAAAACTATGTTAAAAAGTCAACCCAGATTTGGGAATTGGCCTGCTTGAAAACATATTGCAAAAAGACTTTGTAATACAGATGTTGTGGAATAGATGCTGATACATAAGAGAAAGAAACAAAACATTGGATAGGTTGCTGCCAAAGACAATGCACTGACTATAATTATTTGAATCTTGATGCTATGTGCATTACCAAATTCATTATGTATCGTCCTGCATAAAGTGTAGCTATTCTACCACCCACAAACAAATTGGTACAAATCCAGACTTTCCAGGTAAAAACCAGCCTTTGAGCATCCATTTGTTGACATGGCTATCTATTTTTCTTAGGTGCATTACATAAGATCTTCTCATTCTTTATTCAGTGGTAGACAGTGCCCATGGACTACACACAATAATGTCACAGTAGCATCTCTATGAATGCTAGAGGAGGAGCCAAAATTATTATTGAGTCTTTCCAGTCTCAAAGGAAACACAGGAAGAGTCAAAAGCCAGCCAGGTTGCTTCTAAAGGTATTTGAAAGGACTCGGCCATGAGGTTTATTTATTTATTGCATTTCTATACCGCCCAATAGATGAAGCTCTCTGGGCAGTTCACAAAAGTTAAAACCATCAAATACAATTCAAAGCATAAAACAAACAACAGTATAAAAGCACAATATAAAAATACAATATAAAAGCACAGCCAGGATAAAACCAAGCAGCAATGCAGAGATCTATACAGATTTAAAATACAGAGTTAAAAGACCAAGATGATAAACTGTTAAAATACTGGGAAAATAAAAAGGTCTTCACCTGGCATCGAAAAGAGTATGATGTAGGTGCCAGGCAAATCTCTCTAAGGAGCTCATTCCACAGCTGGGGTGCCACAGCAGAGAAGGCCCTCCTCCTGGTAGCCAGCTGCCTCACTTCCTTTGGCAGGGGCTTGACAAGGCCTGCCTGGCACCAACATTGCTATTATTTTGGCACCAGGTTAAAACTTTTCTCTTTCCCCAGGCATTTAGCAATATGTTATGAGCTTCATTGATCCTGGATCTGTTATTATAGTTTTTATAAAGTTGTTTATAGTTTTTTTAGATGTATGTTTCTGTGTATGGTGCATGTTTTTGTGGTTTTAAATTTTGTATATATATTTTTAATTGTTTTAATCTTATGTAAACTGCCCAGAGAGTTTCAGCTATGAAGCGGTATAGAAGTATAAATAATAATAATAATAATAATAATAATAATAATAAATTAATTTTATGCACAGAAAGGAGTGATTAGCAGGTAGTATTAAGCCTCTGAATTGCCCAGGCATGGTATAAATATCAGAAGCTTGGCCCTTTACCTTTGCTCATCAACAGAACAATATAGGGTAGCTGTGTGTCCAGTTTTATGGAAGACAGTCCTATATTTGAAGCTCAGTTCTTTCTGTTTGGAGGACTGTCCAGTCTGAGTAAAGATCAAGAACCGTAAGAAGGAAGAGCATAGTCCTTATAGTTGCACATCAACAGTTAGCACCTAGATAGCAGGCAGGTGTACAGGTCACAAGATGTATTGTAGTAATTATGTCTAAATTTACATCTATACGTATAAAATAGCATGAGTTTTATGTCCTAATCTTTGGTATTTGTTGGCAATGTGTAAGTAGCTGTCCTGTAACAATACCTTCTGTTGCTGTACTTCAGGTTCAAGTTTAAGTTAGTAACCTCAGAAACTCAAGCTGTAGAGCACACTGCTTAGGTTCAGATTCAATTATAGCCACACTCTCAGCCTGGCCCAAAAGCATGCTAATTATTTATCAGAAAAAAGAGAGGAATTGTGCTTTCTTATTTTGCTGGCTTGTCTTAGGGATGTATGAGAAACTTGTTTTAGTTTGCTTTTCAAAACATCAGAATCTACCCAGTTCACACCTCCCGGAACTGAACACAGATCCAAATGCAACCTGCTGTTGAAGTCTGTGCATTTCTGATCTTCTGATAAGATTTGCGGAACAAAATGCGTTTGAAAAATGTGCACATCTAGAAAGTATGCATAAAACCCTATGCTTCTGAAAAATGTGCATAAAGAATGCTTTAATCAATGGGAGACAATGCATGCATTAAAAATGTGCACAATTGATGCATGCGTTTTGAAAAATACACAGGAAAATGCACACACATGTTTGTGCAAAAAGGAAAAAACAACGTTCGCAACCAGATACAGACACAAGTCAGAATGAGCTTCGAGGTGGAATTTAGAGAACCTTGCTGAGCTCAAAGTTTGCTGATTCGCACATCCCTCCATGTCATTGATAGATGATATGGCTAAGTCCCTTTAAGACCCATTGGTCTAAGATGCTCTCCTGTTCACTGCTTCCTCACAGCAATGAAGAGCTTCTTTTCTTTCCTCATGAACAACAAAACATACAGGCACTTTTGTCAATCTCTGCTCTGTTGTAATAGCAACAGGGACAGGATTTGCATTGGTAAATCAGCCTGGGAGAGGAGGGGAAGAGTGAAATGCCCCTACACCTGCACTGTGGCCCTGATCCAAATCCCCACCCCATTGGTGCTGTAAAGGATAGAAAAAATATTTTAGGAGATCAGTTCACTGACCGTCTGTGAATTGGCCCTAACTCAATAGTGATAATCCATTTAAATTCAAAGCGAATATCTTCTGGTGGTTCTTCTGAACTGAAGTAGAACCATCTTTTGTCCTTCTTTTTCATAGTTTTGTATTTTTATTTGACCCAACAGTATGGACATAAGATTATCCCAAAGACCTCTCTGCTTCTGACATCTATTGCGGAGGGGTAATCCAGAACCTGAAAAGGACTTTAGCCCCTTCAAATCTGGCAGCTTGGGGGTTGTACAAAACTTTTTTTGCTAGGATGTGGTGAATATCAACATTTTCAAGAGCTATCTTAACTGAACTTCACATTCATTTTGAAACTTTTTCATCGCCAGCTTACATGGCCAATATTCACAATGTTTAACACATGTTTTCCTTAGCAGCTTCCAAGAGTAACAATCCCAAAAGTTTATCTTGTACATGAGCTGTAGAAGAAGGGAAGGGAACACATAATGTTTGATAACAGTCTCCCAAAGGAACAAAAGCAGGTTCACTTTCAAATACTGTTTGGTGCACTGAACATTTGTGCAACACAACTGTGCAATATGAAGATGGGGCCCATTCATAACACTTTGTTGTTTTGTTATGATTCCTCCTTTCTTCAAATTTTCATTTATCCGCCTGCTACAACTGCAATGACTGAAATTATAGTAATTCTTCAGTCTAAAATCTTTGCTGTGATATTCTCCACCTGCCTTGCTGATGCAACTTCATGATACTACATGGCATTCAGTTTTGCCTGTTTGGAGAACAAGCTGTAAGAAAGCATTTCTGTGCTGATTAGTTCATTCATTTATTTCCTTTCAAATTTCCTTAATGGATGTTACAGTTACAGCCAAGGTCATTTTACTAATCCCTTTCTATCACAGAATATTCCATTCTTCCCAGCTTCCCCAACAGGGTGCTTGTGGGCTCCAGTGCACCCACAGCACCCTACCACAGCAGCCATAAGGCCCTCTGGCCCATTCCCCTTACAACCCTTTTTTTAACTCTCTTTCACGGCATGCTACATTGGCCAAGGTGCCAATCAAATGCCACCTCAATTTCCCCAGAAGGCCTCTAGGTGGAGTACTGTATGGGCCCAGAACACTCTGGGGAAATTAAAGTATTTATTTATTTATTTATTTATTACATTTGTATACTGCCCCATAGCCCAAGCTCTCTGGGCGGTTTACATAGGTAGTGGGGAGCTGGATGCCCAACTACCCTGAAAAAGTTTTTAAAACAGTTGCAAGAGGAATGGGGCGAAGAGCCCTTTTTTAAAACACTCCCTGCTGATAGTAAGGAGGAGTGTGGTTGTGGGAGCAAGGCAACGTTGGGGATGGTAGCGGGTTGGAGGACTGATGAATTTCTGGGAGATGTCTTGTTGGGTCCCCTTGAGCGTCACATGGTGTGGTAAACAAAACATCTGGAATTGGATCCAGGATCGGTCTTCTATAAGAGGAAGGGACTTTCCACAAGATGCGATCTGTTCATGGAATGTCCCTTTGCCTGATTTTGTGGGATTCCCCCTCCACCCCACCCTACTGCTAACTCCATTCATCAGGATCTCCTGACTCTCTGTGCAGTATTTTCAAGGGGCTGCCATGAGATGGAGGGAGGGGGAAGTCCATTTCCGTCAGTACAGTTCATCCAGCTGAAATCTGGATCCAACCCCTGAGTTCCACATGAACCCTCCTATCCGAGTTAAAGATAGAAGGGACTGGCAACTTGGCTGAGCAATGAACTGACTTAGAAGAAGACAGGTAACAAACAATTCATTCCCTGTTTAAGTAGGGAAATGTTTTTAAAACCTTGGACTATTGTAGAGGAATTTTCTCCTAAGATCAAAAAGGGCTAAACATCGATCTTAACCTTTAGCATGTGTTTTGTGTACTGACTTTGGTTGGAGCTTGCTATTGTTAATGGCTGCTAACTGCAGCTAGTGATGCTTCTTGAATGGAGTGACTAGTCCAGAATTCACCTTGAGTAGCCAGGCCAGGGTCATGACTCAGCAATTACAGAGACATCTACAAGTTTTGGATTTGCTATGCTTTTTATACCAGTGAGGGGTTCTCCTGGTAGAAATCAGCAAGCCTAAATAACAACTTACTTGCCCTGGCTGATCCTGACAAAATGGAGATCTTAAAATCAAGGAGTTTGGTGTCCTTCGAAAAAAACAATGTAGCTGAGCTCCTTTGTGATATGGCATTTAGAATAATGCAGACCAGGTTGTTACAGCCATGTTTTCCCCCCACCTGGCCCCCATTGTACTCTTATTCTGATGGAAGGAGGTAAACCTAGGGTCATTTCATTGGATTGGAAAACTTAAGCTTTGACATAGTCCTGTGAATGGCTGTGCTAGTTCAGGAGTCATAGGCCAGTAGCTTTTTCAACATGGGAACAAGTCCTCCAACTTCAGATGGAGTAGCCAAATCAGGGGTGGGCACAAGGTAGATCTCCAGACATTTTAGAGTTCAACTCCCAGAGGCCCCTGCCAGCATGGTCAGGAATACTGAGAGTTGAAGCCAAAAACAAATGGAGATCTAATTTCTGTCACCATGGGCTAAATCTGCTTCTCTCAGATCTGATCATAGCAAGTTTACCATGTGCATAAAGAATGTTGGGAACTTCATGTTTTTCAAATCAATGGCTGAATTTAGATGTGACCGTAAACTAGTTTTCCCCAGCCTCACACACTCCAGATATTAAGGCTACAATTCCCATGATCCCTGACCTTTGGCCATGCTAGCTCAGACTGATGGGAATTGTAACTGAAAACAACTGAAGGACACCAGGTTGAGAAAGCTTATACTAAACCATGGTTTAGCATTATAAGAACAAGCCTAACTTGCCTCTGGTGTCATGTACTACTACTACTTAGGCTGACCATATGAAAAGGAGGACAGGGCTCATGTAACTTTAACAGTTGTAGAGAAAAGAGAATTTCAGCCAGTGTCATTTGTATGCAATTCGTTCCTGGTGAAATTCCCTTTTCTCTACAACTGTTAAAGTTACATGAGCCCTGTCCTCCTTTTCATATGGTCAGCCTACTACTACTACTATTATTATTATTACTACTACTAATATATTTATTTCTAACCCGCCTCTCCCTCCGGATCGAGGCGGGGAACAACAATGAATATAAATACAAGGACCACAAAATAGATAAAAACATTAAAAACAAATAAAAACTAATACATTATTAAAAACATTATGCCATGTCCTCCCCCTGCGTGAGGAAAAGAATGGAAGCTTCCAGTTTGGGTTTAGATTAATTGCAGTTTAGTGTGTCATCTGAATTCTAAACTATCTTTAGTCTTAACTGTGATTTGAAGTTGCATTGTTTCCACTAACCATTGCTGAGATTTACCATAGTTTGACATAGCAAGCTATAGTTAATGTAAAACAGAAATGAAACTTCTCACAATAATGTCTTTAAAAAACCCAGAATAAGAAGCGTTTTTTAAATGTTTCTCTCTCCTCTGTTTTTAAGAATTAATGGCACAATCCACTGAGCGATGCTCCATTGCTGAACCTCCTAAAATGAAAAAGAATTATGCAGCAGCAGTGTTTATGAGATTGGAATCTAAATATTTACCCCTTATAACTGCAGAGAAGATGTAGAGAATACAAATTACTGGATTTTTTTATTTTTTAGAAAAGGTCATAAAATGTGTATTATATTTTTAAGCATGGCTCTTTTGAACATCTGGTATTAGAAATACAATTTTATTCCGTTATTGTCATTAACAAAATATGTGGCATGTAGTTCTTGTTTTTTTCACTAGATGAATTGAAAAAAGGTTTAACCCAGAAATCATATAATAATCAGCTTTATCCTTTGGATTCTCAGAAAATCCATTCACTAGTTGTAGCAACATTGTTGAGAATGTGCAACATTAGTAAGAGGTGTTATAGTCTTGAGTTGCTTCCACACTACTTTTTTTCTATAGAACTGCCATCTTTTGTTCATTCACTTTTTACAGAGTCCTGGTATCATTGTCATCAAATCATTGCAGTGTGCTGGTTTCTGTGTTGTCTTTCCATGGTTTGTTAGATGTAATTTGTGGCAATATTTTTTCATCCTGTCCAGTTTGGAAAGGTAAAGTGCTATTGGGGTTTTACCAGGCTATTGTCCCTTTAACTTTTTTTTTTAAAATCCTGTTTGCAGTTCTTGTCTGCTTCATTTCTTTGCATGGACCATAGATTAATGGTAGTCTTTTAATGCCACAGATTGCCATGTCAGTTTCTGTTCTCATGGGGGGATGCTTTGATAATGTATTATCACCGTTTGCCCATCATAACAACTCAGGTTTTGAATGAGCTATCATGCTGCCCATTCTCTAGTGTGGAATAGTTGAATAGTTGAATATTTGAATTATTAGGTCTACAAAATTCAGCTATTGGCACCAACTGGGAAAGCCATTATGCTGACGGCACATAAGGGATGGAAATACTTTCTGCTCTCCTTCTTTAATGTCGCCAGCATCGAAGAAGAGGGAATTCGGAGTTTAGACTTAGATTTGGATTTGTATGCCTGTTTATATAATCTGTTTATACAGTATTATCCTAGGCAGAGGCAAGTACTTTGGGTTGGATCCAATGTTAGCCTTAGCTAGAGTAAACTGGTTGTGAATATGCAGGAGTCAGTAAAAAGACCAGCTGTTTGCTGCTAGCATTATCATAGAACACTTTTCCATTTACAGTGTGTGGGGCCCAAAAGTATTTAATTTAAACCCTCTTGTTATAATATCAGATTTAGTTCATTATTTCATAGAGAAATAGCAGAAAAAGTTCTACCTAATTACGGCTTAACAAGGTTTCATCATAGGTCATCTGGCCAGTAGGAATTCTCAGGCCCCTTGAAGGATGATCCCATTCATAGCCTTCTCCTGATCCACATTCTCCACATAATTTCCCAACATTTTCTGCTTTCCCACCCAGCCTTCTACCATGTATCTTGCAGAGGAATGGGGAGGCTACAGAGATTACTGGACTTGGACCCAGTTCAGGGGGAAAAAGAGCTTCCCGTATATGCAGTCTATGGGGATTGTGTGTGTGTGTGTGTGTGTGTGTGTCCCTTTCTCCGGGTCTGAGAATAGTTCTGCATTAGAAAAGGCCATAGAGAAGCTACCAAGTCCAAGTTAAATAAAACAGCTTCTGTACTCGAGATGCCACTATTCACAAGGGATGGATTTTTCAAGTTGTGTCCACTCAGTAATCTTGAAAATTAGTGAGTTGATCATAAGGTGGAATATTATCATAATTTGGAGGCACTTGCTCAGGGGGCATCAACCGCTTTTTAATGCAAACATGGCTTGTCAGAGAAGCCCTCCAGCAAAATTATAGGCAAACATCTCAGACAGTTTGTTGGCGGACTGGCTTGATGAGTTGTGGCTTATATGACGTAGTTGCATCACATTGTAGGTACTTTGATTTACATTCACCAATTAGTTGGTGAAGGCCAGGAACAATAGCTGTAACAGATGGGAAAAGAGTCAGGACAGGGACAAAACAGACATTACTTTAAATACACATATAGCAGGGGTTTTCTCCCCTGTAGAGTAGGCATAGGGACTCTATTCTGGGTCAGGACATAGTGAGCATGGGAGCTTTTAAGATCCAGATTGGGGTGTGTGCACCTACTCTAGAGTAAAAATGAAAGCAAAAAAGTCCTACCTGCTAGATTCAAATTTAAACTAATGTCTGATTTGGCCCTTATAGAATGAACAATGGATCAGTTAGGTAATTACAGACCCACTGGATTTACTGGTCTTATGCTGGTGGATGCACTTTAGATGGCATTGCGTATTACTTCACCAACTTAAAAATGTGGCAAACTGGCTGTGTTGCCTTTGGGTGCCTTCTTGCTCATTCTGTGGGCCCTGGGCTTCTGCCCCAAAAGCCTGCCTTCATGGCACCACTGAGAACAAAGGCATCTGAACAAATAGCTATGAGAGAAGATAAGCTGGGCTTCATAACCTATAAAGCCTTACACGGCTTGGGACCACAATACCTGATGGAACACCTCTCCCAACATGAACCTACCCATACACTACAATCCACATCGAAAGTCCTCCTCCGGTTGCTTACTCCAAGGGAGGCACGGAGGGTGGCAACAAGGGAAAGGGCCTTTTCAGTGGTGGCCCCCCAATTATGGAATGATCTCCCTGACGAGGCTCACCTGGCGCCAACATTGTTATCTTTTCGGCGCCAGGTCAAGATTTTCCTCTTCTCCCAGGCATTTAACAGCATATGATGAAGGTTTTTGTGTTTTTGTGTTGTTGTTGTGCTTTGACCCAGAAGGATATTGTAATTTTAACTTGTTTTTATGCTTTATGCTTTTAAATTTTGTATATTGGTGTTTTAATTGTTCAATGTTTTTAATTTTTGTAAACTGCCCAGAGAGCTTCGGCTATGGGGCGGTATATAAATGGAATAAAATAAATAAATAAAATAAATAAATAAATAAGGAAAAATGAGAAAGAGTAGACGAGAAGTTACTGTTAGCAGAGGATTGTTCCCTGGAGAAGCTGGGGATTGAACCTGGGACCCTCTGCATGCAAAGCGGGTGCTCTACCACAGAGCTACTGCTTTTTCCAATACTGAAAATCCACTTTATCTTACATGATTCTGTCCACCCACTAAACTCATTGGGAGAGGCCCTCTTGTGTGCCCAGCCTCCAACAGAGGTGCAATTGGTGAGAATGAATAAGAAGGCTTTTTGAACGATGGCACCCACTTTTTGAAACTCTCTACATTGGAAAATCCATGACTGAGCTACGACCCTTCCCCCTAAGATTACAAGGTTGGAAGTCATCAAATCCCTCTACAATTTAACCCTGCCTTCATATCATGGGTTGCATCCAGTGGTGGCTTTGCCTTAGCAGAAAACACTTCCATTCATGCAAGTCAAGGCACCCAATTGTCGCTGATCACCCGCATGCCACTTAAGCCTCCTATCCCTTCTTGAAAAGCTGCTCTGGAGGATTGAGGGACCCCAAGAATAGAACGGGATATGGCATAGATCGCTACAGTAAGGAACAGGGCTCAGTGAAAATTGGGTGCCTGGCTTTCACAAGTGGGAAGCACTTTCTGCTAAAAAACGGCTGCCGTCGGATTCAATCCCATACATTGATCTCCCTACAAATCCAAACATAGAGTGTGACAAGTAGAATAAAGTAGCAGACACCAGAGGTGTTTACATAAGTTGAATAAAGACAGTTATGATAGCGTGGGAAAATGAGCTCAATCCTAGAATATAGAGGAATATCAAAATACCTCTGACAAAACAGAAACTTCCTTACCTTAGTAAGGTAAGGTAAGGTATTCACGTACAGCCTAAATCAGCCTTCCCCAGCCTGATGCCCTCCAGATCTGTTGGACTATAACTCCCATAATTCGCAGGCAGCATGCCAAGCTGGCTGGGAATTATGGGAGTTGGAAGTCCAACAGATCTGAAGAGCACCAGTTTGGGGAAGTCTGCCCTAAATACAGTCCACCAAACCTCTCCCAAACAGACAGATTTGGTCCCCTAACGAGTCTACTGTTAAGTCACCTTCACTTCTAATATAGTAGTAGTAGTAGTAGTAATAGTAGTAGTTCATGGTAGTTTTGGAGTGACAAACCCAGCATAAATACTGTAGATTGAATACAGTTTTAATAACTCTGAGTCAGGAATAACTTTCTTTGGAGATGCTTTATTACTACTGTAGATTAATATCTGGCAGTCATGCTTATACTGATTTTTTTCTAAGCACAGAAGATTAGACCAGACTGTTCCCAAAGTCCATTCTAAGCAATGATTCTATCATAAATTGCTCCCTCCAATTTGCAGTGATAAACATTTATGCAATGAGACATGCCTGTAACGCCAGTATAGATTTCCTTCATTGCAGAATAATGCCAGCTGTTGCACTCCTCATTTTATAACGAGTAGTATTTTGAATAGCTCAAGAGATAGTTTCATAATCAACATTACAAAGTCAATAAAGCAGGCCCTGTGGTTTGCTCAGCTGTTGTTAGCATACAGTTGTAACTTTGGATGTACGAGAATTTAGTTTTAGGTTTTTTTTTAAAACTCGAATTTGCCCCGTTCACTCCTCCGAAGCTAAACATGAATACAAGCACTTTTGGAGGGGGGAGCTTGCATGTTCCTGAACTTGTGTCTGCCTTCCAAAAATTCCAAGCTTTTTTTAAAGTGCACTTCAAAACTTACGTTTTCCCAAAAATACGCATTTTCACACTTTAGACTATGGGGGAAAGTGTGCATTTGCTTGTATTCATAAAGAGGTTGGGAATGCTGTATGAATTCATCCTTAGGATTAAGCCATTCAAAGACAGAAGGAATGGAATGAATCTCTGCTGTATGCTTCTGGTTTGAATTACTTCAGTGTTTCAGAGATTCTCCTAGTTTATATAGACTGCATTTCTAAGTAAAATGACTGGCCAGTTTTCATTAATACCTTGCTTATATTAAGGCAATGCAGAATCCTGGAAGTTGTCACAGGGACATTTTAATATACTGAGACAAAAGAGATTTTCAAATAATGTATGCAAGAAGCACAGATGTTAGGTCATTATTGTTCTAGCTTCCATTTGCCTACTTTCAAGGCTCTTGGCTCTGCCATTTGCCATGGAGACAAGCAAAAAACTAATCAAACTGCACAAGTGAGTTGCAATCACCTTGTCAATCACACTGAAGCAGAGATGGGATCAACAGTACAAGACAACGAGAGAAACACAGACTGAAAACGTCATTTCCGAAGCAATAAAAAATTACAAGTCATTTGGATATTTCTGCTTGAGACCATTTTCGGTTGATAGCCTTTGTTTTGCTTTTCCTCCGAATGTCTGAATACACAAATATATACATATCATTATTTCACTTTTCACATACCAGTGAAAAGATCTTTAAGTATTAAGAGGACAAAAGTTCTCTTGGTTCAAATGTATACAATTGGAAAAATGGACGCAGGATTCGAAAAAGAAAAATAAGGATTGTAGAGATAATATAAGATTTGAGAAATTACTAGAATCAAGAGAAAAGGAGGGGGGAAATAAAAGTAAAATAGGTATGATAAGTGAAATTTATAAAATATTGATAGAAGATGGAGATCAACAGGATTCTCTTAAAATTATGGGAAGATGATTTAACAAAACAAATTAGTAATTATAACTGGGGGAGGATATGGGAATCAAGAATGTTAAAGTTACTATCAGTAAGGATAAAAGAGAATTATTATAAAATAATTTGGAGGTGATACCTAACACCAGTAAGATTACATCAGATAGACAAGAAAATTTTGATATTATGTTGGAGGGGTTGTCAGGAGGTTGGAACATACTTTCATATGTGGTGGACATGTGAACATGTACAAAAATTCTAGAAAAGGGTTTTTAAAGAAATAAGTGAAATAATGGGAAGCAGAGTGGAAGTAAGTCCAAATTTGGCTTTACTTTCAATTTTTGATAAGGCATATGGGAATCAAAATATGAAGGATTTGATTAACAACCTCCTGACACCCGTCAGATTAATGATAGCGAAGAATTGGAAAATACAAGGAAATTATACAATAGAAGAATGGTATAAAGATGTATGGGATATCGCGATTAATGACAAATTAACATGTAACATAAAAGTAAAGAGGGGATTATCCAAGAAGAATGATTTTGAAAATACATGGGGGCCATTTTTAGAGTTTGTTTTAATTAAGGGGACAGGTTGTACACCTTTAAAAGATTCTTTACAATTTTGGAAGAATGTATAATATAATAGAATAAAAGAAGGTCTCAATGGGTTAGGGGAGCACTGGGGGGTTGTCAAGGTTATGTTATATATTTTTTGCATGTTTGAGTTGTTTTATATGTTAAAAATAATAATAAAATTTTTTTTAAAAAAGATCATTAACGAATAACTTCTTCAAACCCAAGGACACTGAAATTAGCTCATAGAATATGGCAAAATAAGGTACCCATAGCATCCTAGGGGCAATTCAGGACTGCCAACTCTTAAAAGGCAAAATTCAGGGACTTTGGCAAGGCCTACGATCGGCTCCCAAGGAAGGGGTGGAGGGGGGAAGAACCTGAAGGGATCTGGGGGGGATCCATTGAGTGCTACAGTGGCCAATGTTAAATGTGTTGTGATTCTAAGCCCTCCCACTGAAATGTGGAACAAAAAGATTGGCTGTGCAATCTACAAAGTCTTTATTCCTTAAAAACATCTTTTCATACCTGAAGCAACTGTGAAAGTTGGGAGCTATCCTTTAAGCTTAATTAACTAGACAAAACAAGGCAGTTGCCTATCAACTAAATTGATGGTGTTGCGCCATGCCCAACAGACTTTTGCTGCACTCCTCCTTCAGGGAGTTCCTCTTGACTTAACTTCTGACATGCAGCTAGTCTGGCAGACCGTCTCCCACCTCCTCTCAACTCCACCGCTTGATTCTTCAGCGGACTCTGGGATTTGTCAGTTCTGATGCTCCCTCCCCCTCCAACAAATACTGTGTTCCTGGAGGGTGGGGGACGATCTCTGAGTCTAGGCCTCCTGTTCAATAAGCTCTTGGAAAGATCCCTGCCTGACTCTTGGAGAGTCTTGGGAAATTTCCTCCTCCAGTTCTTGTCTTGACTGGGCTTCTTATAACTCTGCCTCCAAATTGGAATCAGAGTCCGAAGCCAAACCAGGGAGCTCAGGCCCCGTCCTAACAAAATGTTCTGTCCATTCCTGCATTAAGCAGGGGGTTGGACTCGATGGCCTTATAGGCCCCTTCCAACTCTACTATTCTCTGATTCTATGATTCTATGAAGGTGTGCACCTATTCTGTGGGCTGTACATGTCTCCAGCCACCAACCAATGCATCCAATGCATCCTTACATAAACTCAGGCCAACACAGATGAACTGAACACAATCCCGTTTCCAATGTGCATAAGCACAATGCAAGAACCAAGTACATGCAGAGCAGGTAATTCAAGTGGGTGAGCCTAGCCACAGATTGCACATCCTCTTACATCAATAACATGATACATATGTGCAGCATATTATTAAGGAAGGAAGTATTCAGAAGATATTTCTACAAAACATTTGACCCTTCTCCAGAAAGATAGTCAGGTGTTGGCGTGTCCCAACAGCAATCTCTGAATCTAGGGCAGAGAACATATGCAAAGCACATCACTGAAAAAAAGAGAGTCATATCATGGACCACAGATGCATTCTGATGCATTCCCATGATGTAGCAACTAAGCATAGAAAATGTTTGCCCATTTGCCTTTGGAATTCCTTCTGCAGAGTTGATCACCTGGGGCTGACTTTATTATCTCTTTTGCACTGCCTGAAGACTTCTTTATTTACCCATGCTTTTTAGATGTGCTGGCTTTTATTATCCTTCCAGCATAAGATTTGAGGTGGTTTTAATATCTGCCACAGTTCCTAAAGTTCCATCATGTTATTGTTTTAATGTGGCACTGGTAGTTTTAAATGGTTGGGTTTAGGATTGTTTTTAGGCTTTTATGATTTTAAATTTTATATATGGGTTTTTAAATGTTCAATGTTTTTAATTTTTGTAAACCGCCCAGAGAGCCTCATCTATGGGGCGGTATATAAATGTAATAAATAAATAAATAAATAAAGGTTAGCTGCTGTGGAATTTCTTAGAGTTAAAGAGCTCCATCACACCAACTTTTTTTTTCCAGGTACAATTCACGATTTCCACCTCCGGTTCATTAGCGTGACAACTGCTGGTCCTTTTCACATGCTTTCATTGTTGTGTTATTTTGCTGCTGTTAATCTTTTCACCTGTGCCGTCTTGTGTTTCCTTGTATTGCCACTGTCCCAGCGAAATCTCTTTTCACTTGTTTGCTCTCTTGCTATTGCGCTCGCCCCACCTTGCCCCTTCTCATTCCCACTGCAGTTCATTGGTTGTGAAGGACATTGTGATGGATGTGGGTGCCCTCCCTTTGCTCTGGTTTTGTGGTCTAGTGTTTTAGTGAGAGAGAAAAAGAGGGAAGTTGAAATGGGTGGTTGAGAGACCAATGACAGTGGGGTTGGAGCAGCAAAAGTCCATTTGATCGGCTCAGCACAAGTCCGTTCATTCGACTGACTGCGCACACATCCCCAAGCAGAATGAGAGAAGGAATTCAAAGGGGTGTGCTGGAGGAGAACCACCCCATCCTCCTTTTTCATCAGCAAGATCGCCCTTCAATGAACATGCCCCCAGAAAAGCGGGACGTTCTGACATAGTGCAAGGAAGGCAATACATGGAGATGGATGAGTGGTTATATCCTGTGTGGAGAAAAAATACTGCATTTTCCCCCCACTAGAAAAACATGGAAAATGGAGGGGAAGAGGCGAGATGACTGCAGGACAGGGATGATGTCATGTGAGCATTGCGAGGCAAAATGGTATGCAAGTCAGGACAAAAGTGCAATAAAATGCTGGTGTGATGGAGCTGAAAGAGTGGGATATAAATACTTGTTTAAATTTTTTTTAATTTTTTTAAGAGATGAACCTGAAAGATAACAACATGCACACATGCACACATGCACACATGGCAGGTAGAGGGGGGTTCCTTCTCCATTGGTTCCTTCTCTATTGGCTTTGTGGAGCTATGGAGAGGGGCCAGTACTAACAAGTGCTAGCCATTTCTAACATTGAACAGGAGTGGAAAACAGGGAACTCTTTGCTAGTATGCCAGAGCCAATCAGCTTTGTCTGTACCCCATGCATAGGACGGCACTGCAGTTGCAGCAGCGTATCGCTACTGCCTGACTTAGGGTAACTTCAGCCCTTAGCATTGAATCTTTGGCCTAGTATTGTGCTTCTTTCTTTGAAAGACAGTGAGCCTATCTACACACGCAGGATAAAACACTTTGAAAACCTTTTGAAAACTGTGTATGGAGTGTGTTCTGGGCCCCAACAGTTCTCAAAACTGTTATAAACCTTTTGAAACGTTTTAAACCGTTTTAAAGCAGTACTGTAGAAAGGCTCAGTGTTAGGAGCAATGCTTCTACCACTGGAATGGGGAGGAGGCCATTTCCATTCCCCCTGCAGCCCCCCCCCCCCGATGCCTTCAAAACTGGGGTGGGGAACACTCTGGAGCAGCTTTTGAGCCGGCATTGGAGGCCTCAGTGAGAAGAAGAGGAAATCAGCGGAAATCTGCTTGTGTGATGTTGGATTCTGCCTGGTCTGCTTTCTTTTCTTTCTGGCAAAGTGTTTGTCTGATGACTGGCTGATCACTATGAAATATATTCCTATTTGATATGTGGCATTTTGTTTCTTTACACAAAGTCAAGCAGGAGTTTCAATAAATGGCTTAAATGCAAGTAATTGCAGCAACTCAGCATTCTGCACAAGCAGAAATTAATATACAAGGTGAAAAAGTCAAAATAAAAGGTCAGAGAAGTGAATTGAAAAAGGAAGTTGAACGTTCGCTAAAAGAACCTGCTTGTTCGTAGAAGCTCCCTACAGTATTAAAAAAGGTTAAGAGGGGGATATATAGTGGCTGAACATTTCACAATTAAAACGTTGCATAAGGTCTCCAAAATGTCCTGTTCCGTGTTGGAAGTGGGATACATTAATATAATGTGGGGGGAGTATTCATAGCTGCAAGGTTTGTCTTTGGATAATTTATATACCTCAACTGATTTTTTGGTAGAGGGGATTTCAGGAGACAGACACAAACAGGTGTCTTATGGAAACCTGGGAACAAAGTATATGGGAGCTTTGGAAATCTTAACATACATTTTGCATGGAGTTACAGATCATAATCCCAATTAAATCAATGGGATTAACATTCCAGCCCCGAACACTTTTTCTCCTTTTGCAAATTAGTTGCATTGAGTCGAATATAATTAACGTCTAAGTAAGTGGGCTTAGCCTCACAGACTTGGGGGACGATCTGTTGAGTTGCTTTATCAGATAAGCAGATGGTTGCAATGACCACATCACCACCAGTACATCTTCCTAGTCTTGCAGCGAGCTGGGAATATGAGCCAATCCGTGACGTTGTCCTGAATGGGTTCAGCCAGCACAAACGCTCTGGCAGCATTTACCACCATTGCCAGATATAGTGCAAAGCTGTTAAGCAATGCAGGTATGAGTCAAGATGGGAATGACTTACCTATATGTCATACTCATGTGGAAATGAAAGGGCTTTGTCCTGTATTGCTCCCAAGTTCTGGAATGCGCTCCCTCAAGAACTACAAGTGATCCTTACTCTCTTGTCTTTTAGAACAGATGTGAAGATACACCTTTACTTTCTAGTCTTTTTGTTCCAGACTTTTAATGTTCTAACGTTTAACTGTTTTAATGTTCCTATTTTATTGTGTTAATGTGTATCTTTTTAAAAAAATCTCTGCACACTTTAATGGCTGTTTAGCAAATAGGTGCTATATAAATTACTTAATTAAAGGATGTGTCTGCAGTAGTAGCAGCAAGAAATGAAACTATTGTTGACAGGATGTGTGACTTAGATACAACCACCTAGCTGTTTACAATGAACTGTGCCATTCTATTATTCCTCCAATAGAGATATGAAATGTGTAGAGTAACTCAGGTAATTGCCTGACGAGGGGACTTCCAAGTTCACGCTGAACTGCTGCTGTTCAATAAGAGCTAAGCTGAAACCCTTTATTATTATTATTCCTCCTCCTCCTTTTTCTTCCTCTTCAACTTTTTAGTGGGCAGCTTTCACTTCCGCCTTGCAGCAAAAAAGAGGAGGGTGTAAAATAACCAGATGTTTGACAGACTCTGTGAGTCTGTGTGAGAGGATGAGACATAGAACATTAAGATGTCAGTTGCATGGGGGAGTGTAAATTGAGGGCAGGGCAGGAGAAGGGAATTAACCTGCTTAAGCCCCCAACATGAGCATTTTAGAAGGGGGAGTAGAGCTGGTGGGGGGAGGATGAACGTCTTGAGGTTAAAAAGTCACCTCTCTGTGCTGTATGGGGACATTTCAGGAGGAAGGAAAAGAAAAAAGACACCACTGCTATATAGAAATAACATGTCTAGATTCATGATTGTCAGACCAAATCTTTAGCACCTAATGCTATATAGCATGTAGTGTTATTCAGACTTGGGGGTGGGAGGCGGGGAAGTGTCTTTCCTCCCTCCCTCCCCAACTTCTCCCCATCCTGCCCCCAGGTCTGAATAGCACTAAAAGGTTCCTGTTCTAGGCTGGCTGAGGTCGTAGGGAGTGGTATGCTGCAACATTTTGTTTCAGGTCCTACCTGTAGTATAATAACACTGAAGTCATAACAATTACACTACTCTGTATTTGTATAGGACTTCTAAATCACCATTAAAATCTCATAGCCACAATTGGGTCCATTTTACAAACGTGAAAATGAAGCCAAGGGATAGTGAAGAGAACAATTGCCAAAATCCACAAAATCAGACATGTGGATCAAATATTGCGACTCTGTTTTGTCTTAATCCTGATCCAGACACTATGGCAGCCATCTCAGATTTGCCATGCTTTTGATAAATCTGCATATGAGTCATGCTTGCATAAACAAGCGTAATGTATTCTTGTGATATGTGTACTTTTGCAATATTTAAAAGTTTTGGGGCACCAAATGCATTCTTGTGATATATTCATAATTTTATTTCAAGCCATCGTAGTGTTGGTTTCTCCAGCGTCCCCATCCTATGTTTTTGTTGACAATTCCCAGCATTCCTGGCCATTGGCCATGCTTGCTAGCGCTGATGGGAGTTGAAGTCCAGAACATCTGGAGCACACCAGGCTGCAGAAAGCTACTATAGTGAAACTTGAAGCAGACTACACATTTGTTTGAATAACTGTTTATGCAGTATTAAAAATTCAAAGCCTATGATGCAGTGCAACTGTGACCAAGGTACACATACCTAAAACTATGCATGCTTTTAAATAAAAAAAAATACAGCCTTTTAAAGTAAACTAATATTTAATAGGGCTGTGCAGCCCCCCCGATTCAGATCTGGATCTGGACCTGGGCAATCCAAATCAGGCTGATCCGATCCGAACCGGATCCAGAACCAGATCCGAGTCTCCGGATCGAGATCCGGAGACCCTCCTTTTCCCCATAGACTTGGGGAAAAGGACTCACCACCTTCCCCCCACTCTCTCGCCTCTCCCCACTCACCCACAACCATCCACGCTGCCATCTGCTGCTGTCCACTGCCGTCCAGCGCGATGTCGCTCTACTGAGAAACCAAACTGCAAGGCCTGGTTCTCAGTACAGCGGACGGCAGCGGATGGCGGCGGGTAAGTGGGGAGAGGAGGGAGAGTGGGGGGAGGGCGGTGAGTTCAATGGACTCACTGCCGGCCTTGCAGGTCCCTGGGTGCTGGCTGTGCAGCCGGCACCCAGGGACCTGGAAGGCCAATGGACCTGGATCTCCAGATCTATCCGAATTGATCCAGAATGGACCTGATCTGCTCTGGAACAATCTGGATCTACCTCGACCCGGTTCGGAACTGGATCTGGAAGGTCCAGATTGGCTCAATCCGCTTTGGATTCGGGATCCAGATCTGGATCTGTTCACAGCCCTAATATTGAATTAACAAGAACCAGGAGAGATTTGAATAGACAAGTTGTTTTTTCTGAAGAAATCTAATAATCAAGAATGGGAAATTGAGCCAATCATAATAACAATAATATGGTTATGATTATAATTAGGATTATTATATTCAGCTGTGTCTCTCCATTCATGAAAAGTTTTTTGATACAATGGAAGCTTCTGGGAATGGAAAAGGGAATGAGGCAATTTTTGCACAGTCCTCCTTTCTCCCGCAGTCCCCATGCTGTTCTGGAGGTTCTCCTTACCCTATGGGGTAGATATGGGGAGGGCCCAGGGGGAACCTACAAAAAAATTATCTTCTCCCCCCCTCCATTCACAGGAGCCTCCTCTGGATCAAACAACCTTCCATGAAAATGATATGTTTGACTACAACCTGTTGTTGTGTTGTTGTTAGACCTCCTATTAAGACTAGGCTCAGAAGAACATATAATAAAATGTGTCACAGATGTATTCTTAGTTAAGGTCAGCTAGTGTATCCCTGGCTGGGATCTGAACCCAGACTTTCCAGTACTATCTCAAAGTTGTGTCACAATGGCAGGTTTATCATTCAAGTACTAGTTTTCCTTTGCTATAGCAAGCTAGTCAGTGTTTTAAATGGGGAACAATGCACCCTTGTGCTAATATGTGAAATAACAATGTGTCTAACCAGTTTTGAAAATTCTGCATATTACATATGGAATGTAATTTGAGAGATGGCATGTCAGCCTTTTTAGCTAACTGTACCAAACATGTGCAGTCACTGGTTTGGAAGGCAGAACTATTCCAGAAAACCATGGGGATAATGCTTTCAATGGGATTACTCATGATCGACTTTATCTTGGCTTGTGTCTTACCCTGCAAACATTTTGGTCTCATTTTGAACTAATTCAGGGTTTGCTATAGGCCCTGAAGCCCTGGTGTGTGAGTACATTTGAGAATGCCCACTACGACCACAACCGCGCACACACCTCGTTGTTGAAGTAAAGCAACAACACTTGTGATAAATCATCTGAACCAATGGAGAGTAATAGACAAAAAGGAACTTGTTTTCTTCCTTCACTAGTTTCTTCTTGTAACTACTCTTTGATGTAGATTGCAACTCTCAGGCATTCCTTCCTTCCTTCTTCATTGGTAGCAAGTGTTCCATTGCCTTAACAGTGCAACTGTAATGGCTGTGAACTCCCAATGGAACTATGAACTCCCAATTCAACACTGTTTGCTTTTGAAGTAGCAGTGTGTGTTTCTATTAGGGGTGTGCATCGGATCGGATCCGATCCACGATCCGAATCCGATCCGACCCAAAATCGGGAAAATCCGATCCGATCCGATCCGATCCGACCAACCTCCGATCCGATCCGATCCGATCCGATGAGGTCCGATCCGGATCGGACGCCATTTTGAATGCTTTTTCCCATAGCCAAGTATTGTTTTACAAAAACGCCTATAACTTTTTCATTTTTAAAGATAGAAGGATGAAACTTGGGGACATTGTAGACTGGTTAGGGATAGTTATCTGTGAGAAATTTCAGAAAGATTGGTGCATGCGTTTTGTGGCAATTAATTTTTTAATAAATACCCAGGAATGCTTATAACTTTGTCATTTTTAAAGTTACAAACATGAAACTTTGCCACATTGTAGGAGGTACCTTGGGACCTATGTGTGTGAAATTTCAGAAACATAGGTGCTTGCCTTGTGTGGCAATTAATTTTAGAAAAATGGGTAGTAGTGGGGTAAATACAGTTACGCCTCCCATTTTTTTATTTTTTAAGATACAAACAGGAAACTTGGGCACATTACAGATACCACTTGCCTTGATATGTGAGTGAAATTTCAGAAACATTGGAGCTTGCCTTGTGTGGCAATTAAGTTTTGAAACAATGAGGAAAGAAACACCTATAACTTTGTCATTTTTAAAGTTACACACATGAAACTTTGCCACATTGTAGGTGGTACCTTGGGACCTATGTGTGTAAAATTTCAGAAACATAGGTGCTTGCCTTGTGTGGCAATTAATTTTAGAAAAATGGGTAGTAGTGGGGTAAATACAGTTACGCCTCCCATTTTTTTAGTTTTGAAGATACAAACAGGAAACTTGGGCACATTACAGGGAACACTTCACTTGATATGTGTGTAAAATTTCAGAAACATTGGTGCTTGCCTGGTGTGGCAATTAATTTTTGAAACAATGAGGGATTCATTGGACAGCACTTGCCCATAAGGATTCATTGGACAGTACTTTCCCATAGGGAATCATTGCATTGCACTTTCCCATAGGGAATCATTGCATTGCACTTTCCCACTGAGAAATACAGTTATGCCTCCCACATTTTTATTTTTGAAGATACAAACAGGAAACTTGGGCACATTGTAGACTGGTTAGGGATAGTTATCTGTGAGAAATTTCAGAAAGATTGGTGCATGCGTTTTGTGGCAATTAATTTTTTAATAAATACCCAGGAATGCCTATAACTTTGTCATTTTTAAAGTTACACACATGAAACTTTGCCACATTGTAGGAGGTACCTTGGGACCTATGTGTGCTAAATTTCAAAAACGTAGGTGCTTGCCTTGTATGGCAATTAATTTTAGAAAAATGGGTAGTAGTGGGGTAAATACAGTTACGCCTCCCATTTTTTTATTTTTTAAGATACAAACAGGAAACATGGGCACATTACAGGGAACACTTCACTTGATAGGTGTGTGAAATTTCCGAAAGCTGGGTCCAGGCATGTGGTGGCAATTAATTTTTGAAACAATGAGGAAAGAAACGCCTATAACTTTTTTATTTTAAAAGTTAGAAGTCTGAACATTGCTCACTTTGTAGATGGGTTAGGGGTAGATATGTGTCAGAAATTTCAGAATGATAGGTCCAGGCATTTGATGGCTATGGAATTTTTAGATTAAATGTTTCAAAAAATGTTCCACAGAGGCCAGGTCTTCCTTTCCTCCCCCTCCCGCTTCCCGCGAAGAAAAGGAAACACTGTCTCGTCTCGATCCCTTTGATCCTTGCTAGTATCCATTACAGGGCTCGTGTCTGCTTTCCTACTTTCACTTTTTTACTCAAGCAGACACGAGCCCTGTAATGGATACTAGCAAGGATCAAAGGGATCGAGACGAGACAGTGTTTCCTTTTCTTCGCGGGAAGCGGGAGGGGGAGGAAAGGAAGACCTGGCCTCTGTAGAAATTTTTTTGAAACATGTAATTTAAAAATTCCATAGCCATCAAATGCCTGGACCTATCATTCTGAAATTTCTGACACATATCTACCCCTAACCCATCTACAAAGTGAGCAATGTTCAGACTTCTAACTTTTAAAATAAAAAAGTTATAGGCGTTTCTTTCCTCATTGTTTCAAAAATTAATTGCCACCACATGCCTGGACCCAGCTGTCTGAAATTTTACACACCTATCAAGTGAAGTGTTCTCTGTAATGTGCCCATGTTTCCTGTTTGTATCTTAAAAAATAAAAAAATGGGAGGCGTAACTGTATTTACCCCACTACTACCCATTTTTCTAAAATTAATTGCCATACAAGGCAAGCACCTACGTTTTTGAAATTTCACACACATAGGTCCCAAGGTACCACCTACAATGTGGCAAAGTTTCATGTGTGTAACTTTACAAATGACAAAGTTATAGGCATTCCTGGGTATTTATTAAAAAATTAATTGCCACACAAGGCAAGCACCTACGTTTCCGAAATTTCATACACATGGGTCCCAAGGTACCACCTACAATGTGGCAAAGTTTCATGTGTGTAACTTTAAAAATGACAAAGTTATAGGTGTTTCTTTCCTCATTGTTTCAAAAATTAATTGCCACACAAGGAAAGCTCCAATGTTTCTGAAATTTCACTCACATATCAAGGCAAGTGGTACCTGTAATGTGCCCAAGTTTCCTGTTTGTATCTTAAAAAATAAAAAAATGGGAGGCGTAACTGTATTTACCCCACTACTACCTATTTTTCTAAAATTAATTGCCACACAAGGCAAGCACCTATGTTTCTGAAATTTCACACACATAGGTCCCAAGGTACCTCCTACAATGTGGCAAAGTTTCATGTTTGTAACTTTAAAAATGACAAAGTTATAAGCATTCCTGGGTATTTATTAAAAAATTAATTGCCACAAAACGCATGCACCAATCTTTCTGAAATTTCTCACAGATAACTATCCCTAACCAGTCTACAATGTCCCCAAGTTTCATCCTTCTATCTTTAAAAATGAAAAAGTTATAGGCGTTTTTGTAAAACAATACTTGGCTATGGGAAAAAGCATTCAAAATGGCGTCCGATCCGGATCGGACATCTGGTCCGATCCGATCCGACCAGCCTCCGATCCGATCCGATCCGATCCGACCCCCCAGGTCCGATTCCGATCCGCTATCCGATCCGATCCGGGGGGTCAGTGCACATCCCTAGTTTCTATTATTATTGTTATTTCATCTCTTTCTCGCTCGTGGCGGTTTTTCTAGACGGACATGACGGGCTTTGCCAAGTCATGCTGTCTTTTACTGATTCAAAAATTTCCTGACAACTGAGCATGTTTTAAGTATGGCTGCTTTCTGGATGTTGGTGTGGATGTATTCTGGTAAGCCCAGTTTCTGAAGGTTTTCTGTATAATTTTTAATTTTTAGATGTGATGCCGATGACTGATGTGACTAATGGAATAATTGTGACCTTTTCCTGTTGCCATAGTTCTTTGACTTCCATGGCCAGTGGTGTATATTTGTCTCTCTTTTCTTCCTTTTCAACAACATTTTTGTCATTTGGTATTGCTATGTCGATAAGGTATGTTTATTATTATTATTATTATTATTATTATTATTATTATTTGCATTTATATACCGCCCCATAGCCAAAGCTCTCTGGGGGGGTTACAAAAATTAAAAACATTGAACATTAAACAATCGATATACAAAATTTAAAAACCATAAAAAGCATAAAATCAGATTATAAATACAATATCCATTTAAAAAAACTATTCTGGGTCAAACAACAACAATAAAACCCTCAACATACATTGTTAAATGCCTGGGAAAAGAGAAAAGTCTTGACCTGGCGCCAAAAAGATAACAATGTTGGCGCCAGGCGAACCTCGTCAGGGAGATCATTCCATAGTGGGGGGCACCATTGAAAAGGCCCTCTCCCTTGTTGCTATCCTCTGAGCTTCCCTCGGAGTAGGCATCCGGAGGAGGACCTTAGATGTTGATCGTAGTGTACGGGTAGGTTCGTGTCGGGAGAGGCATTCCGTCAGGTATTATGGTCCCAAGCCATGTAAGGCTTTATAGGTTAAAACCAGCACCTTGAATCGGGCTTGGAAACGTACAGGCAGCCAATGCAAGCAGGCCAGAGTCAGTCTTATATGTTGGAACCTTCTGGTTCCTGTTATCAATCTGGTGCTGCATTTTGCACAAGGTGCAGCTTCTGAACCATCTTCAAAGGCAGCCCCACATAGAGCACATTGCAGTAATCCAATTTGGAGATTACCAGAGCATAGACAACTGAAGCCAGGCTGTCCCTGTCCAGATAGGGGCGTAGCTGGACCACCAACCAAAGTTGGTAGAAGGCACTCCATGCCACTGAGGCCACCTGAGCCTCAAGTGACAGAGATAGTTCTAGGAGACCCCCAAGCTATGAACCCGCTCCTTCAGGGGGAGTGCAACCCATCCAGAACAGGTTGAAGACCCTCCATCCGGTCAGCAGAACCACCCACTAACAGCATCTCAGTCTTCTCTGGATTGAGTTTCAGTTTGTTAGCCCTCATCCAGTCCATTGTTGCAGCCAGTTCAGCACATCCACAGCCTCACCTGTTGAAGATGAAAAGGAGAAATAGAGTTGTGTGTCATCATTTCTATAGTGCTTGCCTTGCACCAGTTACATGCTGAAGCTATGCAGCTATAATTTACCAGACACATATAACTCTCAAGATCTCAGAAATGCTAAAACTACTGTGCTAAAAACACATAGTTCCTTCTTGCATGAAGAATCCAATACAAACCTGACAAGCCTATTGGCTTTCCTGGCAGGCTACAGATTTTTGGCTCTTTTTGTCTGGCAAACTAAAGCAATACTCTGTTCTGTGATGGTTTGGGATTTCACATCAAATTGCAGACCGGTTTGTTCCCTGGCACTTGAGAAGAAGTTTCAAAGTCATGTTTTCTTTCTCTTCTTATAATTTTCAGTGACCTAAATCCAGATGTTCTCTCATTCCTGTTCATTTTCAAACGGTTGACAGGATTTTGAGCTTGTTTTCTTTCTGGTTCAATACTGTCTGCACCAGGCCACAGCCTCGGACAGATTAGGACTTTGAAGCCTGCAGCAAATTTCTTACTTGTGTTGACTGCCACTTGTTAGTATAAAGTAAACTACATTGTTGTCGGAAGGAAGACTTAATTCTGAGGGAGCCAGCATAAACTTGAGTTAGGAAGAAAAATTGAAAGTCAGGAATCAAACTTACTTGAACTGAAGACATTACGGGAATTCAGTTTTTTCCCGTAGAGTGGCATTTGCTCTGTTCTCAATCCTTTCTTTTACATAATACCTTAAGGACCACTTGCTAATAAAAAGCTTGAAAAGTTCAACATCTCAGGCTCAGGCAGTTGAGTTCTGTCCCTCAAAGATGTCTGTTACACACACACACACACACACACACACACACACACACACACACTTTCTCTCCATTCCAAATCTCCAACAGCCTTTTTATGGTAAACCAGAATTCTACAGAATCCTGGCCTGTATATATTCTGTAATATGAGACAGAGGCATTAGATGGGATATGCAGTGCTAGTGTGCCATGATCATTTAATTCATTCCTTCCCTTGAATTTTGGTCAGGTATTGCAGGTTCAGTAATTTAGAATCCTGCCATACTTTTGGCAAATTTGACACCGTCCATGGGGAAGTTTCCATTGTTAGCATACTTGCTTGAATCCTGGCTTACTGTTCCATGCGAAGGCACCCATAGTCTTGTAGCAACTAAAAGGGTAATAGATTTATTGGGGCATAAGCATACATTGATTGAACCCATTTTGTCTGATACATGGTTGCCAGATTATGTACATGTGTGTAGTATAATATAATGTAATAAATATGTACACATAAACACATATACACATTTGTTGTTGTTGTTATAACACAGTCTTCCTGGCTATGCTATGCTCATTTAACATTTATAGTGGGAGACAAATCCCCAGTTCAATTAAAACCTAAATGAAATGAAACCTGCTAATTTTAGCTTAGTGATTTCAAGATGGTTGTTGTTGTTGTTGTTGTTGTTGTTGTTGTTGTTGTTACTGTTGTTGTTGTTTTGATGATGAAAAGTGAATTCATTTCAGCTGCAAAATGTCCTGATAGACTGAACTGTTAGTTTCTGGAACTTGCTATATTTTGTGCATTCATTTCATTCTTTAATTTCTTTCATATATGTTTCTTCTTCTCCGTTTATTTAGCAGCAAATTTTATTCTATTCATTTAGGTATTAATTGAGAGCATGGATTTCTGTCCGTCGGTAATTTCTAAATTAGCATAGCATAGTGTTATTATCAATTATTACAGTAGCAAATGATCGCTGTATGTTACAACCTATATTTCGTGGCCTTTGGCCATATTCACATTTTTCTCTGTCTCTGTGTGTGTCTATCTATCTTTCTATCTATCTCTGTGTATGTATATTTATTAATATAGCCCTATTCAGGGTGTGTTTAGGGGGGCATTGTACATGATGTCCCTCCTCAAACCTCTACATTCAGCTGAGGGCCTGCATACCATAGTACAACCCTATTCATATTTATTTGGGAGTAATCCAAGTTGAACATAGTGGGTCTTACTTCCTAATAAACCTGTGTAGCGGTGGACTGCAAAGTCTAGTAGTGTTTAAAGTGCCACTAGTCTCTCTGCCATTTTTATTGCAACAGTAGAACATGGCTACTCCCCTGGGACAGCGAGTTATCCTGGTAGCCCATTGAATTAAACTAGCTAGATAGTAAATAATGCTTTTATAATGACACATTAGAAGAAGGAAGAAAGTAAGATGATTGACAGGTTCAATAAAACTTCCATACTCCGTAAGTTCTTGCAGTACCGCACAAAGCAATAACAATAACTTCTGTGGGACCTATGAGATTGTCTACAGCATAGTACCCCGAGAAGCTTTATTGGTTATAGCCTTTTCATCTCTTGGAGAATGTAATAAAAACATATCGGCCACACAGCTGTTTTGTGTGGTGTGTTTAAAACCATTGTGCTCCAACACTGATCCAATATTTGAAAAATTATTTATTTATTGCATTTGTATACCGCCCCATAGCCGAAGCTCTCTGGGTGGTTTACATAGGATTAAAACAATTAAAAACAATATACAAAAATTAAAATAGCAAAAACATACAACATACACACAATGCACGCATACATTTAAAACCACTGCAACAACCCAAAAAGCTACAAAAAAAACCAAACCCAGGCTCCTCAGATATTGCCAAATGCCTGAGAGAAGAGGAAAGTCTTGACCTGGCGCCGAAAAGATAACAATGTTGGCGCCAGGCGGGCCTCGTCAGGGAGATCGTTCCACAATTGGGAAGCCAGCACAGAGAAGGCCGTCTCCCTTGTTGCCGACCTCCAAGCTTCCCTTGGAGTAGGCACTCGGAGGAGGGCTTTAGATGTTGAGCGTAGTGTTTGGGTAGATTCATGTTGGGAAAGGCGTTCCGTCAGGTATTGTGGTCCCAAGCTGTGTAAGGCTTTATAAGTTAAAACCAGCACCTTGAATCAGGCTCGGAAACATACAGGCAGCCAATGCAAGTGGGCCAGAGTAGGTCTTATATGCTCGTACCTTCTGGTCCCAGTTATCAATCTGGCCACTGCATTTTGCACAAGCTGCAGCTTCCGAACCGTCTTCAAAGGCAGCCCCACGCACAGTGCATTGCAGTAATCTAACTTTGAGGTTACCAGAGCATGGACAACTGAAGCCAGGTTATCCCTGTCCAGATAGGGACGTAGCTGGGCCACCAACCGAAGTTGGTAGAAGGCACTCCGTGCTACTGAGGCCACCTGAGCCCCAAGTGACAGAGATGGTTCTAGGCGAACACCCAAGCTATGAACCCGCTCCTTCAAGGGGAGTGCAACCCCATCCAGAACAGGTTGATGACCCTCCATTCAGTCAGCAGAACCACCCACTAACAGTGTCTCAGTCTTGTCTGGATTGAGTTTCAGTTTATTAGCCCTCATCCAGTCCATGTCACAGCCAGGCACTGGTTCAGCACATCCACAGCCTCACCTGATGAAGACGAAAAGTAGAAATAGAGCTGCGTGTCATCAGCGTACTGATGACAACACACTCCAAAACTCCGGATGATTGCATTCAGTGGTTTCATGTAGATGTTGAACAGTGTGGGGGACAAGACTGACCCCTGCGGAACCCCATACTGGAGAATCCACGGGGCCGAGCAATGTTCCCCAAGCACCACCTTCTGGAGCCCACCCGCCAAATAGGAGCGGAACCACTGCAATGCAGTGCCTCCCACTCCCAACTCAGCCAGTCGTCCCAGAAGGATACCATGGTCGATGGTATCGAAAGCCGCTGAGAGATCAAGGAGAATCAACAGAGTCACACTCCTCCTGTCTTTCTCCCGACATAGGTCATCATACAGGGCGACCAAGGCTGTTTCCGTACCAAAACCAGGCCTGAAACCCAACTGATTAGTATTACAGTAAAATAGAGCCATGATTTCTATTTGAGTGGACCATTTAATTTCACTGTATAGTTAGTAAGATTGAAATGATTGTTTAATTTTTGTTATCTCGTAATTGTTAGTGAATAATCTTGAAATTTTATATTTTATTATGTAAATTCTTCTGACATTGTGAGCCAGTTTGACTATGGTTTATCGTGGAAAAACAGCTTTCTTTTGCCCGGTTGCGTGCGTGCGTGCGTGTGTGTGTGCAGCCAGGTATCCTCCTTGACAATTATTAGCCCAGGGTAGCCCAGTGTCCTCTTATACAGAGGATTGTCCTTTATTATAGAATCATAGAATAGTAGAGTTGGAAGGGGCCTATAAGGCCATCGAATCCAGCCCCTGCTCAATATAGAAATCCACTTTAAAGCATACTTGACAGATGGCTGTCCAGTTGCATCTTAAATGCCTCTAGTGTGAGAGAGCCCATGACCTCCCTAGGTAATTGGTTCCATTGTCATACTGCTCTAACAGTCGGGAAGTTTTTCCTGATATCCAGACAGAATCTGGCTTCCTGTAACTTGAGCCCATTATTCCATGTCCTGCATTCTGGGATGTTTGAGAAGAGATCCTGGCCCTCCTCTGTGTTATAACCATTCAAGTATTTGAAAAGTGCTATCATGTCTCCCCTCAGTCTTTGCTTATCAAGGCTAAACATGCCCAGTTCTTTCAGTCTGTCCCCATAGGGCTTTGTTTCCAGACCCCTGATCATCCTCTTTGCCTTCCTCTGAACCCCCTCCAGCTTATCTGCATCCTTCTTGTAGTGTGGTGACCAGAACTGGACACAGTACTCAAGATGGGGCCTAACCAGTGCTGAATAGAGGGGAATCGGTACCTTGTGCGATTTGGAAGCTATACTTCTATTAATGCATCCCAAAATAGTATTTGCTTTTTTTGCAGCCACATCACACTGTTGTCTCATATTCAGCTTGTGATCTACAACGATTTCTAAGATCCTTCTCGCTTGTCGTATTGCTGAGCCAAGTATCCCCTATCTTGTAACTATGCATTTGGTTTCTTTTTCCTAGGTGTAGAACTTGGCATTTATCCCTATTAAATTTCATTCTGTTGTTTTCAGCCCAGCGCTCCAGCCTATCAAGATCACGTTGAAGTTTGTTTCTGTCTTCCAGGTTATTAGCTATCCCACCCAATTTTGTGTCATCTGCAAATTTAATAAGCATTTCCTGCACTTCCTTATTCAAGTCATTAATAAAAATGTTGAAGAGCACTGGGCCCAAGACTGAGCCCCGCGATACCCCATTCGTTACCTCCCCCAGTTTGAGAAGTTACCATTGATAAGCACTCTTCGTGAACGATTCTGTAGCCAACTGTGGATCTACCTAATAGTTGTTCCATCTAGCCCACATTTAATTAGTTTGCTGATCAGAATGTCATGGAGTACTTTGTCCACAGCATTCCCACAGTCCACAAGGCAGGTTAGCCGATCAAAGAATAAGATCAGATTAGTCTGGTAAGATTTGTTCTTGACAAATCCATGCTGGCTTCTAGTAATCACTGCACTGTTTTCAAGGCGCTTACAGATTGACTTCTTTATAATCTGCTCCAAAATTTTCCCAGGGATTGATGTCAGACTGACTGGTCTGTAGTTCCCTGGTTCCTCCTTTTTGCCCTTTTTGAAGATAGGGACAACATTAGCCCTCCTCCAATCGTCCGACACTTCACCCATCTTCCATGATTTTGCAAAGATAATAGAGAGTGGTTCTGACAAGTTCTTCTGTCAACTCCTTTATTACTCTAGGATGCAGTTCATCGGGCCCTGGAGATTTGAACTCGTTCAAAGAAATTAGGTGTTCCTTAACCATTTGTTTATCAATCTCAAATTGCAATCCTGCCCCTTCAGCTTGTACTTCAATTTTGCCGGTGTGTGTGTGTGTGTGTGTGTGTGTGTTTGTGTGTCAAAGACCCACTTTTGGCAGAAGACTGAGCCAAAGTAGGATTTGAGCACTTTGGCCTTTGTCATCTGCAAATACTGCCTCTTTTCCAATTCTTTTTTCATTCATATCCGTCTCTTCAATGCTTATTCCACATTGTTCAAGTCTCAAAACATTGCTCACCCATCTCTTATTTCCATGACACACTCACATAATATGTCCTGCATTATGAAAGCCTCACTTCTCAGCTGTTGCCCTGAGGTTTAGATCAATGTTACACCCACACACCATAAGAGAACAAAGTCTTATTTATATCCATTTGGCTTTGAGGGCTCCAAATATTCCAGGTTTGTTTGAATGAAATATTTTGTCAATATTTGGGCTTGAAATAATCTCCATCTTAACTATTTGCAAAACAAAATATTTTAATACTTTTGTTTAAATGCAATATTTTTTTTCTCCCACAGAGTGAATATACTTATATATCTTATAGCCAGGGTCTGTGATTCTATCTCCAGTGAGGGGCACATAGTGGATATAAACCAGGGAATCACAAGCCTATTCTGATTCCCTGGCATGTGGCCACTACATGTCTCCAAGGGTTTAGAAATATGCATCTCCCCTCCACATCATTTGGTGTTTAGTGCTGCAGAATACCAAAAAAATATGTGGTGTGCTAAGCTTGGGTTGAAAGTTCAAAGTTTCAGTTGATTTTGCAGTGCTTGGAAGTGAAGTGGGACAAAATTCATTTGCCCCTGTTGTATTTTGCCTGCTTCTGCCCCCCCTTTTTTGCATGTATGGTGGTGATAGTAGGGTTCCTCTTGGCCATGTTGCACTCCTCTTGGCTATCTGCCATTTTGTTTTCTCCATAATGCTGTTTGTGAATGACAATACAATACACAATAGCATTGCTTACAGGGGCCTTACGGAGGAAACAAAATAGTGTCTGTCAGCCAGTGGCTGTTGAAAGGAGCTCAGTGTGGCTAAAAGTAAGTTCAGCCCCTATCTCTGAAATTTCTTTTTGAACAAATAACTGAAAACCTCTGCATTTTGTCACCTGTGAATGGGGCTGCAAAATTGGGGAGTTATTTCCTGCATAAAGTATTTCCAACAACTAGTAACTGGATAATGGTGGATCTATCACACTTTAGATACATTTCAGATTGTTTGTAAATATATTGTTGTATTTTATATTAAAGGGTTTGCTTGTGTTCATTTATCAACACAATTCTGGTGAAATATTTTCTCCTCTAAAATTTGACCAAATCTTTCCTCTTTTTGTTGTTCAAAATAATTTTTGATATATATATCAAAATAAAACTTGGTTAAGGTTGTTAACTCCAGTGATTCAAATTCAGTCAATCTAAATAAATTACTGTAAGGGTATAATTAAACTGCATTCAAAAGTGGTTGTCTTCTTTCTTTCCCAAAAGTATGTTTAGTGTAGCATGAGAATGCTGTTGTTTGTTTTCCATATGATGAGATCTGTTTGTGACATTTAATTGTTTGCAGAGATTTTATTGATTACATTTGTTTCACAGTAATGAAATGTAATTTCCCTTTTCTGAAAAGTAGATGGTTTATAGATAAAAGAACTGGCATATCCCATTAGCCTGTTTAATTCATGTCTTGTACTGAGCCTTGGCATTTTATCCTCTCAAATTGCAAATTAGATTGTTAGAGATGTCACTCACAATGCCAAAGGGTCACCTATCACAATCATTAGATGTGCTAATTCTCTGTAATTTAATAATATTTTGTTGGAGAATGGACTGAGCATTCAAGAGCCTCATTGGCAGAGGTTAATGAAAATAGCCCCGGACACAGTCACCTTATGAAGATGATACAAATGGTTTAAACCCTATCCTGGTCAGATTATAAAATAAGACTGGAAAGGGATTCAGAATTTGTGTAGAATCTGATAGAGGTGGGGGAATCCTTTCCACTTTTAAGCAGCTTCCAAATAATTCTGTATTTCTACTTTATTGAACAAGGAGAGTAATCCACGCAGTGCCAAATAACTAATTATGTCAAATGATAGTGAGATTCCAGATGAAATACATTAATTCAGTGGAAGGATGAGTGTGTAAGGCTTGTTCCATACATTTGTTTCTTATTTTAAAAAAATCCACCTATTTTATTTTAAATGAGTAAGGTTTATATTTTAATTAGAACTCCCCCCCTCCTTGAAACAGAAGAAAGTTGAGGGGAGCACACTTTTCAAAATTGCACCCCCATGCAATTTTTTCTCAGCCACTGCCTGTTCATGTGATCCTGGTGATGGTACTGGTTGAGTTCACTGCTCCTGTTGGGCACTATTTTTCTTCAGTGTAAATTCAACTTTTTACCCAGAAGATACAAGAGTGAGGGCAAGAAGCAGCAAGAACACGAAGCCATCAGGGTGAGTGCAGGAGGAAGAAACAATGGCCCTTGCCCTCACTCTGCCATCGCCTCAGTAGAAAGTTTTGACTTTCTCTTTTTCGCTTTGGCAATGGAGTTGCAGCATGAGCTGGGCTACTCTGAGCCCTGGTAAAGTGTACCCCTTCCTTCCCCCATGCTTGAGCTGTGTCCTTGGTGTGCATCAATCTGACCCTGTTTAATATAACCCTTGGATTTATGCATGAATTCCCTTTGACTTCAACAACACCCAAGCATAAGTTTTCTGTCATCCTTATACCAAAGTGTTTTCTGAATCAGGCCTGAATTGTGAACCATTTCGTCAATGCACAGTGTATAATGTTGAGTTCAGACTTCAATTTGATTTCACCTCACAGTACCTTACCTGCAGTTTAAGACAGCTTCCTGGATTTATTCAATTCCCTTATGCATGATATGCAGCATAAGGTTCCAAATGCAACCTGTACTATGAAAAGAGGATTTATGAATTATGAAGAGGCTTATGTGGCTTAGAGGAAAATACATTGGGCAAGACAAAAGACAAGTAGAGGGCATTGGGATACAAAATTAAAAAAGGTGAGGAGGAATGACATAGCGAATGTATAATTAGCAGGGGAGAGGGTGGAATTCGACATGTGTAGTGACTAGCAGGCTCATTATCATTGCTATGAAGGCAATGGGCCAAAAACAATACATGCAGTTGGGTTTTCTTAAGGCAGGGGTGAGCAGCTGGATCTGAATCTAGCGGTAGATCTCTGGGTTATATGCATCAGATTGGCTGGGGTTTCTGACTGCCAATTATGTAGTAATAGCTGCAAAAGAATAACTCCTCCGCTCCCGTCCCCAAAATTCTACTGTTGACATGAAGCAGGACAGATAAAGTTGCAGGCACTATACTAGAGTGACAATATACAAAAGAAGGCAGGGCCCCTGCAACTTTAACAGTTGTGATGAAGAGGGAATTTCACCAGGAACTAATTGCATACAAATGACACTGGCTGAAATTCCCTTTTCTCTACAACTGTTGAAGTTACAGGAGCCCTGTCCTCCTTTTCATATGGTCAGCCTAAGCAGGAGTGGATTTCTGTGAGGAAGACTGTGAGCTCTGCTCAGTTCTGGTACTCAAAATGGCCCACTGCCAATTCCCCAGGCCCATTCTGCCCTCTCTGCTCCTCATATAGCCTCATTTGTGGTCCCGGGGCTTGTATAGGAGAAAAGCAGCTGGGATATGAGGTAGGCTGACCATATGAAAAGGAGGACAGGGCTCATGTAACTTTAACAGTTGTAGAGAAAAGGGAATTTCAGCTGGTGTTATTCGTATGAAATTTGTACCTGGTGAAATTCCCTCTTCATTACAACAGTTAAAGCTGCAGGGGCCCTGCCTTCTGTTGTATCTGGTCACTCTAGTATAGTGCCTGCAACTTTAATTGTTGTGATGAAGAGGGGATTTCACCAGGTACTAATTGCATACAAATGATGCCGGCTGAAATTCCCTTTCCTTTGGAACTGTTAAAGTTACATGAGCCCTGTCCTCCTTTTCATATGGTCAGCCTAGTATGAGGTGGGGAAGGTCTTAGGTTTGGCACCCCTGTGCCTGCTGCTTCTCAGCTGAATATCACCCCCCTACCTCATTCTGCCACTTTACTGCTGTTTGGTGGCAACCTCCAAAGACACGTCTTTGCTACCATCACATGCAAGTCTTCCCTAAAACTAGTGGAAATGTCAGCGATAGCTTGGGAAAGAAGTAACGTCCTTTGTCTCAATTTTTATGACATAAATTGGTGCTGATGTACATTTTGAGGTTTTTCTTGGTGGCACGAGGTTGTGTGGGAGCACCATTTCATTTGTCTTTGGTTGTATTTATGGGTGTTTTTAATTGCATGTGCTTTTATTAAATTATACAAAAAAGGAAGATGCTTCTTTGGATATTGTCCATACAATTTTATCCTAGTAGATCTAGACTGGCAACCAATAGGAGATGGGAGTCTACAGGGTAACTCGCTATGCTGTTAGGTTGTTGTGAGCTTGAGGCAAGATAGATTATTATTATTATTATTATTATTATTATTATTATTATTTACATTTATATACCACCCCATAGCCAAAGCTCTCTGGGCGGTTTACAAAAATTAAAAGATTGGACATTAAAAAGTCAATATACAAAATTTAAAACCATAAAACATAAAACAGCTGATATTTAAAACATTTTAAACTTTTAAGCCTGGCCACAAAGTCAGTTAAAACCTCAACTTAAGCTGTTAAAATGCCTGGGAGAAAAGAAAAGTTTTGAACTGGCACAGAAAAGGTAACAGTGTTGGTGCCAGGTGGGCATCATCTAGCACTTGTTATGAATTATTACTTGCTGATCTTTGATTTAAATGAATCATAGTGTTTCTTAGCATCTTCTCAGTAGATAAGAGATCTGTCACAAAAGTCATCGTTCTATGGATTTGGGTGACACTGTCTTGAAGGCACCTTAGTTCTGTGTGATTTAGAAAACAATCCTAATTGTTTATTTTCTCTAAAGAATCCAGATGTCATTAGTGGGCCTATAGTTAGAGACTACCACAATTTGTGAGGGACAGGAGCTTCATTCCCAGCCCATTGTCTCTTTCCACAAGCCCCTTTCCCCAGTTTTTCCACATGCTTTCATACACAAGAATCATATGTCATAGGAATGTTCTGCTCAAGGGCATCAGCCACTGCATTGGGGCAGCAAAACATCAGGACCAGGTAATTTTGTTACTAATCAAAGCTGTCTCAAGATGTAAGTGAATTTCACAGAACATTAATTTATTAGTAGTTTTAATATTATTGACCATATAGTTAATTTCATTTTATTTATTTTTGCCATAGCAAAAAGTAAAACGAATAGAAAATTACATAACTAGAATCAAACCAAATCAAACTAATAAACACCTGAAATAATAATTTCCAACATACCTGTATATATATTTTTCTCTGATAAAGACCAAAAATAAAATCTCATTTCAACAGTCTTTGAAATTGGGGTCCACATCGATATATTATATTTCATTAGTTATTATCCTGTGTTTATCTGAAATGTGTATAATATACATTTGCATTATTAAAGCATTATTGCAAATTATATATTTTGACTTGTAATCCACTTCTCACCTTCTGATTCTTGGTTTGGGTGAGATAATAACCTTTGTGTATATCCTTTCATAGAATCAGAGAACCATAGAATGGTAGAGTTGGAAGGGGTCTATAAGGCCATCAAGTCCAACTCCCTGCTCAATGCAGGAATCTACCTTAAAGCATCCCTGACAGATGGTTGTCCAGCTGCCTCTTGAATGCCTCTAATGTGGGAGAGCCCACGACCTCCCTAGATAATTGGTTCCATTGTCATGTTGTTCTAATAGTCAGGAAGTTTTTCCTGATGTCTAGCCGGAATCTGTTTTCCTATAACGTGAGCCCATTATTCTATGTCCTGCATTCTGGGTTGACCGAGAAGAGATCTTGGCCCTCCTCTGTGTGACAACCTTTCAAGTATTTGAAGAGAGCTATCATGTCTCCCCTCAATATTCTCTTCTCCAGGCTAAACATGCCTAGTTCTTTCAATGTCTCCTCGTTGGGCTTTATTTTCAGACCCCTGATCATCCTCGTTGCGCTCCTCTGAACATGTTCCAGATTGTCTGCATCCTTCTTGAAGTGTAGTGCCCAGAACTGGATGCAATACTCAAGAAGGGGCCTAAACAGTGCTGAATAGAGGGGAACCAGTACTTCGCAGGATTTGGAAGCTATACTTCTATTAATGCAGTCCAAAATAGCATTTGCTTTTTTTGCTGCCTCATCACACTGTTGTCTCATATTCAGCTTGTAATCTACAACCATTCCAAGATCCTTCTTGCTTGCAGTATTGCTGAGCCAAGTATCTCCCATCTTGTAACTCTGCATTTAGTTTCTTTTTCCTAGGTGTAGAACTTTGCATTTCTCCCTATTAAATTAGGGTGACCAGATTTTGGAACCCAAAATCCCGGTCCAAAATGGCCACCCAAAGGGGGCTTGCCCACCCCCCCCAAAAAATAATATATATATTTTTTAAAGGCCCATGCAGGTAAGTGGGGGGGGGCTCCTGCCTCCCGCCTTGCGCTCCGTACCTGCAGGGGCAGCCACTTTCCTCCAGTGCTCGAATCTACTGAGAAACAGGCTTTGCGGCCTGTCCCTCAGTAGCGCGCCAGGTGATGACGTCATCACCCGGCGCGCTACTGAGGGACAGGCCACAAAGCCTGTTTCTCAGTAGATTCGAGCACCGGAGGGAAGCGGACGCCCCGGCAGGTGATGGCGGGAGGGTCCCCCCACCCGAAACCCCACCACCAAGCCACCCCCCAAAAGAACCCAGCCCGGACCTACCGGGTCTGCTGCTGCTCTCCGCCGCTGCTGCGTGACCCCCCGCAGCCCCGGTTTGTCCCCACTGCCCCCCAGTTGGCCCTGATCGCCCCAGGTTTCCCGGTTAGGACCGGGAAACCCCGGGTGATCTGGTCACCCTATAATTAAATTTCATTCTGTTGTTTTCAGCCCAGGACTCCAACCTATCAAGATCACTTTGAAGTTTGTTTCTGTCTTCCAGGGTATTAATGATCCCACCAAATTTTGTGTCATCTGCAAATTTGATAAGCATTCCCTGCACCACCTTGTTCAAATCATTTAAAAAAATGTTGAAGAGCACTGGGCCCAAGACTGAGCCCTGCGGTACCCCGCTTGTTACCTCCCCGCAGTGTGAAAAGATACCATTGATAAGCACTCTTTGAGTCTGATTCTGTAGCCAACTGTGGATCCACCTAATAGTTGTTCTACCTAGCCCACTTTTCACTAGTTTGTTAATCAGAATGTCATGGGGCACTTTGTCAAAAGCTTGCTGGTCAAGATATACTATATCCACAGCATTCCCACAAGGGAGGTTATCTGATCAAAAAATGAGATCAGGTTAGTCTGACAGGATTTGTTCTTGACAAATCCATGCTGGCTTCTAGTAATCACTGCATTGTTTTAAAGCTGCTTACACATTGACTTCTTTATCATCTGTTCCAAAATTTTCCCAGGGATGGATGTCAGACTGACTGGTCTGTAGTTCACAGGTTCCTCCTTTTTGCCCGTTTTGAAGAGAGGGACAACATTAGCCCTCCTCCAGTCGTCTGGCACTTCACCCGTCTTCCATGATTTCTCAAGGATAATAGAAAGTGGTTCTGAGAGTTTCATTTCTATAATTTGAATATCAATATGAGGAAATAAGGAAAGGATCAGCAAAAGTGTGTAATCTCTTTTGCTTACTTTGAAATTGCTATTGTCCTACAAAATCTCTGTAATGCTGATTACATTTTTTTACTGTACTAAGTCATGCTACTCATCTCCCCCTCCCCAAGTTTCTCACATCTATCTAAGCTGATTTTAGAGCAACACAGAGATGGTACTTCAATTTGTTATCATAATGGTATATTTTTAAAAACATCCATAATACTCTGCAGTTCTCCTTGGTACAATGACATACCCTGTCTTCTGTTTCCCTGTCTGTCAACACACATACACACACACACACACACACACACACACACACACACACGTACACAGTGGCTGTATTTACATGTAACACTAAGCTAGGCTGACCATATGAAAAGGAGGACAGGGCTCCTGTAACTTTAACAGTTGCAGAGAAAAGGGAATTTCAGCCGGCATCATTTGTATGCAATTAGTACCTGGTGAAATCCTCTCTTCATCATAGCAATTAAAGTTGCAGGCACTATACTAGAGTGACCATATACAAAAGAAGGCAGGGTCCCTGCAGCTTTAACTGTTGTAATGAAGAGGGAATTTCACCAGGTACGAATTGCATACAAATGATGCCGGCTGAAATTCCCCTTTCTCTGCAACTGTTAATGTTACAGGAGCCCCGTCCTCCTTTTCATATGGTCACCCTAACTAAGCCACAATTTATGTCTGTTGCTGTAGCCATGGATTGCTGTGCAAACAAGCAAACAACCTATGGCTTGGTTTTCCTATTTCTGGTTTGTTTCTGTTCATGCTAATTTTGCCTGCCTTCAGCATGATTTCATTTTCTGGCTGCTCTTGCTGGGCAGGAAGCAGTGCAAACAAGCCAGGAATAAGCCATCAGTCTGGTTTCAGACATCACAATAAGCTATGGTTTAAACTTTACAACTTCGTGAGCAAACTTTGTAGTTGTGATTTGTAGCTGGTTAACAAAATGCATTCTTTGCAGAGGTGGGTTCAGACTCAAAGACAAGCCTGATTATAGCAAACCATAAACCATAGTTTAATTAATTAAAGAACACATAACCCATATTTCCGAGTTTCTTGTTATGTAGGAACCTGGAAGTACATGTATGGGTTGTTCATATGAACAATTCCTAAAACAAACCCATAGTTTGTTGTTGGGTTGTGAAAAGTGGGTTGTCATTACATGTGAACCCAGAATCGTAGATTGTTCAAGGGTTGTTTTGCTAGGCTACAGAGGCAGCAGGCAAGAGTGGTAAAAAAAAACCCAAACCAACCTTTTTACATGCCAGTACTGCAGTGTCATAAAGGCGGAAGCAGGCAAGGATGAGGGAGCAGGCAAGGAGGAGGGAAACAAACAACCCTGGGACAAAGAAAACAAACTATGGTTTGTTAAATTGTCTGCCAGACAAACCCTGGGTAGGGTAACAAACCCAGGTTTAAATAACCAATGAGTTAACGTTACATGTGAACCAGACCCATGGCATAGCATTATATATTATTATTATTATTATTATTATTATTATTATTAATAATAATAATAATAATAATAATAATAATTTTATTTCTTACCCACCTCTCCCTCTGGATTGAGATGGGGAACAACATTAAAAACAAATGATATAAAATACATAAAACTGATTAAAAACATATAAAAACTAATACATTGTTAAAATACCAATAGAACTCTTAAAATTCAGCTGGGTAGGCCTGCCAGATCCGTCTTTATAGCTTTCTGAAATTCTGGAAGTCCATGTGAATCAGGCAAGTGTGTGGAATGAATGAATAAACAAAATAAAATAAATAGAGACCATCAGGGCCTGCTCCAGTTGGACTCCCCCTGCCACCCCACAGTGCTAATGGACATCATGACCCTGTGGGGAAGAAGAAGTGAGGGAGCCAGGAGCCAGCAGAGAGACCATCAGGGCCCGCTCCAGTTTAGCACACACACACACCCCAGGTTAATTGACATCATGACTCTGTGGCGAAGAAGGAGCAGCTGGTCAGCCCCTCCTTTGGGAGATTAGAGGGGGGAGCAGGGCCTTCCCACCAGCCCTGTTGAATCAGTCTCCTTAAATTATTTCCCCCTTTTCCCCTCCCCATCCCCTTTTCCTTGTGTTTCATGTGTTTTTTAGAATGTTAGCCTGAGGGCAGGGACTGTCTTCTTTATTGTTTGATTTTAAACCACTCTGGGAGCCTTTTTGGTTGAGGTGCAGGATAAAAATACTATAAATAAATAAACAAACAAACAAACAAAGGAAACCTATAAAGAACTAATTCTCAATTATTCCTCTTCAGTATGAAATATGATACTGTTGAGAATGATACAGCTTTACGCTGATGTGATCAAAGTATTTTGCATGTAATAGGGTGACCAGATTTTGGAACCCAAAATCCCGGTCCCCCCCCCCCGCCAACAACCCCCCCACCAAGCCACCCACCCCCAAAAAACATCAGCCCGGACCTACTAGGGTGGGTTCTCTTCTGCTGCCTCCGCCGCCCCGCCGCCGCCACCGCCGCCGCCGCCGGGTCCCCCGCCGGCTCGTAAGGCCAGTGGCCGCGCAGAAGAGGCAGGGGAGGGCCGGATCTGGAAGTGACGTAATCGGCTCTTCCGTGCGGCCGCTGGCCTTACGAGCCGGCGAAGGACCCGGCGGCGGTGGCGGCGGCGCGGCGGACCTGGCGGCGGCGGCGGGGAGGTGCGGCGGCGGACCTGGCGGCAGCGGCGGCGGCAGCGCGGCGGCAGACCTGGCCGCCCCAGCAGGTAAGTGCCCCGCGCCTCGCCTTCCTTACCCGCTTCCCTCCGGTGCTCGAATCTACTGAGAAACTGGCTTCACGGCCTGTCTCTCAGTATCGCGCCAGGTGATGACGTCATCACCCGGCGCACTACTGAGGGACAGGCCGCGAAGCCTGTTTCTCAGTAGATTCGAGCACCGGAGGGAAGCAGACGCCCCTGCAGGTAAGGAGCGTGAGGCGCGAGGGAGGGCACTTACCTGCTGGGGCGGCCGCTTCCCGGGCTCCTCCGCCGCCACCGCCGCTGGGTCTACCACTGCTCCTTGCTTGCTGCCACCGCCGTGTGACCCCCCGCCCCCCCGGTTTGCCCCCCCGCCCCCCGGTTGGGCCGGTTTGCCCCTGGATTCCCGGTTAGGACCGTGAAACCCCGAGCCATCTGGACAGCCTAGCATGTAACTATGTTGCCTTGTCACATGAACATTTTAGTATTACATTGTAAATATAAGGAAGAATAAATACCATCAACAGACCCTGATTCCATCACAGAGATGAGCATGTTTAGATACGTGTGCCCAGCAAGATGTTTTTATTTACTCCCCCACCCACCTCAATTGCTGCTTTACAATGTGACACTGGGGGACTGTTCAGGTGAAAAAATGACCCACATACAAGACTTCTCATCCACAAACCCTTCCGTATACCTGATATAAATCACTGGATTACAATCCAGGCATCAAAATATGTTCTGACATAATATGGCTGGATAAATCCAGGTTTCCCAATTGAACTTTAATGAGCTTGCTTCGAATTCATATAATAAGAACTGAAGTAGGAATGTTGATCTTCATGATAAATAATTTTTTTGACAAATAAAAATAAACACTTTCATGACTTGTTGATATATCATGAATATTAGAAAAAATATGAATTTAATTTCACTCTTGTTTGTTGTTTAATACATTCTCATCCCAGAAGCCTTTGCACTGTTGTTTAATGCTGTCCCTCTTTTGGCATCTTGTGCCTTCCTGAACTTGTATCTGAGTGGCTTATTGCTGAAATACCTTTACTATTGCTGCCTATATCTCCACAGAGGATATATTTTTAAAAAAGTGACAATATGAGTTTCACCCTTATTTTAGCTTAGTTCATTTTAGTCCACCTCTGTCCATTTTCCTTAGCTATTCTTAGGACACAATCCTATGCATGTTTAGACCAGTTTAAAGCAGTGACAAACAAAATTAAAATTTGCTTATTTGTATTTCAGAATCTCACTATCTCTTGGAAGAAATAAGGGAGAGAAAACAATGGCTTTGATAAGAATGAGTTTAGTGGAATATATAGTTAATAAAAATAATATTATTGCTTATGATGCTGAAATCAATGAAGGTGAAATAAAATATTTTTATTTACTTATTTATTTATTAATACATACATGCTACTTAATCTTTTAAAAAATCTCTCAGTAAACATATAATATTAAAAATCAGATTTAATTACACTGTTAAAAACACTATAAAACATTTTCATACTCAATAACAATACAGAACTATGCAAGGAACAGTAAGATGGAGCAGGATAATATTAATTGCAATTATTCAAAGATCATTTTCAAGTTAGCTATTACTTACAGGCTCATCAGGTTTCAGGATATAAATATGAGTGTCAGTGCCCAGAGGTTTTAGGAAGGTCAGTATCTGCTTCTCTATCTTGATTTCTGTTCTCCTTTGGGGCAGCCAGAAAATCTGCTGTGTTACGAGTTTTGATTTAACAGACATATTCCTTAAAATTCTTAAAGATTCATAGGAAGTTTTTGAAATTTGTTTTTGTCTTGTTACCATTGAGTTTTAGCTCTTTTGAATCATATCTTATATCATGTAAATATTCTGTTTGATATTTTTTTTAGAATAAGTTTTTTTAGTAAGTTTTTAGAATAGTTTCTCTCAAGTGTATCCAATCCAATATCTGGTGGAACCAAAGAAGAGAGATGTATTTTCATTATTTTCATAATTTTCACTCATTCTGACTGTTTGTTTACCTACTAAGGTGTGATTACATATCTGTAAGAAGTAAAATGTGAGAGATAAGCACCGTTTTGTTTCAATTTCTTGCAGAGGCTGATCTAGGCCATCTAGACAGCATGTTGAACCTGATGAAAGATAAGATCAGTGCCTCACGCAGGAGGAGGAGATATCCAAGGCATTCAACTGATGATTACAACATTGAAGTGCTTCTAGGCGTTGATGACTCCGTTGTACAATTCCATGGGAAAGAACATGTTCAGAAGTATCTTCTGACACTGATGAACATTGTGAGTAATTTATCGATGTTTAAGATCAGAAAATTAATGGAAACCGATTTGATTGCTTCACAGGTCTTGCAGGTCTCTGTCACTGTCTGTTTAAAATAAATACTTTAAGAATTCAGGGTGGCACTACTTCTAGGTAGGAATTCTGACTGGTTTAGCAAGTTAACCAAATACCTCTCCCACTTCCCCACATTTTTAGACAGTTCCTCTACAGTAGACAACAGCATTAGTTTGTTTTAATCAGACCATTTCAACTGAAGGTAGTAGAAGTGGAATATTATGTTGTTGTTTTTAAAATGTTGATTACTCACATTTGTTGTTGTTGTTGTTGTGCTGTTGTTGTTATTTACATTTCTATACCGACCCATAGCCGAAGCTCTCTGGGCAGTTTACAAAAGATTAAAGTAATGTATGAGGAATGTTCTGTATGATAAATTGTTTCGGACATATACCTCCTGCAATTCTATGCACATATACTTAGGAGTTAACTCTACTGAACTCAGTGGGTTTTACTTCAGAGTAAATATACATAGGAATAGACTGTCAAAGAGTTTAAATTTCTTAAGAGTCAGCTTGGTAATCTAGCTGTGAAAATCCCATATAGGAGGCACATGTTTTAAGCATACTGTACCAGTCAGTCATATTTGCTCCCAAAGCTCCCATGTCACCATTTTACTTCAACATGGAAAGCAGATTTGTTTGGATGCTCTTTTGTGTGTGCCCAGTGCCTTCCATAAAGATAATTGAGGCCCTTGCAAATACCAGAACTCTTTATACACACATCAATATGGCACAAGAGTACAATGAGAAACCAAATCAGGATAAATGAGATTTGTTACCATAATAAAGAATTCCTTTCCAATATTCTCTGTTGTCCTCTAAATTATGTCTTCCCCACAATAACCAGAAATGTAGGTGCTCAGAAGAATATCGTACACATGATCCAAATCACAGGGATATTGTTCCAATTTTTGGAGAAGTGGGATGGATTCAAACCAAGGTTCAAAGGCCTGCTATTGGACATTTTCAGGTTTAAAATATTAAAAAGGGAGTGCCTTTTAAGAGCTTTTGAGAGGAAGGTGTTTACCTTCTGAGAATGCCAGAACATGGTGGCAAACAGTCACAGAACTGCTTCTGTACCCTAGTCTGCTCTGGCAGGACTATACCAAGAAAGGAGGAAGCAGGACAGCCCTTGGGAATCAGGCAGTGGTGACTACGTAAGTGCTAGATTTCCTTTCAACCAGCAATCTCATTCATGGTTCTTTACTAGCATGACTACATTTTCAAAAATCTGCATTACTAAAGAAGTTGTTGATAGGAGGACCTTTAACAGAGAAGACTTAGGATAGATTCAGATATGTGCTTGCAACACTGAATCCATTGCGATAGCTTGGGACTGTATGTGCTGACTATATTTGTGCATGCAAGGGGGTGGAACAGACAGGAGATCAGAAAGAGAAGAGAAAGATTGCTGGAGAGAAATAGGTACAGAGGTTTTTCCACTGTCAGAACTGGTTCCTTAGGTGGAACCAATGGTGGAAGCAGGACACAATACACCGTAATTCTTGCAGCCCTCTGCACACCCTCAACATTTGCTCTGGAGGGTTCAGGGTGACGCAGGCAGGGCTGCAAGTGAGAGAGAAGAGGGAGAGCATCCCATTGCACAAATGAATTTCCACTGAAACGACTCTGTGAGGATTATACTCCATGAAGGGGCAGGGAGTGGGCGATCATCTATAACTTTTTATGGGTCTCCACCTGTTTCATAATTACTTTGTACTTATTAACCCCCCCCCCCCCCAACTGTTGAAAATAAACCACCAACTTTCATTCTGAAATACAGAACTGTTCACCCTCTGAATATTTTATTATTATTATTTCTTTGCCTGGATAAAGTTCTTTGCCTGGATAAATCTATTGCTTTGCCTGGATTAATTGCTACAGTCAATTCCCCATTGTTCTGACTGTAATAAGGCAGCCTTAAGCCTGCCTCTCTCTCTCTCTCTCTCTCTCTCTCTCTCTCTCTCTCTCTCTGTACATGAGAAACGTTCCTTCTCAATTTGCTTTAATGGTGATTCTGGAGTCAGAGTGACATATACAAGCAGCATATTTTGTTAAATAATATTTTGGCACTTAACGATTTGTCATTGTATTTGAATGCATATGGGAACTGCCAATAAAAGAGTTTCACTTTGTTATGAGACTGAAGCTGTGTTATTAGTTGTATTAACATTTCTCCTTAGTGTTCAGTATACCTTCAAAAACATTAAAGGTGCTAACAAAGAATTTGAGATGCAGATGAATGAAATGAAATGAATTCCGGGGTAGATGATATGTGTAGATGAAGCAGATGGTTTTCTACATTTTCAAGTTAAAAGAAACCATATAAAGTTAACAGTAATGTGGCAGGGACACAGAAGCAGATTTTGAAAAGCAACCTTTTATCACGTTTCTTAAATCTGTTTTAAGTTATATAGTAATTGTAAGGACATCATAAGGTTGTATTATCTATTCCAATTCTCAGTGAAAATATATTTGTTCCATCGAGCACATTGTTATTTTTATTATTGTTTATTTATTTGATTTACATCCCACCCTTCCTCACACAGATCCCAGAGTGGCTAACAACCTACCGTATTTCATCAAATCTAAGACGCCATTGAATGTAAGACACACCTTAATTTCAGGGCCACCAACAGGGAAAAAGCTTTGCGTCGATTCCAAGACACACCTTAATTTCAGCACCCCTTTCGCCCTTCCCCCCTCCCTACTCACCTCCATCACTGTCGCCCGTCCTCACTTCCACCGCCGCTGCTCCGCGCCACTGCCAGCACTCGCCTCAGCCTGGCAAGGCGTCGTTACTGGGAACTAGGCCACGATTCGGCCTAGTTCCCAGTAACAATGCCTTGCCAGGCCGAGGCGAGCATTGCCAGCTGTGCGGAGCAGTGGCGGCAGCGGCAGCAAGGATGGGCAAAAGCGATGGAGGTGAGGGGGGAGGGTTAGGGCTAGGGCCCCACAAGTCCCCCCTCCCCTTTACCTTGATCGCTGCTGCCTCTGCCTGGGAAGGCTTTAGTACTGGGAAGTAAGCCAAGATCTCGGCCTACTTCCTGGTACTGAAGCCTTCCCAGGCTGAGGCAGCAGCGATCAAGGTAAGGGGGGAGGGGGGACTTCTGACCGGCCTTATGGGGTCCCTCGGGCCCCGCTAGGGCAAGTCGCGGGGGGGGGGCATGCAGAGCCCTAGTGCCTTCTGCAAAACGTGGGAGAAATCTGGCGATTCTTAGTCACCATCGATTCAAAGATGCACCCTGTTTTTACAGATGTAAACATGGGGGGGGGGGGACAGTGTGTCTTAGAATCGATGAAATATGGTACATAAAACACAGTACACCACATAAACAACATTAAACTCATGACTATAAAATCACAAATCTATAATAGGGTGACCAGATAAAATCCAGGTCAGGGCTCCTGTAACTTTAACAATTGTAGAGAAAAGGGAATTTCAGCCAGTATCATTTGTATGCAATTAGTTCCTGGTGATATTCCCTCTTCATCACAACAGTTAAAGGTGCATGCACTATACTAGAGTGACCATATACAAACGAAGGCAGGGCCCCTGCAACTTTAACTGTTGTGATGAAGAGGGAATTTCACCAGGAACTAATTGCATACAAATGACACTGGCTGAAATTCCCTTTTCTCTACAACTGTTAAAGTTACAGGAGCCCTGACCTGGATTTTATCTGGTCAGCCTAATCTATAATATAATACAACAAAACCAACACAAAATCAACACCAATAAAAAACAACACAGTCAATCAAAAAACAAATAGAGCACATATCTGTACCCCTCAAAACCTACACAAATAAATAGGGCTTTAGCTGACAATACTATGGGGGACAGCCAAATCTCTACTGGAAGAAAGTTCTATAGTGGGATGCTGCCACTGAAAAGGCCCTGCCACAAATGGTAGACCCACAAGTCACCTTCTTAGAGGGCACCACAGGAAGAGCCTCCCCGGCTAATCTTAAAGCCTGAGATGGTTGGTATTGGGGAAGGTGGTCCTTCACGTATAATAATAATAATAATAATAATAATAATAATAATAATAACGATTTATTTCTTACCCGCCTCTCCGTCTAGATCGAGGCGGGGAACAACAACATGATAAAATACATAAAACTAATTAAAACATGACAAATATTATTAAAACTGCATTAAAACATCCTAAAACATCCTAAAAACATTCTAAAAATTACACTGGATATGCCTGCCGGAAGAGAACAGTCTTTATAGCTTTCTTAAATTCTAAAAGACTGTTAAGTTGACGAGTCTCCTCCGGCAGGTCATTCCACAGTCTGGGAGCGGCAGAAGAGAAGGTCCTCTGGATAACGGTTGTCAGCCTAGTCTTGGCCGACCGCAGTAAGTTCTTCCCAGAGGACCTGAGCGTGCGGGGCGGATTGTACGGGAGAAGGCGTATCAAGGTCCTGTGCCATCTAGGGCATTTTACACTGGTGCTAATATGTTGAATTGGGCCTGGTAGCTCAGTGGCACTCACTGCAGGGCCTAGCTCAACCTTACTTATAGAATTTGAGGGAACTTCCTTCACTAGCCCAGTCAAAACCATGTAATATCTCATGCTCACTGAATGGTATACTTCTTATTCAATACATCTGTTTTATATTCTCTGACTTAACTAATATCCATACTAAAAAGTGTGCATGTTTGAGCATGAGAGAGAGTCAGAGAGAGAAAGGGGGAGAATAGGGATTGTGTGGCCAACATGGTCTGAATGGGTGCTCTGATTTTTACCTGTTGCATCTGAAATGAGGTCACCGTCCCAAAGGTAGTTGTGATCCAAGAAACACCAGACAATTTATCACACATTGGGATGTCGGCAGCTTCATCCCAACGTGTTGACGAATCCACAGAGGTTTCAACAAAGCAAAGCAGGGCCAGATGCCATCTAACGTTCTGCTTTGAACCATTTTTCCATTGACAAACTTCGCACTGCCATTAACATTATCTGTAGTTCTCCATACGGTCCATTGTAAACTGTTCTTTTGGGCAAACACTGTGTTGTCTGGGTATTGACTTTTGGAATCTTTCTTCAGCTTAATTATGTTGGAACTATTAAAATGTTCGTCATTATGGCAAGCAGGGTGTGTAGGGTGGTGGGAGAGTTTGTATACTTCAGTGCATTTCTGTGTGCTGTGCTCCTCCTGTGGGATCCCTATTAGTGAGGGTCACCCAGCACTGTGGTGCAGGACAGAATTTTGTCTCAGTACAACATTATCCCCAAGTATAATGTTTTATTTTTCTCCACAGAGATGAATGGCAATCATTAACTTATTTCAGATGAAATTGGCGGGGGGAGGAGGTTAGGATATGACTAGCCCTGTTCTTTACCACTGAGAATCATTTTTTTCTCCTGCCTGTATCAATCCATTTGGGTTCTTTTTCTTGAGTCTATTGGAAGACTCAAGAACTTTGAGGCCCCAAATTAACTCCCCACAATTGCTATTGTGAGCATCCTTCCCTGCTCTGGCAAGTGTAATGGGCTCCCCTTCTCCTGAGTTCGGAGCTGTGGAGTGGGCAGGGCAATCATCCCTGACCTGGTGCAGTGCTTCGGAGGTGTTCCGAGTGCTCAGTGTGATGTCAAAGAAAAAACCCAGCTCCTCCCATATCTTGGGGAAGGGCAGAGTCATGTTCTCATACTGTAAGGGTCATGCAGTCAAGGCCATCCGCAACTTGTAAACCCATGGATTTTGATATGTATGTGATAAAACTAATAAATCTCTCATAAAATAAAATTACCTGCCAGCAAGTTTTCAGTTCAGATTTTGCCTTTGATGTGTTGGTACAAGGGGCCATAAACAAGAATGATATAGTTTTGGGGTGAGAGAGAGAGAGAAAAAAACCAGTAGGTCTCAGATGGCACAAAGGCCATAAATGTCACCTTTTTCTTTTCCTGACAGTTTCAAGAAAACTCATAAAGTAAATCCAAGCTCAGCTGTGGAAAAGAAGATTATGAGTGATACAATTCAGTGGTTTTGATTGCAGACTCATAGTTGCAAAACTGGTTTGCATTCCAATGGCAGGGAACGTTTGTCAATATTATTTAGGAGAAGAGAGTCTCTTGGTTTATTTAAATGGCTACAGTACTTTACAGATTAAGAAGCCCAGGTTCATACATACAGCCAGCAGCGTAGGCTCCAGGGTCAACAGGGCACTCTTCATTAGTTAGCATCATTGTGAAAATCCACCTGGGCCCATGAGGGCAGCGGACGCCCCTGCATCCAGCCCTCATGGGCCCAGGTTGACCCACCTGGCGCTAGGAGGGATCAGAGCTCAATTGCTGTCGAGCCTTCAAGAGCAGTTGGGTGTGGGTCTGTCCTAAATTCCAGGTTATTCCCTCCTCGGTGGCCCCACAGTAGGCCCTGAACTCTTTGTAGTGCTCTCCTTTCTCTCCGTTATGCCATTCCACAACTCCTCCGTATTTTCTGAATCTTCCCTTTGGCTGTATGGAACATATACACTTTGATTTATTTATTAGATTCTTAGATCCTTGAGAGTGGTACTCAAGACATTCAAGGCACGGGTGGTTCAAGGCAGTTCAAGGCAGCACTCAGAGTAGCATGCATGGTTCTCCCCCATTTGATCTTCAACCCTGTGAGGTAGATTAGACTGAGAGATGGTGATTGACCCAAGATTATGCAGTGAATTTAATGGGTGAGTGAGGATTCGATCCTGTGGCTCTTCAATCCTAGTCAATTACTAACCACCCTATAGCAGCCTTCCCCGACCAGGTGCTTTCCAGATGTTTGGGACTTCAACTCCCATCAACCTCATTCAACATGGCCAGTGGTCAAGAATGCTGGGAGTTGTAGTCTAAAACATTTGGAGGGCACCAAGTTTGGTGAGTTGTACCAGCCCTCTCTGGATTGTGTGTTCTCTCCAATTTTTCTTTTCCTACTGTATTAACAATGCGTCAGAAGTTATGGCATAGATCATTATGCCGCATTGTAAGCAGATGAGATGATGTTGAGGTGGCAGTGTTAATGTAAGGCTGCTGAAAAAGGCGTTTTATGCATTTATTGCAGGTTTTTAGGACTTTTTTTGTACTGTAACTTGAAGGCAAAAGTTGAAAAGGCCAGATAGCTTGAGGGAGGAACTCGGCAAAATATAACTTGATCATGAAGCCAGAAGAAAGTCTGTGACCTTTCTAAAGCCAATGTTACTGTCAAAAAAGAAGAGAGAGACAAAGGACACCAAAATGCTTTGCCAGCACATCTGTTTTGTGGAATTCTTTAAAAACTTTCTTCAGAAGCAGATAACTTGGGTTTTGCAGCATTAACTATACAGACATACAAGCTATATCTAGCCTGCTTGTATTTTGTTAGCACATCTGTGTAGATCATAGGGATGTTGTAGAAATCCGCAACAGAATCAGATGAGTTCAGATTTCTATGAATATGAGCCATGGATTCCACAGCAGACCAGCTCTTTCCAAGTGGCACAGATTCCGCAGATTTGTAGATTTATTTGTTTATTTATTTACTTTCTGAGATTTTATGCAAATTTGGTTGTAGAAAAATATGTAAACTAAAGAAAACACTGAAATGGACCTTTCTGACTGGTTGGCCTATGTATTTATAGCAAATGTGTGGAAGAGCAATGGGAACACATGGGACGGCTCAGTGGGAAAAAAGCACACTAGATAAAAATAACCCATGTTATAAATGTATAAAATAGCAATGGTCAGGCTAGCAGGGAATAAACTTGTTCTTTCCTACATATTATTATTATTATTTACAATATTTATATACTGCTCAATTATCTAACACAGATTCTAGAGTGGTGAGCATAGGTATAAACAGTAAAAGAAAGGAGATTTAAAAAGCAAATTAAAATTGTTCAATTTAAAAACAAAGGAACCAGAAAAACAGTGGCTGGTCTGTTGAGGAAGGCTTCTCAAAACAGAGCTGTTTTCAGGAGCAGCCTAGTGTTGGTGCCTGCCTAACCTCAAGGGGTAGGGAGTTCCACAGAGAAGGGGCCACTACACTAGAGGCTCTTCCCCTGGTGGATTCCAATCGGGCCTTAGGTTCATGTGGAACCACCAGGAGCATGCCCTCCAATGACCTCAGTCATCGGGCAGGTTGGTAAGGGAGATGGCGCTCTCTCAGGTATCCTTTTTAGGGCTTTGTACACTAGTACCAAAACCTTAAAACTGAACCAGTAGCCAGAAGGTAGCCAGTGCAATTCCCTCAGCAAAGGAGTTATATGCTGAAAAGATGCCGCTCCTGACAATGGCCGAGCTGCTGCATTCTGCACTAGCTCCAGCTTCCAGAGCAGCCCTAAGGGCAGCCCCACATAGAGTGCATTGCAGTAATCCAGTCTTGAGGTTACTAATACCCGTACCACTATGGCTAAGCTATTCCTTACCTAGAGGGTCATCACATACATTTCCTAAGAAGTCATGCAATGGCCTTATATATTATATCAAAGACCAGGATACTATCCAAGGACTTAATCTATTTTCTCTCTCTCCATTGGTTGAGGATAGGGGTGGGTGGTGGAATTTGTGTTGCATCTTAGGCTGCCTCTACAAGAGGCATTTAAAGCTCTTTCAAGGCGCATTAAAAAATTTACCTCTACAAGAACGGAGCGCAAATCGGGCGTAGAGGCGCGTTATCTCTCCGATTATGTGCATTATCGAATGCGCGTTAAATAGCGAGTTTTATTTTGCTCCGGCCGTTAAAGTGCATTTTGACTATGTGAACAAGCGATTCTCCGCATAAACTACCTGTAAAGCGCATTTGAAACAACCGGTAAGGTCACCTGTTGAGTGCTCAATTACCTCCTGCATATACAAGCATTTACGATAAAGCACTTCCGAGAAGATGCGCATAATCGGAGGAACAGACGTAAAGCCGAATTCTTGTAGATGAGGCCTTTATGTGAACTTACCAGATTTCACACTTTTGAACAGATCCATGAACCAAATCTCAGATATCCTTCTTCAAATTTTGCAATGTACTGCTTCAATAAAAATGCATACAAAAATGTGTGGATGGGGAAGTGCATACAAAACTGTATAAATTAGTGAAGATAATGTTCAAAATAGGGCTGGGCACCACTTCGGAATTCCGAGCCAAAGCATTCCAAAGCAGGTTGGATCGGGTCCAAAGTGCTTTAGATTGCTTCGGACCAGTCTGGACAATGCAGCAGTCCAGCCTGGATGGATGGATGCCTGGATTTACTAGGCACCCGCTGAGCAGGTGTCCCCATTTGTGACCCCCCCCCCCAATGTGCTTCCCGAGCTGTGTGTGCCCCCTTGCTCCTTATCTGGACCCGTCACAAGTGCCTACAGTTGTCCGTGCCTCTTCAATGGGGTTGCCATTTTAAAAATGTTGCCTCATTTATTTCCATAAAAGAAATCCTGAGGAAATGGCAGCTGTAAAGAAGCCATGTACACAATATTACAGGTGTAATGTTGCATACATGGCTGTTTTACAGCCGCCATTTCCTCAGGATTTGTTTTAGGGAAATAATATTGACTCCCTTGAAGAGACATACACAGCTGTGGGTGCTCACAATGGGTCCAGGTAAGGCTTAGTGGCCTCATCCGGGGTGTCCCGCCCAGCCGCCCAATCTGTCAGATGTCTGAATAATGTGGACATCCAAATCTAGCTTCAGATCTGGATCCAGAGCGGGTTGGATCTGGTCCCAAGTGGTCCCAAGCAGATCTGGGATGATTTGGAAGATCCGAATTGGCCTCTGAAGTGTGTGTGTGTGTGGGGGGGGGGGGGGTCCATGCACAGATCTAGTTCAAATGTACAAAGATGTGTGTATTACATATTTGAAAAAATAATATCCTCAAATTTTGGGATGAACCAAAGTTAAGATAAGGATGGGAAACTGAAATTTGGCTGTCTCTAGTTGAGAATGACTCAAACTCATTTTGGAACCCTCCTTATTTCTGAGTCAACACCAAGCCCTTTGCATGTACAGCAAGCTACCATCTAAGTTGGCTAATTTATTGGAGGTGTTCCACAGCTAATGCTTCTTTTAAGTATATGTTTTGACAGTGCACAGTAGTTGCCTCTTTTGAGGAAGAGGTCATTATACGGATATATTTTGTATCGAAACACTTCTTAATATTGACTGATGTACATGCTCTTTTAAATCATCTACCTGCTTCCTCGAAGTTAACGCATGGTCAGTGCTAATGACAGTTAAAGGATTATCATATTACAACAGGATAAATGTTCCCCTTTTCTAATGAGATGGATTGACGACCTAACAAAGAATGCTTTTGACATTTGAATGGGTGGTATATAGACTGTACTTGCAAATAGACACTTATTTGAATATTCGGTCTGCTTTTGTTGAAGTTTGCATATGGTTCTTAGAAACCTGCATGTTCTCTCTCTCTCTCTCTCTCTCTCACACACACACACACACACACACACACACACATAAACACATATAATATGTATGCATTCAAGTTGATATATTCAAATCTGTGTACTTGCATGTTTTTCTTCCATTTCTTTTCTTTTGTTGAAATTTTATAATAAAAATAAGCCATAAAAAAAGCTACAACCTACTGTTGCTCTCTCCTCGTTTACTTCCACACAACCACCATAATGCTTTCCATGTGATGTTCTGGCTTGTGCCTCATTCCTCCAGCTCACCATCTATTGCCTGTAGGGGCTGATTTCTTGATTTAGGCCCTGAACTCTGGTTGTGCTTATTCCAGCATTCCTTTGGTTTGCCATTTTGCTTGTCTTTCTTAGTTTGAGCCCTTTTCCCAAACCTGGACTAACTCTTTGGCCGATTTTTTCAATCTGACCATTGATCCTGCAATACAAATCAGGGACATCTTCTTAAGTTACAGACTGATGACTGTTTCTGTTGTATGGAGAATGGTGCCCACTCAGAGTTATAGTGAGGTAACACATCCCCACAACCCTGTTTATATAAAACTGATATGCCCCAATCCATACAGGGGACCTATGCACATGGAAACAAGCTTTCACATGCATGGTCCTAGCTGGAAGGCGAACAATTGGTTTCTCTCCCTAGTTTAACAGCTGGGGCTGCATGTACAGAGCCCTCTTCATAAAACAGTGATCACATTTATCAGCTGTTTGGAAATTTTTCATCCCAAATTTCTGCTGCAAATACCTGATTTTCTAAAAGAACTGGGTGCATGCTGTCCTGGCTTCTGTACAAGCACACATTTATACCAGGGACATAGTATGCTAGGTATTTAAGGTCTGGTCCAATGTGTTTAGCCAATGTTTTTAACTCACCACTGCTAAGTTGATTTTTATTTATCACCTATCATTGCTGTCATGCATATTTTGCATACATTCAAGCTTTAATCAATTAATTATTAATACTTACTGAGTATCTTTACAGTATCTTCAATAGAGATATGGTACTTCCAAGACTGTAGCTCAGTAGCAGGGGGCAGGAGTATTCCAGTTCTCTCCCTTGAATGTTCAGCTTTTTAAAAAAAAAAAATGTAAGGCTGCAGCCATTCTAAAGGAAAACATGGAGGCATGCAGAATCCTAAAATGTTGTCTTGCAGATGTGAGTGTAAAACTGCACAGTTTCCATGTTGAGTAGGATGCCTGCGAAGTGTACCTCCTTGTGTTCATCTGTACACATTCAGCTGCATAACTAGGGTGACCATGTGTCCTCTTTTTACAGAGGACAGTCTTCTATTTCAAGGGCTGCCAGAGGATTATCCTCTATCTGAAAGTGTCCTCTATTTGAAGGGCTGCCTCATTTAATTCTGTATTAAAGATTAAGAACCATCAGCAATTAGCACCTGGCCAGCAGACTGAATATACAGGAACACAGGTCGCCTGGTCACAGTCTTTTACATAGTACGATGTACTGTGTTTCTATCTACATTATAACAAGTATTTCTACACTTTTATCTATTCATCTAAATTAGCATATGCAAATTTTATGCCATCAGTGTCATTTTGTCTTCCTTTTTGGTGATGCCTTTCCTCTTTTTTGGCGATTCATAAGTGACCTCCTTATGTATAGTCCAAAGAAGTTTATGAGCTTCAACAGACTGATAAGTGTCATTTTTCACTTTTCACATGTAAATGAGCAAGGTGTCACTTCCGATAGTGCAAGAGGCAGATCATATACCCGTGTAGCATGTAGTGTATTTTAAAACACAAGAAACTTTGCAATCCTTATCTCATATTTCATATGAGGTTTCTATAATATAAATTATTATTACCATATTGCCTTCCATCTGAATAACAACTAAAGATGATATTCCCATTAATCAGCAACTAAATACAAAGTATAACCTAAGTACACTGAGTAAGTCTTGGCTTTGGTGTTAAATATCAGTAGCGTGGAACAATTTTTTAGCATCGCATGGTCAGTATTTTCCTTGCTAGGTTTTAATCTGACCTGGAGTTGTAGTATAGTTGCTACATGAATATGCTACTCTTTAAGAGGGTTTGTTGTTGTTGTTGTTAAACTTTTGAGTATTGGTGTTTTATCATGTTATCATATGGATGTTTTTTCTGTTCTCTTGTAGGTTAATGAAATATATCATGATGAATCCTTAGGTGCCCAAATTAATGTTGTCCTGGTGAGAATCATCATGTTGAGCTATGGGAAAGTAAGTATAATATTAATAATATGCCCAAAGACCCTCCAGAATTATTTTATAAATAGTGACATATAATTCTTTGGGATCTCATACCACTGTTTTGATAAATGTGTTTGGTAGCATGTGTTCAGGCAAACATTATGTTAACAAGTAATTGGGTGAAATCCAGCATTATGCAACAGATCTTTCTCTCCCCCTCATCCCCCCTCCATTCCAAAAAGCATATCCAGAGGGCCGGGGGGGGGGGGAACCTACTGAACACAGTGGGCTGTACTTTATGGTGCTGCAGAGGGAGGGAGAATTGCTGAAACTGGGAATCTTACATGAACAGTGCAAGATTCCTCTGCTCAGGTTTGGGTAATTTCTCAAACTACACATTACTCTAATTCAAGCACAGGGGATCTGCCCCAATTTGGGATCCTAGCATGTAGGGTAGGGGGACATTAACCCTTTGCTCCATGCTGTGGTCTTGATCCAGATCGAGTAATTTCTGTTACCAAAACATGATCCATTTTTTTTGTTGGAACACTTTTTGGTAATTTAAATGTCAGGTGCTGAGGACCCTGATAGGATTGGGAGCACAGCATGGGCAAAGGGCTAAAACTTCCCAACAGTATTCCTAGCCAGAGGAATCAGCATTGCACATAGAATCCAATAGGTGGATTGTTCTGCAAACCCTGGAGTATTGGTAGCCATAGGCATTAATGGGGTAGAAAGAACTTAATACCTTTTGAAGTTATGAAGCTCAGAGCTTCATCAGATCAATGAAGAATTGTCTTCCTCAGGCTGAATAAAGTACATCAGTGGTTTTTACCAAAATGAGAAAAAAAATATGATATGCCTATTTAAAAATTGGAGCAAGAAGGATAGATGGATTCTGTGTGTTTTTAACTTGCTGTACCTGTGGCAATATTATTGGATCAGTTTGAATATTTGGCACATTTATAGACCTTATCAAGTTGATCATGGATGCTAAGTTTAAGTTATTAGCAAAACAGGTATCATTTGTATAAGCAATGCAATTGTGCGGCTTATAGTGGTGGAAACTTTTTTTGCTATTTTGTACTCCCCATTTAATAAATCCATACCAGCAAAACTATAATATGCATTTCTCAAGTTGAACGTGCCAGAGTATTGTAGCATCTGTAATCTTGATCAACTCAGATTCCACAGGTATTGATCTGAATCTCTTTCTGATGTGGGATTGGAATGAAAATATCAGTAAAATAAGATTTATGACACCAATAAATGATCATCAATAACAACAACAACAACAACAACAGGGGAGACATGATAGAGATGTACAAAATTATGCTTGGTGTGGAGAATGTGGATAGGGAGACATTTCTCTCTCTCTCCCTATTATAATACTAGAACCCAGGGTCATCCCATGAAGCTGATTGGTGGGAGATTCAGAACTCTTCACACAGCGCATAGTTAAACTCTGGAATTCACTGCCACAAGATGTAGTGATGGCCACCAATTCAGATGGCTTTAAAAGAGGGTTGGATAAATTCCTAGAGGAAAGGGCTATCAACTGCTACTAGTCCTGATGGCTAAGTGCAGCCTGCATACACTAGTTATTGGCAAACATGGGTTGGAGGGTGTTGTTATACCATGTCCTGCGTATGGTTCCCTGGTTAGCAGCTGGTTGACTATTGTGTGAACAGAGTGTTGGACTAGATGAACCCTTGGTCTGATCCAGCATGGCTCTTCTTATGTTCTTATTAACAACAATAAAGAAAAAGAAGAATCACTGTAGATATATCCAAGGAATTGACAGAAAATGTATTAGAAACTAGCTACTTTTTTCAGTGAAGCAAGTTTTGAATGGCTTTTTACCTTAATTTGAGGGTTTTTGTGAAGATTATTGTATAGCTTATGTCATGTATATAAGAAATTTGTTTCATTTTGTTTTGACCAGAATTTACCTAGTTCGCACCTCCCAGAACCAAACATGAACCCAAACAGGATCTTGTACATTTACAAGCTTGTGGTGCGATTCACAGGAAAGAAAATGTGCACGTAATGAAAAACACACATAAACATGCTTTAATCAATAGGAGAAAGAAGTGTAGATCTTAAAAATGCACATAATAGATGTGTACATTTGGGGAAATGTGCATGAAAATATGAACAAATTTTCATGCAAAAACAAAAACTCAAAGCTCATAATCAGATACAGACATGAGTTGGAACAAGGTCCAAAGTGAAATTTAAAGAAACTCAACAAGCTCAGGTTTTGCTGATTCACACATCTGTAGTTATGTGCTGTTGAGGATAACATGGACAGCCCCATATGTTGCATAACAACTACTTTCTCAATATGAAAGCAGTATATAAAAGGCAGGAACCACACTAATGCTTTATAGTGGTATTAAAGTGCACTGACAACTGTTGGGACCCATAGACGCATACCATATACCACTTTCATAGTGCCATATCCCGCTTGGTGTGGATTAGGCCACAGTCTCTCCACAGAACTGTTTTCAGGATGCACTGCAAGCAACACAGTGTTGGTGCCGGCCTGACCTCCAGGGCCAGGGAGTTCTAAAGGAAGGGGGCCACCACACATTCTTACAATACAGTTGTAAGAATTTCATAACATTACAGCTAAATACTTGAACCTTCTTTATTCTAGGCACACACTAAAACTGGCACTAAATTAGTGCTGTGCCAAAAATTTCTCCCATGTCTTTTTAAAACTATTCTCATTTGGTTTGATAGAAAATAAATTGCTTTCAAAAATAAATTTGAAGAAGAAGAAGATTTCAGAGAAATTCTCATGGGTTGAGTTTGAGATTCTTGTGGTTATCTTACTTATGAAGTGGCCGAGAAGTGTCTGTGAGTGTCCTGTCTTTCATTATACAATCATCTTTCTGGCACCCTATAGCCTCCTTGACATCCTGCACTTCAGTGACAGTGCAGGGGGAGAGTTGATGCTGTTGCTACTTGCAATGGCAGTGCCAAAAAAACCAAATACCCTTATAAGAAAAGAAAGTAACAGTACTACAACCCCTGCCGGTGGTGAGCCCTACCTGTGAGGAACTCTTCTTCTCTCCCTGGAGAAATTCAGTGAAATTGTCCCCCCAATTTCTCTACCAACGAATAGGGTGGAGTATTTCAAGATGCCATTTGCACACAGCTATAAACTAAACCAACCGAGCCACACTCCAAATACCCTGTTCACCTTCCACTTCCTCTTCGCCCCAGCTCCTTTTATGCTAACTACAACTCCAGGCATGCAGTTCACCTACCACAATACAACAAATACAGTTCAGGAAGGGCCCTCCCCTTTTAGAATTATTTCTGTGACATGCACGTATTGGGAATTTTGAATTCCTTACTACAAGGTGATACAGACTTTACTGTAGGGTTTTCCCTGCCTGTGAGGTAGCAAAATACCCTTTTTGGGTCCTTTGATCAATGTTAGGAGGTCAAATGACTTCCTAAGATGACAGTGGTTGGCTAATCCTGCACTAGTATACTAATCCTGAAGTGGCCACATTGGCTTCAGTTTAGAATGACAGCTTTAGTGGTGCCTTCAAGGTTGCGGATAATAGCAAGGGCTTGGTTTTTATTTCCATTAATCCCTTAAACATTCTCAACAGTAGTTGGTGAACTTTTAAAAATATGCCTTTCATAATCTACAATGTACATAGCTGTACATTACCCAAAACAGAGAGAAACCAAATGCCAAAATACAATTTTCTCCTTAAGACTGTCCATGGAAGGCAGCTGTAAGCTTTCATAAACTTATTTTTAATGCAGATTCAAATCGCTTGTTCTCCCCACCCTGCCAGTTCAGTGTTTCCAACAAATGTGTTATGATGGATTTGGGATAGAAACAAAATAGCTGAGCCAATTGTGCTAGAAAGCAGCGTTTTGCTATGATCCAGCATCACGTTCTCCTGGGCCGTCCTCAAGTGCTTTGTATAAGGACATTTTGGTATAGTAGGAACTAGTGTGGTTGGGAAGAAAGTTCAATTTAGGGATGTCAGAGAAATCATTTTTTGAGGTGGAGTTTGATGAGTTTTCTTAGGATCAGCCGACTTTGTTTCAGTTCCTGCTGCGCCACCCAACTCAATCTGCAGCAAGTTGGGCCAGTATGCGGATTTTCCAGTAATGTCAGATTTTTGCAATTTGTGGTCAAATTTACATAATTTGCACAAATTCTGCCATAACTTGTACAAATTCAGTGGTAGTTTGCACAAATTGCTTAGAAATTTACATAAATTGTGGAGCCTTAAAAATGCGTGAATAAGTTCCTGAAGTTGGGAACTAGCCCACAGCACAACTCACAGAGGTAGAGCAAGCCAGACACGCCACAGAAGTCTGTTAAGACAAGAAAGAATTAGGTGAACATCTCTAATTAAATTCCAAACTCAGCATCTCTGTCATCCTCTTAGTTTTCAACATCCAGTTTTCAACATGTGCCTCCCTGTTTGCTGTCATTCATACCACATGGCACCTTCTCTTGGCACTGGTCCAATTCTACAAGCACCTTCTCCATCCCTGGCAATAAAAATGCAATAACAACAAATCAAAGAACTGGCAATTTGCTGCCCCTTCATGAAACTCCAAATCTGTGGTCTGAAGCAGCCACTTCAGTCTGCCTAATCGGAGGGCCGGCCCTTCCTTTACCAGATCTCTCATGGAATCCTTCTCCACAACATTATTCCTGGCCATCTTCCAGCCACTCTCTAGATCCATTTCCAAGCAGAACTGGAAGCTGGGATTTTCCATCTGTTAGGAAGGTCCCTGCAGCTAGTCATGATTCCCATTAGTGCATAGAAGAAGAGAGTTCATCTAGAGTCAATTTCAAGGCATGGCATAGTTTTCTTGATTAAAGTCAACTCCTTTGATTGCATTGGGAAGCAGAACTGGAATTTAATGTATACCGCAGAGTGAAACTATAATGTCCTTATAGCTGTGGGGAGTGTGTGTGTGTGTTTTCCTTTCTCTTCACCACTTTCATTTTTATGAGATTGACAGCATGCCATGTTCCGCCCAACCTCTGCAAATACATTACTTGTCAAATGCTGTGTCAGCTAATGTTTAATTCTGGATATAACGTTTCTGATATATATATATATATATATATATATAGTAACATTAGAAGGGAGATCTAATAAAACATTGTCATGAAATAATACAATCCTTTAAACTCAAAAGTTCTGTTTGCTGGTTGTTTGTTGTCAGTGGTGCTGCTGGTGGTTCTGTTACCATGGGAACCTGGTGCTTGTTTTTCTTTTCCTTTCATAACAACTTGCCTAGTTCATATGACAAAGGCAAATCATCTCATCAAAGGAAACAATTTTCAGGAAAATGTTTTGAAAAGGATTAGTCCTCTTGTCATTTTTAGGGCAAATGAGTACATAGTAGAGCACCTCAAACATGGATGCTCTGCTACTCTTAAATTTGACTATCAATTATATTAAACAATTTCACTGTTTAAATCTAACAAACATTTCATCCCCAATACATTTCCATGTAGACTCAATGGAAAGAACTGTCAGAAGTTACAGCCGGAGCACCATCTAATGGATACGTTTTGAAAGACCCCCTTTTCAAGCTAAAACAAAGACATCCAAAATGCATAACTTGTTTTCTGAACCTAGCCAGACATCCCTGTTAGCACTGAACAACCATATATATATATATATATATATATATATATATATATATATAATTATTAACCATTCATTAAGTTTGGTTCCTTTTATAATCCAAACAGCAGCATCTACGCACAAAAGGGAAAAATTAGCGAGCACAGGGAAACTCCAAGGTTCGCAGAAGTACCAAAAAAAACAAAAATCTTTAGGAAAGATAACTTTAGGAGGGGGAAACATAAAACAGCCCAGTGAGGTCTAACCATGTTCAATGGGCATGGAATGCTGATTGAATTGGGAGCCAGACTGAAAATAGAGAGGAGAGGAATGGAGTATCTTGGAAGGGATGGGGCTTTGCTGACTGGCTGGAACCCTGAAAAGAGGTGTTCCACACTGCAACATTTTGTTGCAACCCAGTTTAGTCAAACTCTGTTATCAATAATGTGTCCACCTCATTTTACTTTTATAACCACTCAATTTTAAAAAATCAGAACAACATGAGAATGACAATTAAAAAGAATAAATACAGAAAGTTGTAAACGCAAATATTCATAACAATTACAATCTTAGCATCAGATCAGCCCAACCGTGGAAGGGGAAAAGCTCTTCTAAGCAGGTTTTTTCTGACACAATGATTTGGGAAGACAAGGCTCCCTTTGGGTGGGAGATGCAAAGGCTCTTGTCTTGTTCACTACCCAGTGTACCTCGGTTGATGCCAAGAACCTCAATAAAGCCTTTTCAGATCTGAGGTTGTTGGGGTGGAGAAAATGTTTGGGTGAAGGTTTTCCTTCAAATAACCAAAGGTTAAGACCTGGAACAGTGGCTCTTTGATTGTGCCCAAAAAGCCTACTGGGAAACAATGCAGCTCCTTTAAGATTTATATAATAGGGCCCCTTTAGCCAGTTTTATTAACCCATTTGAAGCTTTGTGATAGCCTTCAAAGGCAGACCCATGCAGAGCACACCATTTATCTAGAGGTGTAAATATATGGCAGAGGCAAAGACCTTGTCTTCCAGGAGATGGTGCCATTGGTGCATCAACCACAGCTAGGAAAATACTACAGATGCCACTTGTGAATCAAGCAGCAACCCCTGGTGCAGGAGCATTGCCAGGCTGCAAACCAGTTTCTACAGGGGAAGAGTAGGACAGGCCACCTACCCTACTTCCAAGTTGACTAGCTGGCCCACCTACCACTAGTATCTTTGTTCTAGCTACGTTTTCCTGGATTTACAAAGCATCATCCAAGAATTTCCCACTGAATGTTTAGTTTCATGTCGGTTGAGTATAGTGTTATTTCAAGCAAGCTCAGCTCCTATGGCTCTAGATCTGACCCAGACCAAGCATTGTGTTTGCATAGTGGCCAACCGCAGCATACGTTGTTAGGCTCCATTGTTAGGTGTGACCTTCCTTCTCTTCGTTGCCAGCTGCTCTGGTCCTCCTTGCCATTATTGCCTGCTAACTTGCCAGGGACAGAGAGAGAGATAATAGGTAAGAACTCAGGAAAGAACACATTTTCTCACTTGTTAGAGGTTTCGGCTGTCAATCAAACAGCATCCCTGTTGGCAAATGTGTTTTCAGTTCACCTTAACCTATTGTACCACCCATGCATTCCTGGGAATAATAGAACTTAGCAATATATGCTAATACTATTCAGCCAGGGTTTAAGAACTTCTCTGCTTGCATCCATGAAAACAACAACAGAGGGCTATTTAAAATACTGTCTTCTGAATAGGGATGGCTGAATGAGTGATGTTCGAGATTGATACAATTCTCCCAACGTTGTCTCGCCGCTAGTGCCCAATTCCTGCTCGGATTTGCGATCGCTGCTCTCTCTGTGCAAAGGGGGAAATTGTGCAAATTGAGCAATGGTCAAACATGAAAGCTCTATTTAGGCATTCAATAATGGTACGATCCTATGCACACAGACAGAGAAATGTTGCAGGCTGGCTGGGAACCCTGGGAGTTCAGCATTTCTTTTTCTTTCCAAACATGCATAGGATTGTGCCCCAAAATTGCTAAACACAAGAGGTGAGTGGGGATGTGACCATGCCATCTAGCTCTGCCCCTCTCCCCGATGTTATGTGTGCCATGTAGCTCAAATCTCACCCTTCCATGATCTAGATGGAGAGGCGGGTTAGAAATGAAATAAATAAAATAAATAAATAAATAAATAAGTCTGCGGGGGTAGGACTTCACCTGTGTTTCATAATCAACCATGTAATTCACACACATTTCCCCACATTTGTGCAACATTCCTGCTTTGCACACCTTTTCTCCATAGGCTACAGCAGGGCTTTCAGTCGCAGGGGGAAATTGGCGCGAAATAGGACATTTGTGCAGCATTGAACTGGGAAAGTTTAAACGACAACACATGTCCAGAAATTTGCTAATACTTTTGGCAGGCATGTGCTTGCAGTTGTGTTCAGGGCTTCGACCAGGGCATTATTGCATGTTTTGTGAACCAAACCTAAATTCTCACAAATCCAGTAGAGGTTGATGGCTCCGATTTTCAGTCAGAAGTAGCCAGAGCTCTAAAGGAGCTATCCAAGGTGCTGGACCCTATATCAAAAATGGGTTTGGCAAACAGGATAGCTCCTTTAGAGTTCTGGCTGAAACCCAGAAAGGATTCAAAGCCCCATTGAAAACATTGCATACATCCCTACTTCTGAATGTCTTTGGTCAGTGGTAGAGCACCTGTTTGCATGAAGAAAAGTCTCAGGTTCAATCCCTGGCCTCTCTAGTTAAAGAATCAGGCAGCAGGGAGTGTGAAAGACCTCTAACTGAGGCCCCTGGAGAGCGGCTGCCAGTCAGAGGAGGCAGCATTAGCTAGATGGAGAAATAGTCTGTCCTAGTGGATGGCAGCTATCAACATTCCCAAAGTGCTTCTCATGAAGACTCACCAACACCTTTGTTTTCTGATCCACACCACCTCTCAGTCCCTTTCATCCCAATTACGAATACACTGTGCCTGCCGTAAGAAAGGTTTCAAATAATTGTGAGAAGCCCTTGGATCGGGATCAGGGAAATGCTCATGGTGGGATCTCAGTAATTCATCAAGATGTGCATATGTTATATTTTTGAACCAATGTTTCTTTGGGAACATCAGAACAGTGATAGTGACTCAGACCAATGTTTTCCTGGAAGCTGGAATCTTTCTCCTGACAGTAATTGGTCCCAGATGCTTTAGGGAAAGAGAATAACAGCTCAAAGAGAATGCTAGAACAATCTAGTCTCTGCTGCTCATATCTAGTATCTCAGATTCTAACGTTGTGGGTCACACTCAACAAGGAAATGTGTTTCCTGACCATTTACGAAACATTGGCAACTATGTTTGTAAGATTTTTTAAACCCGTCCTCTGATTTGTATGTCTTTGCTAAAGAGCTGGTAGCAGATACATGGGAGGCACAGTCTTCATAGAGCTTGATCTAGAGCTCCCTCTGTATGTAGGAGGTATCCCCATGTTCAAATTACGCTCCTGCACATGCAGGTGTTTCCCCCTTGTCAATGTCAGTGCCACATCTGCATCAAAAAGGCACACATGAAATTCCCCCTCCATATGTACCTTGCAGGGGATGGGGAAGACCTTGCTAGCCAGGATCTCTTCAAGTGCCTTGATTGCCTGAGAGCACTGGATCAGACTATGGTTGCAATCATTAACTTTGGACACACTGTGATTTCCTTTGGAGTAAACATGCTTAGATCCGTGCTGCGAATGTGTGCTTCCTTCACATTTACAAGGTTTGATGCTGAATGACAGCATATGAACATAAATATTCATAAAGCTGACAGGTGTGACATATATTATCTAGACAAGGAACATCTTTTTTTATACCACCTGATATAAAGAATAGATTTTTATTTATTTAAAATAGAGCCAAATCACCCTTCATCTAGTGGATTCTAGAGAGGTGTACAATAGATGTAAAAATTAGTTAAACAAAAGACAAATATAAGTCAACAGTATCCTCCATAGCAATTACATACTAAAGGGCAGCAAAAGGTTATAAAAATTGCATACTAACTTAGACAACACGATTCTTTAAAATGCCAGGGCAAATAGAAAAGTCTTAGTCTGGTACTGGCAATGGTATATTTTATTAATTTATTTATTTATAATACTCTAGATTCCTAGCTTATATTGCTTAATATAATAAAATCCCAGAGTGGTTTACATACAAAATACTAAAAATCACAGTTAAAATACATTTAAAGTACAATATCACAATAAAGAAACTTACAAGAAAAAATAAAACAGTAAAACAGAGTGGGATCATAATCAATTACAGGCTAGGGAAAATGTGTGTAAAGAAATACATTTTCAGAAGGCGTTTAAAACTCACCACATTTCCTGCCTCCCAAACCACACAGGGGAAGGTGTTCCAGAGGGCAGCTGCCATTATTGAAAAATCCCAAGTTACTTAGGGCTTTGTGTGTCAGCAACATACAGGGAGCTATCTCCAAGATCTAGTCTTTCTTGGTCATTCACCACAGCTCATATTCCATCAGCGTATATGCGAAGTTGGGAATTGTTTTGCCCTCATATGCATCACTTTACACTTGCTTACACTGAACCATGTTTGCCAGTTTAATGCCCATTCCCACATTTTGGAGATCTCTTTTTCGGAGCTCTTCGTAATTTGCTTTTGTTTTGTTTTCAGCAAACTTAGCCAACCAATGGATGTAAACCAATGCTGGCTAAAATGCAGTAATAAGGGCCAATGATAATAAGTTAGGACCAACAATATAATAAGGCCAATAAAGGTGAGCACATCCTAACCCCTGTCTGTCAAAAGATGTTAACTTATCAACTCTACTCTACCCCCTGACTCACACTCAGGAAGACCCCCCCTCCCTGCACCACAACTTCCCCCACCCAGACTCTTAGCCTGACTCTCACACAGAACCTGGCCAACATTTCAATTCCCAGTCAACAAGGGGTGCCCCTGTGACTCCCTGAAGTGCTGACCTAGAAAGGAGATCTCCCTTTGATGTCACTCCTTTGGGTTGATCCCACAAGGGTTGACCCTCACCACTCATACCTGGGCCGGTTCTTATGAGCTGCTTTCCGAAGCTGTTCCAATAATGAGTGAGACTCTGCTCCATGTCCAGCCACTCCTCAATGCCTATCTGTAAGTAGTCTATCAGAAAGCTGCAAGCCAAATATGCACTCTCACTGGCAAGTAGATGGGGCAGGGGACCAGATGTTTTCAGTTGGCCTCCCTCTGCTCAGTCATTCTTTCTGGGCTGCTCCCAGGGGACAGTTCTTATGAGCCTCTTCCTGGAGTTGTTCCAATCATGGGTTCTCCTCTGCTCCACATCCAGTCATTCTACAATCTGCAGCTGCAAGCTATAGTTGCCACCTCTCTTTGGGGAGGGCATTTCAAATTTGGGGCCCTTCATATTCATTGCTTGAATGTTTGTTGTCACCCGAAGATTAGTGTGCTATCACAGCCCATAACAGTATTTGTTTTTTCCTCATGTGTAGTTGTTTTGAATGGATATCTTCTGCCTTGAATATAAAACCAGCATTTCCTTTTACACATATCTGGCAAAACAAACCTGCGACTCAGCATATCAGTTTTGATGCATTCCACTTTGGCTTTTTAGACACACCTTACCACTGAAATTTTGATCTTACCTCACTGATATCAAGCTTGAAGCAATGAGAGTAGAAGTGTGAGTTAATGAATCTGAGGGTGCCCATCGCAAATTTTCAGCAACTTTCAACTTTTCTCAGTGTGTAGCCTTTACTAATTTTTCTGGATTCAAAAAGATTAGACTGTGTTTCATGTGAATCATCTTGCCTCTTTTCTCTCCATCCATGCGTATCTTAAGCAAATGTTCAAAATGCTATTTTATTGATATATCATTTTTCTTCATTAGAAAGAACAGAAACATAATTTCAGATACCTTCTGGTAATTGATTGTAATTTCACAAGCCTCTATGCTACTGCCAGTATCAGAGGCAGTAAACCCATATACACCAGTTGCTGGGGAACATGGGCGGGAGGAGGATGTTGCATTCATGTCCAGCTTGTGGATCTCTGGTTGACAGCTAGTCAGCCATTGTGTGAACAGAATGCTGGACTAGATGGACCCTTGGTCTGATCCAGCAGAGCTCTTCTTAAGTTCTTATGAAGCACAGTCTTTGCCAAACAGTAACTCCTTGGTAGGTTCCTTTTTTCTTTAAAGGCTGGGTCTGAATAATCCGAATAGAGATATGTAACCTACTGATTCTGTAGTAACAAGCTCTTCATTTCTGATCTTTTAGCATCCTGTGTAAGTCACATCCACAGTGCATGATTATAAAATACACCTTAGAAATAGTACTGACTGACACTTTGCTTCATATTTTACCTTTTGGATTCTTTTATCTAAATATTATGAGTTATTTGTACCGTAGTCCCTCCTGTTTGCATCTGCTGCCAAATTTCTCACTGGTTCCAAAGGAGCTAAAATCTGAAAATAGTATGTTCTCTTGTGGATCTAAATCACAGCAATTATGATCCACCATATTGCTTTGACCCTAGGCTGCAACCCTATGCACACTCATCTGCAAATAAGCATTATTGAACACAGTGGGATTTACTTCTGAGTAAACATGCATAAGATTGTGCTAATGTCTAAATTCAGTGATGCTATCTATCTAGCTCATTTCTCTAGTCTTGTCAAGGGTTTTATGGCAGTACCATCTACATTTGCCAAGACCTACCCCTTCGCTGATGTTCTTCTTTTATGTGTTACTCTGTTAAGTCCTTCCAGCTCTTCGTGAGAGCTCTATCTTAAAGCCTCCATTCTGTTTTCCTTTTTAAATGGCAGCTGCATTCTTGTGTCCAAACATGTAACTTTTTTTTTTTCTTGGCATGCTCTCTTTTTAACATTACTGTAAAATCCTAGAATGACAGGGATTTAGTGTGCTGTGTTGACATATATGTAGCCTTTGTTCTGATAACACTGTTGTCCTGGTAACATTATTTTTGCAAGTAGAAGCTAGAGTTCACATTTCTTCAAAATTTTGGAAGATGCTAGATGTTGCAATTAGTCATTCATTTTATAACATCCCACGTAGAGTACATTTTTATAAGTTATAACGAAGTAGGCTCTTTGGGGAATATGGTGTGTGTTTGTTAAGAAGCTGGGCCCTACATGGTTCATTCTCTTTGACCCAAACAATTTGCGTTTGATGCAATGTATGGGCTATTAACCCTTTTATCCCCTAAATTGTGACTATACGTCCACCATCTGCATCATTTTGCTAATTGTCTTCAGATCTAGGTCAGTGCAGAATAGATAGGCTTTGGATATATCATTAAACACAAGTAAAGGAAACTTTGTGGGATACAAATAGGTGAAAAATAGGCTTGATGTTGTTTTGAAGCCCAACGACTGCTCTACAATCCGCATCAGCAGTCCTGTTCTGGGTGCCACCACTGCCTTCGGAGGTAGGTGGGTGGCAACCGGAGATCAGGCCTCCATGCTAGTTGTACCCTATTTATAGTACATTCTCACCAGGGATCCTTGCCCGGTGCCAACATTTTAATGCCGCCTAGGGTATTCTGTATATAGGTGTAGTATAAATTGAACTCATCATCATCATCATCATCATCATCATCATCATCATGATTTTATTCTCCAGTGCTTTTACTGGATGGTTTTGTGCAATCACTGTCCTGTTGCTTTTATGGTTGCATTTCCTGCTGCTGGTTTTGTAATATTTCTTGGAAAAGAGAACCGTATAACCAATCAGAAGGACTCATTTAATAACGCATCAATATTGACTCTGCTGTGGGGTTTATGAATGATAATAGTAAGTGGCCTTGAGAAACAGTGTGAACTCTCTGTCCAGAATCACTCCTTAATTGTTCCCTGAAGATTTGAAATTAAAACCAAGGCCAATTTATCTGCTCTGCCTCATTGGTCCCAGACTGCTCGGCAAATCATGCAAAATGACGATGGGAAAGATTGCTAGTTGTCTGCCTGGAGCTCATTGGTTGTGCCTGATCTGTATTGCTTACATTCTCTTTTTACTTTTGGATTGACATTAGCCTGGCAAACATTACCCTTGATCCTGCCACTTGTCCAGTTCCATCCTAATTTTCTTGTCTAGTTCCCAGTCCGTCTACCCTGGCATTCTTAGGCCTGGCTTTGCCAAAATCTAGCACCCTGGCCAGATTTGGCTCACATCCTGGCAAGCCCCAACACTCCACAGATATAGTTGCACTTCATCTGGATTGGATCTGGAATAGGAATGGCTTTGCTTGTATTAGGTCCCTCCATCCAATTTTTGGGTGTCCCCTTTGCTTCTGTAAGAAGGAGGGGGCAGGGTGGTCCACTTCTACCAACATAATTGATCCAGTGTAAATCTACACATATAAAACCACTGACAATTGTCATAAAGTATGTTTAAAATAATAACCTAGTAATGCCAAATAATATTGTCCAGTTCTGAAGATTTCCTCAGCTTCCTGTTTCACTAGATGATTATCATCTCATGCCATTCCCGGTATTTTATTTACATTCTCGCAATTAAAAGAGGCTTATCAAGTCTTATTGTAAACTTAAATTCTTGGAACAAAATTAAATTATTAACTGAAGTGTCACCTTTTAAGAGTCTTCTTTTCGGGGGAAAAGTAAGAAAATGCATAAGCATAAGTCATGACTAACTTAAGCCCCATTGATTTCGGTGGGTTTGCTGTAAGCATGACTAAGTTTGCATCCAACCCAATGGGTCATTTGAATTTATGTCCAAGAGGATAATTCCAAATGGATGAATATAACAATATCTTACCTATTTTTTCCAATACTAAAACTGGTTTTATTTCTTTTATAACAATTTTATAACAAGTGCAAGTTCCCAATATGCACCATAATCTAGAACCCTGACAGAACTTCTGAAACTTCATTGAATGCCACAGGACTGAATTCTAGCATAGAAGATGCAACTAATGCTCTCAACCCTCTCCTAAAATGTGGTTCTGATTACCATTGAAACTCGCAATGCAAGTGGGTCTGTCTGGGAAAGCTCATTTGTAAGGGGGTTGGAAAGCTTCCTGAATAACAAATCTTTTCATGCTGCATAGCTGTGTGAGACAACACAGATCAACCAAGCTGTTTTCAACTAGAGACAGCTGGCTGGTCTTTTTTCAGATGTAGTGATGGAGATACTCTTCAAAGCCGAAAGAAAAATTGAAATATATCTTGCCGGGCAGAAGTAAAAAGATTGCCTGTTGTTCTGCTGTTCGTGTTTAGCACAGGTAACAATCGCTAGCCAGAAGCCTAATATATTACCATGGGGAAAAAAACCCAAACATTTGAACTTGACCTCAGATACTAGCATAGTTATCACACCAGGGGAATAGATGAATTCTAGCCAGTGTGTCTAGCGATGGGATAATATAATTGTTTCTGGGGCACAGTCAAGATTATCTACTCCCTAAATGAAGAGCGGGGTTCTGCTTGTTTTGATTGTTTTCTAGCAGGCCAGTGATATTTCCCACAATGCTGCAGAAGAGGAACTTAGGAAGTTGCCTTATATGGAGTCAGACTATTGTTCCAGCTAGTCAGTAGATTCTAGTCTCATCACACCAACCCTAAAATCACTCCACTGGCTGCCAATTAGTTTCTGGGCAAAGTACAAAGTGTTGGTTATTACCTTTAAAGCCCTACATGGTTTGGGTCCAGGTTATCTGCAGGATCGCCTTCTCCCATACAATCCGTCCCACACGCTCAGGTCCTCTGGGAAGAATTTACTTCAGTCGGCCAAGACTAGGCTGACAACTGTTACCCTGTATTTTATATCTGTATTTTATATCCAGAGGGAGAGGTGGGTAAGAAATATATAAATATATTATTATTATTATTATTATTATTATCATCATCATCATCATCATCATCTCTTTCTCGCTCGTGGTGGTTTTACTAGATGATCATGACGGGCTTTGCTAGGTCATGCTGTCTTTTATTGATTCAGGAGTTTCCTGATGATCGAGCATGTTTTAATTATGACTGCTTTCTGGATGTTGGTGTGGATGTATTCTGGTAGGCCCAGTTTCTGGAGGTTTTCTGTATATTTTTTTGATGTGATGCCGGTGACTAATGTGACTAATGGAATAATTGTGACCTTTCCCTGTTGCCGAAATTCCACTTCCATGGCCAGTGGTGTATATTTGTCTCTCTTTTCTTCTTCCTTTTCAACAACATTTTTGTCATTCGGTATTGTTATGTCGATGAGGTATATGTGTTTTTCTTTTTTGTCTATGAACGTTATGTCTGGTCGGTTGCAAGGTATTGTTTTGTCCATATGAATTGTTCTGTCCCAGTATATTGTATGAACTGCATTTTCCAGGATTGTTTTGGGTGAATATGTATAGTATGGTGTAGGTTGTTTGATAAGGTTGAATTTGATGGCCAGTTGTCGGTGAATTTTTTTTGCAGCTGCATTGTGTCTGTCCGTATAGTCCATTCCTGCCAGAATTTTACATCCTCCTGTCATTTATTATTATTATTATTATTATTATTATTATTATTTACACTGACTGACAACAGTTCTCCAGGCAGTTTAATCTTTATTACATCAATGAAGGTCCATTTGCTTTGCATATGGGAAAATGGAGAAGATAGAATCTCAGATTCAATGGCTTTCACATTCAGCCAGAATCATCTGGTGGTATAGGTAAGAATAAACGAATCGGAGTCATGCTACATAAGAGAGAATAGGACAGGCTCACAAGCCACTGAGGCAAACTGGCTAAAAACAAATTATAACCCATTTTTTTCTTCTTTAAATTTTATCTTTCATTATCTAGTCCACAAGTTTAATTGAGATCGGCAACCCTTCTCAGAGTTTAGAGAATGTGTGCCGCTGGGCCTACCTACAGCAGAAGCCTGATACAGACCATGCAGAGTATCATGATCACGCAATTTTTCTCACAAGACAGGATTTTGGCCCTTCTGGTATGCAAGGTAAGTTTTCTCCCAAAGGACAGCCAATCTTGCAAATGTTATAGATCAGGAGTGGGAAACCTCTTTTGGCCCAAGAGCCAAATTCAAATTTGAAGAAGCTCTTGGTGGCTGCATTCCAGTGGTGGGTGGGGCTGAAGAGGTGAGGCCAAAATACAAATAAAATGCCAGCATGTGAGTTTAGTGCTCTTACTGCCAAGCTCTAAGAAAGGCATTTCAACCTTTTAGAATGGGGAAATACTTCACAAAACCAAGGAAACCACCAAATGATCAGTGGCTGGGGGAAAAGGTGGGGCTTGGGGAAGGAGTGTGGCTATCTAGGGAACCCTTGGAGGGCCAGCTTTGGCCCTCGGACCTGTGGTTCATCATCCCTGATTCTCTCACAATTCAGTGGAAGAAACCCATTCCAGTGGAAGAAACCCAGTGGTATTACAGGAAAGACAAATTTCGCCCATTGCTATTTCTCTGAAGTTGGGCTGTGTCTAACTGATCGACCAAAAAAAAAAAAAATCTTACAAGTTAGCAGACCGGCCAAAGTACAGTGCGAGTGCTTTTGGAAAGAGAGCTGAAGTTTTCTCAGTTGGAAGGTATGACCAATTCTTCAAATATAACTCTTGACTGAAGAACATATTTCATACACAAGAATTTCCAGAAGTACTGTGTTTAAGTACCTAGTGATTTCTCCAGGGAACCTTTTTTCTTCTTTTCTTGCATGATTGAAAACTGTAGCTCATTGCTTTTTCTATTTCCATGGTCTGCTTAGTCAATAGTTATCAGAGATACACAAGTTCACTAGGGTCTATGGGTAAGTCTGCTCGCTGTTTAAGCTGGCTAATGGTCATACACTTGGGTTGTTTCCAAAATTCTGTTTGTTTCCCTGAAATGTGTGCCATAGTCTCTTGGTACCCTGTAAGTGTGCACATTTAGCTGAGGAGCATAATTTATTTCACTCATATAATTTTGTTTTTCCTGGCCATTGATTTTGTAGCTTAGTGCCCACCTCCAATGGAGATGGATGGATCAGTCTATTTCTGGTCTGTGTCATTTCTGCATGTGTTCAGTCATTATTCTGTTCTATCCTGTTTTCTGTGACTTTAAAACACATGCACACACACACACACACACACATTTGCATTGGAATTGTGTGCATTTCCCCCTATAATATGCATTTCCCTATAACATGTATTTTGGTATGCATTTTCCCCCTAAAAGAGTAATTTTATACAGATTTTTGTGCCCCAAGAACTGCATCACAAAATTCAGGAAATATGCAAACCAAAGGATAACTGTTCTGATCTGCATATTAATCTGGGAAGAGTGAATTAGGTCAGTTCGCTGAACAAAATTCTCTAGCATCCCCTAGATCCTATGAGAGCAAAAAGCTAAGAGCAATAATTATCTACTGGATTGTTCATGGCAATAAGGAACCAACCCTCTTGGGGAGTACAATTTGGGTTGCGCTCTGAATATTTAGAAAAGTGCTTCAAACTGCATCAAAGACTCCCTATCATCCACACCATTTTCTTGACGATTTCTGTATTTATCTGAACGGTGACAAGTATTATGTCATGACAGGTTTTCTTTCAAGATGCTGAGATGGCATGAAATATTTATGTAGCCATAAGTCACTCACCTTGGTGAACATTTGGTTTGTTGACACTAACAGGTTACCTTTTAATCTTCCAGACTCCAGAAGAAGACAACACTTCTAGAAATGGTCAAAGTTAAATAAGTAAGGGTGCAATTCTATGTATGTTTAGGCAGTAAAATGTCCTACAACCCTCAGCAGGTATAGCTTTTTTCTGCCTAAACGTGCATAGGATTGCATCCTAGGGCTCACAGAACAGAGAATGATTGGCGACTTTGGTCTGCTTCAGCTATAATGGGGCCACTCAACAACACTCTTTGAATGAACTATAAAGTTGAGTGCTCTTTCCCCTCCCCTCACATTCTTCTCTCATGTGCCTGGCTCTAGTGGAGACTTCATGGTTTCTTAAACCATGGTTTCTCATGATGACTAAACTGGAAAACTGTGTTTTGAGTAGTCTCTGCAAATCAGGATTGCAAACTATGTTTTAATCCTGATTTCCAGTCCTGGTTTGTAGAGAATGGCGGGTTCTTAAATCAGTGTTTCGTGATTCAGATTCACAGGAAAGTAATTTAAGAAACCAACAAACTTAGGGGTCTATGTGTGGTGTGGAGAATATGGATAAACATCCCCCCCCCCCCCGGTTATAATAGTAGAATACAGAGTCATCCCATGAAACTGGTGAGAGATTCAGGACAGATAAAAAGAAGTACTTCTTTACACAGCACATAGTCAAACTACGGAATTCGCTACTATAAGACATAGTGATAGCCACCAGTTGGGATGGCTTTAAAAGGAAGTTAAACAAATTCATGGAGGAGACGGCTCTCAGTGGTTACTAGTCCTGATGCTCCTATGCTATCTCCAGTATCAGAGGCAGTAAGCCTATGTACACCAGTTGCTGGGGAACATGGGCAGAAGGATGCAGTTTCACTCATGTCCTGATTGTGGGTTACTCGTTGACAGTTGGTCGGCCACTGTGTGAACAGAATGCTGGATGCGATGAAGCCTTGGTCTGATCCAGCACAGCAATTCTTATGTTGTTATATTCATGTGTTTCCTCTGTGGCCAGGCATACAAGGGGAAGAGAAAGAGCCATTGGGAAGGAGTGATTGACTTTGTCATCATTCACATTGGAATGAACTGCAATTTGTTGAGTAGTCCCTATTAGGTCTGAACCAGACCTTTGTCTATTACTCCTTAGAGTACAAACCACCTGGAAACTTTCTTGCACAGTTCTATTCAAGCAAATGACTTTTGTATCAGAGCACAGCTTCTATTCATTATAATGGATTAAAGGCCCTCTTTTGCATTTCCCATTTATTTAAATAAGACTTTTCATGCAAAAATTACTGTGGGTGGTGCCCTTCCTTTTCTTATATCTTGAATTCCACCTTCTCCCTAATAGGCTATGCTCCAGTTACTGGCATGTGTCACCCAGTCCGAAGTTGCACACTTAACCATGAAGATGGCTTCTCCTCTGCATTTGTTGTAGCCCATGAAACTGGGCATGTGTAAGTAGCACTTGCATGCAATGATCCAGAGATACTGCATGACTGATGGTATTCGTTTCCATTCATTTCAACAGAAGAGCAGATGACCACAAGCAAAAAATAAATAAATGCATCTACAAATTGGTTCTCTCCATTTAAATATATGGGGAACCTATTCCAGACAGGGAAGAGTGTTGGAGCTCCTGCATCTAGTAGACCACATTGCTGCGTTAGAGTAAATATCTTTGAAAGGTGTTATGTTCTTTCGTGGATTCCAATAAAAGTGAGAGATATTGTGAAGAGCAGATCCTTTGGGCAGTCTCCAATGCGACACTACTGCTATCATAAATTACATTGCGCTAACATCAACAACTTCTAGCATAACGCTAATAGTGATTGCTGGTATGATGGGTTTTCCAGGGAAATCTGCTACACCAGCAAGCGCAATTGCCACTTCACTAAGGGTCATTTAAGTTAGCGCAACATAGTTTATGTTAGTGGCAGTGGCACATTGGATACTGCCCTGAATGATTAAGGCACAAAATACAAAGGCTACCTGTTTCTTACACCTGATTCCTTTTGCATATGCTATTTCATCATCCTATATTTTAGCGACTTGATTGGTGTATTCACCTGGTCCTCCTTCTCGCCATAATACAAGTTACTCTGAGCTTGAGTAGCTTCAACAAGCAGGAAGGAAGTGCGGATGTGGAAATGGGGAATTGCTCTGCTGTCTTTGTGCATGTGCAAGAGGCGCAGCTCTCTTGAACTCTGTAACAGTCCCTCCACTGAACCTACAGCTGACCACATCACACTTCAGATTTGTACCTTTTTCCATCCTCAGCCAGCACACGTCCTGCTCCCTGACTTATAAAATATGTCATTGTGGAGACAGCAAGACAAGGGAGGTGCTGCCTGAATTGCTGGAAGGGCTGAACTCTTTCACATTATGTAAGTAGTATTCAGGCATTCTCCCCCATCACTACCACCACCAAGACACACACAGACATGATTACTATTGCATGAGGGGGAGAACGGGGACAAGCCCATTGGCCCCACACCTTCTGTTACATCCCTGATCACTGTCCATGTATTGGGAAGGCAAACCTCTGCAGAGCCTTCTCTACTTGTAGACATAATTTAGAACTCCACATAATTTAGAACTCTGGAAGATCAGGGTTGTCACTAGGGCAGTGACCGGATCCGGAGCTAGATCCCAAAACTGGAGCAGATTGGGCCAATGCGGGCCAATCTGGGCCTGATTCAAACTGGATCGGATCGTGCCTGGATTGGATCCGTGATCCGGATCCACTCCTGGTCCGGGTAGAGCCCTCCCTCCTGCTCTCCCTGCTCCCTCCCTCCCTCCCCCCGATTGCCCTGCTTACCTGCAGCCTCCTCCGCTTCGTGCCCCGTCATCGTGCAGGTCATCCTGCCTCCTTGATGTCAGCCAGCCGTTTTCCCACTCACGCCAGGTGATGATGTCACCTGCTGCGATCGGCAAATGCAGCGTTCTAACCAAGTAGAGCTCCGCATTTGCCGGTCGCGGCAGGTGACGTCATCACCTGCTGCGACCAGGAAATGCGGCGGCCCACAGTGAGGACGGAAGACGACGGCAGGATGACGTGGAGGAGGCAGCAGGTAAGCAGGGAGAGTGGGGGAAGGGAGAGAGAGGGAGAGCGGGAAGGAGGGCTCTGCACGGACCCGGAGCAGATCTGGATCCAGATTCGAGGCAGATTGGATCAGGCCCAATCCGGACCTCCCAGATTGGGATCCAGATCAGATCGGGGGGTCCGTGCACAGCCCTAGTTGTCACTTGCGTGGAAGCTCTCATGAATAGACCTGGCTCCCTGTTGCAGAAGAACCCTCTGCACCATAAATTGGGGACAGGATGGAAAGGGCAGGAACAACAGGCTTGTCCTTGCCCTTCCTCTCACCTATTATTGGTAATTGAGGTTCAGTGTTGAGGGAAGAACATCCAAGCGGGGCTATAATTTCTCTGTATTTGGCTACTTTTCTTGCATGGGTACTTGAGAGCTCATGTGTCAGAGAGCAAGCACAGTGAAATTCCTTCAGAGATTTGCCTTTAGAAAGGCTCTGCACACCTTGTGAATTATCAGGCCAAGAACAGCTCACCAGCCATTCATGGCATCCTACCAGGGGCTTCTTCAACCTTCTGGTGACACTACAGAAACAGTGGGTACCTAAACAGTAGGCAGTCGACAATCCCCGAAAACCTATCTGTTTACTTTGGGTTTCCCAAGTCATGGGCTATCTTTTTACTAGTCTTGTGCTATTATTTTGTGGATATGTACTGTATATATTTGTGTAGTTTTTGTTTGCTGCTTTCCCCCTTTTTTCTCTTTTTAGAAACTGCTTTGGGATTTGTTTCAGATGAGAAGCAATGTATAAATATTGGTGATCAATAAATATAATCCATAGCCAACATGTTCAGTTCAGCTTGGTGGGTTACACATTTTGTAGGATCTGCCTCTTTGATTTGCTTAATGTAGAAAGCACCTATGATTGTAGCTTACCAAAGCACATCTCTTGCACAGAGCATGTGCAAATTATTCCAGTTGGCCTTGTGTGGGAGCAGTGCATCACATTGAACTGTTCTCATGCAGGACTTTGGTAGGAATTTCTCTTATTTTTAATGCACTTTAAGGTGTGTTTGTTTTCAGAACAAAACACCTTCAGCATCTCAACAGAATAATAACTTGCCAGAGGTGTATTTCCCCAAACATTTCTATTATATATTTTCCTGGATAGGCTGCAGACACTTTTCTGTTTCTTATTTTAGGAATTTTTGAGGGCTTTTCTGTCCTGTTAGGAATCCTCATTGACATCAGCTTAACCATCTTTATTAAAATTGTTTGATTTATACCTACAATTGATTTGGCTCTCTTTTTCCTCACACATTTATCTTCATTTCTGCCTGAACACTGGACTAAAGAGAAGATGGGGAAAAGTGAAAGGGCATTTCACTGAAGATGGAATAAGATATTGCTTCACTACCGATGTTTGCAATGTTAGGATGCTACAATAAACCTCCTGTGTGAAACCTCCAACATCATTCAAATTTAGTTCTTTGGCAAAATGGATTTAGTTCAGCCTTCCCCACCTTGGCACCTCCATATGTGCTTGACTACAACTCCCATCCTCCCCAGCCAGCATGCCACAATAGCTGGGGATGATGGCAAGCATCATCCCCAGCTGGATGATGGAGAGCACCATGTTGGGGAAGGATGATCTAGTGAATGCATCGGGACATCTAACTTGACACTAAGTGGGTGTGGACCTGATCAGAGCCTGGAAGGGAGAGCACTGAGAACTACTCTGAGCTTCCCAAAGGAGATGTTTGATAGAAGCAGAATAAACAAATGCAATGGGAAAAGTAACGAAGAAGAGGAGGGGAACAAAATTATTATTAAAATGCTAAGGAATGAAAACAACATCTAACAGGCTTCCTTGTGCCACTTTCCCCCTCTAGATTAGGCATGGAACATGATGGTCAAGGGAACAGGTGTGGGGATGAAGTCCGGATGGGAAGCATAATGGCCCCTCTTGTCCAGGCTGCGTTCCATCGCTTCCACTGGTCTCGGTGTAGCCAGCAGGAGCTGAGCCGATACTTGCAGTGAGTACTTTGATTGAATGGGATCCATCATTTTGGATTTGAGCTCTAAGTGCAATATTTACATACCATCATTTCATTAGGTATAAAGAGTGGGGTTTAAAGAGAAATTAGGAAAATGGGAACTACACTTGGGGGATAAAAGCCATTAAAACATAAATTAAGGCTGCAATCCTGTACCCATTCAGCAGTAAGCCCCAGTGAATTTAATGGAACTTTATTCCTTGGAATACTGACATTACTCTGTAAATAGTCCAACTGTGTGTACAAGTGTAACATTGCAAACAGTTATATTTTCTAAATATCCAATATAAGCATATTCTCAGTTCTCTTTAGGTAATAATGTTTAGGAGTGGCGTCTGTCAACCAGGAATAAAGGTGATTTTTTGTAAAATCCTGGGCCAGATCTACACCAAGCAGGATAAAACACTTTGAAAATGTTTTGAAAACTGTAAATGCAGTGTGTCCTGGCCCCCAACAGTTGTCACTACTGTTATAAACTGTTTTAAAGCAGTAGTGTAGATCCTGCCCCGGTGTCTCTTTTAAAGTTACATTTGTTAAATCAAGAGAATATGTCCCAGATTTATTTTATTTTTCTTTAAAAAAAGAACAGGGGCAAAAAGACCCTTTGATGAATGAAGGTAATTCATTGTTAACATACATGTATGGTGCCATCTTTTGAAGATGAAACAGAGGTATGAATACTGTGGGAGGTAACTGTGAGTCCTGTAATTATCATCCATGCATTTGTAACTTTGAGGATTGACTATTGTAATATACTCTACATGGGGCTGCTCTTGAAGGTGGTTCTGAAACATCAGATGCTGGTGCGAATGCCACAGATTCACTTAATGTACTGAAGGAACCTGGAACAAAGTTTTCTTGGCAGATCTAATCAGACATAAAAATTCATATGGAAGCAGGTGTTCCATAGGTATTCTGAGCTCAGGACATTTAAGTCCTCTAAGATCATAACCAACACCTTGAAACAGGCCTAGTAGGCAAGGATGGACAGGCTAACACATTGTATATATCTGACAGCTCCCTCAGTGGGACCCCTCCTTCCATGAGTCTACCTTCTCACCTTCATTGTCACCAGCTGCTATTGCTCCTCATCCTCTTTCTCATCATTGTTACCATTTGCTTGCTTGAGAGCCAGAGGCAGTGAGCAAGTAGGGAGTGGCATCTCCTGCTCCTCCTTCTTGCCACCACTGTTGTCTAGGCCCAAGTGAGAGGCAGGTGAACAAGCAGATTGCGATCATGAAGAGGAGGAGCAACTCCAGAGAGCTCCTGTCACAGTGGGCAGGGTGCTGGCAGGGTGAGCCTTTAGCAGGTGCGCAACCATGCCTACCCTTGTTGCCATCCTCACATATCCTGTCTATCATCATCATCATCATCATCATCATCACCATCATCATTTTTTGTATCCCACCTTTTGCCCAACGCTGAGCCTCAAGGTGGCTTTACAAAATTAAAACATATACAGTTAAAAGCTATAAATAGAAATATACAAAAGTTAAAAATATAATTAAATAGGTTTCAATATTAAAACATTTCAACATTTAAAATACGTATTAAATTTTAAAAGTCTTAAACACAGATGGGGGTCCATATTATTCTCCAAAGGCCTGCTGGAATAAGAACATTTTTGCCTGCCTCCGAAAACACATCAAGGAGGGAGCTGAAGCATTCTTCACTAGCTTCAGCTTCTGGACCATCTTCTAAAGTTGACCCACATACAACACATTACAGCAACTGATATGGGAGGATACAAACTCATGGATAACGATGCCCAGGTCCCTATCTTCAAAGATAAGGTGCAGAGAGCTCATTAATTTAAGCTGCAGAAAGGGACTCCTCGCTAGAGCTGCCATCTGAGACTCTGGGAGCAATGCTGGGCCCCAGAGTGCCTCCAGGTTGCATATCTGCTCAGTGACTCTGTCAGGAAGAGGCAACCACCCTCAATACTGCTGTCTTGTCTTCATACATTTTGAGCCATGGAGCCCTCCATGGCCTGAGACTATGGGCTTTTAATTTTTGTAAACCGCCCAGAGAGCTTCGGCTATGGGGGCGGTATATAAATGGAATAAAATAAAATAAATAAATAAATAAATTTAAACAAGTGATTTATCGCACGCTTGAGATTGGCCACTCACAGAAGTTTTTGAGTCAATTTCATGATGTCTTCAACAATCAGGATCTCCCCTGTGGAATCCTCTAGAAATCCCTGGATAAAAAGAACCCCAGAAGGATCTTCTGCCACTAGATGGCACTCTCTCAATAGAATTCAATGGAATTGAATGAAGGGGAAGTATTTAATTTAAACCCCTTGTTGCCCCTCTCCTCCAGCCCATAACAATAGCTCCAAAGAACCAGGAAGGAGAAAAGCCCTGGGTAAACAAGGCGATTTCCCTTAATGTAGAGATGCTCTGTATATCAGAGAAAATGTCTCTCTATTTGACCACATTCCCCTTTTGCTCCATGCTTATGAAGATCTGTAGAAGGGATCATGCTCATGGCGAAATGGAGCCAAGTGGAGTTCCATATTCTGTATTTGCCTTGAAACACCAACACAAGTGCAGACACGGAAATGTGAAGGAGAGAATCAATGGGATAGAGGGGTGCTTAAAGGGTTAACCCTTAACCCTTTCTCTTCACTCTAATCCTTCCCTGCAAATGATCTCCCACACCATTTTAATTCTTTTTTTTTCTTCAGCCAGGTTCTGATATGAGAAATAAATCAAATGATAGGGATGACCTAGGGCATTTGCAGGAGAAAGTTGATGGGGAAGTAGATTCTTCCCTTCAAATGCTGCCTGTCCCTGCCTTGCTAATCACAGATTTCGAAAAGAACTGTTGATGCAAAGTGTCATTCCATCCGCAATGTCCCACTGGAAAAAATAGTTCCTTTTGGGGGGTCTTCTCTGCCGTAGCTATAGAATTCACTCTGTGTAGTGACTCAGGGCAATGCATGTCTTTCACTGACCTTTTGAAAAATATGCAAGACTCATTTGTGTGAACAAGCTTTTTAGGAAATATATTGTAGTTTTCTAGTGCTGTCTTATTGCTTGCTTTTTCATGTCTTTATTTGCCTTTTCAAGGTCGGAATTGTTATGTGCTTGTTTTGAGGGATTTTTATTGACTGTGTGCTTGCAATGCATTTTCCCCCGCAGGTCTTCATTTTTAAAAACCAGTAGATGTTTTCCTTTCCTTTTTTTTTCTAACTTCCTTTTCTTATGTTCCCTTAGAAACCAAAAAGCTAATAGAGCTAAAGAATTTTGCTACGGGTGTGTCATTAATAGTAATTCATATTCTAGGTTTATTCATAAAAACATTTTTGGGCACATTTGGGCCTTTTTAACAAAATAAGATACCCATTGTTAATTTTTGTTTTTTTATATAGAAAGAGATAACTTGTACAGAGCAAACATATACTCACATTACACCAGGGGTGTGGGGGAAGATCAGCTGCCACTCAGCCAGTTCGCTCACCCTGGAAAGAGATGCGGGGAAACACACTACTAGAAAATACAAACATTGCATAAAAATGGGAGTGTCCCTGGAAACTCCTCCAGTGTCCACCAATCTGGGACTGTACTGAATGATGTGCACATGCTGCCCATACATGGAGGGAGCCAATAAACCCACAAGGATGGGGGCACACTTCCAGCATATAGCTCTGTATCACCATCCACAAAACATTCAAAAGGACACCAGAGGTCCTCATTCCATCAGTCCCAGTGGCGCAACCACCAGCAATGATGTTGCTCCTACCAGTCCCTAGTGGTCCCTGCAGGCATGGGAACAAATCCCATTGTACTCCTCAAACCCACTTTTTGGAGCACCACACACACAAAGAGGAGCAAGAAGAGCACCCACCTAGCTACCTGGGCAGGGGACTTGCAGAAAGCCCTCCTAGGAGGAGGGGTCAAAATCCACTAAGGGATGGAACGACTCTTTTGTCCAGCAGCCAAGGGGAGGGACCAAGACACACAACAATGGCAGCCACAAATACACATGGACAGCAACAACGCCCAATGGCCCACTGCAGAAGGCGCAGAGCTGGGAAGCAGTAGATGGGCGTCTGAATCCCGTAAAGGGGGAAGGGAGGGAATAGGCATGCCATAGGCAAAAGAGAGGAAGAGAGATTCAAACCCACACTGCAAACACAGAAAAACAGCTCTCTAACTACTCAGTCAATCAGACGTATTTGTGTTTCCTTCCAGCCCCAAGTCTCAGTCATAGATACCAGGATCACAGGAACAGTAGGAGAAGCCTTAGCTGGATGGGACAGGCTGTTTATGTTTTACAGGCTGGCTATCCCTGGTTTGAATCCAGGGTACAACCCCCTTCTAATGAAATGGAGAGGGGGTACCTGAACCAATCAGCAGGAGGGATGCATGGGCCAACTGCCACTGCCCTGCTCTTTTGTCTGATAGGCTGGCCCCGCACTCCAAAATGCCTATCTGGCCCCTCCTCTGCATCATCTTTCCTCTCCCACCCCACCCTCATACAGCCCAGCACCAGCACCCACCCCAAATCTGCACCCTGAAAGGCCTGCCTGCCACCCCCCTAATGTAGGGGAACTGAGTGAGCAGAGGGAGGGAGGGCCGCTACCCCAAGCCCACCAAGCTCTCTACCTGCCCACCACCTCAGGGTCCCATTGTGAGGCCAACTTTAATCTGCTCCTTCTGGGGTGGGGAAAGAGATCCCTGTCCACCCCTCCCTAGTAGCAAAGAAGCAAGCATGAGATCAAGTATGAGATCAGCATTTCCTAACCTGGTGCCCTTCAGATGTCTTGGACTACAACTCCCAGCATCTCTGGCCATTGGCCATGCTGCCCGGGACCGTTGGGAGTTTGTCCAAAATATCTAGAGGGCACCGGGTTAAGGAAGGTTGCACCATAGAGTTGCAACATAGTTAGGAAATTCTTTGCACAAATCAGGGGCTGGTATAAAGCTGTGTCATCGACCAGGGTATGGCTCTAGATTTATTTGATTTGTACCCTGCCTTTCTACCAAGAAAAATGGCATTCAAGGCAGCTTTCAATCACAAATAAAACTAGATTGAAGGGGCAGAGGACACTGCATAAATTTGCCCCTCCCCTATGCCATCCACATCTTACCCACGACTCCACCTTGCCTTAGCAATTCCACCAGTGCCAGCAGAATAGCTCTGCCAGCAGGGTATTCAGCTGGACCATCTGGGCTATTCCACTGGTGTATCTGCCATGACAATGGCTTATCTTGTGTTTCTCCACTGTATCAGAATTCCTGCTGAATTCTGTGGCCTGCCAGCCAGTTTAATCTTGATTATAGAATTATGCTTAATAAGATTTTTTTTTTAAAGGAAGACTAGAGCAGGAATTTCAGGCAGAAAGTGGAAATGTAAAACAGAAACAGATTTGTGCATGCTTAAGAAAGCAAAAGAAAGTTTACTTCTTACTTACTTCTCTTGGGCTCAGGCACCCAATAATTTACTTGTGGCATTCAATATATTTGGATGATTAACTTAGCCTTTGTTGCTAAAGTTTGACTTGAAAGACATAGTGCTGGCACAAATTACACAAATGGAAATTTAATTAAAGCATTCATATTTATCCTGATTTCCCCCCACACACATGTATTATAGTTTTAGTAACCAACATTTAAAAAATGCAACCAGCCAAAGACAACAATAGATTGACACAAAACAGAAGATAAAATGTTATCCAATGCAATGAACAACAATTATAACAATATTTTTTAAACTGGAAGGGGAAAAGAGCATCAACTAGTTCCCGAGTTATTATTTGCCAAACAGATGAATCTAACAACAAACAGCAACACAAGTTACGATTTGGAGGGAAATTGACCCATCTCTGGCATATCAGTGGACAGCATGTTGTCCTGTCTCAGATGCAAATCTGCTACAGTTTAACTTCGATAATAACTGTGCTTTGTGAACTCATTTCTGAGAAAGCATAACCTTTATTTTGCTTGGCTTCGTTGTGAACTGAAACCTCACGCACTATAAAAGCCTCACATTCCCATATGTGACTGACATTTCTGCTTGTTGCAGTTCCTACGATTGTTTGCGCGACGATCCCTTTGACCACGACTGGCCTTCCCTTCCTCAGCTGCCAGGAATCCACTACTCCATGAACGAGCAGTGCCGCTTCGACTTTGGTTTGGGCTACATGATGTGCACAGCTGTGAGTACTTAACGGGATTCTGCTGCACCTCCTCCAGGGCCTTCGCAGCTGTCCCCGAAATGACTTTCAAGGGCCATTAGCATAGAGCCTCAGAAGAAGGGCAATGTGGCTGACTAACACAAAGCAAACCCTAACAGAAAATGCTGAGGTATCTCAGAAAGTCATGTCAACATCCTGCTTTTGAAATCGGAATCCCAGAAATTATGATGTTTTAATTTTATTAGGAGGTTTTGAAAATTGAATGAACGTGGTAAGAGGAATATCTCATTACACGGCTATAACTCCCGGACAGAGTTCCAAACCCCACTTATATAATGGCTTCTGTTCTGCCTTATGAAGGACAACACCACATGCATAAGGATGTAAGAAGAGCCCTACTGGAGCAGACCAAAGGCCTACCTAGTCCTGCATTCTGTTCACTCAGTGGCTAACCAGATGCCTGTGGGGAACCCACAAAAAGGACATGAATGTGATCGCTCATTTTACCCAGCAACTGGTCTTGAGAAGGGTACTGCCTCTGATACTGGAGGTAGGGATGGGAAAACTAGCAGTGTGTTCCAGTTCACTGAGATTCCCTGAAATCCGCTCCTGTTCTTGTTTGCAACCTGTTTTTCTTTTTGTTCGAACGGTGAGTGTGCATTTTGAATGGGAAAAGGAAACATTTTTGTGAGTGTTTTTCAAATGTGCACACTTTCCCCTCATTGAGTAGAAAATAAAATATGTATTCTTCTTCTTATTATCATTTATTTATTTATTTATTTATTTATTTATTTATTAAGGAAAGGTTCCCCCACCCCACCAAAACAAATATATGGAGTGTGTCCTGAGCCCCAACAGTTCTCAAAACTGTCAGCCCATCTACACTACTGCTTTAAAACAGTTTAAAACGGTTTTGACAACTGTTCGGGCCCAGGACACACTCCATATACAGTTTTCAAAACATTTTCAAAGTGTTTTATCCTGTGTGTATAGATAGGCTCTAATAGCCATTGATAGCCTGTGCAGAGATTCCATATCGTGGCTTCTTAAGGGGTGTAGATGTGAGTTTCTACATGTCCCATTCAACACTTGCAAGGGAAATTTATTTAATAACTATATTTACTTCCCTACTTACTTTGCACCATTTATACCCCACCCTATTTTCAAAGTGTTCTAGACAGCTTACAACTATTCAGTAATTTAAAAATGGGGAAAAAATACTCTCCCAATTTAAAAGATAACTTAAAACACAGAAATTGAAACAGAAAACCACAATGCAACTGCAACCCAAACATTTTTAACATTCACAAATTAGAGACAGACTAAAGCAGCAAATTAAAATTACACACCAAATGCCTTCCTAAAATAGTCATTGTGGAAGGAAGTGAGACGGGCCTCCCATGGAAAGGGAGTTTCAGAGCCTAGGTGCAGCCACTGGTTATGTAACTTAGAAAGCTTCCAGCTCAGGACCCCTGGAGCTTTCTGAGACCCATACCTGCCTGTTTCTAGAGCACTGAGCCATGCTTCCTTTGCCTCCAACTCCATTATGCACAGTCATAAATTATAAGGGGGTGGGAAGTAACTTCATTCCAACTATGGAATTCATTTACACAAGATGTAGTGATGGCCATCAATTTGGATGGCTTTAATAGGGGGTTAGATAAATTCCTGGAGGAGAAGGCTATCAATGGCTACTAGTTCTGATGGCTATGTGCTACCTCCAGTAGCAGAGGCAGTAAGCCTATGTACACCAGTTGCTGGGAAACATGGGTGATGGGGTACTCTTCAACCCATGTTCTGCTTGTGGGTTCCTGGTCAACAGTTGGTTGACCACTGTGTGAACAGAATGCTGGATTAGGTGGATCATTGAGCACGACCTACACTACTGCTTTATAACGGTTTATAACAATATTGACAACTGTTAACACCTATGATACATTCCATATACCATGTTCAAACCACTTTCAAAATGTTATATCCTGCTTGGTGTAAATCTGGTCCTGGTCTGATCTAGCATGGGTCTTCTTATGTTCTTAACTCCTGCATGGGAGTCATTTTGATATTCAGTCCTGATAGTAGCAGTCTGCGCTTTCGATAGGTTTTCTGTAGACAGCTAAAATTTTGGTGGACGGTTTCCTAGCCCAAGTCTCTGTGATTCGTCCCAAAAAAAGGAAGGCCACAGTTGTACTTATAAACAATGGAAAGTGCCAAAGCACACAACCGCATCAATAGAAAACAATACAAGTTTATCTCACAGTTTACATTTTATAACATGTCATACAACGCAAATCTAGAAGTCATATGTGACTGCTAGCACATGGCCTCATTGGTCCCAATATTTAGAGTAGTAATTAGGATTCACCTGCTGCTATCACAACCAGTCAAATAATAGGACTATAGGCAAAACATGTGTTTTAAATATACCAAGTTTTTAGTGCACATTCATGAATACACTGGGTAATAGCACCCCACGTCAATTTACATCAAATAACAATACAGCAAATTATCTATACAAATAATGTCCCTCTAATTATCCATTGTTGACAGGAATCCAGATAAGTCCCATTTTGAGAAGGTCACTTCGTCAGATATGGTAGCTTTTTTTACATCCACAAGCAAAGAGTTAAGGAAACTGAAAGTAACAAAATTGTTTCCAATCTGTATCAAATATACTTAAAATACAATACAAGTGTACAATCTTAAGGCACAACAGTGTGCTACAATCAAATTTAATACAATATTTTTAAAAAACAAACAAAAATAAAATTCAGGCCAAACGTGTTTCAGCACCCGAGGGTGCCTTCTTCAGTGACCAGTACCAATCCTTTTTGTTGCAAAAATAAATTGTAAGGAGGGCTTTCTTAGAAGAACACCCTAAACTGGGTAGCCAATATTTCTCCTGTTCTTCAACTGGATGTCTATTTAATTCTCTCCCAGATAGCAGGAGTATCTGTCTTAAAACAGCTTAAAACATCGCCAAGTAAGAGCAACAACCGTGGGAGTCAAAAAGAGAAAGCAAGTCTCTTAATTATATGGGGGAAAGCCCTCCGTCTCTAGTAATACAATCTTTTACCCCGGCAAGGAAAAGTATGACTTCTAGACTTGCGCTGTATGACATGTTATAAAAAGATGTAAACTGTTATAAAAAACCTATGTTAATTATTTGTTAAAAAGTAAAAAGTATTTCAGTCCTTTCACTGGGTGTTGTACAACTACTACATAGTGAGATAAACTTGCATTGTTTTCTGTGATTCATCCACCATACAACTTTCAGTGTTCTTGAAATCTGTGGTGGCTCAGAAATGTAAGCCGTAGCTGCACTCATGCGTGTGGGTGGTGAACCCGACTGCAGTGATATATTCATAGAGCAGAACACAAACCCTCTCCCTGCACTTTGAGCTGCTAGCTAGATCATCAGCATTGCATAGGGTGGCATCATCAGCATAGGGTGGCATCCAGTTGGTATCCCTTCACTGCCGGAAGGCTCTTTGACCCAACTGAGGCTTTCAACAGAGGAAGGGAGAGGGCAACAATTTTCAGTGATTGCCCACCCCACCCCACCTCCCAATCTGTTGAGAAGGGTCTGTCAATCTCTGGAGCAGAGTAGGGAAGAAGGGAGCCTCAGGGTGGAGGCGAATCACCCCCCAAAAAACACCTCCCTCCCCATTCTGCTAATGGAAGCCTCTGCTGGGTCAAAGAGCCTTCCACCCGCAGAGACACACCAAATGAGTACCAAATGCAATATAGCTTTACGTAGGATATAATTTAGAATATATGAAATATAATGTGCTGCCCGATCTGGGTGGGTAACTTAGTGTAAACCTCATACATATTTAACTTAGATAGTTAGCAACTCGACTGAGCAGAGGTGGAGGGATGGATGGAGGATATGGGAGCTCAGATACTAGCCATCCCTGGGCCTTCTTATTGTGGAGCCTGCTTGCACATTGAGGGAGGAGGAGGGTGAAACAGGGCTACATTGAGCCCTAGGGGAACCTTTTATACACAGTCACTGCACCCAATGGGGTAGAATTGTGCAGGATATTTATATTTATACTCATTTACTATTTAGATATTTATTTAGATTTCCAACCAATTCTGTCACTTAAAACTTAGAACAGACAACAACACTTACAAAGAGCTGAATTTAATATATTACAAATACATCTTTTGTAAAATAAATAAAGCTGCCCCTGAGTCCCTTTTCGCCCCAACCTAATAGAGGATTATGGCAACTATATAAATGATACAGAAACTAGGGATTACACATGCAGTGGTTTTCTTAGCCCTGGGTTACAGTGTGATAAACCATGATAAGCAAGCACAGCTTCAAACTAGAATATCTCCTTCTTGCTGTCATCATTTGCTTATCTGTAGTTTGGTTTGTTCCACATTTTTATTCAATTTTTAGGAATTGTGTTTACATTTACTCATTTGCACAGGGCAAATCAGATTGCTTTCATATGTTTTGTGTGACAGATATGATCCATTTATCATGTGCCTGCAACTAACACATCAACCCTGCTTCTTGGTTGTAGGACACCTGGTAGAGATCTACATGCCCCCCTACATACACACACACAAACACACCATTGTATGGCTCCCACAATGAGGACTCAATGTTTATGTGCAATTAAAATTACAACTCTGGTGAAGTGCACTATGAACACTATGTTCCACTGGGTCTGAACAGAAGATACTCTTTGTGCCTACACATTGTCCTACAAAGCCCTATACGGCTCGGGTCCAGGATATCTGAAAGACCGTATTCTCTTTTATGAGCCTGCCTGCCCCCTGAGGTCTTCAGGGGAGGCCCTTCTATCCGTCCCACCACCATCATTGGCATGCCTGGTGGGAACGAGGGCCTTCTCGGTGGCTGCCCCGGGGCTCTGGAACTCCTTTCCCAGGGAAGCTAGACTGGCTCCCTCCTTGGTGTGCTTTCGGAGGCAGGCTAAAACTTTTCTGTTTCAGCAGGCCTTTGGGGAGTAGTTCAGACCTTTGTGGATGTACTGCTTATATTTTGGATTTTTTTAATTATGTGTATTTAAAATGTTTTTAAATGTTTTAAATATGTTTAAATTGTACTATGTTTAATTATATTTTTAATTTTTGTATATTGCTATTTGTTTTAACTGTACATGCTTTAATTTGTAAGCTGCCATGAGTCCCATTATTGGGGAAAAGGCAGGATATAAATAAATCATCATCATCATCATCATCATCATCTTCATTCTGCTTCTCCTCTTTTGGAAGAATCTACTACTGCTGAATTGCTAAAGTTATTGTCACTGATCTGCAGCCCAAGCATGTGCTTAATAGTAGGATATTCTGGACGCATCCTCATACTTGTGTGCCTCTCTCTCTCTCTTACACACACACACACACACACACACACACACACAGCAACTTTTAAGGCTATATGGTCTATTCAGTGCCTTCAATAAAAAAGTAATCATAAAATCAAAATAAAATACAAAATTCACAATAGGTTGTGTCCAGTGGGGTCATCCACTGACAAAATTGCTTCTATCAGCTGGGAAACCCTCAAGAGCAGTTTTTTTGTGAGACGTCGGAGCTGCAGGGGGAAGAACAGAGGAAGAAAGTCCTATTCCACTAGCAGATATCTGCTACTGAGACGTTCAGTTTAACTCAATAAGAATGTCAAACAAATCAGTCAGGATGCTAGCAATTAAAATAACAGCAAGTTAAAATTACCATATAAAAGTATGGATCACCCTCAGATTAACCCATTTGCTCCAGTGCAGTGTCGAGCAAAATACTATATCTGGGTTTTGATGACACCCTCTCTTTTTCATCTAGCCATAATCTTGGTACTTTCTGTCTAGGCACTGTGGGAAGAAGGTGTTGGATGGAGATGGCTGAGGTTGAATGGAGACAGTACCAAGTTCATGATGGTTGTCATGTTCATGACTTTTGGAGGTGGGGTGGAGGGATAGTAGTGTTTAAACTTCCCTGTATCCTCACATTGCAGCACCAGAATGCAGCTGAATCAGGCTGCCTTCTGGAAGCGATGTATTGCTGACCATGATTTTCACCATCCTCTTCTTTCTCCCCTGGATCTAGCAACCTCTTTTATGCCTTCATAATCTCAAGCCTAGCCCCATATGTTCTAATGCTTCATAAATTCAAGCCTAGTTACTGTAATATGCCCTTTGCTGAGTGTTACGTAAAAATAAATAAATCAAGAAGCAATTTATGAACCTAAATCCTTTCATTGTAGTTCCGCACCTTTGATCCGTGCAAACAGCTTTGGTGTAGCCATCCCGATAACCCTTATTTCTGCAAAACCAAGAAAGGACCTCCATTGGATGGAACCATGTGTGCTCCTGGGAAGGTAAGAGTTTGTATATTATATCGCCTTGCTGTGTGTCAGGTTAAGAAATAGCCAAGAGTAGAAGGAAGGGAAGTAGCAAAGCATCATCATCTCCTCTGAGCCTATATTATCTCCTGTGATATTATACTTAGAATCAAAGGTGTTGTCATGGCAGGATTTTGGGGTGGACATTCAGCGCCCCGCTCAGCAGAATGAACAGGAGGGCCCCCAAATGCATCAGGGATGGCTTACCACATTTTGAAGGGAGGAGAACCGTACAGATTACCCTCTAAACTGGGTGAGGAGACCATAAGACAAGGACACACTACTATGCATGTTAATACAGGAAAAAGTCCTACAACTCCCAGCATGCCCCAGCCATGTAGTATTTTCAGTGAGTATTTTTGGGGCATGGGAAATGTAGCATTTCATTGTGTAAGCAAAAGGAAGTGTGGTTTTCTCTTATGCATTTGTGTTATTTTGCTATAACACAGGTCCACCTAGAGGTTATGCAGTCGAAAACCAGGAAAGGAAACCCTCCTCATGTAGTGCTCAGATCTCAATTCTGCAACAAAACCAAAAGTAGAAGCGCTGAATTACAGCCTTGTGTAGAAATGCTCAAAGAGTTGTAGGAAAACAATGCTAAAAAATTAGTACAAACTGGAAGGGTGCAGCCAGATTCCCCCTGCTGTTACAAAAGCAGAGCACTGCATAGGATTGGGCAGGGAAGCAGGTAGATCTGATTTCATTGGGTGGAGTGATTCCATCCTAGGTTTTAGTTACAACCAGCCCGAAGTCTAAAGGAGCTATCCAAGGTGAAATCCCTAAAATGGGCCCAGCACCTTGGAAAGCTCCTTTAGACTTCTTGTTGGTTGTAACTAAAACCCAGAATGGAAACTCTGCCCCACCGAAATCAAATCCACCAGCCTCCCCTGGTGGAGGGTCCTGATGCTGGGGCCTGCCATGAGCCTTAGCTCATGTGGATGGTCCAAAGCCATAATGTATCAGTGCCACATAAGGGCTGATGAGAATGCCCCCTGTGCTGCTGTGAATTGCCTTCTCCTAAGGCTTCTGTTTCAGTTTATGACTACTTCTGTATATTTTGTATGTTTTTCTTTCCCTCTGAACTCCTATAATTAATACCTTTATAGTCTTCAGTGTAAAATGAATCCATAAAACCGCCATTTTATTAGACAAATTAACAAGAAGACAGTGCTTCTGAATCCTGAACCACAGCTTTATTTGCACCTGAAAATATAGCAATTAGCAGTTATGCTAATAAAAAGTTGCATAGTTTACTAAGACTTTTGACAAGAAGAAATAAATAGAAGTAACGAGGCTAATAAAAACAAAAATAGTAACGCAGTGTTGGAAATCCCCTCTCTTGGGAAATGTATTTATTGTTGCTGCACAGCGCAAAATAGGCATGTTAAAATAACAGAATTGTGATGTTTTTCAAAAATCCAAATGCATTGAAAAGGGGATTATAAACAGGCCAAATATCACAGAATAAAATATACAAAACTAATTTGAATTGCACATGTTAGAAGATTGCAGATCTAACCTTTCAAGGCTTTTCTGTTTCTCATTTGTCTTATTCCTTACAAACCTGAACGTATACATATTTTATGAAGTTATTAGACTACTGCTGAGCAGGGGGAGGGGAGGGGGAGGGAGGGAGGAGAGGGGAAGGCAACTTCATCATATCCATTCACATTACCTAAAAGGAGAAAGGTTGAGTTTGGGTTGTAAGCTAGTAGCTAGTGGTTTCAGCTGTTGGGTAATTAGAACAATAATTGCACTGCCTGCTGCTGAGTCAGCCATGGTTTGAAGCATCAAGTGATGGGTGAGCTTTCCTCTGCTCTCCTGTGCACCAGCTCATGTCAAATTGGCTTGGAAATAAGACAAGCTACTTCCCCCAAAGTCAGAAAGAAACTCAGCTTTATTTTCAAGCCAACCTGAATTGCTCCCCTTGAGTCACCCAGTTGCCCCCTACCCTACCATCTACTCATCGCTTTCTTCCCACATTTCCCCATTCCTCTTTCCATGTCTTTCCATCTCACTGATCGAGCTGGAGTAGCAGCAAGCTGCAGGAATAAAAAAAAGTGCTGGAAAAAACCCCTTCCTATTCTAATGCTTGGCATGCTGCTACGGAGTGCCAGTAGAGTTTGGGAAAACTACATTTCCCAGGAGCTATTTTTGGCCTGGCCTGATGAGTGTGGGCAGAGACCTCTCTCCCTTCCTTTCCCCTCCCCATGCTGCCACTCCAGCCTAGTAAATAAGGTAGTAGAAGACAGGAGCTGAGTGATTGGTGGGGGTGATGGGTGAGTGGAGGAAAAGAGCAGATTAAAATCCCAAACAAAGAATTTGGGGCTTATAATACCTGGCCCAATAGAAGAAAGTTTGCAATAAATCTAACAACACCTCTCACCAGTTCTGTAAGTGAAATTATTCACAGATCACCCTAAAAAAATGTTTATCACAATGCGCCCGCCACATTTAACAATGGACCAGGTTCCAGAAACTCCTTTTATTATAGACCCCGTGGTGGATACAAATAACCATTTCTCCACACATCTGCAAATTGCCAGTTGGTCATCTCCATCCACCTTAAGGCTTTTGCTCAAGAATAAAAATATATTGTTAACATATTATATACTCAGGACCTTCAGTAATTATGTTCTATGGGGCAAAAGGTTCTTTATCTATCTTGCACTGATGGCAACTGCTAAACTAATTAGCAGATGGAGACCTCTGGCAGAACATCCTTTAATTGAATTTTTTTAACAGTTGCCATTGGGATAAGAAAGATCAAGATTGTTTTCTCTTTGAGAAGATGACTGTCAAAATAAGTTGAGCACATCACATGTATCTCTATCTCTCCATATATACATACACTAGCAAACAGACCCAGGTTGGAATAGCTCAGAGGCTGGTACAGCAAAATCCCCAAGGAAACCTGTTGGACAAATTGTGCCCTCCCCGTCCGAGTGAAGCCACGCCCACTGGGCCATCTTAGCCATGGCCCCTGCCATGGGGCACCCCTATTAATTAATGTATTTTAAAAACAAAATAATCTCAATGTGCACATGCCTAGGGTCGCCTGAATATGCATGCCAGTTTCAGGTGTCTAGGTTTCAGGTATTGGCTGTGTGTGTGTGTGTGTGTGTGTGTGTGAGAGATATCTCAGAAGCTCAAATCCAAGGTATTGTTTCTCATTTTTGCTTTTTTTTGGTGCTGCCCTACCTTTTTATGCTAAAGTTAAAATACCCCCCAGTTTTCCACCCTTGTGCAGCTTTTTTTCTTCTTGTATTTTTTTATTTGCAATTATAACAAAAACAAAAGAGAAGGGTGGAAACAACAAACAAACAAATAACAAAAAGCATAGAGGGGAAAGTGTGTCCATTCACAATAAGTGTTGGCAACAGTGATGATGATGATGATGGTGACAATGAGATTCAACACTTCTGTTTCAAATATAAGTTAATATAAGCAGTCCATAGATCTAAATAAGCAACAAGACAAAATTCATGACATGTTCAAATCAAGCAAAAGCAATAAGATCTTCAGACTATTGAATGATAGGTAGTGGATATTTACTGTTGCAAATTTGGAGTATGAATCTCTTTGTAACTATTAGGGGTCTCAAAGTTTACTTTTGCTACCAGTCTGTTAATCCCCAGATCACAGGAATTTAATTTAAATGCACATGACCATCCACAATTATCACAGATTTTTCAAGAACAAAATTTGTGCAGCTTTTAAAATATTGAAGGATTCTTATGATGCCTCCATCTAACTGAGGATACCCCCGTTTTCCCTCATGTTATGCCTTACATACTGTTTAATTTTATGTCTATATACTGTACATTTTCATTTGTTTTGTTTAACTGTTTCTTTAATGACACTTTTAGTTTATACTTTTTGTACACATCAATAAATCCCATTTCTACTACTAATCTTTCATTTTAAAATGTTTACAGATGGCTTGATGACTTCAAATATAATAAAACATCATGTAGCAATATTTCATTGGTGTTATGCCTGATGTGTCACTTTGGCATTTTTTTCTGACTTCCTTGAAGTGATGATGGCTTCCTTGTGTAAACTGGATGGCTTTTCTCATGAAACACTTTTGGCTTTCATGTAACAGAACTGCATATCATCTTGTACTATAAAGGGTTCTGTGCCCTTCTATCATCCCATCCCTTCCCCCAAAGACTTTTAAACGGAAGCAGGAGAAGAGTCTTTTGCACCTTAATAAAGTGCAAGAGACACATATGTCCACTGTAAATGGATATTAATAATGATGATTTATTCAATATTTCCATTGCACAGTAATGGAAATCTGGTTATGTAACTCAGCTGCTAAAATGCTCTTAGCTAACATTGGAACAGGCAAGGATTTCTTTGGGTTTATTGAAAGTGCAAGCAAGATTGTATGTATTTTTGTTCGCACTAACACAGAAGCCTTCTTTTCACTTGAAGGGGTAAACCTTTTTTCTACCCTAAATTATTTTAGACTGCAGGTGAGTCTTACATTGTTTGAGTGCACCTCCATACAAAATTGTTCCCTGCATATAGAAAATTAGCATGCCAGTAAGAAAGGTACACTAGAATCCTTCTCTCCCTGAACCTTTGCTGTTTTTGTTTGTTTGTTTGTTTTTGTGCAGGGGCCTGCAGTCTAGAGTAGCGCAGGCCAGATTAGGGATAGATGAAAATTCTGTTTCAGTTTGTTTTGGGGGGGAGGGGGGAGGGGATTACCAAAATTTCCATATGCTGAACAGAAAGGACTTGAGATTTTAAAAAAGCAAATGTGAGAAGAATTGACACTGACAGGTTTGTCCAACCAGGCCCAGGGCTTTGAGTGCTTAGCTCTTAAAAGCTTGATTTTGAATTCCTGTGAATTCAGCCATGTTTGTGGTATAGAATTAGGGTTGCCATCTCTTTTTCTTCTGATAGGCTCTTCTCCTCATCTTTAACAGCCATATGGCAAGCACATACAACTTTTTCTTGCCATTTATCTATTATATTTGGCCAATGTGGATGAGCAAAACATTTCTTTCAGTTCAGTTTTTATAAGAATTTACTAAAATTCACACATTTCTTCATATTCAAGGAAGGAATTTAATGCAGGAGAAAGCAAAATCGTTTATCTCTAGCACAAATCCAGGGGGGGATCTACACTTTCGTTTGTTACGTTCCAAAATCTAGATTATAACAAAGTGAATTGCTACGTTTTAAAACGTAACAGGGCCACATTAAGTTTTCCTTACCGTTGTAGACTATCCTTTCTCCCGTATTCAGTTGGTTTAGTAAGGTCTCACTCACTGTTCTCTTCGTTTCTTCCTATAAGGTAGCTTCGTCTCCCTACTTGACACGCCCACTTCCTCCTTCTGCCCCTACCTTTCTCTTACTTTCAGTTTTGATTTTACTATTGAAGAGCATGCCTTGATTTTCAAATTGCTGTTCAAACTGGAGGTTTGATTTCAGCAAGTATGCAATGGTAAGTAAGGACACATTACTCTTTATAGAACGATTTATTTAATGAAAAATAAGTAACAAAACAAACACAATCGGTGCAAAAAAACAACTGCTATAAAATATAACAGTCCGTGCATCCTGTGCCCCAACGGGTCCTCGAAACCAAACCTAAACATAGCAAAGCTTCAGTGTAGATTCCTCCCAGGTTTGCCACCTCACTGAGAATTGGGCCAACGAGACTACTTCAGTCAGTAGATTTGAATTGATTTCTAGCAAATTAACATTTGTAATATTCAATCATGGAGCAGTATCCAAAACTGTCACTGCACTCCACTGGCTCTGTTGCACCAGCAAGACCCACAGCTGGTGCAACAGCAGAAATGAGAAAAACAAAAACAAAATAAAAGCACACTAACTTCTTTGACCTGCCCCATTGTGAAAATGAACATTTCTGCTCATTTCCTTTGGGATCCACTAAGGGCAGCATTAGATATGGTCCATGAAGATTAAAATATCAAATCTAGTGGATTATGCTAATTCTTCTTTTCACAGCAGTATTAGTTATAACGATTCCATCCTTACCATTTTTGACTATTTTTAATTTGCAATAATAGCACTTCATATTCCTTTTTATAAGTGATATCAAATGAGCTGACTCCTTAGAACATTTTTTTGTTTTTCTTTTAATACTTAGGCTGCATCTGCTAAAGTGGACTGTAGTCCATAAAAGCGAATGCCATAATAAATGTGTTAGTCTTTAAGGTGCTCCAAGACTCTTTGGTGTTTAAGAATCGAAAGTAACTTAGAGAGCACAATATAAGCATTCTTCAAGTGTTGGTTTTGACCCTTAAAGCCGTAAATGGCTTGGGACCAGTGTATCTAAAGGAACACTTTTCCCATATGTACCTGCTTAGACCCTTGGGTCATCTGTGGAGACACTTTTCTGGGTGCCCCCACTGAAGGACGCTAGGTGGGTGGCTACAAGAGAGAGGGCCTTCTCAGTTGTGGCACCCGACTTATGGAATGCCCTCCCCAAAGAGCTTCACCTGCAACTTACGTTGTTATATTTCCAGTGCCAGAAAAGACCTTTCTTTTCTCCCAGGCAATTTAGAGACCTAGTTCTAGATTTTTATGGTTGTTTTATCAATTCCTGTTCGTTGTTTTGTATCAGATTGTATTTTATTCTTTTAAATATTTGTGTTGCATTTTATATTGTAACTGTTTGTATGGCATTTTAGTCTTTTAACTGTTTTAATCCCCCCAGAGAACATAAACAAACACATGAATTAATTATTTATGTGTTTATTTAATTTGGTCAAGAGGGCAGGGAATTTCACCAGGTGCTGCATGCATACAAATGACACCTGCTGAAATCCCCTTTTCTATACAACTGTTAGAGATACAGGAGCCCTATCCTCCTTTCCATATAGTCACCCTACTCTTTGGTATGTATCTTGTGTTCTCTTGATTACGCAGTTAGTTGTGGTGAACACTGATGGGAATCAAATGACACATATTAAACTTTCCTTAAGCTAAAAAAAAATGAAGTAGGTTCTACTTCCCTTAGTTTAGTTGATGAAGGAAACAAATAGCTTTCAACTCTCAGTTTGTCTAAATATTTTGTTTGGAACAACACCAGGGAAACAGAAAACAGAATTATAATCAATTAAAGATGTTGGTTCAGAAAGATCCATTCCTCTCCCTTCCACCCCATTTTAGAGACATGCAGATATCATGATTTCATACCACTATTCCCAGTGCCCATTACTAAAGTGCAAGCCAATCTAAACATGGTTAGTGTGTCAGGAAAAGGTCTTGGCTTTCCAACAGCTATGGAAATTAAGTGCCAAAAGTGGGTTTTGTTTAGCTAGCTTTAGCTTGAGAAGTGTTTTCTTAACTCTTCCCAACCACAAACGCTGGTATGGAGCAGAGAAAGAAACTAGCCTAACTTTCAGTGAGGAAATATATCAGCGATCAGATGCCCTGAATATTGCATTTCAGAATTTCGTACGGAAGATTGCCTGACCTATAGAATTGGATGGGAGAGGTTAGATTCGTGGGAAAGTCAGGAGGTGTTGTGTATACCAGCCTCACCTGTAGTAAATGAACTTGGAAATGCAGTTATGTGGACAGCATAAATATGGAAGGTAGGATGTGCAGGATGGAAGGGATGTGCATCCAATTGAATGTTGATGCTTGCAGTTCATAAGCATTTTGTGATGTCAATTCATGCTTTTCCATGGCCAGATGATGCTCATTCACATCATAGGTATATACTGTAAGTGCTATAGAACTATTAAATTACATGATGATTCCCTCTCCCCCACACCCACCCACCCCCAAAAAACCCTGTTAGTATTACGTTTTGAAGAAAAAGCAATAATGTGTTAAAGAAGAGGAAACACTTGTGTGGATGGAGGGGGTATTATAATTCACTATGTGGATTTAATGAAATTCCCACAAAATAATGCATTTCTGGACTGATCCGACATATGTTCTTTTAAGTTTGATGCTATTGAGATAGACAAATGTGGTGAACAGCTGCATTAAATCTCTATGAATCTGGCAGCAGTGTGCTTTTGAACAATATGATATATTTGCATCAGCTAAAATCATTTTGCGTGCCCCCAGACACTTATAAAAACATTCACGCGAGGAGACAACAAGCTACTGACCAGCTCTTTACAACAGTGCAGTTCTATACATGTCTACTTCGTAGCAAGCCCCATTCAGTTGAGTTCAGTTGAACTTTCTCCCAGATGAGTGTGTATAGGATTACAGCCTTAAGTTGCCTTAGCTGTTGTAGGACTTTTTCTGTCTAAACATTGCACCCTTAGAGATGTTAATGTTTACATTCCTTGACATAATAAAATACATTCCATGACAAAATAAAAATGCTTCTTTTACACCTGGTGGAAGAATTGGACAGATCTCTCCCCAAGCTCCCCATATAAGGAAAACACCAGTATGGGGAGAGGAGAGAGAAGCTGAGAGGAGGGGGTGTGGTTTTGTGACTGGCAGCTCTAGCTTCTAATCACAGTTAATAATTTTATAAGGGCTCTCCAACTACAGTGCTTTGGGAGAGGGAATGGAAGTAATATATTGCAGGACTGTTCCAGTATTCAATATTCTTAGCTTGTTCTCTCTGCTAGGAGAAGGAACGTTAAAAGAGTTTCTGTGATGTCTGTGGAGGCCCTTTTCGGCTTGTGCATTCATTCTTCTTAACTTTTTCCTTCTGAACCAATCCATTACCTAACCTTTCTTCAGTCCTTTCCAAAATCCTTTCCTATAATCTAGTCCTTATTTTTATATTGTTTCTGTTTCTGTGAGACTATCTTGAGTCTTAGTTGTTTGGTATAGGCAATGTTAGTTATAGGCAGTCTCAGTTCCCTTATCCTCTAACACACACATAAACACACACACACACTACCCAAGCACAAAATTCATGCACCTGATATCAAAAGTGAGGAGCATCTGCCTGAACCTTTGTGTGGCCCTTACGTTTCTCCAAGTTAAGCCACTTCAAATCAAACCATGCCAGTGTTTACTATATTTGAGCCAAAAACACTACCTCAAATCCACCACATCTATCTATTTCTAAATTTGGATGTCTATTTAGTGGCCAAATTGCGGAGGGGGCAAGATAATGGTAGACCCCTACCTTTACAGGAAAAAATAGATGAGGGGTGAGTTGGAAGTATCTCCACCTCTCCCACAATCTCCAAATTACTCCAAACAAAGACTGCACATGTGCACTTCCTTCATGCCACTGGAGATTATCCCATTGATAGCAGAGAGCAGTATACAGGCACCAGCTCTTGTGCTGTGGGGCAGCTCAGCTAATGCAGCGGGTTGGATTCAAGCAAACAGTAGCAATCCTATGCATGTGTACTCTCATGTAAGTCCAAGAGAGAGTATTCAATCTTACTTCCAAATAAGCGTATATAGAATTGTTAGTCACACTTAAGTCCACTAAAACCTTTGTTAAAACTGTTTATGTAGATTTCAGTAGGGCCATATTATGGCTAACTTAATCTGGATCCAACCTGGTGAGCTGCTAAGCAAGATGACTCTAGGGAAAATGGTTTCCATGTGCAAGAGCTCTCAGATGTGGCATTGCACTCTTCTGGGTTAACCCAGCCATTGATTCCTCATCCAGTCTCCCCACAGCCAGTCATCTCAGAGATGAAGGAAAGGTCTTTGCCTCTGAAATAACCACAGGGTGTGTGGGAAGAATTAGGCTCAGAAACAGAGCACCCTTTTGGTGCATCACCTCTGAGCCCAGTTTCCTCCTACCAATAATGACTTTTGAGGCAAAGGGAGGCTCAGCCTTCCCGTCATCCCTGAAGCAACTATTTGGAGCAAGGGGCAGGGAGGGATTAGGCCCAGAGAAAATGTCTTCTGAGTCCAATCCACCACTCTCTCCAACAATTGATTTATTACAGAAGTAAAAAAACAAAGGCCAGGGGCAAACATTCCTTTGCCTGCCCCCTACTTCATTGTATTTCTTTGTGGGTTCTGTGTTCCTTTTAGGTTTTTGTTTGGCCATAATTAAATAAAAAGATACTGTAAAAGAAATTAAGCAAGGATTTTTTTTTCTCTCTCCAAAGGCAATCAGCACAGTCCAGATGATTTCCCACTGAGAAAGCTGACCTTAGCTTCTCCCAGACACGAGACAGATGGATAAATATGTGCTCCGTTAGTCACCACAGAGACAGAGAATCCGTAGACTCTCCAAGAGAATTTTCACTGGCTGCCACAGCCTTTTCTGTTGCTACAGCCTTCACAACCAATCATTATTTAGCAGATGAACAGATGTTGTGAGGTAGACTAACCCTGTCAACATACAGCTATGTCTTGGAGGGACAGAGAAATATAACCTCTTTATGAGCAGTATTCTACCACAGCACTAAAGGGAACAGAAACTGTTGAACCTGGGGGAAGGGAAATATTATGCAGTTCTCCACAGAATCTGATACGTTGGCTAGGCCCCTTCCCCTCATTCCATTATAACTAAGCTATGTTCTCAGTCCCTTCCATTATGCAAATGGAATTGAATATGTTATGCAATAATCTGAGGGAATTGCACACACTTTGCCTCAGTCATAATCTAGCAGGGTTAAATTATTATTCAGTGACCTCAGGCTGGGGCAGTTGCAAGCAACAGAAAGACTTGGGCAGGATCGACACTACTGCTTTATAATGGTATTGAAGTGCACTGACCACTGTTGGGGCCCATGACACATTCCATATACTGTTTTCAACCCACTTTCAAAGTGTTATGTCCTGCTTGGTTTGCAGATCTTAGGTCCCCTCTACAAGAATTCAGTTTGACGCCCGGTTGTCCAATTATGCACATCTTCTCACAATTGCTTCTACGCCTAATCCCTATACACGGGAGGCGGTGAAGCACATTACCGGTTGTATGAAACGCACTTTAAAGTGTTTAAATGCGGAGAATCGCTTGTTTACACGCTTCAACTCCAGCGGTAAATTAAAACTCTCTATTTAACACGCATTCGATAATGCGCATAATCGGACAGAAAAAACGCCTCAACCCCCGATTTGCACTCCGCTCTTGTAGAGGTAAAAAATTTAATGCGCTTTGAAAGAGCTTTAAATCGCTCTTGTAGAGGCACCCTTAGTCAAAAGCAGAAGTGAGATCATGTTCCCATAACCCTCAGTGGTCATGTGATTACTCTGTCATGCCTTAAATTCCCATTCATACAAAACAAAATAATAGTCATGAGGATACAATTTTAAATCATGTGTTTTATACCAACCACTTGTTATAAAATTATCTCCACTGAATGGCACATTTTGTATATGTTACATCCATAATAGGTGCTGCATACTCTGTTTTATAACTGTTTCAGAAGTTAGACTCCTTTTAAGAAACCCTGTTAAAGCAATTTGAATAGTATAGAATCTTCACATGAGGGCATCATTCTCCCTTTATTTAGTCTAAGGCCCCAGAAGGAGAATTGATAATGTTCTCAAGGTAACTCAACCCATATAACAGGAACTGAACTCTCTTTTACATAGGTGCCCCCATGAAATCAGGATCCTGTTTACATAATCTCCTAGGACAGGTTTGCCCACCTCTGTATTGAGATGACATGCAGCTTGTCCTAATTGTTCTGCAAATAAACTGAGTGATTTTCAGATGCTGGATTAGTCCTTTGAGTAATTCCCATGACATATGCAATTGGTTCATACTTGCAATGTGATCGCTCATTTCTGCCCACATGAACAACAACTGTCATTCTCAGCTGCACACAGGAAGATCAAGGAAGAAAATCACATCTATGAAACATCCATACGAGATGTTTTTAGATGAAACAAGACTGGGGATCAAATATAAATAATCTAATTTCTGCAAGTAATTGTGAATTGACAATGAGCACTGTGAGAACTTCACTTGTGAGACCTGGTCTTAATAAATTGTTAATATTTTTTAAATTATCAGATACACCCATGAAAGAGGGAAAATTATGATTTGATATCCCATGTAGCCTTTTCTCTTCTTGGGCTTAGGCTAGTACAACATTTGTACAATCTTACCCAGTCCCAGTGGTTTTGCTGAGAGAATCAAGCACATGCTTAATTTATGCATTACTGTCAACATGGTTGGATTGTGCCCCATATTTACGCACATGAGAGTTCTGCCCAGTAATTCAGTTCTCAGAATATACATTAGTGATTGTCACACTAAGATGGACTTGCAACCACAGCAAATTTGTTTTCTGTTCTGTGATGTGATAGAGCAGTACAGCTTCCCCCCATTTCTCATTCTCATGTTCAGCAATAACATGAGGTATTTTTACCTGGAATGACTTACTAGCATATTGAAGAGCCACCTTGTGAAAACTCAATGTTTCCTTTCTTTTTATCAGCTGTTTACCATCCAGATCCCAGTATCCACAGGGTCACAGTTCACTACACTGTGGCTCTTTGCTCCTATTACTATCTATCCTTCTTTCCACATTTTATTTCACTAAAGCGTTCACCATTCTATGCTTCAAGGCATTTTTACATTATAAACCTTTCTGTTTTGTTTTTGCTGGGCGTGGGTGTTTAGCCATATACTGTGCCTATAGTGCCTGCCAAATGCCTAAATGTGAAGCCTGGTTGAGCTGTATAGATGTGTTGTGGAGTCATTATTAAGAAAAACAAGTGACCAATTGAACATTGTTTTGGGGAACTGTGTGTACATGCACATGACCAGAACCCTATATTGACAGAAACCATTATTACACATAAACTGAAATTGCAACCTAATATAAAGCAATAGTAACATGTTTTATCAGTATATCTTCACACAAAAGTCATCCTTCCCCAAAATGGTGTCTTCCAGATGTCTGGCCAGTGTTCAGGGATGATGGGAGTTGTAGTTCAAAACATCTGGAGGGCACCGGGTTGGGGGAAACTATAGACATTTACCAAAGAGTAAACCGCACTGGAGTAATAGGGCTGTATCCAGTTATCCCAGCCGCCAATGGAACAACTTCCATCAGTGGAAGACCAAGAGAGGGTGATTTCTCTCTCCCCACTGCAGCTCCCCACAGGCCCACAACGTCTTCCCTGGCAAAAGGGAAAGTACTGTTGTGCAAGTAAAAATCTGCTGCCAATGTCTTCTATTGGCAGCAGAAAGCTTCCTGCTGCCAATGTCTTCTATTGGCAGCAGAAAGCTTCCAATCCAGCAGAGCTTTCCCACTGGTGGAACAGGGAGATTGTGATCTTCAGCGATCCTCATTCCTCCCTATCCCCCCATCAAAAATCTGCTCTAACAGGTTGGACAACAGTCCTGAACAGTGGGACAGTGCTGGAGACTGCAGAGGGAGAGTGGAATCGAGAAAGATAACCTCCTCCCACCTTCTGCTTAAAGAATCATCCTGAACAGAATGACACTCAGGGAATGTGCCTGCTGGTGAGAAAGAAACCGGATCCAACCCGGTGCTTTCAGTCTATGTTGAGAGAGCTTTGGCTGTTGGGCAGAATAGAAATGTAATCAATCAATAAAATAAAATAAAATCTCTGTGGTGGCTCCCCAATTGTGGAACGATCTCCCCGACGAGGCCAACATTGTTATCTTTTCGGCGCCAGGTCAAGACTTTCCTCTTCTCTCAGGCATTTGGCAATATCTGAGGAGCCTGGGTTTGTTTTGTTTTGTTTTTGTAGCTTTTTGAAGTGTTGAAGTGGTTTTTAAATGTACAGATTGTGGGTATGTTGTATGTTTTTGCTGTTTTAATTTTTGTATATTGTTTTTAATTGTTTTTAATCCTATGTAAACCGCCCAGAGAGCTTCGGCTATGGGGCGGTATACAAATGTAATAAATAAATAAATAAAAATAAATAAATAAATACGTCCAAAAATGAAGGCGGCAACAGTTATGCTATATACCTAACTATGAAAATATGTATACATGTATATTTTTCTCTTTTAGCATTGTTTTAAAGGTCACTGTATCTGGTTAACTCCAGATATCTTGAAGCAAGATGGAAACTGGGGGGCATGGAGTAAATTTGGCTCTTGTTCTCGAACTTGTGGTACGGGAGTGAGATACAGAACGCGGCAGTGTGATAATCCACAGTAAGTTGAACCTAAGCAAACTATTTTCTTTAATGACTGACCAATATTTGTGAGATCAATACTGTTAAGTTATAATCCAAAACATTCAAAATAACAGTAGGTCGTGATCAAAGCCTCTCCCTTGATAATACTTTGTTTCACTACAGTGCCATAGTCGTGTGAAATAACACAGACCGTGTTATATTTTTGTATACAGCAGCCTTCCCCAACCTGGGGTCCTCTAGATGTCTTGGACTACAACTCCCTGGTTAGCTGGGGCATGCTTGGACTTGTGGTCCAATATATTGGGGAAAGTTGGTTTACAGGGTTGGAATGATACTGTAGTCATGACTCAGGATATATCTGCTATACATTCATACAGCCAGAGTTTGTATTACTGGGTAGTGTTCTAGGGTGCAACAGGGCTTTTGCACTTCTAAAAATAACCTCAGAAACGAGCACAACAGAAACAGTGGAGGCCCATTGGATACTGCCCTTTATTTCTGCTCTAATAGACAATCTACATCCAAATTTACAAGTTTCAAAGGAGTTTAAAGTGCAAGTTGTCAGCACTACTGCTATAAAATAAAAGACAAACTCTGGTTGCATGTGTGCAATTTCTAGTACATGTACTAGACCCCCTCTAGAAGGATTTGCTTTGGCGCCTGGCTGCCCGATTATGCGCATATTCGCAGAAGCGCATTTACTCCTAATACTTCTGTACAAGAGGCGGTGAAGTGCATTACGGGATGACCGAAACGCGCTTTAAACTTGTTGACATGCGGAGAATCACATGTTTACACGGCAGTAAGGCGCTTTAACTGCCGTCGCAAATTAAAATTCGCAGTTTAACGTGCATTCGATAATGCGCATAATCAGAAGTTTAAAGCGCCTCAGCCCCCAATTTGCGCTCCTCTCTTGTAGAGGTAAAAAATTTAATCAGCCTTGAAAGAGCTTTAAACCTCTCTTGTAGAGGCAGCCCTAGGTTCTTATTGGATTGAAGTCAGTAAGATGAAGTATTTATTCCCATCGTATAATAGGATTAACTGTACATCAGTCCAATTGATCTCATTGTGCACTCAGATCCGCACATATAGCTTGCTTTCACAGAATGTTTTCCAGTAATTTCACTGGAGGGAACCAATCAACACATGCAATGGAATGGATGAAATGGATCTCTCGTGCCCAGATCCAATCATAACATTCTAATGGATTGCTTCAAATCGTACCAAAATCATTTTATAAGCATCATGTTTTTATGCTTAATGTTAAAGCTGGGGATGACCATCTTCTGTGTTGTCTCCAGATAGTGGCCCATGGACTGGAAATATACTTTTGCTCTTTAAAAAGTCACTTCGCAGTAATGGCTTCGCAGATATGAGGCACATGCGCTTGCCTATGTCTACGATATCACATATGATATTTAGCATTTATATAATGCATTTTCATTGCTTCATATCCACGGTAGGTCATAATGATCATGACAGGGGTTCCCAAAGTCCAGAGATTAGGACTGAGGCTGAGAAACTGTGGCTTGCCTAAGGTCACCTATCATGTATCCAGAGGATCTTACTTTTCAGTATACCTCTTTTCTATTTTTGTAATTCAAGGAAATAATTATAAGGAAAACGAGGGATCTAATGCAAAGCTGTTTAATTTCAGTGATATGATGCAACTTACCAATACTGCTTTCTCTTATCCCTAGCCCAGCTAATGGAGGCCGCACATGTTTTGGGCCAAGCTATGAGTTCCAGCTCTGCAGCACACAAGCCTGTCCTAAAGATTATGAAGATTTCAGAGAGGAACAATGCAAGCAGTGGGATCCTTATTTTGAATATCAGAATGCAAAACACCACTGGCTCCCATATGAGCATACTGATGGTTAGCACTTTCTTCTTCTTCATTTTATTATTTATTTATTTGTTACATTTTTATACTGCCCAATAGCAGAGGCTCTCTGGGCAGTGCACAACTAAAACCATAAAATACAGTAAGTATACAATAAATTTAAAACGTTAAAAGCTTTAGAATACAATATAAAACCAGGTAAGTTACAGTCCAGGGAAAGGCTGTATGAAAAGGTATGGGGCTCATCAGATGGGGGGGGGGAATCACGGGAAATCGAGTTTCCTTATTGCTGGTTCTCTTCAGCTTTCAAAAAGAGCCCTTTTCATGGTGAAGGGACCAGTAACAACGTGGCCTATAGATTTCAATGGGGACAGCACCCTCTAGTGGGCAATTTATAGCACAACCTCCGAAGAGTCGGATTAAAAGTCTTTTTTTTTACTCTGATGAGCTCATAAAACTGAGAAAAGGAGCAGGAGGCACTGGGGAGACAGACGTCGTTGTCAAAGGGCCCGTGAAATAATGTGAGCGGCTAGTAAGGAGCGTGCAATAAAATGCTTGTTGGATAACGCTCTATGTTTTCAGGAGGCGTTTAAAGAATGTTACATTTTCCACCTCCCAAACAGCATGAGGGAAGGTTTTCCTGAGGGTGGGTGCCGCTACAGAGAAGGTCCACCACCTAGGTTCTTCATGGCAACATTATGTTAGTTTCGGAATGGCCAGAAGGACCTCCTCTGAAGATCTCAACTGTCGTCTGAATGTGTATAATTCCTTTAGAGGATTTAGTTGTGGTCTGCCAAATTTCAGAGGACTGAAATGTTAAGTATAAAAAAAGACTAGCAACAATTAGCACTCAGATTAGCTTGCCATATGCCTCATGCTTCTTCTGGAGAGGGTACTCTGGCAGGCTGGAGGAGCACGCAGCTCAGTTACTGTGCTCGTATATTACTTAGGACCTCCACTGAATTTGTGCATCAGCTATGCATAAACTAGTGCAATAAAAAAGAAGAAACTTTGACAGACATTTGCTTTAGTGGGTCGATCCATTTATGAAGTAGAATAGAAATAGCCCACCACAACAAACACACACATTTCTGGAAGTCTAAATTATTCCCTTAGTGAATTGATTAGAAAATCTTTAAGAAAAGCTGGACATGTTATGTAGTGCAAGACAGGAACATTCATTCATGGTGCCACCAAATTGCCATTTAGACACTGTACAAATGATGATGATAAGTTACAGAGATAAACTACAAGACTCTTTTTCCTTGTAGCTAAAGAAAGGTGCCACCTCTACTGTGAGTCCAAGGAAACAAGAGATGTTGTGTATATGAAGAGACTGGTGCATGATGGAACACGGTGCTCATATAAGGATTCTCATAGTATCTGTGTGCGAGGGGAGTGCCTGGTAGGTGGCATCTATTTCAGGATTTACTTTTTTCTAGTTTCCCATTTGCAAGAATGAGTATAATGTTAAAATTACAATTGGGTATTTTTCTCCATGACTGATCTACCAATAAGTACTTCTTTGAATCTTAAACACTAGAAGTTTACTTTAAAAAAAAAAAAAAAGCAACTCTGCCGTAGTGTGTTCTTTTACTAGGGGGTGGCTGGTTTTGGACTTTGGCTGAAAAATGTTCATACCATCATACATATTAGCCTTTCCCAGCCTGGTGTCCTCCAGTTGTTTTGGACTTCAAATCCCATCAGCCCCAGTCACCAGTCAGGAATGGTGACTGTCCAAAACATTTGGGAGGCACCAGGTCAGGGAAGGCTGATGTATACTAATGGCAGTCTCAGTTCTCTGAGTCCTGTCCTTTGGTAACCAAAATGGGGACATAAGTGGGAGGTGGCAGCTACCTTGAGGGAAAGCTAAGGTACAAAACCTTATTTTGTACAAATCCCTAAGGGGCAAGAGATATCATCAAAACAGCCCATTGAGAACGGAGCATGCTCAGTGGCCATGGAGGACTGATTGCCTGTTGGTGGGGGCACGTAAAACCAGGAGGGAGCTGAAATGGAGTGAAGTGGCTGGAATAAAGTACATCATTACTAAACATTGCAACCTTTTGTTGCTGGTTCCAGTCATTTAGGGCACAATTGTACGTATATTTAGACAGAAAAAATGACTACAACTCCTAGCATGCCTAAGGCCAGTCTGGTTGGACTTGTAGGTATTTTTTCTGCCCAAAGCTCTTGAGCATGTGACTAAATTTATTTCTATTCAGCAAATCCTTCCTGTGGCATTCAAGGAACACCGGAAGCCCTAAGTCATATGGGAGGAACCCATGATGTAGTCTCACATCCTGGGAGGGGCGGTACTGACTGAGACGGAGCTGAGTTTCCAGCTCTTGCCGTCTGACCGAGGCTTCCAAGAGCAACACAGAAAGGGTACAGCCTGCAGCATCAATCCCATGCTGCTAAGATAAAGTCAGATGGTACCCTTAGCCCAGAAAAGCAATAATGTGACTTTGTTTACGCAACTGCAGCCACAGTGCTAACTTCATGAGTTTAAATAATGCTGAAGTAAGCAGTCCCTAGTTTTCAGCTTTTACGTTTTCTGATTCCCATGAGATCTTACATTGAGGCTCATTGCCATGGCATATAACTTGAAGCTAGATTCACTGGAGTATAATTTCTTCACGTTGACGGGGAGAAAAAAATATACCGTAGTCCTCAGTGTTATTTGCTCTGTTATGTTGCCCAAGGGTCAAAGATGGGTGTGTATTGAATTAAATACCTGCATAAACACACATTCTGAATAGTAATATGTTCTTGAAGCATTGCTATATTAATTCATTATAGCAATGCTTCAAGAACATATTTATATATTTAAAAATCTCAATATGAAAACCTCATGTGGATATCAACATGCCCTTTTCGGTGTCCCTTTTACCCTGTTTTTCATATTTTGATGTAATGAAAATTCAAATGAAAATAAGGCTCTTACAAGCAAGCAAGAATAACTTTTGTTCTTTGTTTGCAGAAAGTTGGTTGTGACAAGGTTATAGGCTCTTCGAAGCAAGAGGACAAGTGTGGTGTGTGTGGTGGAGACAACAACCACTGCAAAGTGGTGAAAGGAACATTCTCCAAGATTCCAAAGAAACAAGGTAATTCCAGTTTAAATTTAGTGCCCCTATCGCAGAGAAGTATGTGGGAAGGTTTAGAAGTAGAGTTAAACTTCCTTTTATAAGCACCTCTCAGATGCTCCTTTGGAACAGTTTCTGGAGAACAATAGTGGATGTGATTTTTTAAAAAGTAATTTGATTAAAATTAATATTAAAAGCCCCAGAGCCCTTATGAATGATCAAATTGAGGCCTTACCATGCAATCCTATATATGTCTACTCAGAGTTAAGTCCTATTCAATTCCATGGGGTTTATTTCCAAGTAAGTGGGTATAGGATCGCAGTCCTTGTTTAATATATGAGGTTTCTTCTTTCTGACTCTTGAACTAGAACAGGGCAGGGAGCCATTTTTGGCCCAAGAGACAAATTGGCCCTGGGTCAGGACATCAGGGGCTACATACCAGCAGTGGGCACAGCCACTGCCCAAAGTTGGAGGACCCATGCGGGCATGGGTGGGGGAATTTTACCTACCCAGCACTGTGGGAGGCTTCCTTTCTCAATGCTGACCAGGGGAAAGGGATTATCTCCAATCTGCCCTAGACTGGAGACAAACCCTTTCCTCTGCCCCAGAGACGTTCTCGCACCACTGGGGCAGGGATGACCCTGACCTTCTGATGTGGGGAGAGGGGGCATGGCCTGAGGGAGGGATGGTGCCTGGAAAAGAAGCTGCTGGACTAGATGAGGAACCCCCATGAAGGCTCCCTGTGTCTATTCTAGAGCTTCCACTGGTCCAGTTTTAAACTGGTCCAATTTTTGACACAATCTTTGAAATGCTTAGCTTCCATGCTAGCAAGAGGACAATTTGAATTGGCATGCACATGCTCCATTCCGGAAACAGGCAGTCCCATCTAGATCTCACTACTTTTATTTTGGATTGTTTTTTGACAAGGATAGGCATACCCTATTAGTCTGGGGCTTATATCTATATGTAGAATTAGTCTGGAACCTGAGAGATGTATTTCCTGATTATAATTGTTGGTGTAAAATAAATTCTTTCCATGCCGTAGTCTGCAGGAGGTAACACTGTGCAACAGTGTATGCATTCTGTCTTAATTGCAGAAAAAATATGATTGTTTTCCATTCTTGTCGCTAAGGCTGCAATCCTATGCACATTTCCCTAGGAATAAGCCTTCTTGAAAGCAGGGCTTACTTTTGATTAAATACTCTTAGGATTGGGCTGCTTAGCCTTATCCATGTAAACATTTTCTACTTGGCATGAGAAGATAGTGAAGTTTAGGCTGATGCATTCCCTGCTTCTACACCTTTCCCTGTGGGAAGAAAAGATGCATCTGTTGAAATCCTCTCTTTTATAGAATTGTAACGGTTCAGGAATACAGTCCTCTTTTCCATTGTCTGCAATAGTAATCTGTACTGGTTTTAATGTTGCTCTACAGGTTTTGTCAAGATGTTTGAAATCCCAGCAGGCGCAAGGCACTTGCTCATACAAGAATCAGATGCCACCCATCATAATCTTGGTGAGTCAAATTGTCAAATTACAATTATGATTATCATCACCATCATCATTATTTTTTATGTGTGGATTTGCTTTTGTTGACAAGCTGAACATATTTTTGTAAGTTCCTTTAAACATTTTTATTCAGAGGGGCTTCTCCATATGAGCAAAATAAGAGTACAATAATAAAGAAGTTGGGGAGAGCGATCCTAAACCCCAGATCCACTAGGATGTTAGGATATGGTGGTGGTGCCCCACTGGTGACACAAAGGAGCTCCATCAGTAGGGGGAACTGTCTGCTATAGAGGCCCCCAGTATGCCCATGGTACATTCTGAGGCTGGAGATCTACCATTGGTGATGTTCCGGCTAGCAGTCTCTGGCATAGAACCTGAAAAAGGGGTATTGCAGGGTCAGGACTAGGGATGTGCACTGGATCGGACCCGATCCACGATCCGAGTCCGGTCCAGTGGGAAATCGGATAAATTATCCGATTTCCGATCCGACAGCTGGATCGGCCGATCCAATCCGAACCGGTCCGAAAAGGCTCCGAACCGGTTCGGCGGATCGGCGGGCGCCCACTGGCGCCCACCGCCGCTTCCATTGGCGGGCGCCAGCGGGCGCCCGCCGATGAAAGTGGACAGCGGGGGGGGAGGAGGGGGGCGGGAGGAGGGGGGCTGTGGACGGCCCCGGCAGGTAAGCCCCCTCCCCCGCGCTCCCTCCCCCCCCTGGGGCCGTCCGCTTCCATCCGCAGGCGCCCGCGGATAGAAGCGGACAGCTCCGGGGGGGGGTAAGCCCCCTTCCCCGCCACTGCTTACCTTCCCGGCCCGTCCGCTCCCGTCCGGCGCCGGCGGCTACTACCAGCAGGCTCCGCGGCCTGCTCTAGAGTAGCGCGCCGGGTGATGACATCACCCGGCGCGCCACCCTGGAGCAGGCCGCGGAGCCCGCTGGTAGTAGCCGCCGGCGCCGGACGGGAGCGGACGGGCCGGGAAGGTAAGGGCCCCCCCTCCTCCCCTCCGCGCGCCCCCTGCTTACCTTCCCGGCCCGTCCGCTCCCGTCCGGCGCCGGCGACTACTACCAGCGGGCTCCGCGGCCTGCTCTAGAGTAGCGCGCCGGGTGATGACATCACCCGGCGCGCCACCCTGGAGTAGGCCGCGGAGCCCGCTGGTAGTAGCCGCCGGCGCTGGACAGGAGCGGACGGGCCGGGAAGGTAAGGGCCCCCCTCCTCCCCTCCGTGCGCCCCCTCCTCCCCTCCGCGCGCCCCCTGCTTACCTTCCCGGCCCATCCGCTCCCGTCCGGCGCCGGCGGCTACTACCAGCGGGTTCCGCGGCCTACTCCAGGGTGGCGCGCCGGGTGATGTCATCACCTGGCGCGCTACTCTAGGCCCCCCCTCACCCACCCGCCGCCATTTTTTCCTCATAGACTTGCATTGCAATGCAAGTCTATGGGGAAAAAAATGGCGGCCAATCCAAAAATTTCTGATTTTTGGATCGGGATCGTACTCGATCCGGTCCGGGGGGCCTCCGATTTTGTCCGAACCGATCCGTGACAAAATTGGAGGTCCCGATCCGGGTCCCGATCCGATCCGGGGGGTCTGTGCACACCCCTAGTCAGGACAGAGGTGGCCTTGGCTCTTTTGTTTGCCAGAGAGGTCCCAGGTATATAAACTGCTCAAGGACCAATTTTGGCTGAGTAGTGGGATAAAACTACTTTAAATAACTAAAGCCTGAAATTGAAGAATATTACCACAGGTACTAGAATCTGTAACTGGGATTATAATCTGTACTTCACAGCGTTATAAATTTATTAACTATAATTTGGCACCTGTCTGTTCAAACGCTGTGAAGTACAGATTATAATCCCGGTTACAGATTCTAGTAAACGCCTTTCAATATCGACTTGCTTTCAAAAACCATTCCATGTGTCACTTCTTTTATGGGATGGTAGAGAGCCTTATTGGATGTAACAGTGCAGATTGTGCATACTATTTTCATGTTTGTTGTTGAACATTCATTCTTTGATTCAGTGGACTCCCCAGTTGTGCTTTTGCATACATTTCCAGCCTCTAGTATCCTACTCCATTTGGTTCCAGACTCTGAGCCATCCATAGCAAAAATGTTCAATCAATATCTGTTATCTGTTATTAAGTAGAGGTAGATTTACATCAAAAGGCCTCGTAACTCTGCTATGAATCATCCATGCCTTGCATTAGTAAATGCTTCCCCTGCACTGCTGTTCTGTGTAGCCTCATTGGATTAATAGTCTTCTTTGCACAAATGCATTCCTTGTGTTCTGCTAACAGTTTCTGAAGAAGTGTGAGCAAGAGACAAAACTTTGGCTTTGTAAGCCTGATAAATGTATTGATGCTGACAACACTGAATGAATCATACATACAAGAAGGGTAGCAATTTCTTGAGCAAACAGGGAAAGCAGGCAACAAGTGTTTGAAACTGACATGTTTGGAATTATTATTTTAAATATAGGAATGGGAAGAAAGATGAAAGGGGTCTTAATTGTAGAAATTGGGCAGGGAATTCAGTAATGCCAGTAATGTCAATAACAGAGGTGGCAAAAGAAGTTATATTTGAAGTATAGAAAAGAGAGAGGATGAGTTTGTTGAATCCTCAAGTTCAAAGGGGCCTCATCTAATCCAATCACTGCAGAGGAAGATTTGCTGTACTTAATATATCTGCCAGGGTATTCAGCAAAGGAAATGTCCTGAGGTAATTGATTCCAGTTGCCAACTTCTCTTTTAAGATTATAAAACATTTCACTCTTATCTAACTGAACAATAACCTAGACCTACACAGCTTGGGCCTACAAACATGTAGTTCATGCCTGGATCCCCATTGGGAACTCTTTAACCTGTTTTTGCTAAGTACCTGGAATAGCTAAAACAGGTGTGTGTGGGATGGGTGGGACAGGTTAGCAGACTTTTCAACCTCCCAGCAGACCAGAACATATGGTGAGTTGTATTTGATTTGGTAAGTCACAAGGAGTGTAGGCATACCTTGCCTTCTTGCAACTTTAATCCATTTACCCAAATTCAAGTACAGGAGTACCAACACATTTGGAGAGCCACCAGCTGAAGGGGCTTCTCCATTTACGTCAATGTAGAGACAAGCTATATATGCATAAATGGAATGTGTGTGGAGAACTGTTCCATGCTCTGATGTCACTTACGTAGGTGGAGAAGTCCACCTACATAAACTGTTCAGGCATTTGAATGAACATAGAACTCTAGAACAAAAGTGTTTCATAGCAAGAACATGGGGATGTTTTATAGAGGCCATCAGGAATATCATCATTCATGGCATTATGGCATATCTAGCCACCAGATTCTGCAACTTTGTACTTTCCCACAATTATTTGAAATTTTGGGAGAAAATACATCTTCAGATCAATGGCATTGCCATAGGCACTCACATGGATGGCCTCACAGTATGCCAACATCTTCATGGTGGGCTTAGATCAATGCTTTCTCAGCTACTGTTCCCAACAGCCTCTTCTCTACCTGAGATTCATTGATGACATCTTTATTATCTGGATTTATGGACATAAAGCCCTGATAAGATTCCACTATGACTTCAATAACTCCCATTCTACCTTCACTCTAAGCCTTGACCAGTCCATGTAACAGTTCACTTTCTGGACATGACTGTACAAGTACATAATGGACATATAAGCAGCTCATTATATTGGAAACCTAGTGTCCCGTACACATATTTACATGCTTCAAGCTTCTACCCAGAGCATACCAAAAGATCCATTGTCTATAGTCAACCCCTACAATGCAACTGTATCTTCTCAGATTCCTTGTCCAGAGACTCACAACTTAAGGATATAAATCAGACATTCCTCAGACTTCAATATCCACCCCCCAAAATGAGAAAACAGATTGTCAAGGCCAGATTGGTTCACAGGAACCATCTACTACAAGACAGACCCAGAAGAGAAAACAACAGAACACCAATCAGATATGTCACCAGTGATCTACAGCCCATCTTGGACAATTACTCTTCCCCCTCACTGGCCTTGGATGGTAGGCCTGTATTTGCTTATAGACAGCACACACACCCGCCCCAACCTAAAACACAAGCAATAACAGGCAACATAACAAGGATACAAATAGGGATGTTGCAGGAATCTGAAAGAGGGCTGGAATCTAGCGCACTCCCCCACCCCCGCTTGTTTCCTGGACCCCAGTCCGTGGATGGTGCCACTTACTAGACCCTGTCCATAGAGTTGCCACTCAGTCCATGTGTGCCTGGCAGCTGCCCATTCCCTAAGTGAGCTGCCATTTTGCAGGGGGGGGGGGATGACAGCTTGGTGTGTGTGTTTTTTATAAATGTACTGTTGCATAAATGGCCATAAAGGGGCTGTTTATACACAGGGAGCTAAACAGGGGCGGCCGCTTAGCAGGGGTTTGGTGAGCTGCACACAGCGCAGATGGAGGTGGGTCCAACCAACCCTATCTACAAACGCGGGTATTAAACCCTTCAATAAACCAAGTTGGCAACTTTGTCCACATTACTACCTTGAAAACACTATTACAAGGTCAAATAATGTTACCAACAATATTAATGTTACCCATCTTCTATCAGCAATGCCCTTCTACATTCTATATAAGGAACGGAGGCCAGTGCCTATAGAAAGAAAATAAATGGGCATAAATCTGACATAAGAAATGGCAATATTCCAAAATCAGTAGCAAAACACTTGTGCCTCCCAGGGCACACAGTTACTGACCTTAAAGTAGCCTTTGTGGAACAAAGAAACTACAAAGGGGGATTAGAGCAAGGGACTGCTGAGTTAGACTTCATCAACAGATTTAATTCTATCACTGGAGGCTTGAATTGGGATAAAGGATTTTTATCACACTGAGGCTGGATTCACACAACACGATAAGCCAGACTTTGGTTTGAGTATGAGTTGTTGTTGAATCATGGGTTGTTGTGTTGTGTGAACCCATCTGTGCTAACAAATCATGAGTTGTTAATCACAAACAATCTACACAGAGAACTCGTAAGCTGACACGACAACTCTCCCTGCCCTGGTGGTTTATTTCCACCACCACATGTGCTGGGGGCTTAGCATAATTACCCTTGGCAGTGTGGCTTCCCATGTCATGCAAACCTGGCCAAGGTGATTTGCTGCCATAGTTAACAAACTTCCCCAGAACCGTACAACAACCCATGGGTCCTGCATTGCTTGTTAACTTTGACAACAAGCCACCCTGGCTGGGTTCACATGACACGGGGAGCTCCACTGCTGAGGATAATTATGCTACTTCCCCTTGGCATGTGACTGGCATGTGCGGGATGGTTAACAAACCACCATGGGTTATTCACCACTCCATGACTATGCAAACTGACTCAATGGCTGAATTCAGACGACACAATAAGCAACTGGGGGGGGGGGGAACAATTGTCAGTTGTATTGACTATCATGTCGTCTGAATGCTGCCATAGTCAACTCAGCGCTGATCCTAATCCACACCACAATTGATTATTTATTGCCATGTTGTGTGGGGAGTACCCCCTAGATGAACAACTGTAAAGTTGATTATTACTCCACCATTGACTGTCGTGTCGTCCGAATTCAGCCAATGTTTCAGGACTACCACTGTCTCCTTGGCGTCAGTGAAAAAGAAAGGTAGAGTTGGGTGTCATCAGCATGGTATGCCTAAGCTCAGTAAAACTTCCCCAAGTAGCTTCATGTAAATGCTGAAATGTATAGGGGACAAAATAGCACCCAGTGGAACCCCATTGGCCGGTGGCCAGCAATAGTCTAGCATCTCCTCTGGGAACTTAATGTGTCATTTGTTCTCTCTTTAGTCGGGGCTTTCTCAGAGCTAATGTCTTGTGTAAGACACATCAAAGCAGATAAAAGAAAAACAGGTAGACAGCCATTGGAACAAAATTCACAAAGACAGTGAAATAATGAACTGTGTACATGTTCCAAATAATGGTTTTTTATTGACCCTGAGTATTTTTTTTCTTCACATCTGCTGAATAAAAATAAACCAGTTCCTTTATCAGATGACACCAGCTGGTTCCCTGATTCCAGGACTGCCATGCAAAATCAAATGAACAGCATGAAAAAGGTTCAGTACAAATCATCTATCAATTCTTAGGAAATTGATCGCTGAGTGCACTGAAAGCTACCTTCCAAGGAAGAGGGCTGCGAAAGGGTTGGAGAGCCTGCAATGTCTGTTTGCCTCATGAAAGAGACCCTCTCTATTGAGACTGCAAAGCCGACATTTCCCCTCATTACAGCTGTTGGGAAAGTGGTGCCTATACCCCTGCATGCTGTACAGAAAGAACATCAAAGGAGCAACAGCAGTGGCTTCTGTATGTTGCTCCTGTCTCTTGAATAGGCGAGGATCTTTCATGCTCTGCAATCTCTCCCTTTTCCTCCCCACCCTCCCAAGATTCCATCACCTACATGTGAAATGGTGGACAGCCTGGGGACTTCACTGGGACCACAACGGGCCCTTCTTAAACTTGTTGCCCCCAAGAGGCAACTTGCATTGATAGTTGAGCCAGACAGACATCCCTGCCCAGAGACTTTCCCTCACCTATTGAAAAAGCTCCATTTGTGTGTGAATAAGGCAAAGTCTATGTAGGAATAGAGCAACTTTAGTCATCCAAAATGCATGAGCTGCATCCTGGAATCGTGGCAAGAATGAATGCAATGCAGCCATAATTAAAAGTAAAGTCAGAGAAGGCTGTGTTTTAGCACTAGCAGTGTGGTGGTAAAACAGCATATAGTATGGTATCTACACAGTCTTCCACGAACTAAAAAAACTGGTGTGGTACAGCAGATGGCTTGAGTCCCAGTTGTCTAAATGAATGGCTGTTCCTTTATCAACCTAACCAGAGGGCTACCTATATGGTGCTTGATAGCCGCCGCCTTGAGCAAAACTCCACACTTTCTCGGCAGTGGGGTGGCGGTGGCTAATTCCAATTCAGAGGGAGGGCTTGGGGTTTCCAGCGGCCATTGACATGCTGGGCCCACACCCTGCCCACTGCCCAGGCGGACAGCGACCAATCAGAGGTCGCCATCTGCCCTGGAACACCTCTGCTGTGACTTTGGAGCAAGGATAGACAGTGGGTGCGCTGTACTGGCCTCACTCCAGGGGGGAAAGGCGGGGTAAGTCCCCGACTTTAAAGTCACAGCTTCATGGGAATGCCCCACGATGGCTACAAGGTGGCTGTTGCATTACATAATCGATGCAGTGCCACCGTGGGGCTTCCAGGCTGTCTAGGCAGCCCCCAGGTGTTAAGATCAGCTGACAAGGCTCTTCTTTAGTTCCTCTGCCAGAGGTGAGGCGGAGGGTGTTTTTGATTGTGGATCTTCACTTGTGGAACTATCTCCTGAGAAAAGCCTACCTGGTACCTATTCTGTTATCTTTTGGGCCAGGGGTTGGGAAGAGTTTTCAGTCCAAGGCCACATTTGTTTCCACAGATTTCTTCAGATACACAAATTAATCAAAGCACTTCATGTCATCTATGAGCACTCCCTTCTCAGTTAAGTATTCAATAGCAGTCTCTACATCACGCCGGCTTGGTTTCACAGTCAGGGCAATCCACATGAATATAGAGAACTCTTCCAGGGGTCTCATCCGCATCTCCAGCTATTTAGTGCACATAGTGTGCAGACATTCCACTTGGGCACAGAATGAGTCACACCGTGCAGCAAATCCCTGCTTGCAATTTTGTCCCAGGAGTCCTTGACTTTCAGGGACATGAAGTTGTGGGCCTGTGGTCATGCAGGATGTTGCTAACAGAGTCCAAACATTCCAGCACTGATTTCACATTCAATCTCTTCGATATGTGCTTGGAGCCTGCTCATGAGTGAGTGCATATGTCACACGTGGATCTGACTGAAGTCATCCTCAAAGAACCTCTTGAGCGCAGAAAGTGGTTTGCTTTGAGAGAGAAAGAAGGACTTTAAGGCTGGAAACATCTACAGAAGCCTTGTTATTCCATGGAATAAGAACAGCCACCATGTCTTGCTGTGAGAAAGCAGCTTTCTGTATTCCGTGTCCACAAACTCACAGTACTAAATGTACTGGTATAATTTAAAAATAACATTCTCAACATCGACATCACGTGTGTCTGCCCCATAATACCCACAATTGTTCAAAATGTATGCTAGGCAACCCACACCAATTAGACTAGTCTTCTGCAACAGCCTTTTCAAGTTTGCAAAGACATTTATTTAATTATTTATTTATTTACTTTATTTCTAACCCGCCTGTCCATCGAGATCAAGGCGGGGAACAACAATAGATATAAATACAAGAATCATAAAATAGATAAAACATTAAAACAAATACAAACAAATACATTATTAAAAACATCTTAAAATTCAACTGGATAGGCCTGCCGGAAGAGATCAGTCTTCACAGCTCTCTTAAATTCAAGAAGATTTCTAATTTGTCAACTCTCCTCCGGCAGGCCATTCCACACATGTCACATTACTCCCTTCCTCATCATGCCGTAGTCCACCAAACATAGTATTGCAGTTGTCACCTGTGCATGCAATGCAATTCTCGAAGAAGCCATTCTTCTCCAGAGTGTCCTTCACATATTAGGCAATTATATCACCTGTCTCATTAGGTGTGTTCTTCAGTTCCATAAGCTTGGACTGCAAACCACCATTCTTCCAATCAAAATATTGAACTATAGTAGGAAATATTTTCAATGCACCATGGCTGCTTCCATCAGCTGAGACTGCAGTATGGTATGTTGTACTTAGGGGTGTGCACTCTGCACTGAAAATCCAGAGGTCCGATGGACCACCGAAGTCATGGTGCAGTTAGAGGGTGGTTTCAAAACTGTCAGAAACCCGCAGTGCAGTTAGAAGATTGTTCAGAGCTCCGAATGGATCTGAAGGTTTTTAGCTAACATGAGGGCTAACTAGTTAGTTGATGGACAACTAACTGAACATTTCCGTATTAGGAAGACACTGTCACTGAGGGGTAGTTTTGTGATTAACATCTGTGGCTAACCAATAGCCAGAGTCTCCTCCCTGTCCTCCCTCCAATCATGTTGCTTAGGGGGAGGGATTGCAATTATATAAAAACAAAGAGCCCATAGCACTGTTGCTTCACAATGCGGCTGAGGCTGACTGAACGACTCGGAAATGGGAAAATTCCATCAGCTTTCCCTAGCACCTTCCTATCTGGGGGCATTTTGAAGCCCCCTCTGCTCTTGCCCCACTGGTCCAGTGAGGCCTGCCTCTGAGCACCGGGGGGGGGGGGGGAGCCTCTCCCACTACACTTCCGCTGCTGCTGCTGCCAGCCTGACACTGGCTTGAAGGGGGTGAAGCCTCTTAAGATCTAGCCTGCCTGGGATCCTCCCTTACCAAAGAAAAATGATCCCAGGTGCTAGACTTGCATTTTGAAGGAGGGGGTGCAGGTAAAGCCTCAAGACCACGCACACCCGACTTCTCCTGCACTTCAAATCCAAAGTGCTGATCTTTTCAAGATGCAAGAGAACCTTCAGATGGTCTGTGAATGGTAACCATATAGAACAAGTTTCTGGCTATAAATATTTGGGTATATACTTTCATAAAACACTTAATTGGTCTTTGCAGAGAGAGAAGGCCAAAGCAACATCCAATAATAGGGCTGCTGCAATCACAAGGTTCTATTATACCAGAAGGGGTCAATTTGTACCCGCTGCACTTAAAGTTTTTAAGGCCAAACCCCTCATGCAATTGACCATGGAATTACTATCTGGATCAAAGCTGTTAACTCTTTAATAGAATCTGTACAAGCTACTTGGTCTCCCAAAGTGTGTTGCAACACCTGGAGCCTATCTACACTACTGCTTTAAAACGGTTTATAACAGTTTTAAACCGGTCAATAACAGTTATTAACTGGTTTAAAACTTTTATAAACCATTTTAAAGCAATAGTGTAGATAGGATCCTGCTCTCCTGTTGGAAACTGGTTTACAGTCTATCACCTTGAGAGCTTGGTTGTGTGCATTAAAATTTTGGATTTGTTTGTATGGCCCTGGCTCTTCAGGCTATCTCAACAAGATACATAATGATCCATACATCACTGAGTGGATGAAACTTCTCTGGAATAAGATCAGCTCTCTTGGCTTATGCCTTGAGTCTCTAATAATGATGGAAGCAAAACAGGGCAAAACCCTTTTGTCTCAAAGGGTAAGAGACTGTGACCTACAAGTTTTAAGATCTGCAGCGGATAGAACTTACTCTCCTCTGTTCTTAGGCGTTAACCTGAGTTATGGAATGGTAGAAGCAAAATATTTTTCAATGCTTAACATCCCTAAATATCAGCATGCATTAACTCTGGCTTTGCATTAATCGGCGTGCATTAACTCGGCTTTGTTACAGGGGAGGTTTCAGAAAATCGCCTATGCCCATGTGGAAGCAATGAAATTGAATTGATTATCCACGTTCTACTCTGTTGTTCTTTCTATAAAGAGATTAGAGAGAAATTATTGCTTGACACCGGATTAGAAATTAATGCACTTCTTCGTTGCTTCAGGGACACAGAGGACAGAGACACAATCGAGGCTTTTGCTAAATTCTTCTTGAGTGCTATGAGAATAAGGTCTCTCTAGAATTGATTTCACTGTATATTTCTTAAATTTGTATGTATTTTTGCCCTACTCTTTGTATGTGTAAAGTCTGGTCAGTGACCGTAATAAAGTTGATGATGATGACTTCAGAAGGACCACCACCACCGGCAGCAGCAGAGAAAAGGATGCACCTAATTTTGGGTGGGTGGGGAGAACTAGAAGAAACACCTCTCCCTGTCTCTACATGGCCAGAGCCAGCTTTCTTTGCTGAATTTTTTTTCTCTGTGTGTGTCTGTCCACGCTCCCCTTTGTGTGTTATTCAGTGTGTGTGTTGTTCCACACATGGAGATAGGGGACTTTGATTTTTGTAGGAGGTTTCTAGTTTCTGAAACTTCTGCAAGCTCTCTTGAGAGAAGATGAAGTCATCTGAAGTGTGTGTGTGGGGGGGGGGGGTTGAGGAGGGGTTGAGGGGGGAATGGTTTGAGGGGATTTTTTAAAAAAAAAATCCTAACAATCAAGGGATGAATGGATTTGCTTCAAACTTGGCATGGCTACAGTCCTACTTAAGAGCCAACAAAGTGCCAAGTTTCATCTCTTTATCTTTAAAAGGGACAGAGATGTAAGCATTTTAGTTAATTCCCATGGATGATCATAGCTCGGTTACCCGAAAACACAGCAATTTTCTGATGGGTAAACTGACGCTGCGGGGAGATGGATCCCCTCTGAAAATTGGAGAGGAGAATCACTTGATCAGAGCTCCACCCTGAATTTCAGGGAGGAGCAGGCCCGTTTTGCACACCCCTAGTTGTACTCTTTGATTGCTTGCAGGGCATTTTCCAATGACTGCAGTGCAAGCACAAAGGTTTGCAGTTGCTTCTGGCTTTGTGTGAGCACTTCAGAACTACCAGGCTACTTCAGAGTCATAGAATAACTTCTTCAATAAGCCATAGTGCAATCCATTGATCTAAAAGTGTTGTGATGCATCACAGTGTGGAAGGCCAGCGTACCCTTCACCGCAGAGACAGCATCCTCAGATTTGCTTCCTGGTCTTACAAAGAAGTCAGTCACTTTGATGGAAGAGCTCTTTCTTCGAATAGCCATTTCTCAACATGGGACTGCAAATCCTTAGCACCTTCATGTTCAACAGACGCGAACATTCCAGGCTTGCGTATGGTGTACTCAGCCTTGCTCTCATCTTGACCGTTCCTGAAGCAGGGAAATTTACACTTTCTTTTTGACATTGTGAATGTATTTCTGCAAAGTTTTTTTATGGAATTGTAAACCAGAACAGAATCTAAAATTCCTTAAGTAAAATAAGCAGACAGTACTATGCCTAAAACCTTCTTGTCTCTTTATGCAGAAAATTAAAAATGAGAAGGATAAGAAACTGAAGTCTTCTGATGATTTAATATTTGTCATGTTGTTCCTAGCAATCAAGAACAGAGAAACAGGGAAATATGTTTTAAATGAAGACAACTATGTTCCAAACTCCAAAGTGTTTGTTAACATGGGTGTGGAATGGGAGTATCGGAATGATGATGACAGGGAAATGGTGCAAACGATGGGCCCGTTACGTAATGGAATCACCATTCTGGTAAGTCACTTGAAGATGAGAGTATCTAGGTTACACTGAGTCATGCATACAGTATTTTATGGATTGCATCTGTTAAGACATCTGTTCCACAAATCAAGGGCATATTTAATCCTTTCTCCCTAACTTGACATGTTGCCACTTTTGATTGTAACGGCTTCAGGGATGCATATCAAAAAGGAGCCAAGGAAGACTGTTGAACGACTGAGGGTGGGGTGGCGCAAAGCAGATCAACAGGATGGCAATGGAGGAATGAAGTGTTTGCCAGGCAGATAATGCCTGGAGAAAGTCTGGGGAGTTACATGAGCAAAGCCAGAACCTGGCCATTGCCCAGCAAAGACCCAGAACCACCCTGAAAGTATTTATAGCCAGGTCAGATAAGTTGAAACCAACAGGCTGCCTAGAGAGGTGAGGTGGATTGATACAGGGTCCTGCTAGGACGATAGCTCCCCTTCTTCCTCTATCCAGAGATGCTTGCTTGGCGCCTACCTTATTGTCTTTTGAGCACCATGAAAGACCATTTTTTTAAAAAAAAATTCCCAGAATTTTTAGATGCAATTTTAATCTTGCTAACTGGTTTGTTTGTTTGTTTTTGTGGCTGATTTTGTGATCTTTCTTTCTTTTTGTATGTATGTTTTAATTGCGTTATTATTTCTTGCAAACTGCCATGGCAATATGATTGATGAGTGGTACAAAACATACCCAAAATAAATAAATATTCTACAACTTTGGTTGGCTGATTCAAGGAACACAAGTGACTTGGGGATCGCTGGTTCTAATCCTGACCATCCTTATAATAGGCTGATTTCCATAATCTGTCTACAGCAAGGAAGGGATGAATGGATCACATGAGCATATGCTCCAGTTCTCATTCAAAGTTGTACATATCACATTGGTGCCCTTAATCTCCAAGATGTGTTTCATATGTTGATTTATAAGTCTATATTAATATTCACAGAACTAGTGAGATATCGTCATGGGACATACTAAATTAACCCTAAATCATTCCCAGTTTCATGTGTGTATACTTCCTTGTCATAAATTAGCATTAGTAATTTACTTAATGTTCTGATACTAAACACTTGGGAGTAGGTATCATTGATTTCAATAGAACTGACTCTCAAGAAAGTGGCTTGGGTGCATTTGTTTAGGACAATAAATGTGTTAGGGTGAAATCCTATGCATGTTTAGACTGAAAAGTCCTACAACTCCCATCATGCAATGTTTTTCTGTCTAAACAGAATGAGCCCTTACTCTTCTATTTTTTGTTATTTATTATATTAAAAGATTTGTACATCACCTTTATCAAAAGATCTCAGGAACCACATGAGACCCCAAAATGATCATATATCAGAAAATATATAAAAACAATATAAACAATAACAAAAATTAAGGATGCAGTCCTATGCACACTTTCCTGTGAATAAGTCTCCCTGATTACATGAGGACCTACTTTTGAGTAAACATGCATAGGGTTGCGTTATTAAACACAGAAAAAATAACAGGATTCTAAAATCTTTATCCTACCTGTGGTTTTAATCTGTTTTAAAATGCCTCTATGATATTCAAAAAGACTTTGCTAAAAATATATGTGTTATTTGTCTGTCTAGGCAATTTCTCGTGGTAATGCCAAGATTACACTGACGTACAAATACATGATCCATGAAGATTCCTTAAATGTTGATAACAACAATGTCTTGGAAGATTCAGTAACATTTGAGTGGGCTTTAAAAAAATGGTCGCAGTGCTCAAAACCCTGCGGAGGAGGTAAAGAAAGACTGTTAAACTGATGAATCCATATACCTTTTTGAGTGACACTAGAACTGTAATTAATTTTGTTCACACATGCCCTTGATTACTCAGCATTTAATAACTGACATTTGAATAAGACCATAAGAAGAGCCATACTGGATCAGACCGAGAGTCCATCTGGTCCAGCACTCTGTTCACACAGTGGCCAATCAGCTATCAGCCAGGGACCAACAAAACAGGATATGATGCAACAGCAACCTCCCGTCCATGTTCCCCAGCAACTGGTGCACACAGGCTTACTGCCTCAGATACTGGAGGTAGCACATAACTATCAGGGCCAATAGCCATTGATAGCCTTCTCCTTCAGAATATGTGAAAGGACTTAACTGAAAAGCACAGTGTTTGAAGTGATTATTTTATCTGTAACATTAGGTCTGTGGTGATTCATTCAGCCAGTGCAACTCCTTTTATTTTGCAATCACTTGTGATGAATTTGCATTTGTCGAATCCAACCGAAGCATAAAGATTTCTTTAAAATTACGTTCCCATCTTCAATTATATTGTAATAGGAAAAACTGTGTGAATACTAATAGCATGAAAAATTGGGACTAGAAAACACACACACTACAAAGTTATTTATTGCTGCCCATTATTCATAACATATTGCACAGGTAGAAAATTGATAGCAGGTAAAATATATTAGGACAGGTTCCATTCAGTAACTGAGATAAAATAAATGAATGAGTATTGATGAAATGCTGAAGTGTAAAAACAAAAATGCAGCAGGGAATGTGCATTGTAAGCCATTGTGGATTGAACCAGGAAATAACTGTTAGCATGTGGTCTGTCCTATCTGCTTCTGGGAAACGTACGCATCTACATCAGGGCTTGTTCACTCACTTCCTAGCTTCCAGGATTCTGCATGTTGTAAGATTCAGAGGCTCGTCAAGCACTCTTCCCTTGTTCTTTCCCAGCCCTACTACATTCCCCCACCCCGTCAGGTACAAGCTTACAAGCACATGGCAAGATCTGACGTCTATGTCAGTGTGGGATCCCTGACCTGTGGGAGCAAGGATGCTGCCATGAGGTTCGGAGTCATAGCCCAGCTGGGATTATGCAGAAGTGCTGGTTGTATGAACTGACGCCTCCAATTTGTGCTATTGTGACAGCTGTGAAAAGGGGCTGCCATTTTATAAACCAGTGTTTCCACATGATCCCAGCCAGATTGCAAATCCTCTAGTATCTATACATACATAATCCCATGATCTCAGAGAGGGAAAAAGCGTCTGAACCAGAACTTTGGAAAATAGAATTCACTTTTTTACCCCAGTTGAAAGTAGGTTTCAAGGCATTTTGAATACGGGGGGGGGGGGGGGGGGGAGGGGTCAATTTTGAATTATGTGGAAGCACTTTAAAATGCTAAAGATAACAGTAACCTCTTTCTTAAGGTTCTCAGTTTACAAAATATGGTTGCCGGAGGAAGACCGACCTCAAGATGATTCATCGCAGTTACTGTGAGTCTATCAAGAAGCCAAAGCCCATTCGCAGAGTTTGCAATCTCCAGGAATGTTCCCAGCCAATGTAAGCATTTCTCTCTGCTGGAATAACTCATCACTATTGCATAATAATCAGCTGAAACTGAAATGCTCTGAGCTAGCCTTAGATGGCTTTGCCTTCACCCCCTCCCCTTTTGGTTGCTTTGGGTGAGGATTGCTCTATAGCCACAAGTTTTAGAACCATTACCGAATCAGAAGTTATGCAGTGATGTGATGGAATTGCCAGAATTTAGCCTGAAAAAATGGTTCCAAAATAGATTTTGATGAGGGGAAAATAATAATAATTTCAATTTACTGCAAATATACCCTTGTGTCTCATGCATCTTTAGGCAATTAAGATAGAAATAGATGTGAAATGATTTGTGTAAATTGATTTTATGTACATAAAAATATTGATAGGCTGTTATTGAAGAAAATGTCATACAGCAGTCCTAATCCAAACGCCAATAAAACTCACAGCCTAGCTTTTTAAATATATATATATATATATTATTTTTCAACATAATACAACATAAAACAACATAAAAAACAATACATACCGCATACCCCCCCCATACTCCCCTCCCCCCAGGAGACCTTCAATTATACATTATTCTTCTTTCCAAAAGTGTAAAGACTCTTTTGAAGGTATTTGCCCCTTCCCCGTTCTTAATACATATTCCAAAAATAGGCTCCATATATCTCCAAAATCATTCTTACTGGACATTCCCCTCTTTATTTTCATTTTACACGTTAGCTTATCATTAAGTGCCATATCCCATATTTCTTTATACCATTCTTCTATAGTATATATCCCTTGCCCTTTCCAGTTTTTAGCAATCATTATTCTGACGGGAGCCAAGAGGTTGTTTATTAATTCTCTCTTATTTATATTCTCATTTGCTTTATCCCATATTGCTAGTAGAGCCAGCTTTGGGCTTAATTCCAATTTACTTCCAATTATTTCACTTATTTCTTTGAACACCCTTTCCCAAATTTTTTGTACATGTTTACAGCTCCACCACATATGGAAATAAGTTCCAACCTCCTGACATCCCCTCCAACAATTCTTGGACACTTTTTTATCTATCTGATGAAATCTTACCGGCGTTAAATACCATCTCCATACTGTCTTATAATAATTCTCCTTAATTCTAATCGACAAAAGCTTTAACGTTCTTGCATCCCACATCCTCCCCCCAGTCATGTTCATTAATTTGTTCCTTTAAATCATCTTCCCAAATCATTTTAAGAGAGTCTCGATATTCAGCCTCCTCTGTCAGGATTCTATATATTTCGCTAGTCAGACCTTTTCTAGTTTTAATTACTTCCTTCTTTCCTCTTGATTCAATTAAATCTTCAAATCTTGTATTATTTCTACACTTCTTATTTATCTTTTTCCATTCCTGTGTCCATTTTTCCAATTGTAAGCATTTGAACCAAGCTATCTTTTGTCCTTTTACCAACTCTCTAATTTGCACCTTATCTATCATTCTTTCCATCCAGTTCCTTAACTTAATAATTTCCTGACCCTTCAGACTTCCTTCCAACTCTACTTTTAAATTCCTTGGGAAATTTCCCACAACTACCACTGGGGCGAGTGGAGAGTCTCCTGGTATTAACTTTCCTTTAACTTTCTCCCAGATCTCTAGAATGTTTTTCAGCAACGAGTTGTCCAGTCCCCTCAAATCTTTCTTTTGAATTTTATTATTAAAAAAAAAAATTTGCAATTTAAAATCTAGTTCCCCTGTTTGCGTTCCTAGCCATTCTAAGTCTTCCTCCCCTAATATACTATTTATAACATATCTTAACTGATTAGCAATATGATAATTCTTTATATTTGGAAGTCCCAAACCTCCTTTCTTTTGTGTCTTATACCATAACCCTTTGTTAATCCTAGCTCTCTTATCTCCGTTGCAATAAGCATTAATCATATTTTGCCAGCTCTTTAACTCTGCATCCGATATTTTAATCGGTAGCATTCTAAACAAAAAATTAATCTTAGGTAATATCTTCATTTTTATAACCGCTATTCTACCAAACCAAGAATGTTTTAATTTTCTATATACCTCTAACTTTTCCCCTACCTGTTTTTTCAAACTTGCAAAATTAATTTCCTCTAACCTATCTAAATCTTTTGCAATATTAACTCCTAAATAACATACTACATTTTTAAGCCTAAGACCTAACTTTACTTTACCTTCCTCCATCTCCTCTTTGTTATAATTAAATAACATCATTTCTGACTTCCCCCAATTAACTTGTAAACCAGTAATCTCCCCGAATTCTCTCAAATGCTCTTTAATCAGCTCCCCAACCTTCAGGGGATCTTCTAATGTCAGTAATGTGTCATCCGCAAACATATTTATTTTAATCTTCTCCTTCCCTCCTATCCCCTTCAATCTTGAATCCTCCCTTATAACATTTGCCAAAATTTCTATCACTATCGCAAATAAGATCGGTGAAAGTGGGCAACCTTGTCTTGTTCCTCGAGCTAGTATAATCTGTTGCGTTAACCCATCATTAACCATTATTTCTGCTTTATTATTTTTATACAGTTGATCCATCACTCCCATAAATTTTACTCCAAGCCCAAATGTTTTCAAAATTGTTTTAAGTGCTGGCCATTCCACGCAATCAAAGGCTTTGAATATATCCAATGCTAACAAACCTGCTTTTAAATTCCTTTTTTTAATAGTATTGATTATATTTAAGACTCTTCCAATTAAATTAGGCATTTGCCTTCCTGAGATAAATCCACATTGATCTTTTCTAATATATTTATGTATAAACGTACTCATCCTTTTTGCCATTATTGCTGTAAATATTTTTGAGTCTGGATTTATTAAGGATATTGGTCTATAAGATGCTGGATCAGTCAGATCCTTCCCTGGTTTCGGGATTAATATGATCAAGGAATGATCCCACAATGGGGGGGGGGGGGTGTCTTTCCTCCTTCTATTATACTATTAAATTTTTTTTTAATCTTGGTATTAAAATTCCTCTAAAAACCTTATAATATTCCGGCCCCAAACCATCCAATCCCGGAGATTTCCCTCCTTTTAATTTAGCAATAATTACTTCTATTTCTTTCTCAGTAACTAATCCTTCCATATAATCCCTATCTTGCCCCTGTAATCTTATTTTCCAATTCCTCTCTACATATTCCAATACCTTAACCTGTGATCCCATATCTGATGTATATAATTCTCTATAAAACTCCTGAAATATATTTATTTTATCCTTCATTAAGTTACAACTTTTCCCTGTCTTATCTCTAATTGTCCCTATCATGCTCTTAGCCTTTTTTGACTGAGTGGACCTAGCCAGCAACTTCGAGTTTTTATTACTATATTCAAAAAAATCCCTCCTTAAATATAGCAAATCCCTCTGGACTTGTTCTAACTCTTCTCTCTCTAATTCTTTTTTCTTAGCTTGGATTTGGGCAAATAGGCGTTTATCTTTTGTCTCTCTTAGCTTCTCCTCTAAGTCCCTTACCTCCTTTTCAATCTTTTTATTTTGTGCTTCTTGTTGTTTTCTTAGGGTACACATTTCCCTAATACAAATCCCTCTTACTACAGCCTTCATAGTGTCCCATATTAACCCCTGCGAGTTTGAGTCCTTTTCGTTAATTTCCCATATTTCCTGCATTTCTTTTTTTATGTTCTCCACTATATTTTTATTATTTAATAGCCTTGTATCGATTCTCCATCTCTTAACTTGTTTATAATCCTTCTTCATTTTAATATCCATTGTCATTAATGCATGGTCTGTGACTTTAATTACCCCTATAGCACAATCTATAAGTTTAGACATCATATTCTTTGACACAAAAATATAATCAATCCTGGAATAACTCTTAAACCTTGGTGAGTAGAAAGTATATTTCCTTTCTTCCCCTTTTAATACTCTCCAAACATCCATTAATTCTTTTCTCTCCATTAATTTGCTTAACCCCGTCCTCCCACCACTCTTAAGAACTCTTAATATATTATCCCTGTCTTTCCCTTTGTCTAATACCATATTGAAGTCACCTGCCATCACAATATTCTTTTTACCCACTTCACCCACTGCATTAAAAACTTCATCAAAAAATTCCATTTTTTTCCATTTGGAGCATATACATTAATCAATACATATTCTTCCTCCCCTACCATGCAAGAAATTATCAGAAATCTTCCCGCTTCATCCTTCTTCACCCTTTGTATAGTAATACCACATTTTTTTGAAATTATAATCGCTACACCTCTCACTTTAGAAGTGCCAAAAGACTTTTCGTAAACGCCCACTTCCCTCATCCGAAGCTCATTTACACCCTCCTTTGTTTGATGAGTTTCCTGCAAAAAAATTACATCAGCTTTTTCTTTCTTTAATAACATTTTTATTCTCTTCCTTTTTATAACAGTTCCTAGCCCTTTAACATTTAAAGTTGCAACCCTTAATTTATTTTCCATCTCTCTCTTTCACCCACATCTCTATATTGGTCTCCCTCTGTGATACACATACCCCCCTCCCTCACCCCCCCCCCACATTTACCCCCCATCTTCACCCCCCTCCTCACCAGGCCTTCCTGGGCAATGGCCCCAATTATTCTTAGAACTCTTCGGGGGGGGGGGGGGAGAAGCAACCCAACATTCCCGGAGCAGAAATCCGACCCTCCCCTCTCTTATAATCTTTTCTTATCCCTTTTACAATAATATTTCTTCATTGACGGATTCCACCTACGGCACCTTCCTCCTGTGGACGATCAGGACAGACTTCCCCTCCAGCACCTTCATCCTGCTTTGTTTCTCCAACAACCGTGGGATCCACTAAGCCCAGCTTTTCCAGAAGATCCATCCCTTGCTCACACGATGTTATTCTATGTTGCTTCCCTTTCCACATAAATCTCAGAAAGACTGGGTATCCCCAACTATATGTTATCGATCTCTTCCGCAAAGCCACTGTACACAATCTAACACTCTTCCGCCACTGCACCGTTTGAGGGCATAGATCCTGGTAAACCTCAATTGATGTTGCTTGTAGCATCAGCTGGGCTTGACGTCTAATTGCTTGCATCAACTTTTCTTTCTTATAGTAATTAGCAAATTTGACAATTATATCTCTTGGGAGCATCCCCTTCTTCTTATAACCCACTCTGTGGATCCTCTCAATATCCGCCATCTCCCAGGTTTCTTGAGGTTCAATTTCCTTAATCCATGCCAAGATTATGTCTCTTAAATCCTTAGGACTGTCTCCCTCTCTCTCTCCAAAAAATCTAATTCGAATGTTAACTCTCCTGTCCCGATCTTCCAAAGCAATTAAGCGCAAGTCCATCTCCTTCAAATGGTCCCCCTGTTTCTTGCTGTCTTCCTGCAGCTTCTTCGTATTCCTCTCCATTCTCTCCATATTATCCACCACAGTTTGAAGGTCCACAATAAATTCTTGCTGTCCTTGATTCTTTGCATTAATCTTTCCTCCTGCTTCAGTAAAGCCACCTCCATCACATTCTAAATTTTGCTCATTAAATCATCTGAGGTCTCTGCTTGACTCTCTTTGGCCGGTTTTGGTACTGCACCTGCTGCTTTAGGAGCTGTGCCATTTTTAGTATTTCCGGAGTGACCCGGGAATTTCCCTGTCTTGTCCGATAGCTGCTGCTTGTCCGACATATTGTCTGGCATAGTTCCAGCAACCCTCACGAGACGCTGCCAGTTCCTATCAGATGGATGATCTTTCGATAATCTGCTCCAGGCGGGGGCACTGGATTTGTCACTTTTTGCTTTCTTTTCATAAAGCTAAACTCATAAATCCGCACCCCTCACCTTCCTCTCAGCTCAAATCAACAGTTGTGCTTCGGCTTCTAGCTCCTTCAACTGGAGGTTAAAAGTCACTTTTCCCACTTAAATCACTTCCGCCTCTCCCTCTAAAGTTATCTTAACCTTGCTGCTTCCAATTAAAGTCCACTAATTACCTTCAGTTGGCACTCTGTCAAAGCTCCCGTCCATCTCCAAAACAGTTTCATTTTCTCCTCTGCTGTTATAGTAGTTATCCAGCTGCTTCTCTCACCACAGATGCAGTAAAGCTTCTGGACCCGAAATCAAATCGTTAATCAAGAATCCATCACCTCCAAATTAGGGATTTTGTAAATATTTCATTGCTTCTTTATGAGAGCAAGAGAGTTCTGACTCTACTCCATGTCCATTAGGCCACTCCCCCCACAGCCTAGCTTTTAAACATGTGGATTTGTTGGGTAGTAGATGGAAATAGGTCACAAAAAGTAACTTTCTGTTTAAGCACTTATGATATTTTCCATTTGCATAGTTCCTTCTTACTGTAGATATATATCTATAGATAGATGATAGATAGATAGATTTTTGATAAAATATGGATATTCATGATCTGTTTGAATTAGTAGGGCTATAAATGTAGAGGATAATTCTTTTATCCCAATCCAGGGGGACAATTTAGGAGAGAATAAACAATTTAGGAATGTAGAGACAGGATTGCCACTTGCTGGATTGAAAACAGCAAGCATAATTCTGGTGCGTTTTCATGCACGCAGCCTATCTGCACTTCGTTGCTCTGAATAGGAAGCATATTCCTATGTGCATTTGAATTTGCTTCCCCATCCATGTCTCATGTAACTGATCATGCAATATCATTTATTTATTTGTTTGTTTGTTTGTTTATTTATTTATTTTGAAAGGCAACCTGTTCATCCTGTAGCTTTGGGAGGGGAAATGTCCTAGGAGACAATCTGGCTCTGGGGACATCCAGTTTCCTACCCATTCTGTATCTGGTGGAACCCATACATCTCTAGTGCATATGGTACACTGATCAAAGACACTATTTTTTGTTTGTTTGCTGGATTTAAAAGTGAATAAACAATTGAGTCCAGAGGTTAAGAGTGTTTAATATTTTCATTCTGAATTGCCACCTTCTATCTCAACAAGCATTCTCTCTGCAACAACAGGGTTAGGTGTGAAGCTCCTTCTAACCCTATGAAGAATAGTGAGCATACAATCCTGTAAGACATTCTTTCCCAACCTGGTGCCCTCCAGGTATTTGGGGCTACAACTCCCGTCAACTGGAGCCAGCACAGGCAATGGTTTGGATGATGGAAGTTGTAGTGCAAACATCTGGAGGGCACCAGGTTTGGGAAGGCTGCTGTAAAACTTTAAACTCCCCTTTGCATCATATTGTCTATTGAATTTTGGAAAATACAGCAAGTACAGAGGTTAATATTTCATTCATTAACATACTATGGCAAAGATATAGAAGTGCTTTAGCATTGTTCCTGAGAGAAATAGATACATTACTTTGAAAGCTTTATAAGGGCAGGATAAACTGCTTGGCTGTGGCCTTCACAATTTTTCATGTGGTTCTTAGTTGATGGCTGATTGCTAGAAAATTTGTGGCAGCAAATTTATCTGTAAGGATTATGCTGCTTCGACGCCAGTATCTGCTAACAACACTTGTTTTAGTGGTTTATCCCTCTGTTGGTTTCCACATGAATTATTTAGAACATTACAAATAGCTGTTGTTTGGAAGGCAGGAAAGAAATTCTTTTCTTGTAAATCCAACCGATTTGTAAAGAAAAGAAAAGAAAATGATTACTTTGGGAAGGACCTAACATAGAATAATTTAAGTTACGCTTAGGATATGAAATGAGATCCCACATCTATTTAGGGTGACCAACTGCCAGAATTTTCCCGGATTTGTCCTGGTTTTTGTTCTAGCCTGGGTGTCGGGAGATTTTCTGTAATTTTTTATAATGTCCTGGAATTACATGCTTTCCCCTTTAAGGCCATCATTCCACACCCTCCCATTGCTCCAGTTGGGGCTTTAAAGGGAGGAAGCGTGTCATTGCCGGACATTAAAGAAAAGGCCCCAATTGGAGCGGGGTGGGTGGGTGGGAGGGATATGACACGCTTTCCCCTCCTTCACTCCTTTAAAGCCCAGATTGGAGTGGAGGAGGGGAAAGAGTGCTTTCTGGGGCCTCCAGAAAGCATGTCATTTCCCCCTGCCACTAGGTGTACTCTTTTTTGCTTTCCCAAATATGGTCACCCTACATCTGTTGTGCTTATGTAATACTTATTGTGTATGGTTTTATGGATCTGGTGGTTGTTGTTGCGAAGGAGATGGCAAAATGGCTTAATCACCATGTCTTGTATTCATGCTGACTATTAGAGTTTTTTTAGGTTTAATTTTTATTTTGGAAATGACTTATCAGAAATATGTATTCAAAGAAAGTTATTCTTGAAGATCTTTAATTAGAGGGAGGCCAATCAGAATGCTTTCCATCCAACCTCTAGCTTAAAAACTGTAATATATTGAACAGAATAATTAAGAATCCTAGCAAAAAATACTTGTGTTATTTCCTGAAACTGTCGTAACTCAAGAACTGGATGACATTAATAACTTGGATTTATAAAGATGAATAAAAATACAGTGCCAGAAAATTCATTTTTCAAATTAAAAAACAACAACAATATTAAAGGGTTAACATGCCACAAGAGAGCATTATTAGAGAAGTTCCCCTAACTTTTGAGTTTCTTCCATTCCGCCTTTAACCACTAAGAGAAACAAGAGAATAACTCGGCAGTAGCCTTATACAAATTCTTTACACCAACAGCCCACACCAAAACTTACATCTGTGCCTCAGGTTATTATCCGAAAGCATACCATATGCCCCATTGTTGACTAGCAAGCCCTAATACAATTGCATGTGTCCCAGTTCTTCAAAATGGAATACACTGTGAACCATTTAGCATGTGGTTTTGTACCTGCACTATCAACCACAAAGAGCTGAAAAACAGGCAGAAAGAATACATGTTTTCAGAAAATACTAGTGTTGGACCAATCTACCTACCTGAGTTCGTAATACGCGTCTCACATCAGTTAAAAACTCCACACACGTGGAGCCCAGAATTTTCCTGGTGAATGTTTTCATATATTTTAAAGATTGTTTACACATGTATGCACACTACACAACTCATAACAGTACGTGTGAATCCTGTACATGGTACAAAATGTGGTGTGAAAAAAGGTCCTGAAACTGGGAATTTAAGAATGATCAATAAATAGATTATTTTTATATGAGTTAAGCATGTAAGGTATAAATTTACTTGACTGGACTGTTTTTCATTGAACCAGATGGGTTATAGGCGACTGGGAACCTTGCAGCAAAAGTTGTGGGAAAGCAGGATATCAGGTGCGTTCTGTCAAATGTATCCAGCCACTGCATGACAACAGAAACCGCTCTGTCCATACCAAATACTGCAGCAGCAATCGTCCAGAGGGCAAGAGGACTTGCAACCGGGAGCTTTGCCCAGCTCAGTGGCGGATAGGACCCTGGTCAGAGGTAATGAGAAATTTTCTGCATTATTCACATTATATTGTAATTTGCCCATAGTAATAATAAGGTAGTGTCTGAACGCTGCCATTCCTAATAGTGAAAGAGTCTGAAAATTACTTGGAAACCTTAATATTTCATATCTTAACAAAATATGTTCCTATATATTTGGGTTTGGCTAGCATCCAGAATGTTAAGCTGTTAGGTCACAAGTAAGTAGTTCAGAATCCTTTGTGAATAGATCCAGTGCCACCTTTAACAGCACCAACATCCAATGAAGCTTCAAAGTCTCAGAATACTGGAAGTCCTGAATCCAATCGGGGCTTTAACTAGATTGCAAGACTGCATGAGTGTTACTAGAACTAGGACATGAGATAGTTTCCAGAGTTAAAAATGAGTACCAGAGAAGCAGAGGCCAGGAACCAGAGCTGAAACTAGGGATGGAAGCACACATCAAGAGCTAGAACGGAAGATCAAAAGTATGTGGTCAGTTCAGAGAGTACAGAAGCAGAAGAGGATAATAAATGAAGGCTAATCTGCAAGGCTGCAAGAAGGACCTCATCAGGCATGGAATCAGGGAAGCTATCTGGAGCACTAACCATTCCTACAGACAATGGCTGATGTAGCCCAGAATAAACCAGCCAAAGGCCATTCATTACCAAATCAGGAGGTTTATCTATTACAAAGTTCTGCGGATATCCTACCAAGTTTACTCAATTGCTATTATTGTCATAGCTATAAGCATTTCAGGTAGGTAGGTGTACCAATCCAGAGCGCCTTGTCGGTTTCAAAGTGCATATACATCATGCACATATTCATATGAATTATTTCTTAATTTCCATGGAAAGGGTAGGTTCACAGGCAAAAAAAGAAGTGTGGAAGGATTGTGCATATGTATTTGATCTCTGTGGACATTGGAGCTGCTATGCCTGAGAGAAGGAATACTGTTAAGCACATCAGTAACAGTAAGGATTTCCTTATGGTTCAGGGCTCCTGCTTATATTGGAGTAATAATGACAATGGTGATGAACAGCAGTAAGTAATAGGGATGTGCACGGCCAAAATTATTGTATTGTATCATTATCGGAAATTCCGATATATAAAAATTTCGGATCCAATCCTATTGGGGGGTACTCGGATTTGATTGGATCTGATATCCGATAAACATCAGAAGTTCCAATCCGATTACGGTGTTTTCCCCATAGGTTTGCATTGGGGGAAAGAAAGCTTTCCCCCAATGCAAGTCTATGGGGAAAAACACTGGGCCGGCACTCCCTCTCTCCCCTCACTCGTGCTCCCTCCCCCCACTCGCGCTCCTTACCTGCAGCTGCCTCCGCCGCCACCGCCCTGTACTACTGCTAAACAGGCTTTCCAGCCTGTTCGTCAATACAGAGAAGCGCCGAGTGATATAATAATAATAATAATAATAATAATAATAATAATTATAACCTGCCTCTCCCTCCGGATCGAGGCGGGGAACAACAACAATATAAAACACAAGAATCACAAAACAGTTAAAAAAAATTAAAAAACAAGAAAAAATACATCATTAAAAACATCTTCAAATTCATCTGGATAGGCCTGCCGGAAGAGAGCAGTCTTCATGACTCTCTTAAATTCCAGAAGACTGCTAATTTGTCTAATCTCCTCCGGCAGACCATTCCACAGTCTGGGAGCGGTGGAAGAGAAGGTCCTCTGGGTAACACTCGTCAGCCTAGTTCTGGCTGATTTGAGTAAGTTCTTCCCAGAGGACCTAAGTGTGTAGGGCGGATTGTATGGGAGAAGGCGATCCTGCAGGTAACCTGGACCCAAACCATGTAGGGCTTTAAAGGTAATAAGCAACACTTTATACTTCACCCGGAAAATGATCGGCAGCCAATGAAGCGATTTTAAAACTGGTGTAATGTGGTCACCCCTAGATGTACCGGTGACCAACCTGGCTGCCATATTTTGAACAAGTTGAAGTTTCTGGACTAGGCACAAAGGTAGCCCTATGTACAGCGCATTGCAGAAGTCAAGCCTCGAAGTTAGCAGCATGTGCACTACCGTCTTTAGGTCTTCCAACTCTAGGAAGGGGCGCAGCTGGCATATCAGCCGAAGCTGATAGTAGGCACTCCTGGCCGTTGCATCGATCTGAGCTGTCATTTGGAGCAACGGATCCAGGAGTACCCCCAAGCTGTGAACACAGTCTTTCAGGGGGGGTGTAACCCCATCCAGAACTGGTTGACACACCTCCAAACCCAGGTTGGGGCCTTTGACAGCGAGCACCTCCGTCTTGTCTGGATTCAGCTTCAGTTTGTTTTTTCTCATCCAGCCCATTACTGCCTCCAAGCATTCATTCAGAGGAGACACACTATCCTTAGCTGACGATGTTGTCGAAGGCATAGAGAAATATATTTGGGTGTCATCTGCGTATTGATAGCACCCTGCCCCATGCCTCCGGATGATCTCTCCCAGCGGTTTCATGTAAATGTTAAACAGCATTGGGGAAAGGATGGCACCTTGTGGTATACCACATAGCAACTCCTTTTTTGAATAGCAGCTATCCCCAAGCATCACCATCTGGAACCTGCCTGAGAGATAGGATCGGAACCACTGAAGCACAGTACCCCCGATTCCCAATTCCCCCAGGCACTCCAGAAGGATACCATGGTCGATGGTATCGAAAGCCGCTGAGAGGTCCAGGAGTACCAGCAGGGACACACTCCCCCTGTCAATACTGAGGCGTAGATCATCCACTAAGGTGACCAAAGTGGTCTCAACTCCGTATCCTGCCCTGAAGCCGGTTTGAAATGGGTCATCATCACTTGGCACAGCTCTGTATTGACTAACAGGCCAGAAAGCCTGTTTAGCAGTAGTATCGGGGGGCAGCGGCGGGGAAGGCCGCAGGTAAGGAGCGCAAGTCGTGGGGGGGAAGGGAGGGCTGGCCCTAAACTGGCTGTCCAGAAATCCGATATATCCGATAGTTATGGGACATACGGATCTCAGATCCGATCAGATAGGGCCTCCTTAGAAAAGTATCGTTATCGTTAATCAGATGTCCGATAACGACTTTATTGGATTGCTATCGGACATCGGAACAATACGATACACATCCCTAGTAAGTAACAGTAAACAGATGCATTCACAAAAATAATATTATCTGTATTATATATCAGCAGCAATTAAAGTTGAAAAAGAGCAGTTGAAACCAAATTTCTGTTTCCTCTCCAGTGTTCTGTAACGTGTGGTAATGGTACGCAAGAGAGGCAAGTCATGTGCAGGACAAGAGAAAATGTTATTGGCTTTTGTAAAGAAGAAAAACCGGAGACAATAAGGCTATGCAAACTACCTTTGTGTCCCAGTGAGTATTAACTGTTTTTTAAAAACAATTGTGCTGATGCTGCTGGGGTTGGGTGGGAGGGATGCTTTGTGAAATGTGAGACATCATTACAATTAAATTTGCTAGGGATTGCTAGTCTGGCTTGGCTCTTATTGCTGGCTTTATTCCTTTGTAGTCAGAATAGTCTGTTTCACATTCCCAGTGTCAACGGCTTTACAACTGCTACATCTGGAAGTAAATATATGAATGGCACTCTTTATGTGGCTTCTTGATTATTCCTGGAGGGAAAAAGAGATACAAGAAAACAACTGTGTTATCACATTGAAAGTAAAATGACAAACAATAAGGGTTAGGGTTAGGGAACTGAAGGCATTGCTTCTAAGTAATAGCTCTTCTTTGTCAATGAGCTATTTATCTCCCAAAATATTGTTTTGAAAGCTTTGGCCATGAAAATTGGACTAATGAATGTTGTGCAAGTTAAGCAAAGATGGTCAATGACCTTTCCTTTTTTTTTCCCCCTACTCCTATTTTTTCATTCTATGATATATTTGTTTCCTTGACAAAGTACAAGGAAATAAAATAATCCCCTCTGTTTGGTACTCTTAGGACCACATATTACACAAGAATAACACCAGGCTTACCACCACTGCTATGCTGCCTAGGGAGCTACAGACAATTCTGGCTCTCTAATGAACATACTGCTTATGTAGTAGTACACATCTCAAACACATAGATATACACTTTAAAAACCATAGGTTTTTAACTAACCGTTATGTGTGAAGAAATACTAAGATGGTGAGAAACTTGTATAAAAAAGTTTGCTTTCTGGAGGCATTTCACCAGATGATGAATTTGAAGAGAAGTGTCTAAACTGCTGAATTCTTTAAAACTAAGAATATAGTGCTATTTTTCTAAAGTAGCAGTGGCTTTTTAAAAAAGCCATGATTAGAATGGTAGCTATTAATTCTGTTAACTCTACTGAAGATTTTAAATGGTGCATTAAGAAGTTACAAATGTGCGTATATTTTTCCTCTTCCCACTTGCTATGCCTTTTCTCTTTCAGAAAATTCGTCAGATACATCAAAGAAAACTTACATGATACAATGGCTGTCAAGACCGGACCCAGATTATCCTATCCGGAAAATATCTTCAAGTAAAAGACCAATTTATAACTCTGCCTTTGCTCTTAAATGCATGCCACATCAAATGTGGACTTTGCCCTCTGCTCTATTCTTCTTCGTATATGGAAAATTTCCTTGAGTCTGCCAAGTTATCTTGGGCTGAATCTTCTTCCCTCTACACTGGGCCTTGGTGCACAGTGTCTTTCTTCTCTGGAGATTGTGTAGCACTTGCTACAGTGGAGATCATGAAGGTGTTGGATGTGTGAAGTAGGATATCTACAGTGTGTTGCAAGTCCTCCCAAAAAGTGAACTGGTATCAGTTTACTTGTTGCTTGGTGATGGTGAAAAAAGGCTCTTAACTGGCTCATGATTTCAGTTTGCTGGTGAAACCGAGAACTTATTGTGAATGTGATCACATCACAATAATGACACCTTGTAGTGCTAAAGTTCTCCTTTTGTCTAAAGGTCCTCTATCTCACAACAGGTTAGCTTCAGTTTTTTGCAGGGTAGTCAAACAAAATGAAAGCACTCATTCCATCTTTCTTTACAGTCTCATGCTTTGAAACTCATGCTTCACAATTTTTAAATTCCTGGCTTCAAAATTTTGTGTTTGTTTGATGAAAAACCTTTTGACTACAGGTGGATGAGACTTTAGTCCCATCAAATGCTGCTACTGTACTATGCTTTTATTGTAGCTCCTTTACCTATATTTATTTCTTTTCAAAACCAGCAAGAGTTTCTTCACACAATTTTGCCAGAATGTTCCTTATGTTTTCTTTCTTTCCTTTTAAAAAACAGCAAACAGAAAAACAAAATGTCAAAAACATGTGTTCTATGCTACAGGTTGTGATGTGCAGTATTTTAATATCATTGAGACAATATGACATTGTCATACTGTGCAATGTCAAAAGTTGCTCAATATTGAACTCTTTATACGTCATTGCATCCATCAGTCTTTTTTCACCATTTGCATGTTTGACTTGACTGGTTCAGTTGTGCATGTGTGCGTGTGTATGTGTGTGATCTATAAATGTGTGTCAACTGGCAAACATAACAGTGTGAACAACTACAGAATTACCTCAATTTTTATTGCTTTGTTTCATTTTTTTAGGGAGAAAGAAACTACATTTAGAAAAATGCCTTAAACTTTAATTGCATTGGCATTAACCACCAGTTCCAGCTTTAAATATAAACAGTGCACTAGTAACATGAATTGATATATTCATGTACAGTGTTTTTACTTGAATGATAAAACACAGAAAGGAAGTTTGCACAGTCCATGTATGAGAAGGGAAAAGCTCATAATCAAACTAGAGAAAAGGTCCTTTACCAAACTTACCCCGTTTAATTGCAATTTGTTGCTTCAACGTCTGTTTGTGTTGAAGATTATAACAGACTGCCCATAAAACCACTTACATAACATGAAATAACAGAAGCATATTAGTCCCTGAGTACCATAGCAAATTGCTTGCTTCCATTCTCCACCAAATTATATCCCTTAGGAAGATGTCCCTGTAGATCTTTAACAATGTAGCACTTCAAAATTGTCATTATCATGTGATCACATATTTAAATTTTGCTGTTACTATGATGATTTCCTGCTGCAACATGTTAGTAATTATACATGGCAACGTAAATGGCAAAGACACGTTATCTGGCACTAAATACTGTTATGTAAAATAATTGGTGTTTAACTGTTATCAATTTATTCATGACTGTTAGTTACCTTTAAATAGAAACTGTTAAGTGATGTTTCAAAATCTGGGTGGCTATAGAGAATGGTGCAATAAAGTATCTGGGCATTGTGCACTAGATCTATATGCACTTTGGTTTATCAGGGATATTTTATTAGTGTTTTGTATGTATTTAGCATAATATTAAAGATGTGCCAATTCAGTTTGCTGTTCAATATTTTTTATGAGGCCAGTTGAAATGTGTACCAAAGTGACTGTGCAAATTACTATTTTTTTTCTTACTGCTGAGTTGAAGACATACTTCCAGTCTGTCATGCATACTGCAAAATAAAATAAGATGAAAGTTCAGCAGGTCTGGCGGTTTTGCTCCTGGAAAACAACAGAAATTTATTTTGAGATGTAGAAGTTACAAGTTTAAGAGAAACAACAAATAATTCTGTGCACCTTGAAGGTGAACAGGTTTACATTCCTATACATATCTACTTATAATTAAGCTCCACTGAGTTCAGTTGGACTTACTCCCAGGTAGGTGTGTATAGGATTTTACTATTATTATCACATATGTTTTTATGGATACAAATGGCTTGCAGTCTACAAAAGCTTGTGCCAAAATAAATCTGCTTGCCTTCAAGGTCTCACAAGACTGTTCATTGTTTTTGCAGCAACAGACTAACATGCCTGCACTTCTGGAATCTGTCACTATGGAAGGATTAGAAGAGCTCTTTATATAAAACATAATTATGAATGGAGCATTTTTAAACTGTATAACAAGAGTCAATTTCACATGACTCTGTATTTGATCTACATAGTTTGAGGGCTGTTGTCATTTTACTGCTGAAAAATGAGGCATTTTTCTAAAGATGCTTCAACAGGTTCTTATGTTGAACAGCCAAAACATTTTTACTTTAAGCAACAAGTTGAGAAATATGTACTACACATATGTCATGATTTAGCCTTCTTATAGATCTATATATTCTAATCCTATCATTTTTTTTAGATCCATGAGGTTTTATTTTATAAAAAGTAGCCATGTTATCCCTAGCTTTAGAGTATTCCAGGGAAGTTCTTAGATTTCCTAATGAACATAATTAACATAAAATTAATTATGTTCCTAATGAACATAATTAACATAAAAGATTTTTTTTCCAAAAAAAAAACCTCTTAAAAAGGATTGGTAGTCCATGCATAAAGTGGCTAAGTTAAAAATATTTTCTACCTTTGTAGATCAACACTAATTTTTCAGAAATATTATTATATGCTAGACTGATATGTTTGCCAATTAAACACTCGTGAGCAATGTTTGCTCATGCCCTATTTAAGTAGCGGATGAGTGAAGAGACATCCTGTATCCTTTCTAAAATCAATGGATGCTTTTGAATTTGATCAGGTAATGCTATATGTTGCATCATGGTTGAAAGCCTGACACCACTGATGCTCATGCTGTCATAGCTGCCCATAGTGCTGTTCTAATAGTCTTGTAAGATTGTCATAAAGTCATGGTTGGCTGCACCTTTCCTAAGAACACTTGCAAACATACATTTCAAACCTCATGAGGTTTGCTGGGAGGGGGATTGAGAGAAGGGAAATGAAAGCTGGGGAAATGGCTAATCTCTCCCCCCCACACACACACACACATGTTCTCCAATTGCCCACAGTTGAGGAAGCTTTCCCTTTTGAGGTACTGGTACGCATGTTTGCATGTGATAGATATTCAGAGCCTTAGAGAGGCTCCACCCTTTACTTAGCAAGGATGTTTGCCATGTGAATGTTTTACACTTGAGGCACAAAATCCACATGGCACTTTCCGCCTGGTAAATAAGATAAGGTAGTATCCACTGGGAAGTTCGCCTGTGAAAGCTTCATAGAAATGAACAAGATCCTCATTCATAGCTCCCATTACCTTAAGTGGAATGTGCACTGGAAAATTTCTCAGCAGTTTGTACCCCATGAGTCTTTTGCTTAGCAGTCCAACTCTGTTTCCTAATGCAACTGCCTCGCCTTATTTTATGACCTGGGTGTTTCCAGCAATGAAGGGTGAGTGATGGGCATCTATTTTTAAACTTCATATACTAGGCTGACCATATGAAAAGGAGGACAGGGCTCATGTAACTGTAACAGTTGTAGAGAAAAGGGAATTTCAGCCAGTGTCATTTATATGCAATTAGTTCCTGATGAAATTTCCTCTTCATCACAACAGTTAAAGTTGCAGGGGCCCTGCCTTCTTTTGTATATGGTTACTCTAGTATAGTGCCTGCAACTTTAACTGTTGTGATGAAGAGGGAATTTCACCAGGAACTAATTGCATACAAATGACACTGGCTGAAATTCCCTTATCATCGCCAAATTGCAATCATACAGATGCTTTTCTTCTCTTACAATTAGGACTCAAGCTTAACATAACTAATAGCTGGATTCAAGCAACAAGCAATAGGTTTCCCAGTGCTGCATGCAGCTTTGACTCTCCCAAACTCAATAGTAATCCAAAGTTTTAAGTTAACTTCTCCTTTTCTCAGCATATTCATCCTAGGAATAGTTGGCAAGTGCATGTCTATGTTATTTTCTTTTAAAGCTCTTCAGACTAGGGATGTGCAGGGATGCAAAAAATCGGATCGGAATTGGAATCGGAACTTAAGATTTTAAAAAACTTGAATCAGAAAAATCGAAGGTCCATAGTATCGGATCCGATCTGATCCCAATATCAAAATTGGACCTCCATTTTTTGAATCAGACGCCATTTTGAATGCGTTTTCCCATTGCCTATTTTTGTGTTACAAAAATGCCTATAACGTTTTTATTTTAAAGATAGAAGGATGAAACTTGGCCACATTGCAGATGGGGTAGAGTTACTTCTCTGTGAGAAACCTCAGAAAGATAGCTCTAGGCATTTTGTGGCTATGCGTTTTTTACAAACAAATCAGGAATACCTATAACTTTTTTGTTTTTAAAGATCCACACATGAAACTTTGCCACATTGCAGATGGTATATTGGGACCCATGTGTGTGAAATTTCATCATCATAGGTGCTTGCCTTGTGTGGCAAGTATTTTTTTAAAATGGGTACTAGTGGGGGAAAGTCAGTTATGCCTTCAACTTTTTTATTTTTAAAGATCCAAACATGAAACTTGTCCACATTAAAGGAACCACTTTGGTTGACATGTGTGAGAAATTTCAGAAGCATAGCTTCAAGCGTGTAGTGGCAAGGTATTTTGGGAGAAATGAGGAGAGAAAAACCCATTTAATTTTTTATTTTTAAAGATAGAAGCATGAAACTTGCCCACATGGCAGATGAGAGTGAGGTACTCATCTGTGAGAAATTTCAGAAAGATAGGTCCAGGCATTTTGTGGCTATGAATTTTTTACTTTAAAAGATCCAAAAGTTCAAAAACAGAGGCTTTGAGTTTCGACAGTTATCAAACTGCACCCCCTGTCCCGCCCCCCCCCCCCCCGTTAGCTGTCAAACCAACCGTATTGGAAGTTTTGGATCTTTTAAAGTAAAAAAATCATAGTCACAAAATGACTGGAGCTTTCTTTCTGAAGTTTCTCACAGAGAAGTAACTCTACCCCATCTGCAATGTGGCCAAGTTTCATCCTTCTAGCTTAAAAAATAAAAAAGTTATAGGCGTTTTTGTAACACAAGACTAGGCTATGAGAAAACGCATTCAAAATGGTGTCTGATTTTCCAATTTTCTCCTATTTTAATCGGAATCGGATATTGGATCCGATTCAATGCACATCACTACTTCAGACTTCCATCACACCTAATTTCCCCCCCTTGTTTCCTTCCGTGTTTTTTCACCTCTGAGGCAGAAGCCTGTCAAGCTTATGATCCTTTTCACCTGAATAGCTGCTCTTTCGCTCCTTCGCTTGTTTGTCCTTCCACTTCATTCCACCCCTCCCCTTCTCTTTCTCCTTCCAGTCATGTTCTGTCAGATGAGCACTTCAACCAGATCTCCTTTTTGCTGAGCAAAAATGGAACAACCCTTTAGTCTGGTTCTTTGGGGACATCGAGGGAGTACAATCCTGTCTCTGCAGAGATTCAGGTGTTGATTGATTTCAAAAAATGCTTTCGAGCCTGGGATGCAAGGTTTGGGTTTTATATTGAGGCTTGGAGCGGGCCGCTGGGAGAGATCACTTTTCCCTTCCAGGACCTGATGCAATCCATTCAAGCCCCCAGTTCCTTTAAAACTACATGGAGGCTTAGGGCACATTAAATGTGCTTAGGGAAAATAATCCAGTCTTTTAGCATTCTAGGAAAGGCTGGGGAAGAGGTGGGGTCAGCAGGCCAGGCATGGCATCATGTGAGTATCATGCTGCAAATCCTCACACCAGGCATGGCGAGAGTGCACTAAATCCCTGGTGTGATGGAGCTCTCAGTATTGTGGGTTGGCTCTAAATTTAGGTATGTGCAACTTGTTGGCAGAAGCGGACTTCCCCACCTCCTCCCCACAGCAGCAAATTTAGCTTCCTGAAAATCCCATACAGAGGGAGCAGGGGACCTTGATGAATGGGGTGAACTGCAGTATGGGAGAGAGAAAAAACCCTGAAAATCAGGCAGAGGCATCTCCTGTGAGTGGAGCTCCTCCATCCATAGAAGATGGATTCTAGTTCAAGCCATTCCATTTTGAAGGCATGTTTATGCACATCCATGTTTTTAGATAAGTGCACATAGGTAATGCAGGCAGGATAACTTATGTTTCTGTATCCCAAGGTAGAACTGCACTCTATGAGATTGCCACAGGACTTATGTAAACTTTCAGTTCCTCTGGAAAATGAATTCAAGTGCTATCCTCTCTTGTGTGCATCTTTTTAACATGGATGTGCAACATAGGAAGAGAGAGACCCTCAGATGTAGATTCATACTTCAACTAAATAAAAGGAAAATGCCCATTGCAATTTTTCAACTTCTTTTGCTTTACTTCAATTTGAAGTTAGAATTTGCTATGGTGTATTGTATCTCTTCAGTTACTTAGCAAGGGAAGTATTTGATTCCCATTTACTAATGCAGATTAGCCATGATATATTTCATTAATGTAGCATATTCAAATTACTCAATGTCAGTTACTGTGGATTTCAGACTTTATGAATTGAAGACAATAGAAAACTCAAATTGGCTTTTTTGCACTAAACAAAAGTCTAATTCATGCTAAGCTTCCTTCAGTTTCCTTCACAAGAGTTTATATGAGTGGTTTTAAAGTTATGGGTATCTCAATCCAATTGTAGACTATCCCATAGGGACAGAGATTACTATGTTATAAAATTGCTTTACTTCTTGCATTTAACAAGTTCCTTTTATTCTAATGACACAATGAACAAGGTGCAGCGGAATTGAAGGCTACTAAGTAATGCCTAAGTGATTTATAGACGCACTGTGGCCTGAATAATATACAAAGTTTATAGTTGCAGTTAGGTTGAAAATAATTAGAGGCTGGATGGACTTGCTCACTCCCCTGATGCAAAATCCTCCATGCTTTGCACCTAAAATTCCATATTGTTTGGATTATTATTATATAATATAATGACAGAAGCAGAACATAGGAACATAAAAGTATGTATCTGTAGGAAAACACATCTAGTTTGTTTCTACCATGCCAGGTTCATAACAGATCATATATAAAATAGCAATCTCATTTTTCATACCGCCAGTCCTTATATAGCTAAAATGGCATCATGAGCACAACATATTTAGGGGAAAACCCATAAGTGTGTGTGTGTGTGGGGGGGGGGGGTTACCCAAAAACAGCCCAATAAAAACTGAGCATGCTCAGTGGCCATAGAATGCTGACTGAAAAAATCAGGTGGGAGGGGGAACTGAATGGAGAATTCGGAATAGGGGCATGCCACACTGCAATATTTATTGCAGGTCCCACTTATTATTTACAACATATCGCTGAAATAAGGGGTTTTTTAGTATAGCATTTTTTTCTGTTTCAGATGTTCTCTATATTTTCTTTGACAACGCATCAGAGTTCACCTTCTATTTTTCATTATTGTCCACTTATTTATGCCACAATGTCCATGTTAAAATATTTGAATGTGAAGGATTCGCACAAACAGTAATCCCCTTTATGGGCATTTTACCAAGTATGCTAGTTAGTTTGTAATCCATTGTTGGGTGCCAATGTACTCATGTAAAAGTAACTGTTCTTGTGAACAGATAACTTGCAATCATTAAAAGTTCTCTTAGAACCATGTCTATTGAATTTCCCAACTTAGTTGATCAGCTGGATGAACTAAAGCTGCCTATTCAGGATCAGTGTTTCAATGTTATGGATACCATGTGAGAAGCCACTGGAAATGCTTCCACGCGGTGACAAATCCATTCAACACATGTAATGTGTGAAAGATGTTCACTACATGAATGATTTGGATTTCATGGAGTTTCCATACTCAGTGGCAGCTGCTGTCATGAGTGTATGCAATATGAGGTTCCATATAGTGAGTGGTTTTCACAGACACCAATGGAGCCACTGTCTCACAAAAACAGTTCCAGTAGTATCCCACATAACCATAATATATGAGTTTGAAGCCAAGGAGCCTTGAGCAACCATGATTCAGTAATGATAATGCTTTGTCGCCGTATCCTGTAAAAGTTGGAACAGTATGTAAAATTTTGATTTGAATTTTTTTATCATTCCAAGAAGTATGAAATGGCTTCAGTTAAGGGCCTATATTGTGTCTCATATTATCATATACAAGAGCCTCTGTCCAAGTTTGCTTGATTCTGTCTTTAGCTTATAGCATACACATAATTCTATTTTTCTCTTCCAGCAGAACATTGCCAAGGAGACAAGTCAATGTTTTGTCGCATGGAAGTTCTCTATCGGTACTGTGCAATTCCTGGTTATAATAAACTGTGTTGCAGTTCTTGTAGTAAGTACAGTAACAAAACAGGAAGTAACTCAACAAGATCCAACCATAGTAAAGTTAATGATATTGAAGAGGATATCACTCCCACACCTGTTGAAATTCACATCCCACATACTACTTCAGGTCCACCATTGGTTTCCAAGGCAAACATCACCAGTTCCAATGCAACTGTAGATCGGCCAGAAGGTAATGCAGTGGATGTTCCATATAAAATTCATGGGTTGGAGAATGAAGTACCACAGCACAACATTATCTTGAGGAGGAAACCACCTTATGAAAGGACAAAGAACCAAAGAATTCAGGAGCTGATTGCTGAAAAAAGGAAAAGAGAGATGCTCAGGAAATTACATTAAAATGGAAATTTAACAACAGTTTTTTCTCTCTCTTATAGAGATGTTACCAATATCGCAATAATGCCCATGTCGCCATAGAGACTAAATACAAATAGTGGTGCTATGGCAGAAATGCCAACTGTTATAGGCTGCAAAAAATGGAAATGTAAGGTTATTTAATTAAGGTTAATATAAATATTGTAATAAGGGCTAGGGTTACAAGTTGCCACAGAAACTAGTGCAATATCCTCATAAGTTTCACAGCTATGTAGCGGTGCTACCTAGCCAAGGTCAACTGGGTTCTTATTTTTTGTGGGCTCTCTTGTTCCCTCAGTGTGTATGTTTGAGTCCTATGGAATGTTCCTGGGAAACACTCAGTATAATCGACAAGAGATTCTAGCAGCTTAATCCAAAATTCTCAGTAATGTTTGGTGGCTTATAGTACAGCCAATAGAACTTCTGCTTCAAGAAATCATATGTCTACTATTTTTAAAACGCTAAAGTCCTAAATACACTTCTTTGTAAATAAGTCATTTTGGTGAAACTTATTTCAAAGTCAGTGTGTCTAAAGGAATCCCATGTGCCAATCACACTGATCTTTCCATTAAATTCAATGGTGCTACTCCCATACTCAGGCAGTAACAAAGTTCCACTGCAACATCAAGGAACTAATTTAGACCCTCTTTCAGGGATCAAGTGCAAATATGTGCTTTGTTTTAACCACTTGAAAAACAAAGTAGATATTTGGAGATGCAACTTCAAACTCCAGCTGGGAAGGACTGTTCTTTGGGGTGGTATAAGAGAGCCAAAAAAAAACCCCATTATGCTACTATATGTTCATAAACATCAGTGTGTGTGTGTGTGTGTGTGTGTGTGTATTTGCCCATAAATCAGATAATAACATTCTTGGAAAATATTTTAAATTAAAATTAATATACTAACTCACTGGATTGACTTCCCAAGCCACCCCTTATTTCTATATTTTGTTTGTATTCAGATATCTGCATTTCACAGTCTTAAATGCCTGCAATGCAAATATTCAGTGTTTGGACAGTGTAGATAATTTCTCCCAATTCACATTCACATTCTAGTTAATTTAAATGATTGGATTTCCCTTTTGTTTCAGTTGGTGCTTTTTTTGTGAAGAACATGTTGTTTTCGTTTATTACATTTTCAACAGTGCAATGTTATGTCATTTTGGTAGTGAACTGTGTATTATCAACAGTTAATTAGGACAGTTGTATGGTAGCAGAAGCAAACACATGTCATTATGCATATATATGTATACACAATACGGAATCTGCTTAGATCTTAGCACTGTATAGTTTGAGAGCCCTTTGAGTACTGGTTTTATTGCACAAAGCACTTTCTGAAAGCTTGCCTGGATATAAGCAGTGTCATAATTTGTTACTACAGCTAGAGCCTAACCATAATTACTCACAAGTAACCCCCGCCAGTGGTAATTACTTGTGAGTCAACAGCCCCACTAGTGGGACTTCCTTCTTAGTAAGTTATTTGGGACTTATAGCTTGGCAATTAAACGTGATGGAATTCAAAATTATCCATCTTCATTAATGAGTAAATATGGACTTAAAGCTTGAGCCAGATCCAAAAACAATTAAATGGTAATGGATCAGATATTTTAGATATAGCTGCTATTTTAACTACATAGCTGGTGGCGGCTGGGAAAACCACTGAGCACAGGCATATACTTTGGATACTATTGGATAGATAAGGCTCTGCATGGATTGAAAGGCCAGCAAATGTCTCTGTGTTTTGTTTTGTTTTTTAAAAAAACTTTCTGCCCTGCCTACCAGTGTTATCCAAGCTAGCCTGCGTAAGACATGGATGTTCTGCAGTAAGGTTCTTGATGTGATTGTTGCCCTCAATAGATTTCAATGGCAAATTATTAAGCAATCCAAGTTTGTTGCACACATTATAATTGGTATACAAGGAATAGCTTTATAGACTGTCTTATTTTACTGGTGGCATGTATGCCGCTCCGAGAGCCTTTTTGATTGAGGAGCATGATAAAAAAATACTTTGAATAAATAAATTTGTTCCAGTTCAATCAGATCCAATGAGACAAATTTGGTATCAGATAATTAACTATGCCATTCTTTTATATCCACTAAAATAGAATTTGCTATGCTGTAATAATTATGGCATACAATATAGGACTGACTTCACATTTGATCAATATGGCTTCCCCTTATAACGTTTATTTGTTCTGATCCAGTTCTAGTCTCATGATGCAACAATTACCGGTGTTGGATGAGGATGTGTATTCCATTATATATCAGGAGACACATCCAGCCATTTGAATGGTGCTCATAGCTGCTTATTTATAAGCCTATTTCTGTACATAGATCATAGATCTTAATGCTGGATTGGTATGATTGTCCAGTGAATGAAAATGGTAAAATTCAAATGTACACTAATATCATAGCAGAACATATGAGAATATGTAGTAAAAAGAAAACACCTCCAGACCTTAGGCCTAGCCATCTCAAACTTCCAGTCTCACCTGAAAGTGTTGGATTTGCTTCTTTCCTGCAATACAGTATAATTATTGTTCCACCCATTGGTTCTAGTCCTGCCCTTTGGAGCAGGGCTGTCCCAAGATATTTTGCTGCCCGAGGCAATGGACAAGGTGGTGCCCCATCCCATTCCATGTACAAAAGCTAACTGGACTGGCAGACTAACTGGACTGGCAACACTAAGGATGGAACAATGTTCTCCACCGGACTTAATGGCAGCAGGCTAACTTATGGGGTGCACAGTAGGCTGCAAGGCACACAGTTTTCTCCTTGAACACCTTGCTGCTGCTGTCCAGCATGTCACCTGAGGTGACTGCTTCATCCTGCCTAATGGTAAAGCTGGGCCTGCTCTGGACCAACAGAGAACAAGTGAACCATAGCCAGAAACATAAGAAATTGGTTGGGAAAACTTTATATAAGAAATGAAATAACAGGCTGCAAGATTATTTAGGATAACACTCTGCCCTCCACCATAGAAAATTATGGAGAAACCATTGTTGAGTAAAAGGACATCCATTGTGTAGTGAAGCTACTTTAATTATTGTTTCTCTTTCTACCTCCACCCAAATTAATGAAGGCCAGAGGTCCATATGAAAGAACTTGCACCTTCCATGGAGAACTTCCTGCTTAACAGAAATCTCCTATATACATTGCATACTACTAATAAGGCTCCCCTTGAAGGTGGGGAAGACCCACTGCACATATGGAGCTATCCATACATGTCTCTAATCATGGTCTGTAGCTATAGACCAAAAAGCACTACTCTCATTTTATTTGAAACAAAATAAAATTGTCCTCATTTCTATGAAGCTATTACACAGGATTTTGCCACAAAATTAAAGTAGCAATTTAACCCCAAACTCTATTTTTATTTTCAAAACACCCTTTCACTGTATAAATCCTGAATATATTGTACGCCTGTGCAGAATATGTGTAGCTAAGGAGAAGTTGAAAGCCGTGTTTTCATGTTCCATAGAAATATCTTTCCACTTCAAGCACGTGTTCCTAATGACTAAAAACGTGACTGCATATATCATTGAGTATTTCCAATGCAGTTAATTGGCTTTCACGATGGATGTGTTTCTTCATGCATTTCAGATTAATATGCCAGATATTTAGTGAATGGAAGACAATCCCTGTACATGTCTTATTGCACATTTTTGAGGGGGAAAGAAAGTAATTTCCAAATGATACCAAAATTAATAAAGGAAGACTTTCGCTGAAAAGCCAGCAGATGACACTAACAGGCATCTACCTCTAAATAAAATTGACATTAAGAGAAGGCATTGATTTTAAGATTATGTGAGGGACAAAGACTGAATGAGATAAATTGCAGATGTCAGCTATTAGACAATGGAGCCGTGCCTTGGGACATGGTGGGCTCTCCGCTAGAAGTTTAAACAGAAGCTAGATGGATCTGTCAGGGATACTGTAGCTGCATCCTGCATTGTAGCTCCTGCACTGAGCAGGGGGCTAGTACAATGTGCCTTCCAACTCTAAACTTCTATATTTCTATGAATCTACATTCTGCTTCTGGAAGCTGGAACTGATTTACTTAGGGTGTCCTAGCACCTCAGCTCTCCATGACACAGCAATGATCTTGTTCATTTTAGTGTCAGGGTTTCTCTGCCTTTCAGAGTGGCATGGTACAACTGTGACAGGTGCAGCTTTTCCCATCACTGCATCTCTGTGATGTGAAAAGCTTCAGCTGTTAACATTCCTTCCTGTTGTCCTGCCTTTAAGGAAACAGGAGCCCACCCAGAAAGAAATGACTGTAATTGTATACAAGGCCTACAGTGCTACCAACCAAACATTAACATTTAAGCACATCTCCTGCTAAATGACTAGAACTGACAAGAGTTCCTGTAGCTGGAAAATTAAAAAGCAAGTTTATTGTTTCCTCTGTGAAACACGCAGTTAATCTTCCCCACTTCTCCATCTCTGAACAGAGAGCTTTATCCTGACCTAACAAAATCCCTTTTCTTTGAGCTGTTCATTAGTTACATTTCATACAGAAGTGACTGCTGTCTCTCATGAGCCTGTATGCTGACAGTATAAGTGAAGGATAACTGCTTAGCGATTAATATGTCTAAACATACATACTGGGAATGGAATCACCTGTCGGATACCTGACTTAGATTGCTTCTTGATTTCTTTTGTGCTGGAATAACTGCCATGCTTCTTGTTCTCAGAAACTTAAACAAATGGTTTGCTTATTGTATTGTGAAGCATACAATGCCTTCTTTTTCATTGTGCAACTATCTATACATATATTGGGCAGTATATTTACTACAACCTTTTTCTATAATGTATAGCTATGTCTGTGGTACAACAGGACAGTTTTTCTCACAGGCACTTCAATTACAACTCCTCTGATATTTCAGAAGAGATTTCCTGATTCTTGTCACAATCCACAAATAGAAGATTGTCTATATGCTATCAAGGAATCCTAATGTTAAATATGGTTTTGATTCAGAAAACAGTTGTATAGATGAATAATACAATTAGAATCTCTCTCTCTCTCTCTCTCTCTCTCTCTCTCTCTCTCTCTCTCTTTTAATAGTTCCTGCTTCTGTGCCTTTAAGAACAACTCAATCTGTAAACATGAGGAAAAGCAACCACAAAGAGTCTTGTGTAGCCTGACCATATGAAAAGGAGGACAGGGCTCATGTAACTTTAATAGTTGTAAAGAAAAGGGAATTTCAGCCAGTGTCATTTGTATGCAATTAGTTCCTGGTGAAATTCCTTCTTCATCACAACAGTTAAAGGTGCATGCACTATACTAGAGCGACCATATACAAAAGAAGGCAGGGCCCCTGCAACTTTAACTGTTGTCATGAAGAGGGAATTTCAACAGGAACTATTGCATACAAATGACACTGGCTGAAATTCCCTTTTCTTTACAACTGTTAAAGTTACATTATCTCTGTCCTACTTTTCATATGATCAGCCTAGTCTTGTGGCACCTTAAAGATTAACACATTTATTATGGTGTAAACTTTCATGGACTGTCACTGAGAGTGAAAAGCTTCAGTGGCTAATTCCCACATCTCAGGCTGCAGTTCAAGAATATGAGCAGGCCAGGGTATGGTCAGTGGAAACACCTATGTCCAAATGACCCAGTATGCACATTTTATCCAAGTAATCCCTAACATTTTCTCTATCTCTGTGGCAATCTGGAAAAGAAAAGCCTTGCTGTAGCTATATTACCTTTGGCACCACATTGTTGTCATTTCAGCCCTTAGGAACATAGCTCTGGCAATACTGGTCTATGTGCAAGAGTTTTCAGGACTAAGTTCTTTATTTCACTGTGAAACTTCATCTGCCAGATCAATGCTTCTATTCAATTGCTGAGCATCCATTTATCAAATTAGTGCCTCATAGCATGATCATCCAACATATGAAGGCTACTTGAAAATCTTTGCATACTGGCTCCTTGTTTGAAGCCAATCAAGCACATACATGGCTATATGCAAGAGTCTACTTTCAACAGGCATTAGGAAATGCTAGAAAATGTCTGTTTGTAGTCAGACAAAATTCGGATCCAGCTCGTGGTAGTGGGTGCACATTACCAATTGCCCAAGGGAAGAAAGACAGTATGTGCAATATTTTAAGCACTTTCCAATAGCTACAATATACTCAACAGTTATGTGAAAGGCCCTTAGAATGTCTTATATGGAATAGCTCTAAATGGTGCTTTACCCAGTACTCAAAGGGTATTTGTGATTTATTTTTATTCTATAATGCATTTACTACTTTATTTACTCACCTACAATGCACAGTGTTAGCTATGTTCGCATGGCACAGCCATTCACATGCAATGCATATGCCTTAACGTCAGCTGCAATGAATAGCCATGAATTGTATATTAAAATGTATATACAAATCGGAATCTTTAATTTTATAATTTATTAAAGTCCAGATGTCTGGGTTCTTTGCAAAGGAGTTTGACTTTTTAACTTTGGTTATTTAGTTTGTACTTCTAGTGGTATTCAATATACATAGGCTAGCCTTTTCAAATTGCAACTACTGTTGTATCATTCCTAGATTGTTTCCACACTAGGACCCATTAGCATTTTCAAGGCATTACTCTTATGCAGTCATCTGGAAGCAGAATTAAAACAGTGGTTCCACACATCCCTTAATAAAGCACTATGTTCCCCATTACAATTCCACAAAACCCATCTCCACAAGGAACATTCTTACATGTTTAGTCAGAAACACATCTCGTTCAAAAGTCCTGTTTAGGCTAGCTACCAGTCTAATTAGAGATTCTTGCTTGTAGAGATGAGTTTAGTGGAATTGTAATGGGAAATATTGCATTAGTCATTACCTCCTGGCCCATCCTTTTGAAATGGATTCTCATTCTTGGCTGCTGGCTGTTTAATTAGTTGGTTCCTTTCCCTCATAGCCACAGCATTCCTAAATTATCCCTTTAATTAGTCAGTTTATGTTCCCTACCAACAAGTTCTTTCATACCTCATTTCATTTTTGCAACTGGCACAACTGCATATTCATTTTTTCATTTTTTTTAATTATCAAAAGTGCTTGTCATTCATTTGTTAATGAATGTCCTCCTCTGACACATTTATGAATGTACACATATTCCGGGATATACCCATCTAAGGGACTTTTAAACTTTGATCATAGTGCAACTTGGTAGAGATGACCCAATCAGATCATACAGTACAAACAAACTTATGCATATTAAGCAAACAAAAGAAAAGGCAAAATTAATAACAGACATCCATGCACTGGGTTCAAGTGGTGGGGAAATGAGCTCAAAGGCTTGCTTACCAGCTAAACCAAGATGAAAGATGCATAAAAGATGTGCGTGGAACATCTGCGTTGGACTACTGAGGGAGTTGTGAAGGCCGAGGCTAAGCCAATAGGGGACCTTAATGCAGCTGGGGGAGAGAAAGTTCTAGTGGAGAGATTGCAAGAGTGGGGGATGAAAAGAGCTCACAGACACTTGTCTTTAGCAGTGGGTGGTGCACCAAGGCTGGTCCTTACACACAGTCAGGTTATCTATATCCAACACACACATACACTCCAATTTCCAACATTTTCTATGTATTCAATTCCTCCAGTTCCCTTCAACAATCTTCTTCGTGGACCATTTGTATCTTATCAAACTGCCATAAAGACTTGCTGGTAGAATAAAAATGGTTCCATGGGAAAGGGGAGCAAAGGGGACTCCAGTCACAACCTCTCCCAATGGATGACCTGGGCAAGGCTGCACCAAGGTGGCCAGGATTCCAACCCAAAAGCTGATTCCAAAAATAGAATGTCGACACACACTGACACAAGCACATGAAAGGAAAGTTGCTACAGGGGTGGAGGCTATAATGTGTAGTTAAAGGACCTCCAGAAGATAGAATGGGATTGAAAGATACTTTTCCTGTAATCCCAACAGACTGTTCCTGAAAATAGCACTGGAGTGCAGGGAAATTGCTGAGGATTCAGTGAAAGAAGGAAACCTTGGGCAAGGCTACAGTCGGGTTATCACCACTTCAGTTAGACTGGAGACCTATGTAGCCAGAGTGGGTGCTCTGAGGAAAGGGGGTCTAATGACCTGACATCTGGCATTCTTACAGGCTTTAAGGAAATACTGCAAAGGGACAAAAAGACTCTGGGTCTGAGGAAGATAATAAAACAAAAGAAGGGAAAAGAGTGCTGAGCAGAGATAGAATTGGTTTGGACAACCAAACAAATGCTTGAGATTAAAGTAATCAGGGGTCATGAAAGGGCTGGCTCTGGATGCAGGAAATCCAGTAGTGTGCCCATTCTAATTATGGGACATCTAATCTAGTGCTGCTTGATAAGGTAGTGTTGTTATATCTGGAACTAATCATGGACTGAATGGTCCTGTAATGTCTCCCAGCCTTGATATACTTTGTTCTAGGCTAAGTTTCTTAAAGTGAATGCACCATAAAGACCGAAACCTAAAAAGATAGGTGTGACAGAGAACTGGAAGAGCTTTATGATTTGGACTCTCCAAACCAGGGTTGCATACTAAAACTCAGAACCTACTATTACAGATATGTTCGGAAAGCTACTTAAAAAGAGAATACGGTATCACCATTTCACCATTTATTATAATGCATTCACACCTGGTTCACACACACACACACAAATACACAAACACACAAATCCTTTCCCTGTATATATAACTGGAGAACCAGTTTCAGCGTGTATATCAAAAATCCATTTAGAATAATTGCGCTTTGAGGAAGGGGAAGCATGGGTCATGTCTCCTCCAATTCAAACCATGAAACATAACCCAGATTTTTGTGTTTTGTCATATGCCTCAGTAGTGGTAGTTCTGTTCCAAAAGAGCCAATTTATTGATGCCTCTGGAATATATTAAAGCATTTGGGTCTGATTGGACTTCCAGGGGCACAACTGGGTATATCTTAATATTTTTGCTTGCAGCTATGATTATTAGAAATTACTGGAGCATGTCTTACGTGGGCCTATAGGAGGCATTAACCAGCTTCTATCAAGATTGCAATTTTTTCTGCAGTCTACTGAGGATGCATCAAATTTCTGACTTCCATGGGAATCTGCCTAGAGATTGCTTGTTTAATCATTCCCATGGCAACATGTTGTGTGAAAAACTGAGCCTGCTTCACAAGCCAGTGCTAAAGAAATACTGTTTTGCAAGAATTGTACTCCAGAGAACACAAGTGATCCTTTTCAGTCAGTTGCTCCCAGCTGGAGAACACTTGACTGATTGATTTTTTTGTTCTTCTGCAAGCAGTGAAAACCAATTAATAATGGGTGTGGTCAATTTGTCAGTCAGCTGTGTTACATAGGACAATTTGCTTGGCATAAATTCTATATTAATCACATCTAAGAAGGTGACCCCAGCCCCAATTGGACCAAGTCAGCCTTTAAGGTCTTTGTTTATGTGTGGAAGATGGGATACTCCCTACCATGGATTATTCCATTGCTTCCACCTTCTGAGGCTCATTCCAATGACTGAAGTACACCCAGGGATGGCCCCTGACATATGCACACCCTTTAAATATACTTGCACTTCCTTCATAGAAGACTGGAGATGCACCAAGATCTGCTTGCGGTGGTCCATCTCCAAAATGTGATACCCAACCCTGGGCCATGATGGCAATCTTTGTAATGTTGGCAAATCTGTGATGAAGGGGTTAAACTCAAGCCTGGTTATATTTCCATAGCCAAACTCTAATTTGTACAGCCCCTATTCACTAGCTTCAAGTTCCAATGAAATGTGACTACAAAATTTAAACTGGATAATGCTGGTCTGTTACAGTGCATCCCTTGAAGAGTTTAGATCCAATCAGGTGGGCCATACTGAATTAGCCTGGAGACTTTAAAACTTTGATCCGTCAGTTCCCAGTTAAGTTCAAGTTAGAGGGATGGAGTCATATGCATCCTGGAGCCCCATTTCCAGGTTGCAGCAAATACATGGCAGTTCCATAAGTAAGGCTGGCCAGGATATTTCTGGTCTTAGGAGAACAGTAAGGATGAGTGAGCAAGAAATGGCAAAAGGTGACAAGATGTTGTTTCCTCAAAAAACATAGGAAGTTGCCTCACTGAGTCAGACCCTTGGTCCATCTAGCCCAGGATTGTCTACACAAACTGCCAGAAGCTCTTCCAGGGTTTCAGGCAGGAATCTTTCTTAGCTCTACATGGAGAAGCCAGGGATTGAACTTCAGACGTTGTTGCATGCAAAGCATGTGCTCTATGTGGGGTTATATCAAATTAAACAGCTGGTTCAGGAATGTTGTGGCTATGAGTACAAAGAACCACTAATTAAAGAGCCAATAGTCAAGTAGCAGAAACCATTCAAGAGAGGGGAGGCAAGAAGGAAATGACTAATTAAAGGGGCTGGTGACCAGGAGAAGGCTCAATAGCTCTGCCAGTCCACACTAGAGAGGCTGGTATTGCAATTACATTTTCAGTTTTAAAAACCCATAAAACAGGCCTGAAGAGGGGAAAAGATAGAAGATCAAAAGGAAAACACTAGAATGCAAAGGTTTTCAGCAGTGTCTGGGTATACTGTAAAAAAAAACACCAAAAAACATAACCTGTTCAATACCAGAGAACACAGCTAGTGTGTACTAAATAACCTTAGACCTCCAGCACATGTTGTTTATTTATTTATTTATTTATTTATTACATTTGTGTACCGCCCCATAGCCGAAGCTCTCTGGGCAGTTTACATAGGATTAAAAACAATTAAAAACAATATACAAAAATTAAAACAGCAAAAACATACAACATACACACAATCTGTACATTTAAAAACCACTTCAACACTTCAAAAAACTACAAAAAAACAAAACAAAACAAACTCAGGCTCCTCAGATATTGCCAAATGCCTGAGAGAAGAGGAAAGTCTTGACGTGACGCCGAAAAGATAACAATGTTGGCGCCAGGCGGGCCTCGTCGGGGAGATCATTCCACAATTGGGGAGCCACCACAAAGAAGGCCCTCTCTCTTGTTGCCGACCTCCAAGCTTCCCTTGGAGGAGGCACTCAGAGGAGGGCCTTAGATGTTGAACGTAGTGTTCGGGTAGGTTCATGTCGGGAAAGGCGTTCCATCAGGTATTGTGGTCCCAAGCCGTGTAAGGCTTTATAGGTTAAAACCAGCACCTTGAACCGGGCTCGGAAACATACAGGCAGCCAATGCAAGTGGGCCAGAGTAGATCTTATATGTTCGAACCTACTGGTTCCAGTTATCAATCTGGCCGCTGCATTTTGCACAAGCTGCAGCTTCTGAACCACCTTCAAAGGCAGCCCCACGTAGAGTGCACTGCAGTAATCTAACTTGGAGGTTACCAGAGCATGGACAACTGAAGCCAGGTTATCCCTGTCCAGATAGGGATGTAGCTGGGTCACCAACCGAAGTTGGTAGAAGGCACTCCGTGCCACTGAGGCCACCTGCGCCTCAAGTGACAGAGATGGTTCTAGGAGAACCCCCAAGCTACGAACCCGCTCCTTCAAGGGGAGTGCAACCCCATCCAGAACAGGTTGAACACCCTCCATCCGGTCAGCGGAACCACCCACTAACAGCGTCTCAGTCTTGTCTGGATTGAGTTTCAGTTTATTAGCCCTCATCCAGTCCATTGTCGCAGCCAGGCACTGGTTCAGCACATCCACAGCCTCACCTGATGAAGATGAAAAGGAGAAATAGAGCTGCGTGTCATCAGCGTACGGATGACAACACACTCCAAAACTCCGGATGACTGCACTCAACGGTTTCATGTAGATATTGAACAGCATGGGGGACAAAACTGACCCCTGCGGAACCCCATACTGGAGAATCCACGGGGCCGAACAATGTTCCCCAAGCACCACCTTCTGGAGCCGACCCCCCAAGTAGGAGCGGAACCACTGCAATGCAGTGCCTCCCACTCCCAACTCAGCCAGTCGTCCCAGAAGGATACCATGGTCGATGGTACCGAAAGCCGCTGAGAGATCAAGGAGAATCAACAGAGTCACACTCCCCCTGTCTTTCTCCCGACATAGGTCATCATACAGGGCGACCAAGGCGTTTCCGTACCAAAACCAGGCCTGAAACCCGACTGAAATGGATCCAGATAATCAGTCTCATCCAAGAGTGCCTGGAGCTGGCTCGCAACCACCCGCTCCAGGACCTTGCCCAGGAATGGAACATTTGCTACTGGCCTGTAGTTATTAAGAGTTTCAGGGTCCAGGGAAGATTTCTTTAGGAGTGGTCTCACTGCCGCCTCTTTCAGGAGGCCTGAGACCACTTAATTAATCACTTCCCTGGCCCAGCCAGTTGTTCCATCCCTGCCCCAAGAGGGGCAAGGATCCAATATGGAAGTTGTTGCACGAACCTGTCCAAGCACCTTGTCAACATCCTCAAGCTGCACCAACTGAAACTCATCCAAGAAAACAGGACAAGCCTGTGCTCTGGATACCTCACTAGATTCATCTGCTATAACACTGGAGTCTAAGTCCTGCCGGATGCCAGAGATTTTATTCTGGAAGTGCCCAGCAAATGTATTACAGCGGGCCTCAGATGGTTCTACCATGTCCTTGGGGCCAGCATGTAAAAGCCCCCGGACAACTCTGAAAAGTTCTGCTGGGCGGCAGGTTGATGATTGAATAGTGGCAGCAAAGTATTGTTTTTTTGCTGCCCTCACTACCCCTGAATACAGCTTACCATAAGCACTTACCAGTGTTTGATTGCATCCATCAGGAGTTCGTCTCCATCTGCCCTCAAGCCGTCTCCTGTTTTGTTTCATCACTCTCAGCTCTGGGGTATACCACGGAGCCGTTCGAGCTCTACACTGGAGAGGGCGCTCAGGAGCAATCGTGTCAACTGCCCGGGTCATTTCTGAATTCCACAGATCAACCGGGGTTTCGACAGGTGAGCCAGCCCTATCAGCCGGAAAACTCCCCAGAGCCCTCTGGAAACCATCTGGATCCATTAGCCTCCGGGGGTGGGCCATCTTAATGGGTCCCCCACCCTTGCAGAGGGGAAAAGCCGCTGTAAGTCTAAACCTCAGCAGGTGGTGATCTGACCATGACAGAGGGGTTGATGTAAAGTCCCCCACTTTCAGATCCCCATCTCCATGTCCAGTTGAAAAAACCAGGTCTAGAGTGTGCCCTGCTACATGCGTTGGGCCGATGGTATGTTGGGACAGTCCCATGGTTGTCATGGAGACCATGAAATCCTGAGCTGCCCCAGATAAAGTGCCCTCGGCATGAATGTTGACATCCCCCAGAACCAAGAGTCTGGGGGACCTCAACAGTACACCAGAGACAACCTCTGTCAGCTCAGCTAGGGAGTCTGTTGAGCAGCGGGGTGGGCGGTACACCAACAGAATCCCTAATCTGTCCCGTTGGCCCAACACAAGGTGCAAACACTCCAGACCAGTAGTCGCATGGATAGGGAGCCTGCAGAGGGGGATGGAATTCCTATAGACCACAGCAACCCCCTCTCCCCGGCCCTCAGGTCTACCCTGATGCTGAACCAAGTACCCCGGTGGGCATAACTGGGAGAGACTAACTCCTCCCTGCTCTCCCACCCAGGTCTCGGTTATACATGCCAGATCGGCTGCCTCATCCACAATTAAGTTGTGGATGAGGGAGATCTTATTATGCACTGATCTGGCATTTAAAAGCAGCACCCGGAGGCCTGAGGGCTGGCTGATAAGGCAACCAACAAGCCTGTGGGTGTGAGAGGGACCGGAACAAGGCACAGCCATTAACTGTCTGGGTCTTGTTCCCCTAACCTGGCAAGTCCTCCTCACAACGCCATATCTCCCTCTACCCCTCACTACCCTGATTGTGCCCCCCTCAGATCCCCCCACCTGGCCCTGTATCCTCCCTCCCAGGCACATAGCTCAAGCCTGGGGAAAGGGGGGAAAACAAACAAACAAAAAAACAAACAAAAAAACAAAGACAAAAACAAAAAGCCGGCAGGCAGGCAGGCACACTCCTCTCCTCCCCTGGCAGCAGGCCTCCCTCTCCTGCAGGTTGATGGCTTTCCCAGGCCCCTTCAGCCAGCAGCTGAAATATCCCTCCCAGGAAGGGAGGGGGACTGATGTAATTGTCCACAGCAGCTGGCTCAGTACCTGGGAGCCTGGTCCTGCAGGGAGTGGCAGTCTGCCAGGCTGAAATCCTCTGGAGGGTGGTGGTGGTGGTGGTGGCAGCAGCAAAGACCAGGAGGGAGGCAAGCAGGCAGGCACACTCCTCCTCTGGCAGCAGGCCTCCCTCTCCTGCAGGTTGATGGCTTTCCCAGGCCCCCTCAGCCAGCAGCTTAAATATCCCTCCCAGGAAGGGAGGGGGACTGATGTAATTGTCCACAGCAGCTGGCTCAGTACCTGGGAGCCTGGTCCTGCAGGGAGTGGCAGTCTGCCAGGCTGAAATCCTCTGGAGGGTGGTGGTGGTGGTGGTGGCAGCAGCAAAGACCAGGAGGCAGGCAGGCAGGCAGGCAGGCACACTCCTCTCCTACCCTGGCAGCAGGCCTCCCTCTTCCGCTGGTTGATGGCTGGAATGCCATGGCTGGAAGTGTAGTGTGAAGACTGGATAAACTAGGAGCAGTGAAAGCTACCTGGATATCCCATTTGACAACAACTGAAGTTATGATGATCTCATTTATATTGAATTCATGAGTGCATGTATTATATTAGACTGTAATGCATTTTGTGGTAAAAGAGCACAGGTAATTCTGATCCATCACTTCATCAGGGGTGGATTGAATGATTCCATCACAACAGATGCAGAGACAGAGCAAGCTGACCCATTCTTTAGGGGCTGATTGAAAAATGGTAGGAGATATGATCATACAGTAGATCATACAGAGACAGCATCCTCTGGGTGATGGTACCTGAGGCTTAGAGGAGCATTTGATTATTTAGAGCACAATCCTATGCATATTTAGATATTTAGACAGAAAAAGTCCTACAATTCTCTGGCTGGGGAATGCAGGCTCTGTTTGTCTGAAAGGATGTGATGCTAGCATTTATTAATGGCACAACACTCCTCTGCACTTAAAAGTAGGGGTGGGCATGCCCGAAAATATTGTATCGTATTGTTATCGGAAATCACTTTAAAAAAAATTCGGATCTGATTATATTGGAGGTTAATCGTATCAAATTGTATCGGCTGTCCAATAATTATTGGAAATCAAATATTTATTTCAGATCCCTATTTTGCCCTATAGAGTTGCTTTTTGAAACAGAAAGGCCTATAACTTCTGTAATTTCACAGTTAGAGACTTGAAACTTGGTCACAGTGCTTACAAAATATGCCTACGTATGTGTATGAAATTTCAGAACAATCCCACCAACCGTGTATTTTATATGAATTTTTTAAAGATCGTACAACTTCTGACAGCTCAGAATAACTGCTCGCCACGTGCATTCAGAGATCTGTCAAGAAAGGTGCACGATCTTTCAAAAATTCATATAAAATACACGGTTGGAGGAATTGTTCTGAAATTTCATACACATACTTAGGCATATCACATAAGCACTGTGACCAAGTTTCAAGCCTCTAACTTTTAAAATACAGAAGTTCAGTTCAACAGTCAGCTTAACAATAAATTCTGAAAACCCTAAAAGCCTGTGCATTCTCTTGTGCTACAAAAGATGGCTCTATTATAGAGTATCACCTTCTCTATTGACAATCTCCCATGAAAGAATGAGAGTCATGGTCATGCAATGATGGTGCACAATTGAGCTGCAATACTTAACTCTCTTCATCAGCTCCAACGAACACAGTAGAACTTACTTCTGAGTAAACATGCATGTGTAGAATTGCATAGTAAATCTGGGGGTGATGACATTACTCTCAGGATGCTTTTAAATAGCAGGTCAAGGAAAACATTGATATTGTACTCTGAAATAAGACTTCCTTGCCTTTAAATATTAAACAGTTTCTGAGAATCGGAAAGAGCAAATGCACTCATGGTTAGGCTTCACATAGCTAGCATCACTTTTAAAAAAGAAAAGAATGCTGCCCAAACTCAGTATGCTTGGCTGAGCATGCTCATGGTAGGATGAACAGGCACATAACAGGATTTCTATGATGTCTCCTCTGCAACCATATATGCTGCTGAAGAGGAAAACTTATATTAAGTGGGTAGAGAATATATATATATATATATATATATATATATATCTTTGTTTTTTCCATTATGATCTCAGTGACATCCCTGAGAATGCACTGTGAACCACTGCAATATAGCTAACAGAAATAACCCCATGTTATAAAATGAATGTTAGACTCACCCTAGGATCCTAGGAGTAAGATAAAGAAAGGAAGATTCCCCTTTTATTGACCCTAGTTAGTTTTTATTCTTTAAAGCCAACATTTATCATGCTTCCTAGCCCACGGTTTGGGTCAATTGCTTGAGTTACTGAGAGATCATTGTGCTACACTTATGTGCCAAATTTCAGAACAATCCCTCCACCCCTGTATTTTATATGAATTTTTTAAACATCATACACCTTTTTTGACAGATCTCTGAATGCACGTGGCAAGCTGTAATTCTAAGCTGTCAGAAGTTAAACGATGTTTTAAAAATTCATATAAAATATTCCATAAACACTTTGACCAAGTTTGAAGTCTCTAACTTTGAAAATACAGAAGTTATAGGTTTATTTATATAGCGGTCCGATATCCGAAAAAAATCCGATATAATCAAACTGAAAATTTTCAGATCCTATATTTATCGGAGGTTTTTCTATCGTATCATTATTGTTAATCGGATGTCCAATAACACCATTATTGGATCATTATCAGACATCGGAATGATACGATACACATCCCTACTGCAAACCCTTTTGCAGCAAGTGGCTAGTGAGCATGATTAAACTGTGGTTATATAACCACCTTGGTTAGGAAAAACGCTGTTCACACGACATACTAAGCCATCATGACTTAACCATCATGGCTTAGTGTGCTGACTGAACAAGGCCAATGTAGAAACATTTCATTCTGTAAGTTGCTGGCTAACATCACGGCATAACCAAAATTGCACTTGTCAGCAATACATGAAAGGAAATCCTAAAATACTTTCAGACAAAACCTACATAGATACCACAATGACTTACTTTCTTGAAGAATACATTTTTATATTAATTTTGCCACCTCCTTGCGGTAGGTACATTATTAAAGAAAAAATGCTTTGCTTTTGACAGTGGAAACAAAGGATGCATTAGCATAAAACATTATCACCAAAGACAGAATCATGTCTCTTGTTAACATGTTCATATTGTATCCTGCAGTAACCACAAATAGTGAATGTTTAATGGAGAGCATATTAGCACACATTAATCTAAGATGAACTTCATTCCTTCCAACTACCTTGGCTCCATAAATTAAAACCACTTCTGTTACAAAAATGCAGAGGCTAGTGAAAGTTTAAAATATAAAGTTGTTCAGCTGTATCAAGCCAATTCCTTGATATATTGAATTATTCATTTGAAAGGCTAAATGGGCAACGGAGACACCTGATGGCAACTTCTGTGTACTATCTCTTTAAGAGGCAAGCCAAACGGTCCATCACATGCCAACCATCTCAGTGAAGTGGAAGAATGGTTTCATTTTTGCAGCAGTAGCTTGTATGACTGGTTGGGCTTGCATGTTCTCCTCAGGTACCAGAATAATCCTGGGTCTAGATGGAAAAGTAACCAGGAACAATTTTAGTTATGTTACTGTTCTGTTTCCCCCTCCCCCCCCCTACAATACACATATTACTGCCCTGGGTTTTCCCCAATGAATTTTAATAATACATAGTCGAGCTTTTGAAAGAAGTCTAGTGTATGCTGTCGTTTTCATATATACAATAACAAAATTATTATTAATTTTCAAGTAACCTGACAGGTGTTTCCCACATACTCTGACTTCCAGACTCACAAGTTTTATTTAAACAAAGGCTGCATTCAGACAACACTAGTCAATGGTGGGTTGAGTAGCCAACTCACAGTTGGTTATTTTGCATTGCTCCCCATGCAATGTATTCCTACACAACTGTGGGTGGTTGGGGCTGGTGTTGAGTGGACTAATAGTACCCAGTGTTTGACTGACACAGCCCCTGCCCCTCTCCCCTTCCCTCCCTCCCTCCTCCCTCCCTCAGTTCTCCTGGTGCTATCCCAGTAGCCATTGCAAATTCTGCGGGCTGGACTAGAGTGTCAACCACTGCTTTCATTGCTCTTGCCAGGGGACTCAGTAGCCAGCCAAGATAGTCCACTCAACTCTGCAAAATAATCCACTAAGCCTGACAGACAACGTGCTAACCAATTGTTGTGAGACTAGTCAACTCTGCAGCGGGTTGTGTCTCTTAGTTGGTTATTTTGGCAAAATAGTCAACCATGGGGTGGTTTTTGCCCAACAGACAAAACAATAACCAACCATTGATTGCTCAATTCACGGATGACAACTTAAACCACCATTGGCTAATGTGTTGTCTGAATGCAACCAAAGCCTTTTCACCGAGTTCTCTCAGGATATGCCCTCTCCTCAGGCCAGAAGCAGTGGGTGTTGCCCTCAGCCATGTCCTGGTTCCGCCCAAGAAGCACAACCCACTCAGGCTGAATCCGGCAGTTCTTTTACATTGTTACATTCTCTTTTGAAAAAGGAAGTTATGGGGGAGGAATGTCACACACATTCTTTCAGGTGTGTAGGTCTCACCCACGTTGAGTGTGTTTGGGTTCAGTGATGACACCCTTCAGCTGCCATCCTTTATTGTGCTCCCCTCTAGACTCAGGGTGTGTCACTGCTGCAGTCCCTTCTTCCGCATTCATCTCCCCAGTAATATCCTCTGAGGTGTCTCTGCCCTGGTCAGCACATGGCAAGGAGTCCCTGCTTGTCTCATCTGAGAGGATCCTCTGTTGGTTGCATGCTTGTCCCTCATTCAAATTCATGGTTTCACCTGATTCTTCAATTGGTTTCCTTAAATGTCTTCTATTACATCTTCACTGGCTGCTAGTCCAAGTCTGGGCCTCAATCAAAGTCTGGTATTAACATTCAAAACCCTAAATGGCTTGGGGCCAGGTTATCTGAAGGAACGCCTCCTCCCATAGGTGCCTGCCCAGACCCTGAGATCATCTTCAGGGGGTTTTCTCTGTGAGCCCCTACCAAAGGAAGTGAGGTAGGTGGCTACTAAGAGGAGGGCCTTGACCTCTATGGCACCCCGGCTGTGGAATGAGCTCCCTAGAGAGGTTCACCTGACACCTACATTATACTCCTTTCAAAGCCAGGTGAAGACCTTATTTTCACAATATTTTAACAGTTTATTATCGTAGTCTTTTAATTCCACTGTTTTAAATCTGTATTTTAAATTTGTATTTTAAATCTGCATTGCTGCCTGATTTTTTATTCTAGTTTTGTTTTTATATTGTATTTTTATATCGTGTTTTTATATTGTTTTGTTGATGTTTTGGCTATTGGGTGGTATATACATGTAATAAATAATATATAAATAAATAAATACATCTCAATATTTGTCCGCTGTTTATCTGTAATTTATATGATCATGGATAATCATGATGAATTACAGTTGCTTTGTGCCAGACTCTGGCTAGATCTACACCAAGCAGGATAGGACACTTTGAAAATGGTTTGAAAACTGTATGTGGAGTGTGTTCTGGTCCCCAGCAGTTGTCACTACTGTTATAAACCATTTTAAAGAAGTAGCATAGATCCTGCCTACATCCAGTTTTGTTAGAGGTTGAACTCTCATTGGCTGAATTCGGACAACACGATAGTCAATAATAATAATCAACTTTACAGTTGTTCATCTAGGGGGTACTCCCCATACAACATGGTAATAATTAATAAACTGTGGTGTGGATTAGGATCAGCGCTGAGTTGACTATAGCAGCATTCGGACAACACAATAGTCAATACAACTGACGATTGTTTCCCCCCACCCAGTTGTTTATTGTGTCATCTGAATTCAGCCATTGTGTCCTCTGGCTCTAGGCCTGGAAGATCTCTGGCTGACAGGTTGTTACACAGGGCCTGATTCTATTGCTGCTGTCTCCTCAGTTCAAAAAAGGATGCTCCTATAACAACTTACTGGTAAAAGTGTTTTTGTGCTTTGTGCTGGACTTGAGGTTAGAGCTTGGGATGGAATGTTCTGATGATCTAGAATATGGATAGTTATGGATCTGCCTCTACCACTGTTGCTTCTCTCAAGCGTTTCTTAGCTTTTTTTAAACTATGGATTCTGCTTTGCCATTACTTTGAGAGTACCCAGTTGATGAAGTGGTGATTTCGAAATCCCAGTACTTGCTGAATGTCTGGAATTCTCCTGCAACAAACTGGGGGCCATTATCTGAACACACAGTGTCCGGTATCCCATCTCATCCAAAGAGTGATTTTAGCTTAAATGACTGTTCTGGCAGAGATTTCTGATCTATCTCCCCCAAATATGAAAAGTAATCTATAGTGATAATGTATTCCTTGTCTGCTCAACTAAACAAATCCACACCTACTTTTGCCCAAGGTCTCTCTGGAATGACCTGCTATAATAATGTTTCTTTGGGTTGGAGGTCTTCCAAGGATCTGTACACTTCACATTTTTCCATTAATGCCTTCCATTGTTCATTCATTCCTGCTCCCTCATAGACATTCTTCAATCCCAGATGTGATGAATGCACTGTGTAATACTTCAAGATGGGGGCTGTTGCAATAATTTTCCTTACCTTTTTGAAAGCCGCTTCATGTTGCTCCATCCACTTTCAAAGTCTTTCATTGTGTCAACTGCCTCAGGATCTCACAGTTCTCTGAGAGATGTTTACAACATTTAGCTAAATAACTGGTCATTCCCAGAAGTCTCTGGACTACCTTGACATCTTGGAATCTTGGCATGTTTCAAATAGCTCTTACTTTTTCTGGATCTACCTTCAGGCCCCTTGAGGCCAGTAAGTGGCCAAGATATGGTACTTCTGTAACCCTCAGTCTGAGTTTATCCCTATTCATTTTGATATGCCTTTCTCTGCATCTTTTCAGAAATACTATTAGCTTATAGACATGGTCCTGCTGTGCTTGCTGTAGTGTAGGGTAAACATCCTCTCCCACTATCAGCACATCATCAGCTTTTGCCTGAATTTCTCCCAGACCCTCCAAGGCTTGTCTCAACCTATTTTGAAATACCTCAAGAGCAGGACTGATGCCCATTGGCATTCTTAGCCAGCAGGATGTCCAAAAGGGTGTGGTGAAGGTTGTCAAGAAATGGGATTCTTCATCCAGCTCAGTACACCAGAATCTATTTTTGGCATCACTAATGGAGAATGCTCTCACTTTTGACAAATCTGACAATGTGTCTTCACTACTGGGCAACGGAAAATGACTTCTTCTCAGTACTTTATTTAAGGCTTTTGTATCTATACACATTGTGAGTTCCCCTGAAGGTTTCTGGATCACCAACAGACTGTTTATCCAGTTTCTACTTTTCTCACATGGTTGAATAATTCCCTACTATTGTAAACTTTCACAACTCTTCTTTCAGAGGCCATACTAATGCTACACAACCCACTCAGGCTGAATCCAGCAGGATTTCACATTGCTCCAACAGGAAGACATATTGCCCCAGATGGCTATGCATTTTAAAGTGCTCTGGACTAAACACATTGAAGAAAGATGACCAAGTTCATGTCTATTTGCACACAATCTAATGGACATGCAGAATTGCTTAAATGACCATTATTTTGTTATGATTTATTATTACATTTATAGCCTGCCCATTTTCCTCCTTAAGGAACCCAATATGGCATACATAATCTTCCTCTCTCTCTTCATTTTATCCTCACAACCACAATCCTGTGAGGTAGGTTGGGCTGACAGTCTCTGACTGGCCCAAAGTCACCCACTGAGCTTCCATGTCTGAGTGGGGACTAGAACCTGGATCTCCCAACTCCCAGTCTAACATTCTAGCCACTAACACCACAGTGGTTCTCAATCATGCCAAAGTACCACTCCTTGTGACTGTTGTAACATTTTGTAGGTAGCTATCCCAGGCAATGGGATAACAGAAAGGCTAACAAAATATGAAACCAAACCAATAAATACTCCATGGTATATGGAGTATTTATAAAGTGCATATAATGTGCAGTCCTATATTACACAAACATTAAAAAAGCCCTGCCCACAGGTTTACAATTTAAAAGAGAGTTAATCAGTAGAACAGAAAAAAGTCAATTAAAACAGATATGTAATAGGATCATTTGCACAATAGCCACATACAACATTCTTCAGTGACACCTGTTGCATTCCACCAAACAATAACAGTTTTAAAATGCTCAAGTCCTTTGTTGCCAAAGTCAATCATTACTACCCATACCAGCTGCCTGACACAATTCATTCCTACAGATTGTCCGAGTGGTGTGGGAAACAGTCGCACAGAAGGGGTTCCCTTGCCATCCAGGGATCAGACTGTAGGGCAGGAAAGTTGATTTCTTGGGGGAGTACATTCCAGAGTCACCCCTGATGGTGAGATGATGAGACAGACCTCGTCCCCAGTCTAAGGGCATCCTTTGGTTAAGAACTTTGAAAATGGAAGCTGTACAGTCAATCGGCCACTAGATGGTGTCACATGAAAACAAATGGAACAATTGAAGGCACAGCACTGCTTTACTTAGGCTCTCGTTTCTTCTTCTTCTTCTTCTTCTTCTTCTTCTTCTTCTTCTTCTTCTAAAAGCATTATTGGTTGTTGTCATTACTACATAAAACATCCCAATTCTGATTTTGAAACACATAGATGCTCCTATTCAATGTGATAAGTTGATAATGATAGCGTTGGTAGATTATAGTTTTGGTAAAGCACAGTATTGTGAGTAACTTTCCACTAATTGGGCAAACTGACATTAAGTTAAAAGAATTAATGTTTTTTCCCCTTTAATAATAATAGCAGTTAGGGGAGTGGGAATAGGATCGCAGGGCACACAGATGGGAAGGGTTAACACTTCCTCCGGTGCTTCAGTCCTATTACCCCCAAAAAACTACTATTAGCCCCAGAAAGGAATCTCCCATTGGCACCCATGGGAGCCTCCCTCCCATGCCAAATAGCAGGTTTGGGAGAGGGATGTTTGGACCCCCCAACAAAGGATAAAGGTTGAATCCCCTCCCTGGGCAGTATGGTCTTGCTCCGTCTCCTCTGTCATTTTAAAGGGGGGGGGGGGTGAACAGACATGTTAAATACATGTTTCTCTGTAAAGTATGGGTCTTTGAAAAATGAATACTTGCCTTGAGAAAAGTAAAATAACTCACTAGCAAACTACAGTTAAGCAAGAGTGACATCTTCCTGCATCCATAACAGCCATACACTGTCCTTTTGACATTAAGGAATGCCACTTGAAGAAACAGGACATTTTTCTGAGCTATCAGCCAAGCTTGGAATAACAGGTCAGAGAAGCAGGCCCCCTGCTTGCCTGATGTTCTGTCTTAATGCTTGACTTGAATGATAGTTTGGCATGCCTGGACATGCATTTGTGCAGAATGTGAAGCTGTCGGTATCTTAGCAACATTTTCACTTTAATGCTCAGAGAAGATCACGTAATCTGAGGCCACATTCTTGCAATTAGACGAGGATAGTCTGTCAACCCTACATCACATTATTTGGCACATCTTTGGAACACTGTAGTATTGAACATGTTCTACTTACCAAAATATCATGGATGTTGAAATGCCCCCTGCTGACTGAAATCTAGCAGCTTTTATAACCTCAAATATTGTATCCCCTGTTTGAACACTGAACACACACACACACACCATTGCAACAACACAAATTAGGAATCCAGGGCAGATTTGGGGAACAGTCAGTTGTGGAGAAATTGTTTCCAGACTGGATCGGGGGTTGTAAGATTTACTGAGGCACAGGCCTTGAGATTCAGGAAGGTGGTATTTTAGAGCTCAAGGGTGTCATCTGTTGATGAGGGGAATGGGTCCTGTCATCACCTGGTAGTATTGAGAGAGATCAAGCTATTACTAGCCCTAACGTACCTTCAATGTGGGATAATTGCCCTCTTTCCTATGCATTTTCTAGGTACATTTATTCCGCATGGAGGTCCTGGGCATCTCTACATGATGCCCTACTTTATTGTGCATTGGTGACTGGTCACTTATAGACATTTGTGGGTCCTTTATACAATGTCATCAACCTTAAAAGCCTTTCCTGTGCTTTATAATCCTTATCCCTTTTTTTTTTTAAGGTCGGAAAAAGTGCAGCATTTTCTCTAGAAGAGCAATGAAGCGCTCTAACAATGGTGTGAACGTCTGTAATTGTGCTGTAACACAGTGCCATCTACTGGCTGTATAATGAGACATATAGAACTCGCAGAGAAAGAAATCCCCTGAAAAACAGCACGTATCAGCACGTGTAAAGGAGCAATTTTAATCTCGCAAAGAATCCAGATGCAGAAGCTCCAATAAAGCTACTGGATAAAAGGCCAGTGCAGAGAAGCCCCCAGTCACTCTCTTCCACAGAAGGGAGGGATATGGTGAAGAAAGTTGGTGGTTTAAACTTTAGGATGGAGGGGAATGAAAGCCCTGTGGCAATAGCTTGCCCACTTGGCTTCTGGATTCCAGTTCTAAAATTCTCTTACTGGAGATCCTGAGAATTAGGCGAAAGCCCTGAAACTTTGGTTTAAACTCAGACTGAGCTATCTAGACTACATTAGGCCTTTACACAGGTGTTCAAGAAGACCTCTGCTCAATGGGATTGGTCCCCAAGACACTTTAAGTTTATCCAGGCATGTACTAAACCCCAGGATTGCTGCTCCACCCCTTAACCTTTGGCAGATGGGGTGCTGCATTTTGTTTCCCATGCTTTTTAATCTATATGAAGCTGCTGGATGAGGCCTTTTGGAGATATGGGCTGGCCTAGGGTGTCATCAGAATGACACCCAGCCCGATCTCTCCAAGTCCTTTCCATCATCCAATCCATCATTCCAGGAAGGTAGTGGAAATTTTGAACTGGCCTTGGATGAGAATAAACAAATCAAAGATGTATCCAAACAAAATGGAGCTTCTATTGGGTGAGGGATTTGGAAAGTTAACACTAGGTATACATATTTCTATGGATTAAGTTACATGCCAATGGAAGCAGCTTGTAGGTACTCCTGGATGCAGACCTGCTTCTGGGTGCCCAGGAGGCTGTAGCAGCCCAGAGTGCCTTTTACCAGTTTCACCTTGTATGCAAGCCTATTTGGGAGATATATTTCAGCACCTTGGATAGCTCCTTTAGAGTTCTGGCTGGTTCTGACTGAAACCCAGAATGGATTCACAACCCTGCCGAAATTGGAGCCACCAGCCTCCACTGATTCCATGTTCAATATAGCATGGGGGTTCGGGTTCTAGGTTGCTCTATGGGCTGTACGTAAAAGAGTGGTGGTTCCCAACCAGAGTGGCTGTTAATGACTGTGAATGTGTTTACTGGGAATATATTCCTGGAGAAACTGGACCTGGCATCAGCCATTTATGTTCTAGTCCCTTTCAGTTTAGAATAATTTAATGTTTCATATGTGGGGCTGCCCGTAAAACAATCTGAAAACTTCAGTTCAAAATAATAATAATAATAATAATAATAATTAATAATAATAATAATAATAATAATAATATATATTATTTATTACCCGCCTCTCCCAACGGATCGAGGCGGGGAACAGCACTAAACATAAAATACAAAACTGATTAAAAGCACATAAAACCATACATCGTTAAAATACCAATAAAACACCAATAAAACACCTGCCAAGGTCTTGCCTCGAGCCAGTAAATTGGATCATATTACATAAATCCCTTACCAGCTTTACTGGTTGCCAATTTCTTCATGGGCACAATGCAAGGTCCTGTTTTGACCTTTAAAGTCTTAAACAGCCTTTCACCAGAATCTCCTGGAGAAATAGTTGTGGAACTCAGAATATAGAATAGCCTCCAAAGAGAAGTACACCTGATGCCCACCCCTTACTGCTCATACTCAGTACATATTGTTCTCTTTCATCAGACCTTCTCATGATATCGATTTTCCTAAAGGTTTTACTGCTGTTTTTAACATTGTAAAGCATTTAAGATCATTCAGTTGCTATTTGATTGTTGTTGATTGCTGTTTTTATTGATTTTATAATCAAGTCACCCAGATTATATTTCTCTACAGAAAGGCAGGGTTAGAAATGTAAAAAATAAGTAAATAAAACCAATACCCAACCATTCAGGTATCTTAACTGCTTTTTCAGTAACAGTAGTCATCAAGCCTTAAATTCCTGATATGTCACTTCAAGGAGACCACCTCTTTTCACAGATGGGATGGGATTTGCAATCCTAAACACACTAACTAAACCCCAATTGAACACGTATTTTATATCAGACTCACTTTTTGAATAAAGATGCAGAGGCTTGGACTGTGATCTTCCCAGTAGCCACTACACTGCAGAAGGCTAAAGCATCCTTCCCCAATGTGGTACCTTCCAGATGTTTTGGACTGTAACTTCCATCAGCCCTGAACTTTGGCCATGCTGGCTGGGGGCTAATGGGTGTTGCAGTCCAAAAACATCTGGAAGCAACATCTGGGGAAACCTGGGCTAAAGCATCTCATGATGGATAGTGAGGCTGCACATATGTGTTCTACACAGTATATTGTGTGTGTTGGGCACCTGTAAGAATGTGTCTTTCTTCCTCATTTGCCATTTGGGTCTTAGAAACAGATAGACATCTCTGGAATGCTACAAGTTAAAGGGTAGCCCCGTTGTTCCAGGTCTGTTAACTAGTTATCTGCTTGTTTGAACAGGCATTGCCCCTGCTACTCTCTTTCTTCCATACTCATGCTGATTTATTGTATTCCCTAAAACATATAAATACAAGGCAAGATTTCTTCAAGGATTCAGTCTTTGGTTTTGACAACCATTTGAAGAAGCACAAGAAGAAAAGTGGCTGCTTAAGAGGTAAATAAAAGGTCCTTTTATACTATATTAAAGGAATGCTTTGGATGCAAAAGGAGTGCCTTTTGAAATATGTATGTGACACTAAAAACATTTTTAAATGCTTTTAGGCCATCAATAATTAAAAGTAGCAGAGCTATACAGAGAAAATGCTTCATTCTACTTGAAGTAATGCATTATTTATGTATTTCTGCATGTAAATCAATAACACTTATAACTAGGGCTGTCAGTGCATCCTCTGTCTTTTAATCAATTATGGTTGCAATCTTATACCCACTTACCTGGAAGTAAGCTCCACTGAACCCAATGGGGCATCTAAGCAGACATGTATAGGATTGCGCTGTAAACGTACAGAAATTTGCATATTATACTACTTCAGTAAAAGTGTGAAGGAAAGGCATAGTTCCACTTAAGTGAGAGAAAGAAAAAAACACTTTTAATTGGGGGGGGGGGGAGAAACCAATTTGGGAATCTTAAAACTACAATAACACACTACAGCAAAAACTAGTTCAAAAATGAAGGATTTCAAATGACATTTGTATTGTGGAAGATCCAGATTAAAGTTTGTACAGTCATATTTCAACTGAGCAATGTCAGTTTTAGTTGCTGCAGTTCCTATTGTCAGAAAGAAAATCTTTCTTAACCTGAAATACTAAAGAACCACTGGCATTGGATAGAAATGGGAAGCAAAAAAATATGTTTGAGCTTCCCACTCTCTGCAAATCTGGGGCAGGGAAGAAGGAGTCAGTGAATGCACAGGGAAGGTCTGCTTCATAACTAAGCAATGTTTGTTTGGCTTTGCTGTGAGTCAGAGAGATGAAGATACATACTGGAGCACATTCCAAAGGTTTGTACTGGCTTGTGCAACGTACAGTGGGATTTGACTTGCATCTGTTTAGTGGTTGATCACCAACTGCATTAACTTGAGCTAAAAACCCATCTTTCAATTTCCCTAATTTCAATCATGGAAATGGTGTGTAGGAAAGAGTTAAAAAGCAACCAGCCCCAAAGCCACAGTCCTGATCCAACTGGGGGCCGCCACAACACTGCCTGTATGACACACACTTGCTGCCTATGATGGCTGCCTCACCCTGCCTAATGATAGGGCTGTTGCTAAGCATTGAAGACAGCTGCTGGGGCTGGACTCTGGTACAAATTAAACCCTGTGCAGCACCACAGTCTTAACTAAAATGATGTGGAGTATACAACCTGAGATGCTTGAAGGGTTCTTTCCATCTCCTGAACACAGAGCATCTCTGAAGGATGAGACTTAGCATATATCTCCGGAAGACTTTTCTCTAGGAATTAGGGCACATGGATAGATGACTTTGGTCACTCCATATTATTTGAACACAGAAATAGAATACCTATTAATTGAAGCCTCCACATGTATTTTTAAAAATGGCAACTTCCCCATATCAGCAGAGAGAGCAACTTGGAATCGGTTTTATGTGCTGCTACTAACTGCATCCCACGGATGCAAATGCAAAGCACATATATAGACTGTTGCACTGGTCTGGGCTTATTGAATAATTCAGGGCATAAAGCATAACAATACTTTTATTGTGCCAAAGTGAAAACAAATGATTTATTTGCCATGGAGATCATCTTAGACTTGTCTCCCCAATTCCTTGCTTTCATTCTTTCCAGTAACATGAGGCACTTAATCAATTAGAATTCTTAGGAAACCAAATGGCAGAGACCAGTCTATATTTAGCAACAACAACTAAAAAGCAGCCGAATCAGCTGACTGGAAGCTGCTACCCTGATGTGCAGCCTTGGTTTAGACAGCACATATTCAGTGCTGGAATCAAGGAGAACAGGCAGGAGAAACGCTCAGCCTGGAGGCTTGAAAACTGCCAAGCTGTACCTGCAACAAACATACTCAGGTAAGAAAAAAGAAGAGGCATTCCAATGGAAAATGTGGTCAATCGTAATAAATGAAATGCTGTGATTAGAATTCTGAGCTCAAAGAGGAAAAACTAAAATATACAGGTATGTAGAGGCTGTTAATGCCGGTGTAGCGCTTGTTGTGGTGGTGGTGGTCTAGGGAGCAAAAACCCAAAGAGCATAACAGCAGAGGGCATCCGCTATGCAGATGACCTCTGGAGCAATTGTACCTGTGAGATCTCTCTAGCCAATTTGCCAGTCCTATTGATTTAGTGAGGCTTAGTACCATACAGGTTTGAAAAGGTCAGTTAGATTTGAGTTTATATAAATCACGGTTAAAGCAGTGGGGATGATATCAAAGAGAAATGGATGGAGCATCTATAGTTGCTGTTCAGTTAAATTTGCTCAACCTGCAAATATTTACATTTTTTTCCTTATAGAGTTGCTACATCTTACCCAAGACACTGGATATGGTGCCTTACATTTCTAGCTAACATTTCCATTGAGCATTTCTGCAGTGGCTCCTCTTGCCCTTTCTTACAGTGCTGCTGTGATCTGCCCTGTTCCCTCACTTGCTGTGTAGCACAGCTAGAGGCCTGTCTGCCACAGAAGATGAGGGAGAGGGACCACAGAGAGAATGGGTGGGTGAGTCAGCCAGCTGTGTCTCCTGGCTGGACTGGAGATTTAAATGATCAAAGTCCTGTAACCGGGGTAATCCTAAAGTCTATCAAACTGAATGAGTTTTGAAGGATTCTTCAAAGCAAATAATCTTTGAAGTGAATAGATAGTAACAGTTTGACTGTTGTGGATGAAGGTGGCTCAGCTTCCCTGACTCTGTGAGTCAAAAAAGAGAGCTATATCTTGTTCAGTTTTAGACAAAAGAGCTGCAGAGCAAGATCTTATTAAAAGTGGGGAAGTGTAGATGTGGCACAGATCCTCCCCATATCTGGATGCAAAGAAATATTTCCTTCTAAGGTGCATCTACACAACAAATTTAAGCTGGTTTGAATCTGTCATGGAATCCCTTGAGGTATCTTGGGAATGGTAATTGGGTGGGATGGTTGAGGATTAAAATTTGCACTGTGCTATGCCAAATGTTTTGTTGCTGCTTGATTCAGAATCTTTTCTCTAACTCTACCCCTGAATTTTGCCCCATTCTGTATACTAATAGTGAACTCAATTCTCCAAGTTTGACTCCTTAAGTATCCTAATGGCATCTGCCAATTTGGATGCTTTAAAGGGGGATTGGAAGAATGCCTGGAGGATGAGCCTATCAATGACTACTAATTTTGATGGCTATATGCTGCCTCCAGTATCAGAGACAGTATGCCTATGTACATCAATTGCTGGGGAACATGAGTGGGAGGGTGTTTTTGCACTCATGTCCTGCTTGTTGATTTCTCCTGGGCAGCCTGTTGGCCGCTGTGTGAACAGAATGCTGGACTAGATGGACCATTGGTCTGATCCAGCAGGGCTGTTTTGATGTTCTTATGTTCATAATCCACATACAAGAGGGAGATATCAGCAGGCTCAGGGGGAAAAATCTGTAGGGAAAAATAAAACAAGTGGAGAAAGAAATCCCCAAACCTCAAAAACAGCTCAATGAAGACCCTCACGTGTTCAGTGAGAATGGGATGCTGACTGAGTGTTGTGGGGGATGGATGAAAAACTTAGTTGTGGGGGGGGGGAATGACACAATAGATCATTGTGGAAGAGAACACAGCTGGATGGCTGGAATTCAGAACAGCAACATTTCACACTGCAACATTTTGTTGTTGGTTCCACTTGTTAATAAATCATCTTTAAAGATCTCCTCATCTTAGCCTGATTTATTCCCAAGGAATGAACCCACTCCTGGCAAGCCAGGTTAGTCTTCTGAGTGAGTGAGAAAGATTTTTCAGAGTTTTGTAAACACAGAATCAATGCAAACAAGTCCAGATGCCCAATGTATTGCTTGTGGATAAAGGGAAGGGTGTTGAAACATAGTCTGAACAGAACAAGAAATTGCTCCCATAAAAATATGGGATTTCAACTTTTTAAAGAATGGATTTGGGGCAGGACAGTTTTGGAATTGTGGGAAATATGCAAAGCTCGTGGGTGAAATAATTTCTTTCTTATTTATTTTTATTTATTCTTAGATTTATATCCTGCTTTTTTACCTCCAAGGAACATAACCCTCCTTCTCTCCATTCTATCCTCACAACAACCCTGTGAGGCAGATTGGGCTGACAGTCTGTGACTGGCCAAAGTCACCCAGTGAACTTCATGGCTGAGTGGGGACTAGAACCTGAATCTCCCGAGTCCCAGTTCAAGGTCCCCTCTCCAAGGATTCGCTTTTGCGCCTGGTTAGGTGATTATGCGCATAATCGCTGAAGCGCATTTACGCCTAATACCTCCGCACAATAGGCAGCGAAGCACATTATCTGTCTTCTGGGATGCGCGTTATCCTTGTTCACATGCGGAGCTTCGGAGGAGCAAACAAGCGGAGCCGCAGATTTTTACTTCGCATTTTTCCTGAAGCCCAACCCCTTTAGCAGCCCCCCTTTCCTTCACTCCGCCTACAGGAATGTACCTGGAATTCTACCTTTGTGGTTCCCGCCTTTTGTGCACTCCACCCCTCCTGGAAATTTCGGGTTGCCTGGCAACGAGATGGGAGGGGACAGGGAAGTGGTTTGCGATGCAGCTGGAGATGAGCAGGGAGAGGGAAAATGTATGCGATGACGACCGAGATGAGCGGGAACAGGGAAGTGGTTCGTGATGCAGCTCGAGATGAGCGAGGAGAGGGAAGGGGTTTGCGAAGAAGCCCTCCGGTTATGCGCAGCTCTATAGAAGCGCGGGCTCCTTTTCCCCGCTCATGTCGTGCTTCTTCGCAAACCCCTTCCCTCTACCCGCCCACCTCTCCGAAAATGCGCTTTACCAAAAAACTGTTCACATAGGCATAACACGCTTCACATCCCTCCGCAAAAAAAACCCTCGCTATTTAACGCGCATTCGATAATGCACATAATCGGAGGGATAGCGGGCCTCTACGCCCGATTTGCACTCCGTTCTTGTAGAGGTAAATTTTTTAATGCGCCTTGAAAGAGCTTTAAACCTCTCTTGTAGAGGCAGCCCAACACTCTAGCCACTATGCCACACTGGCTTTTATAACAGTATAAAATATTGTTATATTTATGTAACAATATTTTATGCTTTTTTAAACAATAACAGATCTCATAGAGGTTCCTATAATAAAATCAGGGTTATAGGCAATGATGTTGCCCTCAAAAAACAACAGATCTAGGATGCCAGGTGCTGTCTGTTGTATCGAACAATAGTATTATGTGGCTCCTGCTCTGCTCTCCTGAAAGATAGTGGCAGTAAAGAGGGTGGGTGGGGGTCACTAGGGGTTAAATCTTCTTCAGAGACCTCTCCTAAGCCCGGCTATGGCTGTAAAGTCTGTCCCCTTTTAGATGGAATTATTTACAACCCTCCAGCTGAAGCTACTTCCATACCTGCAAATGTACTTGTAGGAGATTTCTGGGATTAAATGTTTACTGTGTTCAGATGTATCCGGCAATGGAGGTATGGACTATAGTCAATTAACTTCTTTTAACTTCTATGACTTCTGGTAGCACACTCCCCTGCTTTTTGCTCCTGATTTCCTGCTCTTGAGCTCATGGGAAGGTTGTAAGGCTCAGTGAAATATAGGCTAGGGATGGAGGACCTGTGGCCCTCCAGATGTTGTTGGATTACAACTCCCACTATTCCTTGCTTGGGCAAATGAGAGATGGAATCCAACAACATGTGGAGGGATACAAGTTCCCCACCTTTGTCCTAGATCATGTCTAGCATTGTTCTCCCACTACTCTGGGTTAGAGCTGTTCCAGCCAAGCATGGATGGGATAGGGTGAAAATGAGGGATAGAGGTGAGAAGTAGAACCAGTGTGCCAGACCTGAGAGAGCCCTGGCCTGACAGGAGGAATAAAGCTTTGGGTACCTCTTCATGGCTTATTTGGGTCGCCTTTACATCATTTTGATGTCATTTTGTACACACAAACGGGGCGCAGATCAGAAGTGTATGTGACTTATAGCCTCCGTTAACACGCATTTCCAAGGTGTCAATTAAACACGACTTTTAATTTAATGTTTCTCCGATGTTCGATTGCATTATGGTTGTGTAACCCTCCACTGACCATTCAGAGTAATGCTAATCGTGGTCGTGGTTTGGTGGGCAGGGCTTGTGATGTCATGAGTAATGCCTGCCCCTTCTCTGGCTACCCCTCCCAGTTATGGACAAGGTGGGAGGGGATTGACCCAATGCTTGCTTTGTCATTTCCTGTCTCCTCCCTCCTACTTCCTTCTTCTTCCCTTGACTGGACTGTTCAGTAATGGCTGACTTTAAGTTACCAGTACTTAAAGTTTCCTTCAAATCCCCACTGGAATCTTTCTTTCGACAAGACGCGTGGCTACTCACATGGAGCTGGTTCTACGGGAAGCAAGGATGTTTTGAGTATAATTTAAGGTCCGCTAAGACTTCCCTCCCCTCTCCGCTCCCTTGCTGGGATCTGGCTGGAAAAAGGCAGGGAAACTTGTCTCCGTGCAGTGCAAGTGAATTCCTGCCATTGAGCTGTCATTTTGCGCACTGTTACTCAGGAGTAAGGCTCATTGAACAAGTGGGGGGAATAGCTCCACGGGAAGCGTGGCACAGGATCGGGGATTGGGCTTCGTATGTACTCCTGTTACCTCCCCCTCTTCTGTCATTGCTTTACTGGGAAGTTGTGTGTGTGTGTGTGTGTGTGTGTGTGTGTGTGTGTGTGTTATTGTGTGTGTGTGTGTGTATCGCACCAAAATAACCATTTAGTAGTGAAAAACCACTGGAATATCTTTATTCTAGAAATGGTTACATGTGGCCACAAGCCCATTGCAAAGCGTGGCCGGAGTAATTAGAAAGGCACAGCGCAGGTTGGGAAAACACAGGAATGGGTGGAATGTGGCGAACAAAAGGCAAACTGCAACAGTCGCATGGGAAGAAATGTCAGTCCACAGATGCCACATCACAGCCGCTGCTCACACGTTGCGGGGAGGCTGCCCGGTCATTCTAATAGCACTCCCAGTTGGCTGAGGAATACAGGATGACAGGCATGCCAGACTATCCGTTCGAGTCTTCTCATTCGATGCTGAAGGACACGCAATGAGCACACCATACCACGGAGGCACAGCTGCAACCAACCCTTCTGCCTCTTGAGTACAGATAGGTGGAATAACAGCAGCCGCACTGTGTAGGGAAGAGGGGACAAAGAGACATCACTGCCAGCCAAGAGTTGGGGGGGCAGCGCCCAGCCATCCCACACTCCCGCCTGCCTAGTCACCCACCTCTGTGACGCAGAGACCTGCTGGGATGGCAAGGTTGCCCTCTAGACCGCTCAGCATTGGGCATCCCAGAACTATTGCTAGCTGGCATCTTGGGGCCGGAGACAGACAGAATAATGGGAAGTTTGTATGGAATTGGGACATCAGTGTGAAATGCAACATTGTAACGGAAAGGCAACACAAAAATTTGTCCTTGAAGCAGCACATTTCCAAGATGGCAGATAAGGGGAAGTTGCTGCAAGCATGGAGGGGTGTTAGTCCAGTATCCAGCGTCTGATTCTTGGCAGGAGCAATGGGGGGGGGCAGACACAACACGGGTGAAAAATGTTGCTTTTATGGTTTTACAATAGATCGTCCAATGCTGCCCTGCTAACAACTGTAATTGTAGGCACATCCAATGTTTAGCAATCGTACCCACATGCGAAGTCACACGCGATCGTGATTGGACAGGCAATAGCGAGAAAGTCAGGTGGGCAGGGTTAATGAATTGTGGGAAAGTCCGGGGGAGGTTCCATCAGGAGATAGGACAGCTTTCGTTAATTTTTCCATGTTCAACCATACACCCCTGAACCGACTCAGCAGCGAAACTCCGCATATAAACAATTGTAAAGTGCATTTTTGATGCCCGTAATTCACTTCACGGCTCTCTTCTACCGCTATTAGACGTAAATACGAATATAGCAAAAAGCACATATTATCAGAAAGAGGCACCAAAGAGACATCGTGTAGACCCCCCCCCTTTGTCTTCAAGTGGTGGTCCATGACCTATAACAAAGTTGTACTCCAAGTTAACATTTTTAACATTGTTGTTGTTTTTAAGAGATGGAGAAAGATCCCCAGGGAAAGGAGGCAAGCGAGATGACCCACACAGAAGCAAATACACACGTGCACACACACGTGTAGGAGAAAGAGATAGATGATAGATAATCCTGTGCGTAATTAAACTATGGAATTCACTATCACAAGATGTAGTGATGGCCACCAATTTAGATGGCTTTAAAAGAGGGTTGGATAAATTCCTGGAGGACAAGGCTATCAATGGCTACTATGGTTATGTGCTACTTCCAGTAGCAGGGGCAGTATACACCAATTGCTGGGGGAAATGGGCAGGAAGGTACTGTTGCTGCTTCTTGTGGGTTCCTGGTCAACAGCTGGTTGGCCACTGTGTGAACAGAGTTCTGGCTAGATGGAACCTTGGTCTGATCCAACGTGGCTCTTCTTATGTTCTATGTTCTGTGCAAAAAGCTGCCTGTAATAAGTAAACAAAGTATAAATGGATAATGCTTTTTATAAATAAATGTAATACACTTTTTAAGAGCCCCCACATGCATCTACATCTACTGCCTCTACGGAACAAGCTTTACATGTATTATGCTTACAAAATGTTACAGTTTCAGCAGCATCTTTGCAATGCATTCACATTGGCTAATGATATCCTCCATATTCTTTACAGACATGGCTCCTCGAATAAGACTGAACTTAGCAAAACCTCTTCCAACCATCAGCGAAGCCTTTGAGGATATTATAGAAGACATAACAAGCAACACAAAAGTTTTTGGGAATGTTTACCTGAGCCCAGATTCTTGTTCTGGTGAAGACTACCTACAGTCTATCTGCCAGCTGTCAAGACCTACCTTTCCAATTCCATCAGAAAATAAGTGTAAAGTCCAAGACATGGACAAACCAGGAATGCTACCCAATAGTCACAGGGTCCTAAACTTGTCTGAGACACCAAAATTGATTTCCAGATACACCCTTCCTAATATGTCATTAGAAAGAAGTAGCTTTATTCTGGATTGTATCAAAACTTACTCCAGCTCTAGGGTGGACCCACTAGAAGAGCTGTATACAGAAGCTCAGAAGACTCATCAGTGGAGAAGATGTCCTAATTGCAATGAGCACACTGGTATCGACTATTCACAGCACAATGTTCATAGTACCAGTCTGTTTCTGCCTCAACAAAAAACTATGGAGAAACAAGACGTTGTCAGCTTCCCCAGGCTTCCCTCCCCGAGACCGCTGCACAGAGAAAATACCTGCCCAGAGCTAAAATGTTTGAAAAACCAAGGCAGGATGCCAACTCTGGAAAGTAGTCCAAATGAGGAAGAAAACGACCCTCTCATTGTGAATGGTAAATCGATCTGGCTGCAGCCCCCCAGAGGAATGCCTCTGAGTGCCAAGATTTTGAGTTCTTCGCAAAAAGAACAGCAGACTCTAACGACAGTGGCCTGCCCTGAAAGAGAGCAAATGAGGCCTCCAGTTTATAATCAAAAGGTAAAGGGAGAGGCAAGTAACCGAGAAGGCTGTGTGGGCTACTTCCACGTGGATCAAAAAGCCACGAACCGTGGCTGGATTTCACAATACCAAAGTGCTTGGAAAGAAGCCAAGGTGAGAGCTTGCCTTCTCCCTGCTATAGCAGAATCATGAATTGCTATTTTATTTGAAGAAAATGTAGATGGCAGATTTTCCTCCTTCTTTGAATGCATTCCGCAGGTGTTGTTGATTTTTAAAAATGGCACAGAATGCTTCTTTACAGTCAACATCGGCTGCAGACAGCATTGTGCAAATAACCTGTGCAAAGCTTCAGAGAATCAAGTGAGGGGAACAATTAGCAGTGCCACATGGAGAGTGCATTGCAAGCTCAGTTTATCTTAGACATTCAGCTAATGAACTGTAATAATGACGATCCATTTTGTAACCCATTGTATCTTTTGGCTGTGTGAAAACAGACAAGCCATGTACAAACTAAATATTTTCAGCTTGATAAGGGACTAGAACTGAAGTCTCTTCAAAGCTCAGCTATATAGTTCAGTGGAAACATTTCTTGATCGCAGAATTTTGGATTCTGCATGGTCCAGTCCTGCAACTACAGAAGATGAGTGCAAGTATTTCTAAAATTCACCTATGAAAAACAAGAGTAGAAATTCATATGCTTCATCCACCCAATGGACAGCTTTGGTTTTGTTAACAAAACTACTACCAAAAAGAAAGTCCAGAAGAGCCCAAAAGCACAGGTCTACTGAAGAAGAACACAAGAAAAGCCTTGCTAGATCAGACTAAAGGTCCATTTAGGCCAGTATCCTGCTTCACACAATGACTCACAACAGATACATCTGGGAAGCCCACAAGCAAGGAAATCACCCTTCCACATGGTTGCCCCTCAGCAACTGGTAACGTGCTTCTACTCAACCTCAAGGTTCCAGCAGCCATTTTATATTATGCACAGTTCCTAAAAGCCACCACTAAAAGTTCAATGAATTTGTCTAATCCCCCTTTGAAGCCATTTAAACGACTGAACATCACCACAGCTTGTGGCAGCAAATTCCTTCGACAAATTATCGGTTGCATGAAGAAGTCATTCTCCCTTTGTTGGCTTTGCTCTTTGGGTTCATCACACCAGGAAGATTATATTTACATTCACAGAAGCGGCAGTGTACCCTACTCAACATCAGCCTATAGAAAGCTCCTATTAACCTCTGTTATTTCTCTCTCACTGCTGGGAGACACAGCATCCTTTTATTTATGGGACTCAGACCCCTCCACTCAGCTACTTACTTAGAGCAAGTAAGGCCCCACCTGTTTATTAAGAAGCAGTCAAAAAAGAAAGTCCCTTAGCAGACTCTTTTTCTCCCTAGCATGTTACATCAGCTTAGGGAGCAAGCCTATGCATGTTTATACAGAAAAAGTACTATAACTCCCAGCATTCCCCAGCCAGCCATACTGGCTGGGGAATGCTGGAGTTGTAGGGCTTTTTCTGTACAAACATGCATAGGATTGTGCTTTAAGTCATCTAACCATATGCTTTTTGTACTATAAGTACAAATGAAGTTGCTTTCTCTTTCTTTTTCACTGTACTTTCACAATTGCACTGAAGCAGAAGAATGACTCCCACTTTCTATTAGGTAGGGGAAGACCTGTCCAATGGATAGAAGCAAGTACAGGAGTTGCCATTTTTTTTATGTCTAGCCATAACAAGTACCCCCACCCCCTCTTCCCTGGCAAAGTTTTTGACCCTGGTATTTCAAGTGCTATGTTTAACTCATATATGGCTATTGATATATAACTAGTAATCAAAGAAACGGGACTGAGTTTCTTTTCTTTTGGGGGGGACTAAGCTAGACATGTCTGGAAGTTACTGCTAATTTTCATTGACATAAACTATTGGGAGAAAATCCAACAGTCTTTTCTTGAACTGTATTCTCTTGCTGCATGTCTAATATTACTGTTTTGTAATTTAGGTTTTAAAACCACCCCCCTCAACTTTTCTGCATTTTCAGTGGTCTTAGCAGCACAGCTGGCAGTGTGCAATTTTTGTGAAAGCATATTGTACTACTTTCTTCATCAACATTATTAGCATATAATTTTATATTATGTACAGTACCTACATGTGTCATCAAAGTACATGTGTCATCAAAGGACTGCTTCACATGTTATCCAATTAGTTAGCCCACTACAAATGCCCATGGTGTGTTCTGTTATTTGTGGTTCTGATACACACACCTTTTTCCTCTTTTACTGTACGAACTCAGGATTTGCATGTAGCATGTACATACTGTAAAAAATTGTGTACCACTTCTATTTGTTCCTGTGTATAGTTTGGATGTATAGGCGTATATATCCATCAACTTTGTAAGGCTTGAAATGGTCATAAGAACAATGATACGGTTACCATTTTATGCTGTTGACTAACGCTAGTGTTGCCAGTAGAGGCATTTAATTGGTGTGTTATTCCTAGAGAAATTAAACGTTAAGAATTTTAAATCATGGGGGGAAATTACTTACGTATGAAAACTTCTCTCACCTCATATTGAAACATTAACTCTGCCATCCATGTTAATATCTGTTGTTTGATAATGAGGAATCCTGTTTCTAGCAACCTCCATGTGGAGGAATCTCAGAAGATCACCATATAGAGCTGGAGATAGCTTAGTTTCAGTCCACATACAAATCTATCAATAGATTCAGCTATTTTGGTTTACATTTGTATTAGTATATGAGGTAGTAGGATAGACATTACATCACTGCAGATGGGGTGGAGATTTTTTTTTAATCTCTCCTCTAAACAAACAAACAAAAAACTTCCCTGCAAATAGAAACCCAGCATAGTAAACAAATACCTAACTGTTCTCTCTGATATGCTAGTTTTCTAATTGCAAGGGGTGTTGTTGTTTTAAGTTTGGAGGCGTATTCAAAAGTAGTGTCCCCAACATGCAATCTGGTGCAATCTATTGTTCTGTATCATAGATCCAGCCTCAATTAAAACAAAAAACAAAACAAAAAGGAGGGGGGAAGCTTGGGGTGATTCCCTTTCCATCTTGGCCTTTCCATCTTTGCCAAACATTTTACTGAATTTAAAAAGCTTCTTAATTCTATCGTGCAAAATGTAATGAGGCTAAAACATTGTATTGCATGATTGCATAAATTTGCAGTGAATCAAAAGGATGACTGCACATGAGTGCGATATTTTTATTTCCTTCCAAATGATCACATGCCTTTTACCTGTCTGCCAAGGAGCCCATAACTAACATATTAAGATTTTTCTTAATGTCAAACCCTAAGGTTATAGGACATTGGGAACTGACTATATTGTGCATTTGAAAAGCTGAAAAGGGGCATCTCATCAAACTGAGCTCTATACTATATATTCTAATTTAAAGTTGTACATTTGCATTTACCAGGAATGTTCTAATTGGAATAAACATTCATTTGTGCTTTTGGTTCAACCAATAATTGAACCACAAAGGCAAGGTCAATTCCATGGTGTTTACAGCTAATCAAGCTTGTGCAACCTTTGGGAGTAACAAAATCAGTTACATGGTCCATAAATGTAAATTGCAACAAGAGTACCTAGAAAAGCTCATATCTCATTATCTGCAATGTCCTAAGTCTTTGTGAGCTACCTTGGGGATTCTGTCATGGACTGAAAGGCAGGGTAAAAATAAAATGAACGTTATGCTCTAAAGCTGCAACCTACACAAAGCTAATTAGGAGTAAGTGCCATGGTAATCAGCATGACGTGCTTCCAAGTAAACATGCATAGGATTACTAGGAAGAAAGCTTTATTGCAGTCCGTCAGATTTCTAAGTAAACATGTTTTTAAGAAGAAATGCTGATAAATATGCGTCAAAAGCAAAACTCTCAAGAAGATGCAGGTAATGTATGTGGCAGCAATTGTCATCTGGGTGGCTTTGTATACTTTTAGAGTATACAAGAGTAAGCTTGACTTCCCCATTATTCCTTGAATATTTTTCTGCTCTACCATTGTGTCAAAAGTTGTGGGACTGACATTCCCCCCCCAATGGCTGTGGACCTAAGCAAACATATTGGGAAATATGTTTTGTGGAAATCAGTGGGGATGCACATTCATTTCTGACTCAGGACTGGAGTATACTTTTCACACATAGCCATAATGATATCCAAGATAGCCTTTAAGCTCTTATGCTGGGGGGTTTCCTTTCCCTTGCCCCTCCACTACTTATAGGGAAATTTCTCATTCACTGGGCAATTCTTCCTATGGGGTTTCATATTTCCAGCAAATGCTTATATTTCAGGGCCTAAGGAGCTCTCTGCCACTATAACTCAGAATTCCACAAACTAATTATTTTCTGCTGTCACCAATTCACTTAAGAACCTCCTAGTAGTCTGGTATAAAAAGCTTTGGTGTAAGATGGGCACTAACACTAAAGACAAGATGAACAATTAAACAAGTTAATTTATTAAAGGGATGTTTTATACATAAAGGAGTAACAATAGTTACTTGGTGTTTTCAAGAGATTGCTTAGTGACAGTTCTTAAGGACTCAACAGATATTGTTGCAGCCACAAGTCTCTTACTGACTTCTTTTACCTCAGGCCAAGTGCCCTAAACCGCCACTCCAGCCAAATACACTCACAAGCATCTTCCTTTAACTCCCAAAGCTCCTCTGTTGTATTTCTGGCTGGTTGGACAATTTATCTGGGTTTTTACTGTCTGCTTGTTTAATCTTCTTTTTTGCAAAATCTTAGGGGAGTTTCCTGGCATAACACAGCCACCTTTACCAGCCATATACCACACAGAAGGAATAGCTTAATATTCAGGTCTTAGCTATTCACTTTCTCCTGAGCTTTCTCTAGTCCTTCTAAAACACCATCCACCAACCAGCAGACCTTCCTTCTCCCTCACTACCTCACTAACTGCAAACTGACTAACCCCCAACTGTCAAGTCCTTAACTGTCAATTCCCTAACACTCTTTTCTACCTAGCTAGAATCCCCAGCCAATTCAGAATCAAATGTACCTGATCCAGGCTCCATCTACCAATATTCAAAACAATTGTGTGTCTCTCTCTCCCTCTTCAGAATGTTACTAAGCAACTACTACACAGACCTTTGATAGTAATAAAGCAAGGCCTACAGACACATTGCAGCCTCAGAGGCCACACAAAGTAAACACACACACACACACACACACACATATTCTTCACAGCTCTCTAGAATTGTTCGAATGTAAAGAAAAAGTTGAGTCCTCTAGCCATTAGAAGTTGATTCCTCTAGCCATGAGGCAGGGTCTTTTACTCTCTAGCTCCTGTTATTTCAAAAGGATTTCTTTCTCATGTAAAACCCTCAGAACCATGGTATCTTATGAAAGGTTTCTCACATACATGGAAGAATAAAAGAGTAACTTTAGGAAGGTTGAACAGCAGCCCCGCCATATCCTATCCTAATCTGGTTTTGTATATAGGAGTTTCAAAAGTGATCTGTCATGTGGCATTGGGGGCAGCTATTCAAACAAATACTTGTACACGTTGAACAAATTGAAGGGTCCGTGGATCTTGACTTTATTCTCTGTTATTAATGTTCTTTCCATATCTGTTGTCCATTTTATTGCTCTGCTGCAGTAGTCCCTATGAGTCTGGAAAGAAGTTGTTTGAAGATGACAGCCCTTTCAATAATGGCTTCCTATAGATCCTCTATATTGAAAGACCATCTTCTTTTATATCATACCATTCATTCAAGCATTTGTGAAAAGCCAGTGCCGAAGTCTGCTGTGATATATGTAAGATCCCCAAAGTTTGATAACTATGTATATGTGTTGAGAATTTATGGAAATAAACATTTAAAATATCCCCCTGCTGGGGTGCTTAAAAATACATTTCTCTTCTTGTGTCACAAAGGACAGAATGACAAAAGGGATATGGGAGAAGACAATTGCATGGAACCAGCTGGCTGCTCAAGAGCAAGAACATCACTGTTGCTACAACTAAATCCTAGTCCAGTTTGTAAATTTGCTCTGTTAGACACGCACAAAACCCAGATCACAAGGTGGATAGGGGTTCCCAGAAGGGGGCAGTAGTGACACCCATTTGCAGACTTTAGAAGCCTCCTCTCTTTCAAAGACCCTTCTGCCCCAGGCTTCTGTTTGTTTCTTTGTTGCTGAGCCTGCAGCCTCTTTGACAGCTGCTTTGGTCTGCTCCCACTCCATGCTTCTTCAGGAGTCTCCTCTCTCTCCACTCTCCTGCTTCCTGCTCAGGCCTCTTCAGTTACTTCTCTCTTCTCCACGCCAGTTGCCTCCCCTTTACCCTCGGGGGCACCTGCAGTCCCAAGTGGTGCTGTCCAAGTGCCTTGGAGACACCTGCAGCCCAGGTAGGGACTGCCTGAGCAGTGTGCATTTTGGGGAGGATGTCAGGTGCCGCAGAATGCATGAACTGCTTTGTTGGCTCAGGAGCCACAACTGAGCTGTCAAGGAGTCACATGCGGCTCCCAAGCCGTAGTTTTGGCCACTCCTGCTTAGAGCAGCGTGAGCACTCTGGGCACTTGGAACTATCTTGGGTGAGAAAGGCAGCAGCTGTGGTGATTATATGAAGCGCTGGCGGTGTGGAGCAATGAGCCTGAGCCGTATGGGAGGGAGATTGGGGTCCTCCCTTATTTATTTAGGTATAGAGTCATGGTGTTGAAAGAGACTTCAGAGATCATCTAATCCAATTCCCTGCTTAATGTAGTAAATGTATAACCTGTCTGTCCAAAATAATTCAAAGCAGATAACAGGAAAACATACACACTGTAATACAAGCATAGCAATTAATCAAATAAAAAGATATGACCTAAAATGGCACAACAGTTGCGGGGGGGGGGGGGGAATCACTTCACCCCAACACCTCCCACTCTGATATTTCACAGGTTTTCTGCTAACATAAAAAAAGAAATGTTTAAAAATATATTTGGTAACCATGTACTTTTCTGTGTGGAAGTTCATGTCCTCAGTGGAGGCTGGTTGCTTCAGTTTCAGAGGGGCGGGGATTCCATTCTGAGTTTCAGTTACAACCAGCCAGAACTCCAAAGGTGCTACCCAAGGTGTTAAACCCTATTCCCAAAATATCCTCCAAGGTTTTGAGGAACCTCAATGAGCCCCCTCCCTCAGTGAGTCTATCTTCTCACCACCATTGTCTCCGGCTGCCATTGCACCTCCTCTTTCTCATCATTGCTCTCGCTTGCTTGATAGGCAGAGAGCCAGGGAGAAAGTAAGCCATGGCATCTCCTGCTTCTTCTCATCACCACTTCCACTGCTGTCTGGGCCAGAGTGAAAGGTAGGTTAAGAAGCAAGTTGCAATGGTGTGGAAGAGGAACAAGTCCAGGGGCTCTTGTCATTAGGCCCTGCTGCGTGTGGGCCCTCAGGCAGGTGTCCAACCGTGCCTACCCTTGACTCTGGCACTGGTCCAAGACTGTTCTACACTGTCTGCATCCTCCAAGGTAGAGCCAAAGCTTCAGGTACAGCTTGCGTCCTTTCTTAGGAAATCCTGCTTTGCCTCAGACAAAGGCCGCATCTCTCTGAAGCAGCCCTCATAGTTATGGATTTGGGCTTTGCCTGAAACTGATGCACACACCTAATCAAAATATACTTTAAAAACCCATATAATAAACATGGCTCCATCTGCAACTGAAGAACCTGTATGCGAGAAACCCAAACCCCAATCTGGGGCAGCTAAATAAAAGCTATCTATGGCCTTCCAATGATTGTCAGTGGGCTCCACATTGTACATTTCAGGGATTGAAGAATCCTTAGTTGCTTGTATGCTTTTACCCCATCTACCTAGAGACTAGATTTATTATTATTATTATTATTATTATTATTATTAATTATTAACATTTATATACCGCCCCATAGCCGAAGCTCTCTGGGCGGTTTACAAAAATTAAAAGATTGAATATTAAAAAGTCTCTCATGTATATGCATGCCAATTGTACCACCTAGTGGCACTTTAGCATTTTGCAGTTCAAAATTTATCTTTCTACAAGCACACACAGTGAGAGAGAGATCTGCACATCATAAGTCTTCAACAGGCTGTTTGCGGCCACTTTCATAACTACAATCGCCTGGAAGAACTCCAGGTATCCACTGGTTGCAGCCTTTTCCTGTCTCTTTGTCAGAACACCTACTGCCTGTCCGAGTCAATCACACATAGTGATGGGAGAGGATGCCTGTGCCACTATGGCCTAGTAGTTGGCCAGTCATTTGTTGAAAGTATGATGAATCATGGTTTCATGTGAACATTCCCACTGATGGATGATCTTCGACAGATCTGTCCGCATTGCAAAGATACCCCCTCAATCCCATAATGCATTGGGGTTGCATGGAGATCATACAGCACCATTTTTGAAATTCCATATCTCATGAAATATGGAACATAGGGGATGGAATATAGTATTAAATCTCACACTTTTAGGTCAATCTAGGACACTCTCATTCCCACAGGCTTCTTTCTAGAAAGTTACATTTGATATGCTTTTTGTAGACTTGCATGCAACATGCTGTGTGTGCATGCAACATGCTGTGTGTGCATGCACAATGACCTTCAAGCCTAGTGCATCAGCCAAGTCCTTGCCTATTTGATTTCTGAAATTTGTTCTTAAGGCATACCGCAGCAAATTGAAAAAAAAATGAACAAACAGCGTACCATCTCACACATGCAAGGCTGCTAACCTGTTGGCATCAAAAAGTAGATATGGTACCATTGACAAATTCCTTTGCTCAGTGCCAACGCCAGGTTTTTTGAGGGCCCGTGGGGAAGACACCAATGTCCCCCACCTCACTAGTCTGCCTTTCCACTGCCATTGTCACCAGCTGCTATTATTCCTCATCTTGTTTCTCATCATTGCTACCATTTGCTTGCTTGCCAGGCAGAAAGCCAGTGAGTAAGTAAGCCAGGGCATCTCCTTCTCATCCTCCTCACCACCACCATTTTCTCAGCCATAACAAGAAGCATAACAAGAAGCAGGTGGCAATGGTGAAGTGGAGGTCCTTGGCACGTGTCCCTTGGTGCCTGCTTGCCTTTGGTTTGCATTGAACACCTGTATGGAGACAAGCATACAATGTCATCAGCACTTCCCACTATGTACTAATTTCAGTAGGGTAACTAGTACTATATACTTGCAGTCTGTGAAACTGAATCTGATAGAAGAGAAAGAGTTCTCTACTATAGACACTTCCAGCACAGATGACTCCATAAGTAACAGCACTAACACAAATACAACAGTCAGATCAGAAGATGAAATATATGGATATACTGCTATAGTTGTTCAGTCTTAAAAATGGGTGTAAATGTTTCTTTATTTTTTCTTTATTTAGATCTGCATTCAATGGTCATGTATGAAAGGTAGAAATAATGTAAACCTCTCTATCTGTCTATTGATTACATACAAAAGGTGTCCATGGATTTCCATGATCTTAAAAAACATGGGATTTTAGTTACTTAAAGTATTTTAGGCTTTTTAGGGCCAAGCCCTCATAAGGCTGTTTCCATCATGAAAATATAGAATCACAATAGTTAATAAAAAAACAAAAACCACCATAAAACAGACAAGATAGCATAAAAAACAGCAGTAAGAATCAACTACAAAATGGCAGCAAAATAAAAATAGCAGTGACAACCATATCCACTCTTCTATGCACCATATTTCATAAGTATCACATTTATGCAACTTCAGTGCATCATGGGAACTTTTCAGGAAGTCTATTAAATGAAGACATCTTTCCTACTAAAGACAATGTGAATTTTCACATGAAACTATTATATTTGTCCATTGGATGGCTGGTTATAATGGTAACTGTGTTACAAACATCTATGTTGTCTCAGTTCAGGTTGGGTTTTTTTATTTTGGTGGGGAAGGGCTCCTTATATGAATACTCCTCCATGCAAGACATTGCCTTCTACATAGAAAACCAACATGTCAGTGAGAATGGGTTCCTTACTCCTGAGTTCTAATTTGTGTGTTGAGGGAGCTTTTGTATAGAGGAGTGAATTCACTCCTTTGAGCAACCATCTACAGTCTAAAGTGGTACAGTCCAGTCATAGGTTTAGTACCTCCATAAGAAGGACTATCAATCCACATTGCTCCTGCTGTCCTGGACTCAGAGGTGCATAGTGAACTCATTTTTTGGATCCTGCTATAATCAGCTACACTGAGAAGACCCTCAAGGTGGCCAATTTGGAATGGGGAGACAGGTGTAGAGAGTTACTGGCTCCAGACTTAGTTCCCACTGAAAATCAGCAGTTTTTCCCATTGATTTCAATAGAATTAATTTCAGCCAACAGAGTCTGGATCTTGTGTGCTATTGCTCAGCATAGTAGAGAAACAGAAAGGCAGCAGGGGAGGGAGCACTAATGGAAGAAAAGGGGAGAAACAAATGGGGGTGCAGAGAGGAAGGGGGGTGTACGGCATTATGAATTGTTAAAAGGAGGGAGGATTGATGGAGAGATTCAAAGAGAGCCCAAGCTATGAATTACAAAAGGGAGACAAAACAAGTAAAGACTGATTTAATTTTAAGCCATTTTCTATTATTTAACTTAGAAATGTGAGCTGCTTGATTTAATAAAAATATAAAGTGGCCCTTAGAGCAATTTGGAGTGTGGTTCTCTGGCATGGAGGAATAGAATGTCTAAATTCTAGCCATATTCTGACAGCTTAAAGTTGTTTATGGTTGTTTTTAGATGCATGTTTTTGTGTATGTTGCATGTTCTTTATGGTTTTAAAGTTTGTATATCGTTATTAATTGTTTTAATCTTATGTAAACCTCCCAGAGAGGTTCAGCTATGGGGCTGTATAGATCTGCAAAAAATAAATAAGCAAAATAATAATAATAATAATAATAATAATAATAATAATAATACGGCATCAACATAAAACACCAAAAAAAAAGCAAAGCACAGAATCAATCACCTCCTGTACATGGATGATATCAAAATATATGGTTCAACCTTGACACAGATAAAAGGCCTCCTGTGAATCACTGAGGAACTGACAACAGAGACAAAAATGGAATTTGGGATAGGAAAATGCAAGATGCCTCACATAGAAAGAGGAAAATGGAAAGAAGAAGAAACAGCAGAAACACTAAATAATGAAGTATTAGATAACATGGAAGAAAATGAAATATACAAATACTTAGGATTCCAACAAAACATAAAAATCAATCACTCCACAGTAAAAACTCAACTAAGAATGCAATATATAACTCACCTATCACAAATCCTAAAATCTAAACTCAACTCTAAAAACAGTTTCAAAGCCATCAACACCTATGCAATACCCATTCGGAATCATACACTGGTCACACACTGAACTCGAAGAAATAAACAGACACAATTGTACCGAACTCACAAAACACCACATGCTCCATCCTGACTCATGTATTGAAAGAATAACAATCAGCAAGAAAGAAGGAGGAAGAGGTCTGCTAGACATTAACACAATGCATGTTAAACAGATAAAATCATTCAGAGAATTCTTCCACACTAAAAACATCCCTATTCATAAAGCCATAGTAACAGCAGATAAAACCTAGCGCTACAAAACGAAGACCAAACATGACCACTCATACTCACAGAGAAAACAAAATGGGCACAAAAAGCACTCCATGGGAAGCACTACAACATAATACAGAATCTACAAATAAACAAAGAACAATCGTATAAATGGCTCAGGAAGGGTGAGCTATTTCCAGAAACAGAAGGATTCCTAATAGCTATACAGGATCAAGTTATAGCCACCAAGAACTATCAAAAATACATCATAAAAGATAACAGTGTAACAATATACCTATGCAGGAAATGCCATCAAGTTCAAGAAACAATAGACCATATAACAGGAGGATGTAAAATTCTGGCAGTAATGGACTATAGGGACAAACACAATACAGCTGCAAAAATAATTCACCAACAACTGGCCATCAAATTCAACCTTATCAAACAACCTACGCCATGCTATACATACTCACCCGAAACAATCTTGGAAAATGCAGATCATAAAATATACCGGGACAGAACAATTCATACCAACAAGAAAATACTCTGCAACCGACCAGAGATAACGACCATAGACAAAAAAGAAAAACACACATACTTCATCAACATAGCAATACCGAATGACAAAAATGTTGTTGAAAAGGAAGAAAAGAGACAAATATACACCACTGGCAATGGAAGTCAAAGAACTATGGCAACAGGAAAAGGTCACAATTATTCCGTTAGTGACATCAGTCACCAGCATCACATCAAAAAATTATACAGAAAACTTTCAGAAACTGGGCCTACCAAAATACATACACACCAGTATCCAGAAAGCAGTCATACTTAAAACATGCTCAATTGTCAGGAAATTCCTGAATCTGTAAAAGACAGCATGACTTACCAAACATCATGTCCGTCTAGAAAAACCGCCACAACCAAGAAAGAGATTAATAATAATAATAATGGACTATGTGGACAAACACAATACAGTTGCAAAAATAATTCACCAACAACTCGCCATCAAATTCAACCTCATCAAAGAACCTACACCATAATATACATACTCACCCAAAACTATCTTGGAAAATACAGATCATAAAATATACTGGGACAGAACAATTCATACGGACAAGACAATACCTTGCAACCGACCAGACATAGCAGTTATAGCAATACCTATGACAAAAATGTTTAGTAAAGGGAGAGAAAAAAATATAAAGCACTTAATGCTGCTGCTAAAGGATGAGCACAAAGAGTTCATTAAAAACGTTAAAGCTTGCACAAACTGCTGTCTATTGGTCTATTGAGTTCAGATTGTCTACTGCAGTTGGAAAGCTGAGTTCTCCCATCACTAGCTGCTGAAGATAATTTGGAATTGGACTCAGCAGATTATATATATATATAGAGAGAGAGAGAGAGAGAGAGACAGACCATGCAATTTTTTAATCAGTGTTTTATGTTCCTGGTGATGGAAGATAAGCTCCTTTATCATTCAGGTCTTCTAGGAAAAACATGAAATCAAAGACTAAACAAAAGTAGCAACATAAAACAACTTTAACTGTTGTGATGAAGAGGGAATTTCACCAGGAACTAATTGCATACAAATGGCACTGGCTGAAATTCCCTTTTCTCTACAACTGTTAAAGTTACATGAGCCCTGACCTGGATTTTATCTGGTCACCCTACTCTAAGGACAGCATCCACTCAAAGCTGAAACACTTTTTAAAGTCCACGAATTCAAACAGAGAAAAATAGTGTTTAACTTTGGCTGGATTGTATCCTTAATGCTTTTCTATTGTAAGTAGTATTTGCAAGTGATGTACTATAAGTTTACTCAAACTGTTTGTCAAATGCCCTCAGCGATTTATTTTAGCTGAATTTTAATGCATATCTGCATTAAAAATTTACAGAATTTTAATGCATTGCATTAGCAAAAATGTAGAAGCCACATAAATCATAATTTAATAGCCAGTATTTTAGAAATCTGATTCTCTACTTGACTGCTTTCAAATAGATTTTTTTTGCTACTACGATGTACCCCAAAAGTGTTTAATTTTATATAGCCACATTTAACTGAACAGTTATTGAAAAGTGGGCTATAAATTGCTGAACAGACTAACACCATTTGTACACTTAGGCTGTAAATCATGAGCTACAAATCCCACCAAAATTGAATTGTTCTTCAGAAACATACAGCACTTCCCCAGCTTTAAAAGTCCTGACCTTAAGCACTCATGGCAGGGCAGGATAGACTCCTCTAGTGTTGTAAATACTGGTGATAGCTGTGACAAGCAAGAATAGCTCTGAAAAGGTAGCATTTAATCAATAGACTATTTAATGCTCATCCATCTTGCAATGGAGATAACATGCAAGCATTTCACCCGTGTTGAAATCTTAAAAGTGTAGTGCACTGGAACGTTTATTTTACCATTTTTAAAAGTACACATTTTTAATTAGGACTGTGCAAGCCTTGGGCCTTTGTATCCTGACGCCGAAGCTTGGAGGCCATTTTAGGACATATCCGTCATAAAATGGCAGATCCGCCATTTCCTCCCCCACTCCCAGGCCCGGGAAAGTCTACAACTCCCAGCATACAGTGCCTGGGAGGGCTGAACTTACCGGGACCCAGGAGCAGCGTGTAGAGCTATTGTTATTGCCGCCCGCCATGGCTTTCCACACTCCTCAGCACTGGCGACTCTTCTGTCCCTGGCACCAGTGTGTCCTCCCGACGCACAGCGCCATTATGTCCTTTCCAGGGAGAAATCTCGCGAGATCGCCGGTGCTGAGGCCCGAGGCTTGCACAGTCCTATTTTTAAGATACCAATGTAAATATTTAAAGTGTATTTCTAAATAAAAATCCATGCAGATCCATGCATGTGCAAGTCCCTCGTCTTTGTGAAACCTAGCTTTGTAAAAGCTTAAGTGGTACAAACTGAATTATGACTGCTCCTGGGATACTGGAATATGTTTTACCACACTCATTCCTGAAGCCTTCAAAGCATCAGTCACTTTCTCAGTAGCTGCCTTCTCTTACTGTACCATATTAATTAGGACAGAGCTGTTGCCTGTTTTATCAGTGACATACTGACATTTGAATTTAACATGGGGAAGTATTTAATTCCCAGTGTGAGACACAGAAATGAAATATAGAAGCCAGGTCATGTTTTTCTCAGATATAAATTCATTAAGGATTGGACACGTGCATCTTTGCAGCTGTAACCTTATAGTTGTTGTAATACATAATTATGGCCCAGGTGAAGGAGACCTCCCTTAGAGCAGGGAATTCACACTTAATGTAAGAACAATTCCGTGCCTCTGTTTGTTTCAATGTGTTTATATGCAGAGGGGAAATATGAAAATTAGACTTCAAAGAGATTTGAAACAGATATTGAATTTATTGGTCAGCTATGAGTAGGAAAATACATTGGTAAAGAAAAAAAAGACAACCCTGTATATAAATATAATACTAGCTAGTTAAAATTTGACCAAGAAGAAAGTTCCACTGAAGAGAACAGTAAAAGCCCTTGTTTACCATCAGACCATATTCAATTTCCCATTTATCATATTGAAGAGCTGCCTATAGACAAATGCAACATTCTTTGAGCTTAGTGCAGATGATGTGCTGGTTGTTTTTTTTTTGTTACACAAATGGTAAACAAGAGTTAGTCCAGTGCATTACACGTTATACAGAAGTACTGTGAATAGAGACTAGGAATCTAAATTTTAGACACTACTTAAACATACCAAGATACCTACATTTTAAAAAAGCATACACAACCAAAAAGTATAGCAGGAGTTAACATATACTAAAATACTGTGTTAGACTGGATGGGGGAAAAACAGACTCACTATATAAGCCGTCAATTTGACTTGCAAAATTTGCAGTGTGATTATTTTTGCAGAAAATGGTAGTGCAATTATTTTGTCTTTTGAGTTCTCTGCCCCATGAATGAAGTGAGAACTTGACATCTGAATCTACTATTATACATTTCAACCACAGCAGAATTCATATAATTTTAACAGATTTACATCTGGTGGGTGTAAGTCTGCATCCTGAATGGTTAGCTTCACAGTTGAGACTTGAATGTTTTAAACCCACAAATAAAAAGGGACAAAATAATTACACACATTTCCTAGAGATGTCTCTCTGTGATCTTAAAACCCTAGAATCCCTAATATTTTATATTTCCCACTTAATTCCACCATAATTGAATTTATGCACATGTATTAGAATTATCATTGATAAATATGTAGGCTGTAGTTATGAGATTTTTCAGTATCTGATCACCACTACATAAGATATCTAGTTTGCTTAAACTGGGAGATGGGGACAAGGAGCCTTACGCTCAGCAACGCTCTATGCTCTTTTTAAATATATGTGATTATGTTAATAACACAGAACATATATTACGGGAACATCCAAAGCCACCTTAAGTAAATAAAGTGTTAAGGTTATTGAAAATTATCATTTTGTGAAGACAGATAGTTTATTGCATTTATTTATGAAATGTCTGAACTTGTTTGATGCAGAAATTTATCTTTAAAAAAGTATTACTTTTCTGAAAACGACTCCCAGACACATTTGGTGCAACTTATATAATTCTGCAAAGATTCAGAACTTTTCTCGGAGTGAGCTTCAATTCATTACTGTAGGATCTGACTAGAGGTCCGCTGATGTCAAAGGAAATCCATCAATTTTTCTGAGCTCTCATACTTCAAGAATCCTATTATCCCAAATATGGAAAAGTAATTTGAGCTGCCCATAGATTGCAACATGTCCAGGCAAGAACACAGTCCTTGAGCACATGAATGGGCTCATAACCTTTTAATGTGCTGCCATAAATTCATATATAGATATATATTTTAAGATTGAACAAAGAAAGATGAAAACGCATGTGTAAAGCTTAAACCTTTAGGATTTACCAAGTGCACTCAAGCTCCAGCTTAAAAGGAAAAATTAACTCCTTCTAAGAAATATAAAATGAATAAGTGCTTCCCTTCCATAAAGCTTTCTGGACATACTATTAAATAACCCAGATAATCAGGAAACAAAATAGGTTGTTGAGTATGACAAGCTAAATTGGCTCCATTGCCACTGAAAATTGTCATGATGCACATTACCAACACATTGTTAAGGAAACATGAGTAAAACACCTTTTTATTCACACTTTTACAAAATAACCCCAAAACCCAAAAAACAAGAACAGAAAAAGCAACACTACTCATTGAATCTACTACATCAATTATTACCAGCATTCCGATGTACTGATTATAAACTGGACATGTTTGGTGTTTGAACTAAAAAAACAAGTAACGAAAGAAAAAACAGGTCCTAGACAAGTATTCAAGATCTAGATTTTTTTCTACTGAAATTTTTAAAATGTTTTTAAACATGAACATATTGCAAATTTATTGTTCTCTTTAAAACAAAATGGTTAAGCACTTCTAGATGCTGATAATTTTCTCTTTATAAAATTTTCAATTACTAAGACATTTTATTATTTTTTTAAAAAAAAAATCATTATCTTCAGAATTGCTAATTCAAGAGTAAGCGTTTGTTTCTCTGCCTGCAGTTGAAACAAAAGCACTCTGACCAAGTTCTCTCTCTAATTATGAAACAGATTTATTACTGAAGGTATTTTTTGCTGAGGGTTAGATTGAATTTCCCTTTTAGGACAATATATATGTGTGTGTGTGTGTGTGTGTGTGCGCGCGCACCTGTGTGTCACTCACTCACTCACACACACTTGGCTTTCAAACACTAATGGCACTAGGAGGGTACACTACATCCTTAGTTTTGTTGACACTTTATAGAATAGGACTTGGTCACTTTAATGATCGATCTGAAGTGTTGTCTAGGGAACCTGTACTGAAAACACATGTCTAGTTACACTGCTTCATAAAACAGAAGACGGTACACTTTATCTTCGAGGAATGATGACTGAGGAATGACTGAGGGATATGGTTAAATTGAAAAGGAATTCACATGATAGTATTGGGGGGGGGAAGAGAAACAAAAACACACAGCCTTGTGCAATGACGTTGAAAGAAGCAGTGCATGGGTATCAGAAGCTTAGCATTTGTGTACCCACAATCGGAACATGTTCAAAAAGTGATATTCAACGCTTCACAAAGGAAAAAAAAAATAGATGCCACAGCTTATACAAAAGTATTTTCATAAAATTTTCACAAAATGTTAACATTATTTTAAAAAAATAAAAGAGGATGCACAGGTTCTCTCTGCATGCACAGGCAGTGCTAATTGAGAACAAAATCAAGCAAGCACAGTGGAGCTAGAAAATGGGTGACTTAATACAGACACAAAAAGGCTGTACACAATGTTCTGCAGTTCCACTCCTGACAGAAAAACATCAGAATGTGTATCTTAATAAGGGCTCTCAATACACAAAAGCCTAATCGTTTACTGCTTAGCTTATCTATTGTTTAAGTTAAAAGAAAATAAGAAATGCATGGAGGTTAACTAGCTGGAAGAAATTTACTATGTTTTTTCATCAAATTTAAATTTAAAAGCAGTGTTCTCAATTTAAAAAATGAAGTAGTACATAAGGGCATAAAACCCTAACAGTGCAAATCATTAGCAGAGAAAGCCTGGTGCAGCTTCTTTTACAAGCTGGCCTTTATAACACATGAAACAGATAAAAATTTAGCCTTAGTTTACAATACAATCATTTTCCAAATCTGATTTTTTTAAAGTACAAAATCTCATAAATCAGGTTTTCTGTTGTTCATATACAATCAATAAAGGCTAAATTCAAATTCTATATTTTACAAACAAACAAGTCTGAAAAAGAAGGGAGTGAAGTATGGAAGAATGGTCTTTTGATGTTTTACTACTGGCCTCAAAAAAGTAGTGCTACAGATATCTGTGCAAAAGAGAATTTATTATAGTAATTCCCTATTTTCAAGGCATGAAATATTACATTGGATAGAACAAACAAATTACTTGTAACAAATCTAAGAAAGGTGCAAATGCACCAATCCCTGTCTAACAGTATATAAAGCAAGTTGGGCTCAGAATTGTGTGTCTGATAGCACCTGGCTTTTACTATTTCTTTATCAAATAATTAGATTTAAAATTAAGATCATTACGAAAGATCCCTGTTGGCCATACCTCACTCCTCTATATTCAGATTTTACAATTTTACAAATTAGATTGAGGTTGCCCTCTAAAATGTACTTGACTACCTCCTGCTAGGCAGATGGATTCCATTTACCGGGGGCAGGAAAGGCAGCACCAGCTCCAGTTGTGCAAAAAGTGAGAAGTGGTCAGAAGGAATAAGCGGGTGTGGACAGCCACTTATATTGTTCTCTATAAGCCAATGATGATCCAAAGGTCCCAGGATGCCAAGAATATTCAGCTGAGGTTTAGAGTAGAAGATGTAGTCAATAATACCCTAAAAAAAAGGAGGGGAGGAGACAAAAGTATGCAAAACATTTTTCAAAAGTAAATCAACCCAGTGGAAGCAGTTTCAATTGGTTTTAGATATGTGTCAGTATCATCACATTACTCCTGTACTGAAGTTTACACTAGTCGCTGCCAGATTCATCAAAAAATATCTACTCCCATGTGAATCTCCCCTTGGTTTAAGATCATACGTGGAGGTCCCACTTCAATTTCCATCATACTCTGAACCCAAGTTAGCCTCCACAAGAGCCAGGGCCTTTTCAATTGTTGCCTTAAAGGTGCAGAAAGCCCTTTCAAAAGGTGTATGTTTTAGCACACCTCCTGGCCCTCTGCAGAGCGGTCAAGATATTCTTGCTCCAGCATAAGTGTTTTGGGTTGCTGTAGGTGCTGAACTGGTGCCTGCAGCAAGTAACGGGCTGGATGTGGGCCAAACTTCAGCTGAATCCTAACAAGACTGAGGTACTGTGGGCACGTGGTGCTCAGACCTGCATATCCTGTTCAAGATGGGATTGCACTCTGCCCTGTAAAAGCAGGTATGTAGCTTGGGAGTACTCCTGAATCCAGCACTGCCACTGTCTTTAACCAGCTACAATTCCTGGGTAGGTATAGTCTGGCTACAGTGGTCTATGCTATGGTAATCTTTCAACTGGATTACTATAATGCATTGTACAGTCAGAACAATACATTGAAGGGCAGTCAAAACAATCAAATAGCTTTATCTGGTTATATCCAGATGGGTTCATATTACATTCATTCTTAAAGAGTTGATTATTTGCATCTGGGTCCAGGCATTTTATTTGTCCAGGCATTTTAAAGCATCATGCTGCTTCATGTTTAGTTTCTCTGCTGTTTTTACGTTTGATTTGTTCTGGGGTTTTAGGAATGTTTTATGGTGTCATGGTATTATTATATTGTGGCTACTTTTGGGTTTTATGTCTTTTGTACACCTTGCTGATTTCTCAGATAATGTTTAATAAATATTCTCAAAAAACCAAAAATAAATAATGCTTTAAATAAATAGTTGTTTTTTTTCTGTGTAGAGTTCAAGCACCTCTCATGTCACCACCTTCATGAGATTACTCTTCCATGGTCACCACCCTTTTAAACACAAGCTGTAGCTGCTGCTTTTGGGGGCACCAGTGTTAAGAAGTGTTGTTGCCTATGCCTGAGAGAGCTTGCTCTCTAATTGTAAACCTGCCTTCCTCTTTTCAAAGAGAGCTTTCACAATCCACTTCTTTGGGGGACTTATTCCTACCCTATGTTGACATTTATAGGCCCTACGTTTTCCTTCCATTCCTGTCCAAACAGATCGTAAAGCTTCTGGGCAGGGTTAAACACTAAATAAACCTTAGAATAGCAATAATACAATGGGAACGTGTTTCAGCTGACAGACTCTCACCTTGAAATCAAACGTGTAATTTGTATAAGGCATTAGGCCACTCTCATAGGCACTCTTCAACTTGAAACCATGAGTAATCCTTCCATTGGTGGTTCCATTTTTCCCATTACAACTGAAGTTGGTGAGACTTTCATTATACCTCAGTTCCTTAAAATCTTTGTGGTTTGTTTCCACGCCACCAGTGCTCAAATATTCAACCACACCTATGGTGAAGAGAATAAAAATACACCACAGTAAGCATGTTCATCGTAGTAGTATTGCATCTATCTTAATAGCACGAGTATCCCAAAGAGGCTGCCATACTCTGTTTTAAACCCTCACACCTACACATACCCATGACGGATTATCTAGGGGTGCTTCAAGACAAAAGGCTTGTATCATCGTTCATGAAAGTTTACTGGGGAACCAGATGACATCTTCCACTTGTAACCCTCCTGAGTTTTCCAACTGCTTCTTGCATCTTTTTCCTTACTGCAGAAATTCCAGTAAGGAAGAAACAGAACAGCTTTCCACTCGTTAGCACTAGAAGGCCTCTGCCTGGAAGCACCCTAGATGACTGCGATCCTCAGATCAATAAACCTAGCTGATCACCACCACTTAACATTCATGTATTTATTTAGTGTTCAAAACAATTAACATACATCAGTAATCCTTACAACAAATCTTTAAGGCAGCTCAGTATTATTATCCCCATGTTACAAATGAAATGTGGAGGCTGAGAAAACAAGGGCTTGATGGGATGGTGAGACTGAACTGGGGGCTTCCTGGATTGCAGTGGTCTCTTAGCCATCACAAGGTTAACATACTTCATTAATTCCACCTAACTGGTACTACCACAATCAAAGAGAAGTTTATCCCCAATTGGGTATTCTCTCCTGATTCTATGCTTTTATACCATAGTTCTTCAAACATGTATCAGCAAATTCTTGAATCACAATTATAATAATTAAATTGAATATGACTATGCTTACCAGAATCTGGCAGAGAATTCAGATCTGCACACAGTACAAGTGGAATTGTGGCATGTTCTCCCGAAGCACAGGGCTTGAGATTCCGAGAGGCTTTGTCAATTATGTTCTTTACTTCAGAAAGGAACATCATGGTCTGCACCAGCTTCACATCAGAATACTCTGGGTCCCAGTGCATGTGTGCATTTGCTACAAGGATAAGCTGTTTGTCGATTCCAGGATGTGGCTTGCCAGCTAAAATGGAAAATAAAAGGCACCTCAGATGGCAGAAATGCATGGGTTCCATCAGGTAAAACCCTTCTAGATAGATGAATCAGGTTAGTCAGTGGTGATTAACTTGAGCCTCACATTGCAAAGATTCGTTTAACTCAGCCATCCATTTTATGATTTTAAAACAAAAAGGGGTTTTGTGCTCCCTCTGCTGGCTTTATTATATTATTGACATGATGACAAATAGCCACAGAGACAAACTGCAAATAAGCTGTGTCTTTAAAACTAGTTCTACTACATACGATTTTGTAGCAAACATGAATACACACACACACACACAGAGTTGTACTTTAACTGCAGTATCTGTCTGTCATTGCACTTTCCCCACAGAACATTAAAGCCAAGGACACTCATAGAAATTCTGCAATCTGGAAAGATATTCGCCCTGTGCTGGTGTTACAGCCATAAAGGGAAGAAATGGGATACACCATCAGCTCTTCCCCCATCATTGTGTGCCTCAGGCCAGCTTTCCAGTGTACTAGTGTAGCTGCTCTAGTCTTGGAGGTTCACCGTGTCATTAACAACCTTAAAAGATCAGGGTTCTAAGTCATGTGGGGACCCTCGACGTGTAGAAAAGGCACTGGGCTGCAGACCATATTCCTAAACTCATCAGAAGCCATGTGACTAAGTTTGTGTGGCCCCAGGGCCCTTTGTATCCATATTGCCCCTTCATGCAAGTAATCTCTGAATAGGGCCATTGTCTGCACTGACGAACTGTAGATATGTTTACTTAACTAACAAGATACTGCGTCATTCAACACCAAAGACAAATCATCCATACGAAGATACGGAGTGTCTTAACTGAAGATACGCTGTGTCTTAACTACTAGAGCAGTCAAAGGAACAGGAAGATGAAAAACATGGGCCAGAGGAAAGTACAGGCATGACTGAGGGAGAGAACAGTGAATTCTAAATAAATCCTTTTCCCGCCTCAAGAGTCTTCGCTGTTTCCCCCTTCTAGTTTGAGCTGGTTAACCTTGTCTTTTAAAAAAAGGGGATGCATGAAATTCTGTCTGAAGTTATTTTTCTACTTTGGAGCAGGATGCCATTCTACATTCCCCCTAACAAAGGTATGCAAAATCTGAGTGGGAGATGGTGGAGGGCAGAAAGGCATTTGTGTTCCAGCAACTGCCTACATGCCCTTGGGATGTTCATTTCACCACTAGTGTTGAGTGCTAGACAGTTCTGACATGCGAGGAATGGCTTGCTTATCCCCTCCAGCTGGCCATATCTCCTCTGGAACAAATACAAGAACTCTAGGTTGATTTTCAATAACAAATTTGTTTCAACACGGATCATAGAAAGCTTTAAAAGCACCACTGGATAGTTATTAACCCTTTTTACTAATTACTTCCTGTGCACTATGAGCAGCTACTCTCAAACCCTTCTTTCCAAGCCAGCAAAGAGAGCATGCATACACACAAGATGGAAGTAGAATCCAATGCAAAATTGGATTATCAATTACTTACATGACATTTCTATTAATTCCTTTCGTAGCTCTAACAACACAGCAACTCCAATATTATCTTTTGTCATTACTCTGTTCAGCATTGCTTCAGATCCTTCTGAGTTTGCCATAGCCAGCTGATTGAATTCAACAGTATGCTTTTGAACCAAGGTGAACCTTTTAAAAGGCAAATCAGAACTGTATGTGACCTTGTATTTACCATGAAAAAGTACAAATACATTACTTCTGTATTTCCAAAATGCAGAAAGATATTGTGATACTGCTTTAAAACAGATTATGTAAATGACATTTTAATAAAATGGAAAATAAAAGGACTAAGTGATAGCTCACTACAACACACATACAGCTGCTACTTAAGCTGGATTTCTGATCAGGCAAGGAAAAATTGTAAAATTCTTACCACTTGGTAGGACTTACCATGAGGATATGGAGATAAATTATTACTTGATAAATGGCTGTCTGTATTTATCCTCAATCTACAAGATTTTTTCATTGCAGAAATTGTCCCGATTTTCAGAAACATGCTGAACATACAACTGCTGCCAAAACATCTCAAGTTTGACAGCAAGCTCTTGATACCATAACCAGAAACTAGCCCAAACTAGTGCTTCTGGAACGGGACAAACCAGCAGAGCTTGCAGAAGGGAGGTCCACTGAGTTGTCCTTTCCAGAAGTGTTAATTTGAGCTAGTTTCCAGAGTTGCTTTATTAAGAGCTAGTTTCCCGTTGCATTAGTGGCCATTTCCGCTAGTGAAACAAGCACACTGCCAGCATTGCATACTGCCCTGTAACTTTGCAAATAGTGTAATTTTTCAATAATTATTTACTTGACAACCACCTGTATATTTCAATGCTTTAAATTAAAGTTATTTGGTTTTAGTAAATGCTGGATTAATTATTTATATGGTGCTTCAGAGTTTTCAAAGTGCTTGACACACTTTATCTTAGTTCTTCAGTATTGCTTCCATATTGCACGATCGGGAGAGTCAATCCTAAAAAACATTAGCTTGCTTGGAGCCTTCTAGTACATGCAGAGCCAAGGTGCGATTTGAACAGGGGCCTTTATGACTTACGGGCTTAGCCACTAGACCAATGTTGCGTTTTACCATTAGAGTTACACTACCCTAATAACAATAATAATACAACATTTATGTAGCACTTTTAAATGCTCAAAGCACTCCACATGCATTATCTAATTGTAATTCTTGCAACAACCCTATAAGGTATCACCATATTGCAGACCTGGGATGTGGGGGAGAGTTGAGGCTGAGAGATTCATATGCCTAAAGCCACCCAGTGAGTGCATGGCAGAGAGATTCAAATCAAGGACATCCAGATTCATAGCTTAGACTTTTAGCCACTATGCTACACCAGCTATCTTAAAGTGCAACGTCTACAAGCGATCTCTAGAAAAATGTTCATTTCATTACATTTTTTGTATATATGTTATCAAAAGGTATAACAGTAGGAGTCAAATCTTTAATCAGTATATAAAAATATAAAATATCTATACTTTCAAATCACTATGAAGAATTCCATACTAGCCATTTCACATCCCTTCAAGAACTTCAGACTATTATGAATTCATAATGGACAACCAGGTTTCCTCATATTTCATTAGTAGACTATTTTACTACCCAAGCTAGCAAGTCCTAAATAGCTAGGGTATTATATTTTTGAAACAACAAAATATAAGGTGACTGAAGACAAGACTATAGGAATGCCTCAGAATTTTATGGGGGGGGGGGGGGAGATGATGTTGCTATGTGTCTTAATTCATTGAAGTCAAGACTTTTTGCTTACTTTTCTGTCTTGAAAAATATTGCACAACCATCAACATGCTTTCTTTCTTGTTCAGACATTGTCCTAGCTCTAGATTTTGGACTAAAGAATCCATTGTACCCACGTTCCTTCAGTTCTGCTAGGAAAAAATTGTAGTACTGCTCAGTTTCAACCTCCTAAAATGCAAAAAAAAAAGCATACAATTAGTTGAGTACCAGATATACAATGTAACTTGGAAAGAAAATGAAATTAAATCTCTAATCAAGACCAAGCTCTTCCAAAGTATTGTTATAAGGCAGGGCTTTGAATTAGGTCCTCTGAGAAAATGTGATGATAATGTCTACAAGGAGAAAAGACAGCAACAGAGATGGGGTGGGATGGGATAACAGGAAGAGACACAGGGTTAAGAATTCAACATAGTGGGTTAATACATAATGGAGCTGACAGAAGCAGACTTCCCTGCCCCATTCTGTCCTGGCAGCTCTCCCCTCTCCCACAACCTGGGCTGAGGGGAAGGGAGGGATCCTTGAAAACTGGATGGAGACAATCTCCAAAAGCAGAGACAATGAAGTAGCAGAAATCCTTCTCCAGCACACCTTGCTTCCATGTGTAAGTTCTGGACAAATCCCCCAGCCCTGCCCAAGTGAGAAGGCCTAGAAAACAGCCTGGTATAATTTAATGCTGTAGCTTTGTTTGAACTAAACAGGTGTGGAGCCAATTATTACCTAGATATAAGGTCATTAGTAGTTCATGTAAGCTGCTCTGAACTTCCTAATGAAGAGTGTGATACCATATACTGTACAGTCACCACACTGAATTGCTGTGAAGTGGCTTAAGTCACAACACAAGCACAGAGCAGGAATGAAGGAAGTGTGTCATTTTAATGTGCCTGTAAAGCATGTAACTCCATTTGACTGAAGAAGCGAGCTCAGTCATACAAAACAGTATCAGCTAATCTGCAGGGAAGTTCCCCACCTCCCAACTAAATGTGACAAGTAGAAGCTACTAAACTAATAGTGACTAACTGAAATAGACTAGAACATCAAAAGGGTCCATAGAATTCACACAAGATTAAACTGGACTGTTGCTGAACCTATTTCAACAAAATCATCATCATCATGAGCCAAATTATAAGTGAATCCCAGCAATCTATAAAAGCAAATTAGGAACTGCAGTGACAATCCTGGAGGTCTTTGATGCTAGACATGGTACCAAGTTTTGCAAGAATCACAATGTGTAATTTTAAGAACTCTTATGAACAAGGAGCAAAAGTATAAGGCTTCCACACGAAATAGCCTTCAAGGTTTGACGAACCCATAGTCAGTACAAACACTATCCACAAATGTGGAACCACCAATACACGGCTTTCCTCTAAGAAACAGAGGACAAGCAGACACTGCACATAAATAGGATACCCACTATTTTTACTGACAAAGCACCTGACAAAGGTCATCACACTAGACCAGTTTGCATGGCGACCATACCAATAAGAAAAACAATCAAGTCAGAATGCAAGGAACTGCATATTTTAAGGAAGAATGGAAAGGGGGGGAATGACAATGGAGGGAAAGGCAGAGAATCTGGGAAGAGCTTTCATCCACTTTAAATGCATTTTAAAACGTATATGTTATAATTTTGATCTACTGAGGCCCACCTTAAGTTCTTGAGATAGGACAGGCTATAACACTTAACATAACAAGCATAATAAATTTTCTCTGGCTTGGTGAAGTGTGCATTAGCCAGCAGGGTTGACCCTAATTCCTGTTTTCTGCTTCAAGGCCAATGTAATCCCCAGCAGAGAAGCTCTGCAACTCTTTTTACTGCATCTGCTAGTTTGGCACTCATCTGCAGCCACATAGCCCTTCCTTTTAACAGATGGGAGAGCAAATGAATCCCTACACAAGAACGATAAATCAGGAAATGATTCTAATGTGCCTCTCGCTATGGGGGTGGGAGGGAGTGGAAGACAACAAACATTTGAATTTCATAGTCATCCTTTACTATTTCTCTACTCAGCTGATTGTATTAGTGCAATTACATCCAAATAGTTCTTAGAGCAGAAGCTGATGGCTCATTGCAGATATACTGGAAGACCAAAAGAGCACACTATAAGTGTCACATAGTGAAAGTAACTTATACACTGACAGGAATTGCTTAGGTTTAAACTTTTTTAAAATGATGAATATATAAACAAAAAGGAACAAAATAATTTCTCACCTGAAGGCTTATGATGTCAGCATTACAGCTTAAGATTTCCTGCATAATAGCCTTTTTCCTGTATTCCCAATTCAGCGCCCATGACGGGCAGTAACCATATAGCTGCCGAGTAGCATATTTGTCACAGAGGACATTGTAACACATGACAGAAAACAGAGCTGCAGAATAAAGAATTTTATTCACACACGCAAGTGGCCTAATTTAAACAAAATATGACAATATTACTTCTCCTCTCAATAAATTGATTCATTTTCGGCTTGGTATATTTAAACTCCAATATGACGGTTGACCCTAAAGAGCAGCATATTTAAGTTTCTTTACAGAAAATAGAAACCCAACTTTAGCTGACAGATAATGGACCAGTTCTCATATCAGAACAAGCCATCATTAGTTAATTTAGCCTTGGAGCGCTTGGCATGTGCCAGCTGCCATTTTGAATATCCAAGCTCTGGTCGGTGGTTGCTGTGGCTTGTCATATTGTGCAAACCTGGACGACGGGGGGTTGTGTGAGGGTTAAACAACTCTCGCACAACCCCAGAACAGACCATGGCTTGTGTGAGAGTTGTTTAATCCTCGCATAACCCCTGCTACCCAAGTCTGCATGACACGACAAGCCACCGCAACCACTGGGCTAGGTTTGCATATTCAAAATGGTGGCTGGCACACACCACAGCAGCCCCATGGTTTAATTAACCCATGGTGACTTATTGTGACATGTGAACTTAAGTCAACATTTTTACATTTTGGTTTTAACAGCTGATCCTGTTTCCTGGGTTGATTGTCCTTTATTGTCATTTTTATGAAATTGCTATTTTTAAATGTTCTAATTAAATGTTTTAATTTTCCCTGAGTGGTTCTTTTACACTAGAAGGATGGGGTATAAATGCTTTAATATAAAAAAATGCTAGGTTTGAACTTCTATTGTTTGCCAAGATGGCATAGCATGCAATTTAACTTGCTGGTACACTCTTCTTTGAAATGAAGTCCAGAACTTCCCTCTACATGGTCATCAGCCAACCTAAAGCCAACTTATACTAAGAACTTTTCCAAGGCAAGGATAATCTTTAGATTACTAAGGAGCTCTTGCTGAATTTCAAGCCTAAATCAAATGAGTGTGTGTTTCATACCTGGAAATAAGACCCATTGAAATCTGCATGACTTACTTCTGAGTAAACATGTTGCAAAGGAGTGGGCTACTGAATAAGGAAATGATGTACTTTAACACTCACAAATGATTGAAGGATTTGCCCCAATAGGTACTATTACTGAAAATAGTATTTTCTATTATAACACTGGACAACATTTATTTTAAGACAATTCCAAGAATTTTCAATCCAATGAATATGCACATACAGAGATCCCTTTAAAAAAGTATTTCTCTGCCATGTAAACAGATTTTCTAAACAAGTTTTGACAGCATCTATAAAGTAATACATTATTTTAAAATGTTTTAGAGAACAAAAAAGTTTAGGCATCATAATATTTCTATTTCTAAACATAAACACAGCTTTACCTCTAAAATTTCTACACTAGTTGCTATAAGAAATGGAATTTTAAAAAAATTGCCTAGGCAAAGAAACTGGAAAGTTCAGTAGTCAGAGAAGAAAGCACAGATTACTTGAGTGTTACCTGTTGGTCTCGTTCGATCTGGTTCTTGCAACATAATCCAAGATCTAGGAGGCGGCTGCTCTGTAGAAACTATTAAGGAAGACAAAAATAAATATGAGATGATATTTATTCTAAAGGGCAGAAATACATGTGCTAGAAAATCACTACTTACTTCTTTTTGCAGTACCTGCCAGGTTATCAAGCAAGTAATTCAGTAGCCTTCTTGTTCCATCTGGTTCCTGATAGAGATTCAGAATATCCTGTGTAAGTGGGTTTCCTGTAAAAGTGTTGGGAAGGGGGCGAAACATGAGACCTCAGAAACAACGTGGATTTGGGTGTTTTTGTTTTCAAAGCTAGTATGGGAAGCTATGGGAAGATCAATTCAGAACACTAGAAGTAAAATTATTATTGAACACCTGAGGCTTTCACTTCATATAACCATCACCAAACTAGATTTATTTGGGATGGAGGCGGGGGAGGAGAAATACAAGTCAATAATATAATAAAGACTGGGGCTTATAGGGGCATGAAAAATAGTAGAGCTAGCTCAACATCTTATAAAGGGGGGAATGTTCTTTAAGAAGGAATGCAGTCTGGAGATATTGGAGAAGAACCCAATTTTAAAGCGTTTAGTTCTTAGTATGTCAATTCCAGGTAGTAGTTTTATTTATTAAAAATCAGCTTGAGAGTGATGGTTAATGTGGAATGAAAGCAAATGAAAAATGTAGACAAAGGGCAAGAAACAATAAATAAAGTTCATACCTTTCAAACCCAATGTCTGTAACTGAAACAGTTTTCCCAGCTCAAATGGTAGAACTCGTAACAGGTTGTTATTTAAATGGAGTTCCCTATTAGCAAGTCAAATGAAGACAAAAGCAGTAAAATATACATAAGTTATTTTAAACTAACTAGTTATTTTAAACTAATTGTTTAAGTGCAAACAAGAAAATGCACTAAAAAGCTGTACTTCAAAAATAATGGAAGACTGAATAGTAAGGATTAGCAATCTTGCAGAATTAAAACAAAACAGAACATGATGAATTAAAACAAACTGGCTAGCAAGTCATCTGAACATAATCTTGTTAAACTATTAATGAAGAAAAAAATATGGAGCAACAATTTCTATAGTCGGGATAACTAATGAATGACATAAGGAATTAAGACACTAAATATTTAAACAGTAGCTAATCACCTTACATTAAAATATATAAGTAAGCTGCTGGGTCTCTTTACCACTTTTTTGTTCATTACACAGTTTCACTGTTTACAGGTACATCGAAAGAATTTTTTATCAGAAAACATTATGGAATTAATTTATTTTGGAATGTAGTAACAGTACATTCAATGCATAAAGTTGGATCTGAAATTGTAGCTCCATCATTCTCTCCTCTTCTCTGCATCTCGCTGAGCGCCCCATCAAATCTGCTCTGCAGCATGTGCAGAGGAGGAAAGGATGGGGGAAGTCCCATTCTGCCAGTGGTATCCCTTCCGCAGGCAGAACTACGATCTTGGATCTAACTTACTGCCAGCAATACGATGACTGCTGGAAGTATCAAGACTAAGCTAGTCATGGCAATGGGCAATAATTCCATTATTTTTTTTCATTTAATTATTTAGTCTAGACAAGCCAAGTCATAATATTTTAAAACAAAATTTCTGGCTCAGACAAGATATTCTCAGGACAGCCCAATTTAGGTAAAATTTTCAACTACTTATACCAATCACATCAGTTACATATATGTAGTCCTGAAAAGAGTGTTATAATTAGAACAGTCAAATCTGTCAAATTTGTTTTTTCAGTTTCTCATTTTCCAATTTTAGCTTCTGTTTGTTCCAAACAACGAAAAAAACCCCAGTCTTCAATTCAGTTCATCCAGGTGCAACTTGCAAATGGATAATACATGGATATTTGGTCCGCTTTTCCTGAAGCCTATGTATAACTCTCTCCCTTTTAAAAAAAAAAACCCGAATGGTACACTTGATGGGAAAATGACGATATTCCTATATATGTAATGTGTGTGTGGGTTGTTGTTGTTTTCTTTCTTTTTCATGAGTTATTTTCTATTCTGTTTTGTTGATATTCAAAATAAAAAAGGGGGATCAGTTCATCCAGACTTGGAAGTTCTACTTGTGTGTGTTTAAAACCCATATACAATGTGACCATTTCTCCTAAAACATGCAATTTTGTACATAATATTGCTTAATATACAAGTTTTAGCAAGCAATTTCCCCAGTATAACACATTTAATGTGATTTTCACAGATGTACATATTTTGGTGTGCACTCTTCCCTAATATATGCATTTTGTATGTGTTTCATTGAAGAACTGCATTACAAAATTCAGAGAAGAGCTCTTTTTAAGGGACAATTGAATTCCAGTTTGCATATTGATTTAAATGTGAGAGATTAGGCGGATGGTTTTCTGTAGGAATGCATCCTGCAGTGCACTTTCTCCAAGTTCAATCATCAGCACTCCCACTCCGTTATAATTTCATCTTCCTCCCCGACACCCCCCACAAGGTAAGTGTAGAAATCATTGGTGGGAGACAAGGGGGATGGAGCAAGGCAGAGCAAGTCCAATCTCACTTTGCATTCAGTGGAGAATGCCGGCACAGCCCTGATGCAAATTAGCAAGATATTGGTACCTTTTCTTTAAATATCAGAGACATGCAAGATAGAGCAATATGATAACACAGAACTGAATAGAGGAAGTATACTGCAGAAAGTTGCTAGTAGCAACTTTGAAGGAAGCAAAAATATTTAAGAGTTGTTCAGTTTCTCTGGTTATTCTTGTTTTGACCATAATGAAACCACTCCTTTCATTTGTAGTATTGAATACCAACACTGATGCTGCTTTTATAATGATTTAGACTTCTACATTTTAGAAGTTACTGTTCAAGCCTTGCTATGAGTATTACCAATGATCCAACAGGTAACAGAACTATTACATTTGTAGTGATGAACTGACTTCACAAATATCCTAGTGCTGCTATTGTTTTATGGGAAAACATGACAAGCAAGATGATAGGACTTCAGGAAGTAACATTAGATTATCGTAAATTTAAGGAACAAAACTAGGAAATATTCATCACTATGAAGGACAGTGATATTTTTCAGGAAAACTTTATGTGGAACTCTAAACAGCACCAAACATCAAAGTGCACACTGAATTGCCAAAGGACTGATCCAAAAGGCCATACAGCAAGCTCATTGGACTCATAGGTTCCCTTTTTTGAAAAGCAGTCCCCTACAGAGCTGGACAGAACATGCCTGAAATTTGAGACACATTCAGGAGTGACCACTAATGTATAGCAGTCCTCCTCCAGGATGACAAAAAATAGGTGGGGTGAGGAAAAGCAAAATAATCCTTGTTTGTGCTCATGTGAAAGATCTTCTGCATTCCTAATAGCCCACAATCTGAAAGAACTCTGATTCAGAATATAGAATATGAGCAACCAGAAGTCCAAAAGATTACAATGCAAACTAGAAATCAATCATCTAAGTAGAGCTTTGTTCCAAATTAGTAGAGCTGACAAAGGTTAGATTCTTGCTATACCACAATACAAAATAATGCAGAAATCTCGTGGCTTCACACTGGACTCACAGATGAAACAATCAAGCTGCTTACCTGAGTGACACCATGTTTCCGAGCTCTGCTGGCAAACTGCGGATTTTATTAGATGACAGGTCCAAATATACCAGATTGTGAAGCTTGGCAATGTCTGAAGGAATACGGGATAAGGAGTTGTCACTGAGATGCAAAGCTGTCAAGTGGGTCAGTGACCACAAGGATGAACTTAGGCTTCTTACTTTCCCTGGAAAACAACAGGAACACAGGTATTTTATATCTAAATCTGCACCTGTATATACAATTTTGCAATACAAGCAAAAAGGCAAGACAATTTCTACAATAATCTTCTCTTCCGGTGTCAGATACCTGTCAATTAAAGTTGTACAATGAAAACTAGTTTGCCTGCAATTGTATATCTTAAAAACATCTCAGCCGAGTTACTTCATACACACAACATTATAACTTTTCACATTTTTAGTGTTGGGTAATGCTAAGGGTATTCAAGGAGATTGTGGCCCAAAATCATTCCCCCCTCCCCCCACAGGGATCTCATTTTTGTAGGAACAATCCTTGCACTGAGTTCAATAAATATGTTAAATTCATTTGGAAACATCAAATATTGGGATCAATGGGTAGTCTATTTCCTGGGAATCTTATAGATTTATACTCTGCTGATAGCCCAATTTCCAAAACATAGTACTTCAACATTCATCATTTATATGTTCCAAATTGGAACTTCAAGATAAGCGGTAAACATCTGGTGCTTAACATCAAGAAGATCGCAGAGCTGCTTCCAAACTGATTTCTGAGGGAAAGACAACAGGAGCTGGGAACAGCTGGTTCAGTATGACTCATCCCTTAGGGTTGATGGTATAACTGTTGCAGGTCATCAAACTAGGAATAAGGTAGAAGTTAGAAATGATCATAAAGGAAGAAATGATAGCCATTTAAAGAGGCCAAGGATTTATAAGATAAATTGTATACAAGTAAGACACTTGGGAACGGATCAATGTTTAAGTTATGCACGCTAATGTTAGAACCAGTGGAAACTGAGTACATGGTACTGAAAAAGAACATGTAGCAGCATATTGGAAATCTGGTGGAATGGTGAGAATCTGAGTGTCATTCCTTCACTGTGGAAAATGTTTGGACAGATACTCATACTTGATGTGCTTTGCATATGAGGGCAGCTGAAGAGGCGACAAATAAACATTAAAGAAATAACCAGGTCTGGATGGAATAGATCTGAAAACTCTTAAAAGAATTCAAACATGAAATCATTGACCTACTAACAAAACTGGATACTAAATTGATCTCCATACCAGATGGTCAGCATACCATCATTAAAAATAGGAAACTAGGAAATTACAGGCCCATTGCCTATCCCAGAAAAAATGGTGGAAAGTTTTATTAGCTTAGAAGAATTAAACACACACAAAAACAAACATTCCCCAAGAAAAATCAACATGGCTTCTGCAAAGGGGAGTTCTCCTTTACCAATCTTCTGTAATTCTTCAGCTGTCAACTAAGATGTAAATAGGAACAATCCAATCGTTATATTATGGGCAAGATCCACATATCGGCAGTAGGCTCAGAAAAGACAAAATAAAGTATTCTTCAAATAATTAACTTATGGAATTCATTGCCACAAGAATTTTAACAACTGAGGCAATTTTAAGACGGAATTAGACAAACTCATGGAAGATAGCTATCAATGGATAAATAGAGACTTCAGGTTGAGAGGCGATATGCATCTGTATATCAATATCTGAGGAAGGGAAAGACAGGTGGAACACTGTAGGCTCTGAAAACAGATGGATGTCACTAGATGATCCAACAGCCTGATCCAGCAGGGCTCTTATCTTCTTGTGGATAATTAGGAAATACATGCATGAAGTGCCAGGCATTTACAGAAAAGTACCAGGTACCAAGAGAGACCAAGAGGAAAGACCACTCTTCCCCTTGGTTATTCAAGTAGCCCATATTTTCTTTAATTCCAGTATTTTCTTTAATTCCAAATGCTTCTCAAGTCCCAAACCTCCCATACTGGCTTTATCACTTTAAATCAAACTGGCAAATTTAAATCAAATTTCCGGTTCTCTGATCCACATCTTTCCTGAACATGAGTGCATGAGAACTGGTTGCTATAACAAGTAAAAGATATTAGTCTGCAACTAAATAGAGCTTTTATATAGGAGCATAATTCAAAAGCTTTAGTCATGCAGCTGACATGCCTTTTGCTTAGAGACAAGGGAGCATTTATGAAATCATAGATTTCTGTTTGACTCTCACTTGCTAGGGAGGAACATTTAAAGGCTAAAGACCAAAACTATCCAGAAGCATCATCTAGACGTTGCTGGATTGCACAATCTTTCTCCATAAGATGGAAAACAAGATTCTCTTTTGTTGATAGTTTAAAACTTCATTATGGGCACAGCATCTACGTGCAGAGGATTCCCATAGCCTTATCAGAGCCTTGTTTCCCCCTTCTCCCATGTGTCTGTGCACAAGCAGGCAGGGAGGTATGGGCAGACCTCTCATATCCCCTTCCAACCTTACTCCCTTCCCTCAGAATAAATTACTTTTTTACTCCTGTTCCAACACACATGTTCTGAGCTGAGACGTAGGGCTGGATGGGTATATTGGAGGCATTCACTGATTGCCCTTTCACTCTATGAGCCCCCATGTGTATGTAGTTGGTGGAAAGGAAATAAAACAAAACTTTATTGAACCTAAGAGAATCCTCCACATGTGGGTGCTCCATTCACAGTAGACTGGATCATGCCCTTAGTTTTGTTCAATAATACAATATACATCACCTATTGTGTCATATTTATACTGCTTTAGTTCAAGTCAGAGTTGTTTTGGCATTGATTAACACTGTGTTTTGACATTGACTTGGTTCACACGTAATGACAACCTATCAGTTGTCTGCAACTTTACGATAAGGTCACACTGTACAACCTATGAAGGACCCGATTGTGGTTATGCAACTAAAGCAAAAGAAGTAAGCCTGCTGCAGGCAGCGTGAACACTCATGCACAACAGCCCACTGGTTCTTAAAGCAATGGATTGTCATTACGTGAGGACGGGATGAAGATTTCATTGAGAAATTGAAACTAAATTCAACATGTTCATTTGTATTAATGTTAAACCAGTTGTTTTATGTTTATTATAAGAATCAAGACTTAAAAAATATTAAACCCCAAACTATTTCTTGCCACTCTGCTTCCTGCCACTCTGTATTCCTTCTCTTACCACTTATTTCCAACTCTGCCCAGTGCGATTTTTTCCCATTGGCTGCTTCCTCCGAGGACATAATTGTGTACATCCTCCGTGGATCAGGTGGATCGTACTTTTCTTTGGGCATTCCTGTCAAAAGTAATGGAAGAGGTTGTCCAAAGAAACATAACCAACTTTTGTTGTAAGATAAAATTCTTAATAGAAGCACCTCCTTTATTTTGGACTAGAATGTTGTAACATATCAATCTTTGATTAATACAACGATCACAACCATTTCCAAACAAGGGAAATGCCAATCTCTTAAGTGTAAACACAGAAGTAAAGCAATGAAGATGGCTTTGACATGAGTCACTCCAAAGCCCATATCAACCAAAATCACATACAGAATGACCACATTCAGATTCATGTTTTGGAGAAATGAGCAATGGTGAGCATTTAGGCGAAGGAGGAGAGGAGCACGTGAGCCCAAGGCTCACTGCTACTCATTCCAATCCTCCAAACCATGGTTTGAGGATTGCGTCAATCTGACCAACGTTATGCACAGTGCCTAATCCACCAGTGGAACTGAATATATGGGGCAGTATACAATGTGACACTAGTGCTAATGACAATTACACTGTGGTAGCATAAATGACCTCTTACAGAAAACCCATTGCACAAGCAAATGCTCATGCTAACACAATGTAATTAGCAATAACCCTAGTATTGCACTGGATACAGATCAAGATTCTTCCAAAAACAGCCTCCCAGACATACTGAAAACTTGATAAGCCTCCTACTTTCACTGCCTGCATAGGAATACACAGAGCAGGGGATTTGTCAAGCACCTGGCAGGCAACAAGATACGGCTGGTGATTTGTATTTGGCTTGATGGGTCATCAGTTGTATAGGCCAAACTTAAAAAGAGTTTTTTCATTCTGTTTTCCATTGGTTTCCCTCCCCTCCTCCCTCCACACCCCAATTCAGTAATTTTTTTCATATTTGTTGCAACAGGTATCTACTGTAGAGAGTGTGTGTGTGTGTGTGTGTGTATATATATATATATATATATATGGAATACATATTGAGCCTGTTCAGACAGAGTGCTAAGCCATGGTTAGGGCACTAATCCCTTTGCAGCAAATGGTTAGTATGCATGCTTAAACAGTGGTTATGTAGCCACCATGGTTAGGAATAGTTCACACGACACATTAAGTTATGGTTCACACAACACACTAAACCATGTTTAGCTCAAAATGCTTAACCACCATGGCTTAGCATGTCATCTGAACAAGGTCATCTATCAAAATGATGTTTCTACTACTTTCTTAGTTCAGTTATGAAATGTACAAGAGTAGCTATAACTTACTTTTATAATATTATAACTTATTTCTGGAATTCACAGGTTTATTCATGTTATTTTATCTTCCTTTACATTTTTCTCCCAGGTATGCTGGACAATCTTTAGTACCAGATTAGAATTGTAAGTATTCTGCATCTCAAACTGAAAAAACAAATTTCTGAAGGTGGGAATTCCCCTCCATTGCTTGCTGAACAAAGCATTCATCCTCTGTTCTCCTCTACCCAGCAATAGGCTCATGGCATTTTAATCTTCTAACTGCCTGTAACCCACCCAGAGAATGATTAGTTATTGAGCAGATTAGAAAAGTAATAAATAAATAAAATAAATAAGTTTAGCTGGTGGTCATGCCATTATACTGGCTGAAGTTCTGCTTATTTTTGTTGTCTAATTTACCACTGCCTCATGCACAGGCATAGTCCCACCACTACTGCAACAGATGAACGAATGAATGGCCTCAACAAACTGGTAACACTATTTCGTTTGAATTTAGAACAGTCCACAATAGTGCAAAATTGTTTTCAGGCCTAGCTTTAGCTTTTTGACCCACCCCTCCCCCGGCCAAGTCAATATCCCTCTTTCTACTACCAGTTTCAGCTGATACACCAGCTGCGCTCCTTCCTAGAGTTGGAAGACCTAAAAACGGTAGTGCATGCGCTGATAACTTCGAGGCTCGACTTCTGCAATGCGCTGTACATAGGGCTACCTTTGTGTCTAGTCTGGAAACCTCAACTAGTTCAAAATATGGCGGCCTGGTTGGTCACCGGTACACCTAGGGGTGACCATATCACACCAGCTTTAAAATCACTCCACTGGCTGCCAATTAGTTTCTGGGCGAAGTACAAAGTGTTGGTTATTACCTTTAAAGCCCTACAGGGTTTGGGTCCAGGTTTCCTGCAGGATCACCTTCTATAAAGACTGATCTCTTCCGGCAGGCCTACCCAGTCTAATTTTAAGACTTTGTTGATTTTAATAATGTAATTTTTTATGCTTTTAATCAGTTTATGTATTGTATATTGTATTTTATATTGCTGGTATTGATGTTGTTCCCCGCCTAGATCCGGAGGGAGAGGCAGGTAAGAGATAAATATTATTATTATTATTATTATTTCCTCTTCTTCTTCAGCCCACCATCTAGCCATACCTGGTTGATGCGCTTTTTCTGGAAAAGTATGAAAAGCAACACCAAAAATGGTATTGGGCATGCACACTACATGCAGTTTTCTTAACACACTTGCATAACTGTTCTTTTTATTCCAAAAAAAAAACACAAAACCCCCCAAGCCTACAGCTTCCAAAGCTTGTTGCCTGAGGCCGCTGCACCATACTTTATGGATTATTGTTTATAAGTACAGAAGTAAAACTACTCTGGGATGCGACCTGGGGTCTATCATCATGCACAGTTTTAATTCCTGTGAGGTCTTACAGATGGCCAATACCTTACTCACATATTTGATCCTTCACCTCAAAACATTATGAAAAATAAAAAGATACTGAATGACAAGTGCTATAAACAACAAAGTAGCTATGTGTTATTTAATTAGTGTTTTCACCATAGTAGGAATTCCTTGGATATAACTGAGATTTAAGTGATCACGCTGCCCTTTTAATGAAAGTGTCAAATGTGTAGAATTAAACAAACAATTCCTTATATTACTCATGATAAATGTACACCATAATTATTCAAAGGTCATCACCACCTGTTTCATACATTATAAAAATGTGACAATGTATCCTTTATTTTATTATACAAAACAACTTCTTACATTAAAATTAACAATTTAAAAATTAGGTTGATCACTGGCTGCTCACTTGAAAGTCAGGTTGCTTATCTGTACCTGAAGTTCTTCGAGTGGTCATCTGTGCATTCACATATGTGGGCTCAGTGCCTGTGCGGAGCTCATTTCGGGTGGGGGGGGGACTTCCAACAGGTGAGGGGGGGAAATTGGCGGGAACCCCTCCCAACCATTTCAGTGTGCACACTCCAGCAGTTTCCCACCTCTCCCTCAGTTCAAAAGAGAACGCCAATTGTGGTCCCTTTGAACCAAGGAAACACATTTGGTACCGTAAACAACTGATCTTGATACTGAAGAGGAGGTGATGGGAGGGTTGTGTGAATACACAAATGACCATTCGAAGAACTTCAGCTACAGGTAAGCAACCTGACTTTCGTCGTCATGGTCGCTGGGCATCATACATATGGGTGAATATCAAGTTTACTCACAAGGAGGAGGGTTTGGAATCCTATTGCAAGATGGCAAACAGCACCACTTGAACAAAAAGAGCAATCCTGGTGAGCTCGGGCGTCCAGCCAGTAATGCTCTACAAAGATAGATGGAGTTGACCATATTGCCACCTTACAGAGGTTCTCTAATGATACACCCCTTTGAAAAGCCACCAACGTAGCCACGGCCCTCGCAGAATGTGCCTGAATTTGTTCGGAAAGATGAAGTCCCACTAGGTCGTAGGGTAAAGAGATAGTTTGTACTATCCATGAGGCAAATCTAGGAGAAATAGCTGCTAAATAAACTCTAATGAAGTTGTAACCCCTTCACATGTAGATTTAATAAAAATTGCAGCATATTCTCCAAAGAACAGACAGCAAGGTTTAAACATTTCTTGGCTGCAAATGATGTAACGCCAGTCCATTTGGCACTGTAAGATTTGCACATGGTAGACTTCCTCGCAGCACCAATATAGCCTGTACTGAAGTTGGCATAGTCATCGGGGCTGGCTCATTCTTTACACTGTCAGGCACAGCGTCCTGAGACCATGGTGCTATATCCTTCCCCCATCCTGAGAGAGTAGATTTGGTACAAGTGGGAGTTGAAGATGACATCCTCGAGATAACTGAAGGAGGTGCGGGAACCACACCTGGCAAGGCCACAACGGAGCCACCAGAATACAGTTTGTCTAGTCCCGCGCTATTTTGGCTATTACTCACATTAGAAGTGGTGAAGGAGGAAAAATATAAAAAAGGGGGGGCTTCCACTGTGTGTAAAGGCACCTCCTTGAGACATCTCTACTTTGCCTGCCCAGCTGCAAAAGTTTTTGCAGACCGCATTGTATGCTGTTGCAAATAGGTCCCACACAGGGTGTTCCCACTTCTGAAAAAGCTTCTTCCGAACCTTCCAATTGAACTCCCATTTGTGGGAAAAATGATACGAGCGACTAAGCTTGTCCGCCAACACACTGTCTGATCCTGCAATATGAATAGCAGTCAGTCCTATTCTCCTCAGTATGCACCACTCCAGGATTTGCATTGCTAACTGTACAATGTACTAGTGGAAGGGAGTGTGTCCCTCCCTGTTTGTTCAGGTAGTAAAGTCAACCACTTAGGACAATGTTGAAGGCCTTCAACACCCTCTCGACACCAAGATGTTCTATGTGGTTGATGTAAGAATGCCTTGAGCCTGAAGCGATCTTCAGTGTGTGACCCACCTGATCAATGAAGCATTCATGGTTACAGTCAATGTAGGAGTGGGTTGTTTGAAAGGTAGCCCAGAAGGAGGTTGATTCGTACTGTCCACCACCTCAATGAGTCCTTCACTCCCGGCGGGAGCTGAAGAGCTGTGGTTCTGGCATTCCCTCTGGCACTGAAGGCCCTGATAAACCAATTCTGCAAAGTCTGCATTGACAGGCAGGCGAAACGCTTAAATACTGTTGTCAATGCCATTAGACCTAGCAGTATCTGGACTGATTGTGCAGGAACAATTTGCCTGCGGATAACTTGCTTTGATAATGACAATAAAGACTGAGTTCAATCTCTGGGGAGACATGCTTGTGTCATGACTGAGTTGATCTCCACTCCTATGAAGTGAATAGTTCTGGATTGAGTCAATTTTGACTTCTCTATATTGACGCATAGCCCCAATATCTGTAAGAGGTTTAAAGTGTGGTAAATATCCTCTTTCAATTCTTCAGCAGAGGCCATACAATGAGCCAGTCGTCTATGTAAGGTTTTATGTTGGTGCCCTTGTCATAGATGGGCGCAGAGCACTGCCATGCATTTTATAAAAATACGCGGGGCCGTACTTGAAACTGGAATGGCCTGATTATGAACCTAGGGAACCTTTGAAATCCTCTATAACAATGTGAAAATAAGTGTCCTTCAGGTCAATAACTGCAAACCAATCTCCCTTCTGAGGTAGCAGTAGGATTGATGTCAGTGTAGCCATCTGAAACGTCTTTGGCACTCATTTATTTATTATTACATTTATATACCACCCCATAGCCAAAGCTCTCTGGGCGGTTTACAAAAATTAAAAGGCTGAACATTAAAAAGTCAATATATACAATTGAAAACCATAAGATTAATTTATTTATTACATTGACACCTCTTAAGTCCAAGGTCGGTTGAAGTCCCCTATCCTTTTTCAGGACCGTAAAATAGCAGGAATAAAAGCCCTAATGAAACTCGTGAGACGGTACCAGCTGCACTGCCCCTTTCAGTAGAAGTGTGCCGACTTCCGAGAGCAGCACAGGGGTCGGAGGTGTGCATTTGACACCCGAAAAAGGAGGAAGAGCATCTAATTTGATGTTGTATTCCCTACAAATGATAGCTAAGACACAGGAGTCCATTGTAATTAACTCCCATATTGGGAGAAAGGTTTGCAGCTTGTGACCGAAGGGTACTCAATGAGGACCATTGCATATTGGGGTGATAGAGTCAAAGTCATTGCTTTTTCAGGTGCTCAGACCTTTGGCGGGTAGGCTGAAAATGAGATGAGTGGCCAATGGAACGTTTAGGTTCCTGGGACCAGAGTTGGCAGTTCTGATGCTCTGGCTGCAGGTGAGTTTGCTGGAAAAGCTGCTGACAGTATCATCAGCGTTGTCTAACTACTTGCTGTGGTTGATAGAGGCCCAACTTGCACGCTGTTATTTTCACTTTTTGAACTGTATCCATTACTTCGTCTGTCTTCGAATTGAAAAGGCCTTCCCCGTCAAAGGGAAGGTCTTCTATGTGCAACTGGGCCTCCTGAGAGAGGCCAGCTGAATTCAGCCAGGCATGTTTGCCAAGAGTGATTGCACTCACCATTGCCTTTGTATCATAGTTTGTCTGATGCTGGGCTGTATTAATTTGCTGCCTAGCCACTCTTGTAGTCTCCTCTTAGAATACCCTAGCCAACTCTTGCTGGTCGTCTGGAAGATAGTCACATAGTGACCCCATCTCCCAGTTAAAGAGCTGGTACCGGGCCATTGCTGCCTGGTAGTTAGTCACTTTCAGACCAGGGCCATAGACTATCTACCATCTACCAAACAAATCTAATCTCCTGCCCTCTTTGTCTATGGGGGAAGAAAGGATCCTAGGCGACTTTCTCTGAGAGGACTCCACGATGACGGAATTTGGTGGAGAGTGTGCGAACACAAAACTCGCTTCCTTCTGTTGGTCTGGTACATATTTTCCAGTCTCTTTTGATGTCAGTGTCATAGAAGATAGTGCCTTCCGTGATTGTTGAACTGTTTGAAGAATGGTTGGGAGGAAAAGAATAGCTACTGGAGCATTGGTCCTGGTATGCAGGATATCAAATACCGGATCCTTCAGTTTTTCCACTGGCTGCTGAGTCTCTAAGCCAGGGGATCAAGCCATTCTGGCCACTTGCTCCAAAAAATATCCCATATTCTCCAATGGTAATGGAGGTTCAACAGATCCCACAGCCCCGTCTGGAGACAGAGTCTAAGGCACAACCAAGACCAAGGCTAAATCCAACTGATAATCATCAGTCACTGATTCTGCTGATTCATGGCGCCGTGGTGTTTCTCAATGCTCTGGTGAGCTGAGAGTTGTGGTCAGCGATGGTGCTATAGGTATAGCTACGCTAGTAAAAGGTGCCTTCTGTCGTGGTCTTTGAAATGTTGAGGACTTAGAAGAAGTCTGATGTGACGTGAGTGTCTACCTATGTGGAGGAGGAGGCATGTATTGCTCGGATTGTTGCGAAATAGGTGGTGCATAAGGTTCCGGCAGTCGTAATATTGATGCCAACGGTGAAGGGCAATGGTAAGTATGATGCAGGACAGGGCATCCCCAAACATACTGGTCATCCCTTTGTTGATGATAGCCCCATGGACCCCAGTCAAAAAAAGTGGGGGAAGTCCACACCAGTCAGATCCCCTCTCCCAATCAGAGTGCGGGGATCTAGATCTATCTCTTGATCCACAATTTTGGGGTTGGGAGAAAAATTCTCCCGCATCAACGAGCCTGGTGAGTCAGGATGTCTATCTCTCTGATCCTTCATGTGCGATCTATCATGATCCCGAGGTGGAGTATCAGTAACAATGGTAATGCTCATGCCGTTACTGCTCGTGCTGCTGGTATCAATGATTCAGGCACTGTAGGTATTGTAGGTTCAGACTTTATTTGGGTAGGTGAATCCAATAGTAGTGGAGGCAATGGCAGCCATTTCTCCGGTCTGTCAACTTTACCAACGTCTTGTTTTCTCTTCTTTGTATTTTCATTATGAGTTGAGGTACCTGCATCAGCCCAGCCCATGGCTGCCCTCCAGTTTTCACAGGGCTAGCCATTCTTTCCTGAGGCAGTACTGAGACTTCCACACGAACACTGGCTTTGGCTTCTCCATGGCCTACAACACTTTCTCCCAAAGAATGGAATGTAGTCTACCTGGGTGGTGTTTTCTAGTTTGTTTGGTGAAGGATATACAGTGGTGACAAGATTCCACAATATATCCTTCACCCAAGCAGAACAGGCACAGGGAGTGGCCATCTGTAGAGGGAAGCTTCCTTCCACAGCGGACACATTTCCTAAATGGAGCCTTCATGGCTAAACCCAACGTTGAAAAAGCGATTGAGATAGCAGCAAGCCGAATTTTAAAAAAGACGCAAAGAAAAAAAGGGAAACAACAAGCAGATAGGTTAGAATAAAAGAAGAGAAACAGAAGAAAATCCTCAGCTCAGTCGACAATTTGGTCTACCAGAAGACTCCACATACGAGCTACAACAGCAATGCTCAATGAAGAACTAAGGGAGAGGTGGAAACCCACCGGAGTGTCGGGCACTGAGATGGTGGGGGAGGGATTCCCACCAAAACATTTTCCTCAGCTATTGAAAGTTTTTTCCTGAAATGAGCTCTGCGCAGAGCCCATATGTGATGTGTAATGCACAGAGACCACGAAGAATAATTAATATTTTTGTATTTTCTACAAGCTGCACAGAAGGAGAAATGCAGGAATAAGCTTATGCGCTACAGTCCTTATGTATGCACCGCAGAGACAGGTTTTTCTCAAAGGTTTGCTTTGAATATAAAATGCTCCTTTTATATAGAAAAGGAACATATGCTATGCACTGTCAGACTGGGAATACACAACAGCTTCATCTACAATTACTTAAGAGTCAGAAAGGAGCAGCAAATGGAACAGATTAAAATATGTTTGAAATGTTTGCTAGTTAATTTCTTGAGTTTGTAGTTAAGGTTTTTCTGTTTTTCAAACAAGTAAATTTACAATGGAACAGCCTTGAACATATCACAGTTTAAAACTGAAATACCTACAATTGATTACATTATCACGAAGAAATAAAATCAATGAAATGTTTGAAGGAAAAACAAATCAAACCGAGTGAACTGATATTTTCTTTAATTTAGCTTAACATAAGTAGTCCTTGCCTCATATTTAAGTTTACAATTTGAACACTTTTTCAATTCAGAATGCACAGGAAATCTTCCTATACCCATCCTAAAGCATCATATTTTTAGGGGGACAAACAATCAGAGCAACAGTTTTCACAATATACACAGTGAATAAAACAAACATTTCTAAAACAGATTAAAAAATTCAAAATATTTTCATTTCTTAAGTTCACTAGTAACAATGAATGGATGCCAACTGCAAATTCAGTATTAGATAAGCTTGACAGTTTCAAAGTTGAGGATGAGTAGTTGTCAGCATTATCATGTGCTGATAAAATGTATTAATGTGTCAACAATTTTCAGTACCTTCATTTTTAAAAAGTTTAAACAATGGAAGAGAAATACATGCTATTATCGTTAAAGTTTTAAAGTATACCAATTTTTTAAAATCTACATAATGAAAACATTTAAAATATATTAAGTATGTCTATTGGGACAAAAAGTTAAAATGGGTAACTCTTTAAGATTTTGAAAATAACAAGTAAAATAAACATACTATACTACGCCATCACAAACTTTTCCAATGCAAATTAACTTCTGTAATTGGAAAATCATTTTGCATTGGAATTTTTTCTGATATAGAGTAATATAGCATATTTTTCTGGAAAAATTTTGAATTGATTTTTTTTCTGAAAATATAAGGAAAGCTTCCATGTAATTTTCCAATTCAACATTTTCTGGAAAACCCAAATCACTAATGAACAGTATTGACCTTTACCTTAAAAGGAATTTTTTTAGTTATATAGGTCCTCACAGTCTTGTGTTTCTAATAGTAAACTGTCTTCTGTAAAACCTACTTTAGATTAAAACAAGAACAAAAGCAAATTTTACTGACTCAGTCACTCATGGGTATTTCACATGACCTGAATAAAGGTAATTCAACACTGTTTAGAAACCAGACTGTTGGTACACGCATAATTCAAAGAGCCCCAATTACTAGAAAAGCATAAAAATCAGAGATTTTGGCCCTCTAGCAGTCAAAATTCAGTACATGAAATTTACCTCTTAACTAAGACAAGCACAGAGCAAGCCTAGAATACACAACATTGAATTTGGGCCTCTGAAAACACTATCAGACAAATTCATGGAGGATAAATGGCTACTAGTCATGATAGTCTTACCAAAAACAGGAGCTGATACGTATTATTCTGCTTCACTTGTGCAACCTTCAGGGCTGAATGATGAATGCAGCCTCGAGGTGGGTATGGAAAGGGGAAGAGTCACACACCTATCCATTTCTGCAGGAAGATCATGGTGTATTGGATTGAGAAAGTTCTTTTCAAAGCAGTAGGCTTTTGTGCAACTTGTACAGTCAACGTAAGTGAAAAAATGTAAACCAAGTGTGGATACAGCTATCTAGCTGAGGGAACATATGTTAAGATGAGTTCCATAAATGCACTGCAAAATGCCATAGAATACTGGTGCTGCTAGAAAGCTCACCAAAACTGAACAAAGTAGAAGCAGCTGCAACAGATGTATTTACCCCACAAAAAAAGAAAGCATTTTTTTAAAAAAACAAATTAACGTAAGAGGCCATTCAAACTGTAGCCTGGCAGGCTGCAATCCACTGCTTTAAGGAGCTTTAAGATTGTGAAGCCTAAGACTGCAAACCAAAATAACTCGGTATGTAGCAAAATCTTGACGTACGGTAATTTTGATTCAGGTTTTACTCATCAATTTACATGTTTACAGTTACAATATTTCACTGACATCTACAAATTAAGCAGTGTGATATGGGAAGGATATTGAATACAGCATAAGATTCCTTTGTGCAGAACTCAACTCTGCCTTACTTCAAGAAACAAAAGCAGCCCTAATGGGCACCTCTTTCCATAGTTCCCACACCACTTCTCCACTTGGTCCCATCCCAATGAGGGCTGGAAGAGAGCTAACCAATTTAGCTGCAGGTCTTGCCTACAATAAGTAAAATAGTATTACTAGTTAAAATGATGTAACTGCTGCATGCATGCCCCTTCTTTCAGGACTAAATAATGCTGACTACATGTATATACATGCAATGAAGCTCCATTTTCCCATTCCATCAGCCCTAGGGACTAGGGAAAATCAAATACAAAGCTGGGCATTTCACACTTCATTTTTTTGGCTTTTTAGTATCTCACTAACTAACTACCAAAGCAGAGGCAGTGACAGCCATTAAACCAACTTTCTGTTATGTGGTAGCAGGCCGCAGAGAAACATTACCCTTATTCTTTGTTCTCCAAGGATTAAAAAATGCATCCTGCAAGCATAATTAAGAAGTCACATCATTAAGGACTAGAACTCAAAAGTAGTTGAATCAATGCTCTTCCGAATCTTGGTAACTCAATGAGAAAATTTAAAGTTAACTTGATTATATGAATATATCCCTATATATCCAGAAGTCCAAATATATAGCAATACAAGTATGTTTCACAAAATGGCTGTCATGGTGAGCATGGCTGGTCTCAAAACACTAATTTCCCACAAGGTAAACTGGTGAGACTAAAAGAAAAATAACTTGCCCAAGAACCAAAGTTCAAAGCAGAGGTGAAGTCTCAGCTCCAGAACACAAAACCACACTTTTGAAACCAAATAAATATGTTGCTGGAGGGCAGCACTTAGTTTAGCAGCATGCCAACTCTGACAAGCAACAAGGAAGGTATCCGCAGGCACATTGGTGCCCCTGGACACTATGGATGAATTCGGACAACACGATAGTCAATGGTGGGGTAATAATCAACTTTACAGTTGTTCATCTAGGAGGTACTCCTCACACATGGTAATAAATAATCAACTGTGGTGTGGATTAGATCAGCGCTGAGTTGACTATGGCAGCGTTCGGACGACATGATAGTCAATACAACTGACGATTGTTTCCCCTCCCCCAGTTGCTTATTGTGTTGTCCGAATTCAGCCTATGTCTGAGTCTCCAGTCTTAACCTATTGGGTGGCTACAAATAACTATTCCAAATGGACATTTATAGGAAAATAACCACCAATAGTGTCCACCTATCTACCTATTTTACCACATCCCAATATTTTTGACTGACATAGTGTTCAGTAAGTCTTACATCATCATGTGGCCAGTTGTGTTATAGATGACCAGTTTCCCAATGGCTGCCTGTACAAAAAAAATACCCAGCAGTAAAAGATTTCATATCTTACTCTACATTTTTCAAGCTTTGGGTTACTGGTGAAGAAAGAGAGTGCTTCCGGACAGAGAGGCCCTAGCGCTAATATTAGAAGGCACTTTGCAGTTATTCCATCTTTTCTTCCTCAACGGATTTTCCATGGCAATAGAAACAACAGATGTAGTGTTCTCCCACTGCTGCAAGTAGAAGATGCTGTCATCTGGACCTTATACCATGAATAAGGTATGATGACAACGCCATAAAAGTCTTGTCTGGAAGCACCCAGAGAAATGTTAATCCTCACTGATCTCACTATTTACAGAGCAGTAGTTTCAGCACTATTACACATAGCAAATAATGACTGTCATATCTAGATCAAACAAAGCTGGTTTTAGAACCCCGAACGAGCCAGTATTATATCAGGAAACCCAGATGAAGAAATGGATCAGTGTTTAATCACAATCAGACACTAAGTAAACAATGACTGCACAGCTGAGGCTGGCTGTCACTGCAGAACTATGTCACCTAACTTCTAATATCCATATGATCAGAAGCTAGAAAGCCATCTTATAATGAGTCAGATCATTGGTCCATCTAGCCCAGTATTGTCGACAATGACTGGCAGCAGTTAACCAGGGGTTCAGGCCGGAGTCTCTCCTAGCCTTACCTGGAGATGTCGGAGGTTGAACTTGGGACATTCTGCATGGAAAGTATGTGGTCTACCACTGAGCTATGGCCCCGCCTACAAGCAAACTGCTGACCTCTGGCAAGCATGATAAGCTACACGGGGCCAAACTAGAAAACCCATCCCACTCACTGGCATGTTCTTGTTCATCAGCCCTATATATTATTTATTTACTCTGTTTTAATCCATCCAATAACCATTGTGCTGTGGGTGTAGTACAACAATTTAAAGATTAAAATACAAACAGTTAAAAATATACAATACAGTATTTAAAAGACTAAAATACAATATCACAGAGACAGGACAAGAACAGATAAAACAACCATAAAAATTAGAACTGGATCTCTAAAATGCCTGGTGCCAAAAAGATAACATAGCATTCTATAACTGGGCTGTCACAACTGAGAAGGCCCTCTCTCTTTCAGCCACCCAATTAGCTTCTGTCAGCAGAGGTATCCAGAAGAGTGCCTTGGAAGATAATCTTAAGGGTCTGAGCCACATGGGGCTTTAAAGGTCAACACCAAAACTTTGTATTGGGCTTGGAAATAGACTGGAAGCCAGCACAACTGACAAAATACTGGTGCTACATGATCATATTGGCCAGTCCCAGTTAGTAACCCAGCAGCTCTGTTTTGATTTTTACTGAAGTTTCCAAACAGTCTTCAAAGGTAGGCCTAATGTACAACACATTGCAGTAATTCAACTGATGATACTTTACCAGAACATGGATAAGTGTCACCAGGCTATCTTTGTCACAGCTGGTATATCAACCTAAGCTGATAAAAGGTGTTCCTGGCCTCCAAGACCACCTGGGCCTCCAGTGACGATGATGATGATGATAATATTTATTTATTTATTACTCGCCTCTCCTTCTGGACCGAGGCGGGGAACAACATTAAATACAAAATAGTATAAAATACATAAAACTGATTAAAAACATATAAAACTAATTCATAATTAAAATAACAATGAAACTCTTAAAATTCAACTAGGTAGGCCTAGTTAGATCCAGAAGCACACACAAGCTATGCAACGAATCTTTCAGGAGGAACACAACCCCTTCCAGGACAAGTTAAATACCACTCAACTGGGCAGACAAACCACCTGCCAACAGTACCACCATCCTATCTGGATTGTGCTTCAGTTTGTTTGTTCTCATCCAGTCCATTTCCTTGCTAATGCACCAGTTCAGGACATCCACTGACTCACCTAGGTTAGATGAAAAGGAGAGCTGGGTGTCATCAGCATATTGATGACACCTCAGCCCATGCTGTCGAGTAACCTTCCCCTGAGGTTTCGTGTTGATGCGGATAAAAGTAAGGCCTATGGAAACCCCTGACCTAATTGCCATGGGACAGAACAATAACCCTCCAGCACTATATTCTAGAAACAACCATTCAAGTAGGATCAGAACCACTGTAAAACAGTGACCCCCAACTCCCAAATCCAACAGGCAATTCAGAAAAATACCATGGTCAATTGCACTGAAAACCACAGAGAGGTCCAGGAGAACCAACAGGGTTCTGTCATCTCTCAGCAAAGGTAATTAAAATTGCATGAAGTTAAACAAATAAACCAAGATTTTTTTAAAAAAAATTACACATCACTAGCCTTTGGGAGCTCACTAGCAGATATAAGTAGAGCAGAAGTGCTCAACCTTTTTGGACCCATGGGCACATTTGAGAACTTAAAAAACTGCTATGGGCTCCACACAAAAATGATGGCTTCCACAGAAGATATGGCTAGCCACATAATGGCTGCCATGGAGGCCTGGCTAGTCAAAAGTGCTAAAGATATGGTGAAAGAATAAGGCTAGAGGCTGGGAGGAGGGAGAAACAGCTAGATAAAGAGGTAGGGAGAGAAACAGAAAACTAGAGGCTGGGAGGGAGGAGGACACAGGAAGACAAAGGGGTGGAGAAAGGGCAAGGCTATAGGACAAGGTGAAGGGAGAAACAGTGATCTAAAGAGGTGGTGAGGACAGAAAAATAGCAAGATTAAAAACAGAGAGAAAAGGAAAATTGCCATGACATTTTCCACAGTTTTAATTTTGAAAAAAATTTTTGAGGGGTCAGGGCAAATAGTGGAGAGCTTCAAGGGTGACCTTGGAGGTCCCCGCTTGTGCCTGCAGCAAACATGATGTTCGTGATCCCTAAAGTCAAGAGACCCTAAATCTCAAGCCCCAGTCACATTACAACCAACAGTATCAAGGGCATCAGGAAGATTTAACAGATTCCATGGTAACTATAAAAACAATAGGCAATGCATTCCTATGTTTTGAGATAGAAGTAGGCACACTCGCACACTATTCAGTCAAGCTTCAACAAGCGAGTATGCTGCCCTCTGTCAGCCACACAGAGCCAAATCAAGAAACCCATCCCACCCAGCAGTATTTCCTGTTCAAGATCAGGAAAGATCAGGCCATCACAAACCCTGAAAAATAGATGTCAACTGATCAGAGACACTAGATGCTCAACAACCATTAACTTTCCATGAATGCCATTTCCAGGTGCCACTATAAAGCACCTGTTATCTGTTTGTTTCTATAAAGCCATAACAGAGCAAACTTAATGCACAAGCTCCCTGCAAAAACAAAATCTTATGACACTAACACTGGAAATCCTATAAATTCCAATGCTTAGTCCAGAGCTAATGCTTTTATGTATATCTTGCATAATCATGTTTTCACTTGTATTGGAACTGAGTATAAAAGAAGAGTGTCTCAGTATGTGCATATTCATCATTTTTAAAAATTTGCAAGCCTAGCCTCTTAGCAGCTAGCACACAGTTATTAACCATAGTGTGGTGCATTATTTGAAACAAATAAGACTTTTCCCCTTGAAGTCTAATTCCTTATCCGTTGACTATATTAAGGCTTCCAAATTTACATGATAGTTACCGGTAAGGAAATTTCACGCTGCTGTGGATTTTGTACCCCCTGCCATCAGATTTGCAGTACTCCCAGTCAAATCCACATTGGAAGCCACATATGGTTGACCACTAGGAGAGCTGCAAAACAGATTAAGAAAAAGAAGAGAAAATCCAGTTAGACTAACGTTCCTATTTCGGGGGAAAGGAATTGTAGCAAATAAGCTAAAACCTGGAAGACTTAAAAGCTTATTTGCATTGTTTTAAGTTATGAAGACAGAAAGTCTGAAACACCTGCTATTTTTACTACCACCCCCTAAAGCACTTACAATACTTCATTATTTTGGTGAAATGAGTTAGGCTTGCTTCTTAAAGAAGCAAAGAGACACTCAGGTACCTGAAAGTCAAGGTCACTGCCTCCCACATTTTTAAGAAATGAGAGCTCAAACTCTATGCTGAGCTAGTTCCAGAAGCAACAAGATGTAGATTGTCTCATACACAGTTCTTTTAATGCCCTGTTTCAATTTGGGTCTTAAAATCAGAAATGAAGTACAGTTTAATGTTCTGAACTCTATAACTCAACCACTTAATGCACAGCAAGATCACATCTGCAAGGAGGAGATTGCATTAATCTAGATTTACCATAGCATGGATGTGGGTCTTGGCAGTTGATGGGAAAAGAATGAAATAGCTTTTCTGAGACATGGAACTGGCAAACAGAAGAATGGGCTGGGTGTAAGCAAGTGGCATAAAGACTGGGAATGGTTCAAACTTGCCCAGAATTGAATGAGGGGATAACACAGCATCTCAGACCCACAAGCACAACATAAATGCAACAGCAACTTCCCACCCATGTTCCCCTGCAACTGGTGTACATAGGAATACTGCCTCTGATACTGGAGGTAGCCATCAGGACTAGTAGCCTGCTGTAACCTTACGTTCCATGAACTTGGCCAATGCAAAGCCATCCAAATTGGAGGCCATTGCTACATCTTGTGGTAGTGAATTCCATAGTTTAACTATGCACTCACTGTATGAAGAATTATTTCCTTTTCTCTGTACTGAATCTCCCACCAATCAGTCTTATGGGATGATCCCACGTTCTAATATTATGAAGGCGGAAGAAAAATGTGTCTCTGTCTACTTTCTTCACACTAGGAATAATTTTGTACACATCTATCATGTCTCCAGTCAGTGTTAAGACTTTTCTCCAAACTAAACAGTCCTAGATGTAACCTGAAGAGAAAGGGTCAACAAGAAGCCCAAGATGCTGAACTGGACAGGGGTAAAATTATGGGTGGAATGTATTTTCTACAGTCACAAGCATAGGATGGGAGCTGAAACCAAGAGAATACACATATCAAGGTTGTGCAGCAAGAGCAGAACAGGTGGACAACAAAGTCTGACAAGTATGTGTCAATCATGATATATCATCTCCCTGCAGCATATTATAGAAATCAATTGTATTTCCTCAGTTTATTAGCCCAAACACCTCATAAAACATTCTGTACAAATCATCCCAACAGCTTCTCCTTTGCAATCATTCATTTAAACTCATGTTTCTTGTAAATGCAGAAATTAGACAATATTCCAAAAGAATTCACAGCAGCTCTTTAAACCATCCTCTTGCTACTGAAGTGCACTAATATCTGCTAAAGTAGCATTTCCTTCCTTTCAGGCTATTTCACAGTCATGTTGGGATTGCCCACAACCCCAAAAGCTCTTTTCTCCTAAACTGTTTTTAAATGACGAGCTTCCATCTTAACAAAGATGTAATAATACTAAGGAATAAGCATGTAACTAGGCACTCATGCTGGCATCATGTATTATTTTCCTCGTCTAAAAGTTGTATTACATAAGCAGAAATGTTCTCCCTTTGAAGCAGGGCATTAAGTTCAATCAATCTGTATTTGCAGTCAACAGACCATTATTATAACATGTAAGTACACACACATTAATAAAATACATGTTGGTAAAAAGGAAGGATACATAATCTGTAAAAATGCTAATCAATAAATTTAAAGAAATGATCAAACATCCATGAGTGGTCTAATGAGAATAGCCAGATTCAGAAATTTGGCCACTTACTCAGTAATAGACTTACTGGTGCCCTGGAGTAAAATAACCATAAGAGACTCAGGAGAGAGACCAGGAAAACACTGTATAATAGGACATATTAGGCCTTTCCTGGCCTCTTGGTAATATCTGCAGTAGAACAGAGCATACAAGTTTGACCCCACCTCGGCGTTGTTACAGGGGCCAGCATCTATTGCAGGGCATTAAGGGGAATTGGTACATAAAGCTTCATGCTTTGGGGGAAAGTGCATGAACAGCAAATTCATATTCACATTTTTAAAACAGGTAATCACTCAAAGTACACTGGGAATGAGTCCTATATCTGAGTTTCCCATGAATTCAAAACAACCTTAACCTTCAAGGAGAAAAATGTGGCAAGCTATAAGCCAGAGGTGTAACTTGTGGCCCTCTGGGAATTTTGGCCTACAGCTCCCATCATCCCTTACTGGCTAGAGATGATGGGAGTCGTTGTTGGCCAAAACATCTGGAGGGCCACAGTTGCCCAACCCATAAACAATATCCAAAGAATCCAACTCCATACAGTCTAAATAATCTTGTGTAAACTACATTGCCAGTATAAATTATAATCAAAGAGACATGCACCATGCTGTGCAGAAATATCCATGCACAGAATAGGAGTCCCATTTTGATGCATAATGTACAACTGTATCACTGCACAATATGGGTAAGATTCAGCCTGCTCACCTTAAAATAGCATCATCACCAGCCCCAATTCCTCTACAATAGTTTATGGCACAAGAAATGAAGAAAATGCTTTTAGTATTTTATATGTAAGTAGATGCTGGACAGCAGTTGTGCACATCGACTTTTGAATAAATCCACACACACTATAAAAATCAGAACTGGCTAAGGGATAATAATATTAACAGTCATTTAAAATCTAGATTACTTTCCATGGTAATTAAGACAACAAGCATTCCAACCTAATTTTATTTCCTCTTTAGCTTTGATTCTCTACATATCTGGAGCTGTGAATTAAATTTACAATGTCTCACTATTCTGGCACCTGTGATCCCCTCTTCATACAAGGAATGGGACATTTCCCCATTTTCAAAGGTCATGTTGTCATATAAAACCTAAGGTTCTGCAGTCCTATTGCACACAGTACAATAATGTAACCATATAATTTACTACTCATCTCAAGAGCACAATTGTGCAAGAGTGAGCAGTTGATTGCCTGACACAATTACTTGTGTGAACTCCTCCTGTCTCCCTGATTGCACCACTACTTGACCTGTAACGACTGGCACCCACCATACTGCTGTACTGTATTTTCCAAGCTTGAGGTCAAATGAAGTACAATGGCTGTTTCTGCATACTCTTGCCCCTCATGGCACACATATGTTCAGACTGGCAGCTTCTATAGTGCTGGAATGGCTGGAACACTGTAGGCCTAACTGCTAAGCACAGGATGGTCTTTGGGTCAAAGGTCAACTTTAGTAGCTGACCACCATGACAGAGAAATCACTCCAAAGTCTACAGAAAAGTCCTCTCCCAGTGGTTAAATGTCACAGTCTGCTACACAGAATTGCAATATTAAAGCAGAGGGCTTCCATCCTGCCAGCTACTTCAAGCCCCCCTCTTGAAGGTAGTGTGTAGGAGCCTGGACAAACCCATGATGCATACAAAGCTTCTTAGATGGCAGTTTTGTGTTTCTTTCTCACATTTTGGGGGAAAGTGACTTAGGAATCAAGACTTTAAATGTATAGTACGGTGCACTCAGTAATTATGAAACAAGTTATGTTCTTACAAAACTAATAAGATAGTTCGAGAACTGAGGTTCTGTTTAGACAACTAATCATACTATCAACTTTTTCTTTAAAGATCAAACCACTAATCAGTTCTTAGCTACACTACCAGTAGTCAGCTTTTTCAGGAAAGTAAAATAAGGACTCTAGTATCAATGCTAAACTTGTCAAATTTATTTTTAAGCCATATACTTTAGGGAATAATTAATGCTTCTTAATAGTCACTTTAAACTATGCATGCACTAGTAATGGATATGTCTAAGTTATAACACATTGGCTTCTCAGCTTTAAGGTAGCTACATGTGGAAACTACATGAATTCGTAAGAACTAAGTTTTTGTGTGAAGTGAAATTTTACAGCCTAATTAAAATGTGAGAAGTCATAAAAACAGTATCTTACTGTTACACTAATAATGATCTTTTGTAATATTTGTCTCGCACCACATCTCAGTCGGAAATAGGTAATTGGGTTGTGTACAGTATTTTAGATTTTCGACTGCTCCGACACTTGCAACTTAAATGCAAGTTTGCTTTGAATATATGAGCATGAAATGTTTAAGTTTATATAACACACTGACTGCTTCATTGACTGTTAAGTAGTTTCATACCATTTTAAGACATATTATTCAGTTACTGGTATGTATAACAAATATACACATAGTAATATGGATGGCCTAGTGCAGTCTTATTTTTAAACTACTTGCCTGGTCACCATAGGCAACTGGGAATTTCACCCAGGTGAATGAGCGAGCTGCAAGAAGACAGATGGCATGCTTGGCCCTTCCTCTCACTGCTCTCTGTGTATCTACACTGGGCAGAGTGAAGGGGAAATCCTCTTTTCTCCACCAAGCATAGAAAATAAGCCAAAAGAGATATGGAGCACTTCCATACTGGACATGCAGGAGGTAAAACTCTATCCTATGCGTCCAGCATAGAAATTAAGAGGGCTGATGGCAGAGCTAGGGAGCGCTCCTTCCCTCTGCCACCAGCCTGCTGTAAACCTCCTGTGCATCTACCACAGCAATATGACAGGCTGTTAACAAAGTGACAGAGTAATCCATGCCTCTAACACTAGCCTGCTTTATGTCTACACTGCTCATGCCAGAATGAACTTTACTTCCTCCACATTCCACACAGAAATACAGTGGGATGATGGTAGAGGGCTGGAGTGTAATGCCATCACTACCAGCCTGCTTGGTGCTATGATGGATGCATCATGTCTAGCATAGAAACATGGTGGGGAAGTGGAGAAGGAGAGATTCATGCCTTTACCATCGGTCTGCTTGTTTTCTACACTGAATGTGCAGGAGGAAAAGCCTGTTCCTACAAATCCAGCATAGAAGTCCAGAATCAGGCTTGTGGCAGAAGCATGGTTTGCTTCAGCCCTCCACCAACAGTCTGCTACACTTCTATGTAGGATGTACAGGAGGCAAAGCCATTTTGTTCATACAAACCAAGGGAGCTCATGCAGGAGGCAGAGAGGGTTCATTTCTAGCTTCCAATATGCTTTATGGACATGCATTTTACTCATACAAGGAGCTGGAAAACAAGCATTCCACGGTGGAGTGCTCCATACATCTGCCAGCCACTATTATGAGTAAAAAGCAGATGAGTAAACTTTCTACAGGTGAATTGACTTTGAGTTTACGAGGCTAAAATTGAGTTTACAAGGCTGGCCTAGCAGAAAAGGGTACAGGGTTTTCAAATATCCTAGTTATTTTTTGCTTCATCCACCACAGATGCCTTTGCCATTTTAGCCATATGCTGAAGTTCAGGTGTTATACATAGGAGATCATCATGGCATGCCCCATACCCATCCGTGCCTAGCGTTAACACACTGAATGCAATTTTTGCATACAAGCATGGAGTTCAATGCACATAGGCTTAATCTATGAAATATGTACATTGTAACATTAAGGTGCCTAGATCACAGAAATTGTCTTGGATAAAATAATTAGCTACGACATGCCACCATGATCTCAATCTCATACTGTACCACTGCATGTAGGATTTCAACATGAGCATAGCAGATCCTTTCCCAATCTGATGCCCTCCAGATGTTTTGGACTACAATGCCATTAGCCCCCGCCAGCGGTCAGGGATCTTGAGGAACCAGGTTGGGGAAGGATGGCATACTGTCATGAAAGTTATTTAATCTATTTGCATCTTAATTCCATACCCACAGAACAGAATCTAAGTAGATACACTTACTGCATTCAAGAGTGTCCCCAACCCCGATTTCAACATTTATTTCCACCAGACATTTGCAACTTACTATAATGTATTGATATAACTGAGGTTCCTTTTACTATTTTAGAACTGATTAGGTCCATCATACTTACTAAAAATACCCAATTAATCTAGATAAAGTAAAGATGAAAAATGTATAACCAAAGATATAAAATACTAAAAATCATTACCTGCCCATGCATTTATTTTTATATTTCAGTTCTTCCTCAATGAGTCAAACACAAACAGCCTGAATTTATCAAGACTGTACTCAAGAGTTCAAAGCAAAGTGATGCATATCAGTCTCCTTTATAAAAATGAATTCATCCAAGTGATTTAGGTGAAAAGTGAATAAAGCTTTAATCCATATGTGAATGGCTCCATTTCAGCAATAGTATGAATAAACCCCCAGAGAAGGCTTCATTTCTAGCAGAACACTCCAGAGTCCAGACGAGCCAGCAGGGAGAACACAGGGTGGATAATTCTGTAAAATTACCCCAGTGGAAATGTTGATAAATCCCCAATTACAGGACCTGCTCTAGGATAAAAAGAAATGCAAGACAATACAATTACCAGTCAACACTTGCAAACCTTTACATTCATACCAAATAATTACCATAAGCATTTCTTAATCCTATTGAATGTTAAATTTCTGTTACCCACATGGTAAAATCCAGATAAGAAAATAACCCTGAAACATACCAAACACTGCAAAAAATCCTTAACTGTTTAGCTCACAATTCAAGTATTTCCCTGCAGGGAAGATGTTCAACATAATCATATGAAAGCAAGATTTTTGCCTGCTATAGATTAGCAAGAGAATAATAATCTTCTACAGATTAGAAAGAGAATACTCATCTTCTAATTATCTATTTTATTTAGATAATACTGCAAAATCCTAAAATGATTGAAGTTCTACTAAAATTTCTAACTTTTTGTTCCAGATATGGAAAACAACACTACCCTCTTGCCTTGCACCATAGCAAGATTATAATAAATATTTACATAAAAACTCACCTTACAGAGTGTTAAAATAGACAAGAGGCAGGTTACCCCAAATGAGTTGCCATTACATTGTTAGCAATCATTTTAAATACTGTATTTTTGCAGTTCTGGCATGGACTACAGCCAATATGGAAATAATACTGAAGTGTAAAAATATGACACTCACACACAGAGCATAAAAATATATGGTGAAGAGAGAGGGCTTTTTAAAAAAAATTAAAATGACAATTGTTTGCTATCCTTTAAGAATCTCCCCCTTTTTCTTAACTACAACAAACTGGTAGCTGAAGTTTAGTTTTTTTCAGCAGCCTAATACTGTCCATTATTAGCTACCAAACCCAACACAGAACAGACTTGCTTTTGTACCTAACCCCCAAGAGATTTGCATTCTAATCCCGCTGTTTACCTCTACATGTGAGTTCTACAGTCTCTGCGGCCCAGCCACCTACCTGCATATAAACACAAATCCTGCCCCCCCTCCTCATTACACTGGACAGTATGGCGGTCAATCATTTCAGCTAAAGCTCTTTTCTTTCTATTTCAGACACAGGCTGTCTATTGTGGCCTCCTTATTGCCAACTAGGCCTTTCAGGTAAAACACCAGTACAAGCAAGCTGAAATTTATCATGGCATGCAGATTTTGTTTCCAAGGAGACTTTGTCCACAGCATGGCTTTTCTTAGAGTTATGTTTTCTAATTTAAACTAAGTTTGCTTTCAGGAAGTAATGGGTGTGTGAATGGCAGGGTGGGGGTGGGGTGAGAGATGGCTGGATTCCCTTACTTCCTGCTAATTTCTATCTGGATTATACCAGAAATGTTTAAACCTTCAATTCTTAGTAAACTTGTTTCTTCTACTCTTGTCATTTGCTCTTAGTTGCTTTTTGTGCGACCTGCTCAGAGAATTTGGAGGCATTCGTAGTTGTGTGCTCATCCCCTCCGTAGAGTACGCTCGCAAGTTTGCAGAATCCTAACAACATTTGATCATATCAAGCGAATGAGGCCTTCCTTCCCCCCCCAACCCTCTTCGCCCCCCCCATTCCAGCTCTTGTCAACAAGCGCTCAGAACGTCACTTCCTCCAGAACCTTCCCATAGCTTCCAGGAAGGCTCACTCACCCACCCCTTCAGTGCAAAACATCTATCCTCTTTCCCAGACCCCAAAAACTTTTTAGGGACTCCTGATCATTTCTGCCAAACCCCTATATGCAGCTTTGCTTCCTTGAAAAACAATGCCCTCTCTAGATCCATTATGCTGGCTCCAAACGCCCAAGCCGCCGCTGCCACCACCACCACCACTAATAAAAGATGTTAAACAAAAACAACGCCCCCCCACATCGCCTCCACAGCAATAGGGCCCCCTCTCAAGATATTGTACACAAACACAGTTTTCCTTCCCGTAGTTTTAGTAGTCACCAATGCCCCTTAACTCCTCCCTCACATACACACGCAAACACACACGCACTTCCTTCAAAACACCTCACCCAACACCCCAAAAATGCACCCCAGAAAAACTAGGCCTAATATTTTTCGCCCATCTTTCTTCAACTCCTCTCTCTGCTCGTCCCCCCGTCTCGAAATACACCACCTCTCTGGAGTAGTAATGTTCGCCTTTTCGCCCCCTCCCCCCTTTATTACGATAAAAATAGTAACACTGGCTTCCCCCCAGGACTCGAATACACCCCCCTCATCCGACCGTCAGTCCCTTCTCAGCTGCTGCCCCCCGTTCTCCAGAGCACCAATATCCGTGGCCCCACGCATTTAACGCAGCAATTACCTTCTACTACCGTCTTCCCTCATGCTCCACCGCCACCCCGGACATCCCGACCCACAATATATTTCCCCCGCCCCGGAAAGTCAGCCATCTCTCTCCTCATCCCACCCCCCATCCCACCCAACCTCGAAGCAGCCGCACTCCCCGCCTCCCACCAGAACCGCTTCCACTCCCATAATCGTTACCCCAGAGTAGTCTCGAACCGTTCCCCCTCCTTCTCCGTTGCCCACCTCCGCCCCCTCCCGTCAAAAAGCTGCTCTCTTCAGGCCACGACCGGCGCCGCCGCCGCCACCCGATATAGTCACCCGAGGCAGGGGAGGGGGAGACAGAGCAAAGGAGAAAGGCAACCGAAGCGCCTCGACCACCGCCACCTCCTTTCCCCCCCGTACCTGTAGCTGCAGCATCCCCGTCTCTGCGCTGCCTGCCTGGCTCTTTGTTTCCTGCCGCGGGCCGGACGGGAGAACTGGCTCCCCCCGCCTCCTTCTTCGCCGCCTCCTCCTTTTCCTCCTCCGCCTCCTTCTCACACTCATTGAAAGCAAACAAGCATCATGGCGGCGGTAACGACGGCAGGGGTAGCGGTGAGGCCCGACCCACATCGCTCGGCTCGACGTGCCGAGGCCGCCCACTCGCCGTCGCGATTGGGTGGCAGGCGCGGGGCGGGCTCCATGGGCGGCTGTGGAGACGGAGAAGCTGGGGGCAGCGAGCGACGACGCGAGCGGCCCACAGACCGACCGACCTTGCTTTGACTCACTCACTGTGAAGCTGGGAAAGGACAGCAGCGAGTCAAGCAACCGTCGCCCGCGGGAGAGGAGCCGGGCCAGCCGGGACATGCTTGCACGGGAGTAAACTTCACTGCAAGCATTGAGGACTTACCTCTGAGTAAACATGCGTGGGCACGGAGCCCTTGGAGCTCTAGGCCGGACCGGTTAGAGAAGGGTGAGCTGAACACCCGGTCCTCGGCAGCGTTAAGCGCGCCACACATTGAATCCTGTGGGTTTAACTCGCCTAGCCAGGGGTGCAACTAGGGCTGGACCTCGGGGCCCAAGGCCAGGGTCCCTCAGCCCAGGAGCCCTTCCCCCTAAAATGACCACCCAGAGAGGGGGAGAGGGGCAAGTGATGGGGGCGGCAGCAATCAGCCCCGGCGTCAATAACCTGGGCATGCCAGGGCCCACTGGTGCTAATGCTGCTCCTACCGCACTCTTTCTAAATATTCTTTAAAAAACATTTTATAGTTGAAGCGGTCGGCTGGGCATGTATATGGTTACAGGTGCTCATTCTATTACTTTTACTGGAAAAAATATATACCATCCTTTTCTATAACAGGATGGTGCTTAACTTCAAGTAAATGTATTTAACATCGTGGCAACAAAAGCAAACTCCATTTTATTCCTACAGTCGTGATGGTCCCCAGATTTAAATCATGTGAAATTGTACGTGCTCCCAAGTATTTGTTTTTATCAGGGTTAGCAATATAGGGTTGGGGGGTTGTTTCGGTTTTTGCTTTAACATATCAAGAATGTAGAAGCAGTTGTAAAGCATGGAATGGCAGTGAAGGGAGGTAGGAGTGAAATGTTACTTGTATGCTTTGTAATTGAAGTAATATAGGGCCCACGTGTTAAAGGGTGAGCCCTGTAATACCATTATGTCCCGAGTCTAAAATTGCTTCGCTGCACCATTGTCTTAGGATCAAGCTAGGATGTAATGGGGCAAGAGTCTGTAACACATACTTACCTGGGAGGAACACCACTGAAACTGGCCTGGGTTTATTTTTGTTTTTGTAGCTTTTGGGGTTGTTGTAGTGGTTTTAAATGTATGTGTGTATTGTGTGTATGTATGTTTTTGCTGTTTTAATTTTTGTATATTGTTTTTAATTGTTTTAATCCTATGTAAACTGCCCAGAGAGCTTTGGCTATGGGGTGGTATATAAATGTAATAAATAAATATAAATAAATAAATAAATAAACATGCCTAGGATTGGACTGCAAAGAAGGGAACAGAATGGAGGTGAAATTGTGTGTGTGTAAGGGAGGGTTGAGGGCCAAATAAGGGATCTGTGGAGTGTTGGCAGCTTCTGGGGAAGGGTTAACAATATTGGGCTATTTTTGCTAAGGATTATTGATACATGTGGAATGTTTTGGGTATTTAAGGCAAGCTCTTGGTAGCAGTTTATGATTATCCCACACTTTTTCTTCATCTGTTTAATTTCTGCCTGTTGTGCAGGTGTAAAGGCACAACAGAGCCTGGCTCTATAAAAAAAATTGCTGATGAAAGGAGGGTTTGTAATGCCATAAACACAAGGTTATGGGTGCAATCCTATGCATGTTTAGACAGGAAAAAAGTCCTGAAAATCCTAGCATATATCTGTATGTGCATATGATTGCATCCTATGCCACTCATTTCCCCTTGTTTAAATAAGATTAATGTCTTCCCCCTGGTTCTCTGATCTCGCATACATATATGTTAAAAGGGTGGTCTCTATCCACACTTTTACTACTTTTCAGCCACTCTGTGAAATGACCGTTGGAAATGGCTGTTAAAGGATAACTCATTTGTGTTAAACTAAATTGTTGCAGGTTGTACATTTTATTCAGGGTTCTGAAAGTAATTGAGCATGTTTACTGCAATGAAGCATTATCTAGCTGGGTCCTGTAGCTTAAGAACCAACTCAAGTTTGTTGGTCGGTGTGTGTGTGTAAGTAAGGATGTATCCACATGTACCTTCTATCTTACTCATGGATCTGTTTTGCTGCATATACCATAGCTGTCGTCAGTACCCTAAAGAGGCAAACATTTTGAGCAGATAGTTAGTGAAATATTGTTTTTATAATCTGGATACCTAATGAGATCTAAGAATGTAATGTGAGATATTTTCATGTCATATGTCTTACATGACAAGTAAACTATATAAGATTGGTCTTGATTTTCTTTTTCCCAAAAAAATCTTCTTTACTGATCTTGCATGCTAATAAACATATTCATATGCATTTCCTAAAGTGCAGGCTGTTGAAAATTTAAAATGTTTTTTTATTTCAAATTTATCTTCCTTATTTCCCTTACAGCAAATTTACTATTTTTGGTGATTTCATCTGTTCCAACTTCTGTTTAAAAGTGTCTCTCCATTCTTACGTATTGGGCAAAATACGTAAGAATACAAAATATTTTCACAGTATGTTTATTTTGCTCCTATCATTTTCCTTTTCCTCTTATTTTTTGGCTAGATACTAAACCTCAAAATAACAGGAGATGTAGGACAAAAACTTCCCTTTACCTTTCTTTTCCACCCTACAACCACACTGTCCAAATTTATGGACCCTCCAGAGTAACTGCCTCAAAAAAGACAAAAGTCTGAGGGGGCAATTTAAGTACATTGACCTTCACTGTAATCTGAGGTATATGGATGGCGGGGGGGGGGGGTCTTGGCTGAAAATCAAAATTATCTTTAGCCCCACTTCTAACCTGCAATATTTAACAGTAGAATACAGTGCAGGACTTCCATAAGCCTATCTCTTTGTCTTAGCCCCAGCCTTGTCAGCCTACAAGAGTCTTGTGTTGGTATTCAGAGGGCATTTTGAAAAAAAGTTTAAATGTCCCCACAATGTTCAGAGTCTGCTGGGGTGGGGGAAAGAGGAAAATGGAGAGCAAGGAGAGGAATTTGGTCTCCTTAAGCCTCTATCACAGCCATGGGGAACCTTTGGCCCGTGGGTGTAATCTAGCCCATTGAACTTCTCCATTTGGCCCATGGGGCCTCCGAGGATTCCTCCAGGGGGCAGGGTTTTGCGACCAAGCCATGTCACTTGGAGGAATTCACCATTGTTTCTCCGATCTATGATTCCTTCGTTTTCCACTCCCACTCACAAGGATTGGAGATATATAACTTTGGGATGTGCAAAGCCAAAGTCTCTATCGATATTAAGAGGAGTGGCTCCTCCCAATACCAGCTGAATTTTCCTTGACACACCTTTGCCACCCAATGGGGATGGCAAAAGAAGCAAAAGGAGATGCTTGACTTGGCTGTTGTTGGGGGCAGCTGCTTCATGTGCCTCTTATAGTCTTAATTAGGATGACAAATGATACGTGAAGCTAGGGACATGGCTAGTGCTAGGATCAGTTTCTGAGGTTTCCTTCACGTGCCTCTCATCACCCCCAGTGGTGATGGCAAGAGGTGCACAACTCAGCTGAAGCTGGGAAGAGCAGCTCCTTGAAGTGTTCTAAATAATAACATGTGGTTTAGAGGCCATAGATCCGCTGCAGACTTTTGTTGCAGGTCCCAACTTGTTTGTCTTCTAATTATTGTTCTGTATCTTGCTCATTAAATAATTTATCTTTGTGGCAAGTGTACATATGCTAGAATAGCTAACCAGGAGTCCATACCTCTTTGAAAAAGCAATCACTAGTTTTCCAGTTGCTGGTTAAAGCAAAGTACGGTTAGTTTAAGTGGTGATTAGGTGAATAGTAATACTAGGTTTTTGCAATGGCTTGCACCTTGATCTTCAAAGTGTTTTACCTGACTCTTCATCCCATCATACTTAGTAGTGTTCTTTTGGTGAAGGTGTTTTAAGAAATTGGGCTTTTTAACTACTGCAGTTACCACAACCTGTTAAGATGGCATGGCAAATAGCAACACAGAGAAATTGACATATCTTGCATCCTTTCCTATTATTCTTTGTCAGGGCACACTAAATACCTTTAAGATGATGTAACAGGCAGAATCAAAGAGAAATGGTAGAAGCCATGGCACTACCTGAACCACTGTCTTATTAGGCTTGCCTTTTTATTTTTTTGTACTGCTATACATTTGTTTCTATCCATTGGCTCACTGATAAAGTTAATGGTGCTTTCCAGGAATAAAACTGTAAAAAAAAATCTTCAGTTAACTGAACATGCACTGCTGGATTTTTATAGTCATTTAAACTGCCAGTGTCAATGCAGCAGTGCAGAACTGTAAAAATATTTACTTCAAGGAGACACTCTGAAGCAACCCATTTTTACTGAATGCTGTTTGGAAAGGAAGACCAGTTGTCTCTTTAAGTAATGTTATGATTCTGTGCAGACCAGGAGGGAGGCCCATGCCATAATCAGCAGCAATGACCAGGGTTGTTCCCAGTTGTTCCTCCATGTAGTTCTTAACCTGTTTGCTCCAAACAGGCTTCTGTACTCTTGCAAGCTCCTGGCAGTTATGTAATTGGCAAAGATGTCCCTCGCATGGAGCTAGTGCCATAAGGGACAGTGCACATACTTCCCATCTGTCTGTTTAGCTATTATCCAAGGCATAGGAGCCCTACTGGGTTGGCAAACTCACACATCTCTCTTTCAGGATCCATTCTATCCTGGATGCTATTCAATAAACACTTTGACTTTGCCATATGTGTTGTTTCTTTGCTGCTAGGGAATGGTAGGTAGGGATCCTTTCCCCACCCCATTAGGTTCCTATTCACCATGCCAATAGGATCTGATTACAGCTAGCCTCACAGTAGGACCCTTGGAGGTGGCAGGGAGTTTGATGGGCCCAGAGGTAGTGGCTCCTGAGTGGTCTGTTCACTCAGGTTTCCTGAACTATGAGGGGACTGGCCTGTGAGATGGATGCTGCTGCCAGGATGTATGAGGCAGTCAGTTGCAGGTACAGAGAGGGGATGCTATCCAGTGTCTATGGTTGTCTTCGTTGTGTATTTTGACTGCTGCGAGTCTTGAACCCTTCTCCCGGGAGTGCTGTGTGGGCTTGGGGAGCTATGTGAGTGCTGTGTTTTATGTCTTCTCCTACCGCCCCTGTGTGTGCTTGTCTCATAAAAATATAGTTGTGAGTGGCATAACTGTGGGGATGCCTGGAACTGGTTGTTGCACCTTGAATCACTGAGGCTGATGGAGTAGAAGCATTATTGTGTTAACTTTCATGTTGTATGTGTGGTGAAGCAGGATGTGTGTGCTGGGACATGCACCTGCCATCATGAGTTCATCAGAGACATCAGCACAAACCTTGATTGTTGGCGACTGGCAGTATTTGCAGGGATGCTGGGGAATCTTGTCATTACCATTTTTGTACTTCCTTCTTGTGTATTTTCCCTTCTTTCCTGTATATGTAGGATTGTTCCACCAGTGTAACAGTGCCATATCATCATATCTGCCTCATTCATATAGGTGTGTGGGTTTGTTTGTATTATTTATATTGTAATAGGTAAAAATGTGAGTACTGTATAATTCAAGATTCTGTTGGACATATATGTGCATGATTAGTAATGATGAATCAGTTTTTGTTTTTCCAATACAGATTTATTGCATATTGATGTTATTTTGGTGTACATTTTATATTTTATGAATGAAATTATTCTTTAAAGAAAAACTTCCAGGAAGGAAAACATTGCTCATGTGTTTCTCTTCTATTTAGGTTACAAGTGACTAACATAGAAGTGTGTGAATATGTAGGCTACTAAAAATGTTAATAGGCTTCTAATATTTTGTGGATTTATTTGTAAGATTGGTTTATTTTCTGGCAGTCCATAACTTTTAGGGCTGTTTTCTATGTAACATGATCATGCCTGAGAACTACATAAATTTTCTCAGTGTGTTTGCTTTTAAATGTAGTACAAATGAAATTATAAAAGGTGTGTCTGTTTTTTTTAAGCCTCCATTACTACCTGCCAAATTCCTAGCGCCCTTCCCAGTCCTTTATTTGGGAATTGTAATTTCTTTGTCTCTGTCTCTATTTTCTGGTTATATACCTAGCTGCTGCCCTAGACTTAATTGTGTTACTCTAACCCACATCCAATTTGTGTTAAAGTCATCCACTTGGATATTCTCTTGCATTTTGTAATAAAATTTATATTCAATTTAAGTCATGATCTGTGTTTAATTGCTACTATTCCATTCATTTAAGTGGGAAGTGCAATATCCCCATGGCACACTGTGTTTCTAGGCCCAAGATCAAGAGTTAAATGTGCCGGTTACGTATATACACTTGCATTTTGGGATATACGTGTGACTGGGGACATGCAGTAACAGTGTGTTGTGACATGTAATAAACCTGTTCCATTCAATTTTATACTCTTAACTCCACAATACAGTTTGGAATTATTTCTTAGGATTTTTTTTCTTGACCAACTAAGCAACTGATAGCATTGGGAAAACCAGCGCAGAATGTCACTGCAGCATGCTGATTGCCAGTGAACATGAGAAATTGAGCACAGCAAGTTAAGAGTTTGTTCCATCTGAATACACCAAACAGCTGCTATACTGTCTCAACTGTATGAAGTCTACTGATAACTATTGGAATCACACTGCAGTAACAGAATCACAGATCAGGAAATCATGTGGTAACTATTTGCATATGCAGTTTTCTTCTCTGCTCATTTCTATTTTAGGATATATTTCTTAGCACACTTTCTCTCATTATGTCTCCTTTTCTACTCGCATGTTAAGGTTTTTTTTAAAACCCTCAAACATCTGAAAAAATATCTTAAAATTTGTATGACATTTTCAGGGCTGAAAAGTGGTTTAATACTCCAGCCTTAGCATAGTTAGCAGGACCTAATCTCTGCACACAAAGATCATTTTCCCTTTTATTGTACACAGCTGATTAATTGAACCATTTTGTTTTTCTTTATTCAACTTGTTATATGAGATGCTGAATATTCATACTCCCTCTATTCCCAAAGTTCAGAGTTGAGTGTGGATCCTTATAACAGCCACTGTGGCACCATACAAACCCAAGAGGAATGTATCGGCAGGCTTTGAGAATTCTCTGTCTCTCTCTCTCTGCTTTTTTAAAAAGTCCTCTAAAACAGGATCCCCAACGGCCCAGTGAATACTAGCATGCTCAGTGGCCAAGAAAGACTGACTGACTGACTGACTGGTGGGAGGTGGGCAGGTATAGAGAATTTTGGAGGAGAGCATGGCTAACCGACCGGAACACTGACCATTAGCATTCCAGACTATAAAGGTCCTACTTGTTTTAATTGAATTATTTTGTTCATTCCACAGTGAAATAATTTTGACCTTGAATTACTAAACTTGTTTCTTAGCCTACTAATACCCTTGGCAGGTTACATCTTGGTCTTTCTGTAGCAGTCATAAATCTATTGCACTATATTAACTAGGTAAGAATTCTTAGGGAGATTATATAGTGGTTTAGCACAGGCAACTGGGTAAGATCTGCATTTTCCCCTTGGGAGTGAACAGAAAGACACTAATTAAAAGCCAGCCCATAATAGAAATCTCTCTGGTTTGTTTTTTTTTAATGGACTGTTTGCTGATCCAAGGCTGCAATCCTAAACACACTTCCTAGGGAAAGTCTCATTGAACTGAATAGTACTTCTGAGTATATATACTTAGGATCTTACTCACGGGGATAGGCATTGTGGGGCTGTTGTGGGGGAAAATAGTGCTATATGTTTGCAATGTGCTAACACCGTTTTAATTTCAGTTCCAGCTAATTGCAGAAAAGCAGTGCCCCCGCCAGCACTAAAATTTTCAAGTGTAGAAAAAACTTTAATTACTACTTAAAAGACACCAAAGCACTCTTTAGCAAGTGTACTACAGTGTGAAATTATATGCATTTATCAAGTTAAATGTATATTTTTGTGATTGCATTATATTTGATTTTGTTATTCAATAATGAACATATTTACTCTCAAATCCATAGCAATCCATAGTTTATTTCTGAATCATCATTATACCATGCAAATTAGTTAGGTTTGCTTGCATGGGCAATTTTTTTCTTCAGAAAAATCTACTTTTGCAAGAAGAATGTTTGGTTTTTTTAAAAAAAAAGTCTAAGAAGGTTTCTCATAACTCATTAGGAGTAATAGCTGCATCATAGGTTTAGCTCCACTATGTTTCCATTGACCTTTAATCGGATGACCTTGGGGGAACATTTTCTAGAGAATATGTGGGTTCAAAAGAGACTATCCAGGAGGCTGAAATTAAATGTTATTAAAAACACAGAAAGCTACTTGTTTTTCTTTGTAAAATGGCAAGGATGGAAAAACCAACAACATTAATTTGGCTTTAGGCAGAATTCATGTCTACAATTTAATATAATTGTTGGACCCTATTGTGAGCTAATTGCAAATCTGCATAAATGGACATTTATGGAATATCTAGTAAAATATCAAAAGTTCAGCACTACAGTCTATGGAAGGAACCATTTCTATGTATTTTATCAAAGCATTTATTTACTGAAGCCTGTATAAGGGTCCCCAAGGTGAAATTTATTATTATTATTATTATTATTATTATTATTATCTTTATATCGTCCATAGGGTGGTATAAAAATGCAATAAATAAATAAGAGATATACAAAAGTTAAAAATAAATTAAATAGGTTTCAATATTAAAACATTTCAACATTTAAAATACATATTAAAATTAAAGATTAAACGTTTTAAAACATAGATGGGGTCCACATTATTCTCCAAAGACCTACCGGAATAAGAAAGTTTTTGTGTGCTTCTGGAAACACATCAAGGAGGGAGCCAGTCTAGCTTCCCTGGGAAGGGAGTTCCAGAGCACTGGAGTAGCCACCAAGAAGGCCCTCTCCCACGTTCCCACCAGGCATGCATGTGATTGTGGTGGGACTGAGAGAAGGGCTTCCCGTGAAGATCTCAAAGCATGGGCAGGCTCATAAGAGAGAATACAGTCTTTCAGATAACTTGGACCCAAGCCATATAGTGCCTTATAGGTCATAACTAGCACTTCGAATTGTGCCCACAAACAGACTGGAAGCCAGTGGAGCTGTTTTAACAGAGGAGTTGTATGCTCCCTGTAACGAGCCCCGGTCAACAATCTGGCTGCAGCTCTCTGAACCAGCTGAAATTTCCAAGCACTCTTGAAAGGCAGCCCCACGTAGAGCATGTTACAGTAATCCAATCAGGATGTAACTAGGAGATACATATATATGAGGAGTGATCTGTTTTGGTTTGTGACACTGAAGCTGCAATCCCATGCTCTCTGGGAGGGTGTCCCAGGGACCATAGCATAAAGAGCAGATCTTCCAAGTTTGGAGAGGGAGGTCTGCCCTTGGAGAAGGAGAAGGAGAAAGCCCCCTGTAGCCCTTGTGTCTTAGACATTAGTGTTCCAACCACAGAAAAGGGATTGTGCAGGGGGCAGATCAAGGGAGGGCTTGTATCTGCAGCCCTCCATTCCTCCTGACACACACACACACACACACACACACACACACACACACACACCAAAACAGCAAAACTATGCCAGCCCTGGAGTAGGCATAGTTGATTTCTCTCCCATTGAACCCAGTAGGAGTGGGCAGAAGGAAGCCCAATGAGGGAACCAAAGTTGCGGGGGGAAAGGCAAAAAGCCATTCTCTCCACATTGTGGAACCCAAATAAAGGTTCAATCATAATTATTAAATGCTTTCTGGAAGCAGATTCTATGAAAAGTATGGAATTGCAATCTGACCTAGAGATAGTTGTTTCAATCTATTATTCTTATTCTTATTCTTATTATCCATTTATATACTGCCCCATAGCCGAAGCTCTCTGGGCATTTTACAAAAATTAAAAACATTGAGCATTAAAAAACCAATATACAAACTTTTAAACCATAAAAAGCATATAAACATGTTATAAATACAATATCATTTATAAACAACTATTCTGGGTCAAACCACAACAACAAAACTCTCAACATACCTGTTAAATGCCTGGGAGAAGAGGAAAGTCTTGACCTGGTGCCGAAAAGATAACAATGTTGGCGCCAGGCAAGCCTCGTCGGGGAGATCATTCCATAGTTGTGGGGCCACCACTGAAAAGGCCCTCTCCCTTGTTGCCACCCTCCGTGGTTCCCTTGGAGTAGGCAACCGGAGAAGGACCTTAGATGTGGATCGTAGTGTACGGGTAAGTTCATGTCGGGAAAGGTGTTCCATCAGGTATTGTGGTCCTAAGCTGTGTAAGGCTTTATAGGTTAGAAACAGCACCTTGAATCGGGCTCGGAAATGTATAGGCAGCCAATGCAAGCAGGCCAGAGTAGGTCTTATATGCTCGAACCTTCTGGTTCCTGTTATCAATCTGGCCACTGCATTTTGCACAAGCTGCAGCTTCTGAACCGTCTTCAAAGGCAGCCCCACGTAGAGCGCATTGCAGTAATCCAATTTAGAGATTACCAGAGCGTAGACAACTGAAGCCAGGTTATCCCTGTCCAGATAGGGACGTAGCTGGGCCACCAACCGAAGTTGGTAGAAGGCACTCCGTGCCACTGAGGCCACCTGAGCCTCAAGTGACAGAGATGTTTCTACACACCTGGAAGTCGGTCCCATTAAACTTAGTGGGACTAACTTGCATCCAGTAGCGCTGACAATTGACCTGTCAGTTTTATGAGTGGGATCCCAATTTAGTCATGGTTCAAGACCCATTGAAATGTATGGGGCAAGTTAGTCATGATTTCAATGAGTTTGCTCTATGCATGACTAAATCTGGATCTTACTCTATTAAAACAACTTTTGGACAAAATGAGACAAGCTTGTGAAGGAATCGTGTTGCATAGCACCAGTAACGTCATGGGCAGTAGTTGTGACCTATGTGCAATCATGTTTCACACTCAGCACTAACTGCTTTAATTGAAGTGGAGATTGAAGCAGGGGAGGGGAAGAAAAATTCCCCACACTTGCAGATTGCGGTTATTTCCTCATAGCTCAAGTACCAGTTTGAGGAAAGCTATTTGGATTGCATGTAACAAGTATGCAATTAATCTACAGGAAAATATTGTTTGGAAAGTCCACACATCTCAATGCTCAAGTGCAAAATCACCAGTGAGCTAAAGGCATATTTAAAATAGTTCCTGAAATCCATCTTTCCTAAAATCTTGTTAAAATTGGCCTGGCTATATTGTTTAGTGTGTCATAGGGTGTGTTGGGGTGTTTTGCTCAATATTACTCATGTTAACTGAATTCAAGTTACTGCCAGATGTTTTGATGTTTACATTTCAGAGCAAAGGAGAAAAATTATATTAAAGTAGGTGTGTGTGCATGTATGTGTGTGGGAAGAGTTGGCTGAGTCTGGTCTGGAAAACAGTATATTAGAAAATACTGGTATGTATACAGTGCTAAGTGACAAGCCAATTCCATATTTGGTTTACTCTGAAATAAGTCCTGCTGAGTTCAGTAGTATTTCCTGATGTGTGGTTAGAATTGCAGCCATTTTGTTTTTTCAGGAATACCATGTTAAATTGTTGTTAGTGTAATGTTGCCATTCTTCAGTTCCCAGTCTCTTTCCCAGAGTCCCGAGAATAGGTATAGAGCACATTTGACATTTGATAAATTATTTTGGGCACCACAACAAAATGGCTGTTACTAGCATAGTCACAAAGGACAAGCAACCTGCTCCAAAAGCTAAGCAGAAGGCAGAGGTGGCATCTGGATCCCAACATGCTAAACAACTCGTTTAAGCTCACACTTTTCAATGCCAACATAAATTTATTTCTTCATTTGTTTAAAAAAGTGAGAAGGGTTGGGCACCAAGAAAGGCACCATCTTGCTTCCTGTCCAAATCTACTTACAGCCTGGTTAGTGGGCCTGTCTTTGTTCCCGCTTCCCAACTTTCTCTCTGAGCTGCCCTACAAGTAAGGGCCAAATTCCACTTCAGAGACGCTCTCTGAGAGTGCATTCCAGTGGTGGGCAGGACTTAAGGCAAAAAGGGCAGGGACAGTATAGCAGCATATTTTAGCTTAAAAGTTCTTACTGCCAGTAACTAAGCTTTAGGAGAAGCATTTCAACCTTTTAGAATGGGAAAAAACACTGCACAAAATTCAGAGTCAGCACCAAACAATTGGTGGGTGGGGGAAAGGTGCTGGGTCTTTGGAAGGGTGTGTGGCCATCTGGGGAACCATCTGAGGTCCCGCACCCCTGCTATATTGGAACAGGCCTCTCTCTTATTTAAGGACAAGATTGTAGCACTGGTCTTCACCTGATAGGTTGACATCCACAATCGGTTACTGTCAGAGTTGATGTGCAGCCATTTTCTTTTTGCTATTCAGAGGTTTGTGTGTTCTGTAAAGGGAAAGGCAGAAAGGTATGAACTCATGTGAAGGAGGGCAAGGCTTTTGTACCTTTAAGAGCTGAATAGAAGATGGAATTTTTTAGCAGGGGGAGCTTTTCTCACCCTTGTATGACAAATCACACCTACCGCAAACTCGCTCTTCTGTACAGGAGCCTTGTTTTTTTTCTGTTAAAAAGAGGGGGGGGGGGGAAGCAGCCTTCCCCAACTTGTTGCCCTTCAGATGTGTTGGACTGCAACTCGTCATTACCCAGCCAGCATTACTAAACCTGGTTCCATCCTGCAGGTTGCAGTTAAAGGTGGGTACTACTGAGCCCCAAGAAGTTGAAGAACACTGATCCTATAGCATAGGAGACTCATCAAAGCCAGAATGCCTCCAGAAAGCAATGCTAAGCTTTCCCGTTTGGGCTGAAGATTTTGTGGTCTGGCTTCAAACCATTTTGTTCTTGTCTTGTGCACATGCTATGGTACGTTGCAGGTTTAGACTTCATTTCAAAGTACTGTTAATGGCCCCAGCTATTAGTCTTCAGCTGTTGAGTTGGGACCCTCTTCTTGGTTGCTAA